>JAESUZ010002266.1:0-600000 GCA_017311185.1 Proteles cristata cristata | reverse complement strand
GAGGGGTCTACAGCACAAAATATATTCAGACAATCTAGCCTTACTTTTTGAGAAAGTATATATTTTCAATACGTCAGACAACTACCGGTTCTACAAAATTCAGAAAAATAAGAAGCCACTACTAAGTGTCCTTATCTATTTTATTCCCTGGAGATGAGTTTTTCATTCATACAGAAACATTCAGACAGCCACTGCCCAGTCTGAGAACAGAATAGCCAGTTCTCATAAACAAACTGAAATTTCATCTCACGGGCTGAGAAAATAAGCATCACTGTGAACTATGAACAAATATTTGTGGCAATAGTTCTTCCCTGTCTCTGAAATTGTTCATTCAGTTTTCTCTGTTTCTCCAAATTGCATAATTCTCACACTCATGCTATAGTAACTGGAATTTCTCAAGGAATAATGTATGGTTCAAACTATTGTTTGAAGTGTCCCCAGATTTCTGTGTGGCGCTGCCCTCTTTTCACACGACCTTTGGGAGATTTCTCTTTTTTAGATAGGGTGTTACATTTTATAATAGAATGGACAGGCTGTCAAAGATTTTTATTTTATGATTGTTTCCCCCTGTCCCAGAAGAAAAAGCCCGCATTTATGAGCTGTGCCATTGGAATTAAACCAAAAAGCCAATATAGTAACTAAAATTGTGAGGCCAAGAGAAAAAATATCATGGTATAAATTTACTACAGCCCTTTTAATACCTATTTGTCCAGAGAGTAGAAATCTGGTTTCTGAAAGGCTTCAGAATAACAAAGTACTTGGACCCCTTGGCTACTTCCAATGTCCTCTGCTAGAATTTTTCCATTGTTTTTTAAATTAGGCTCTTCTCTCAGCTTTCCAAACATGACATTGCTTTCTATCTTTGCAAAAATGCCTACCTTTCTTTATATGAATCCTAAATATGTAGGGATGTATGTACACTTTATTCATATGCACAGAATAGAATTTGCTTTGTATTTTTCTGATTGTTCACATCATGTTAAATTTAAAAACTTTTCCTTAGTTAAGATATCACAGACTGAGTTGTAGTACTTTAACTCTGTTCTTTTGGTGTGAGAGGTAGAACCACCAGATAACCAAATCCACTGTTAATAGTGATGCTACATTGCTTTTATTCACAAACTGCCATCTTGAATTTTGTTTTATAGACTACCTTCAGGATATAAACAAAGTAAGTCAGAAACCATCTATCTATCTATCTATCTATCTATCTATCTATCTATCCTATGCATTACTTTTATAATCAAAATTAACACTAAAGTTATTTTTTCAGGGCACCTGGGTGGTTCAGTTGGTTAAGCCACCAACTTCGACTCAGGTCATGATCTCACAGTTCGTGGGTTCGAGCCCGGCATCAGGCTCTGTGCTGACTGCCAGCTCAGAGCCTGGAGCCTGCTTCAGATTCTGTATCTCCCTCTCTCTCTGACCCTCCCCTGCTCATTCTCTCTCTCTCTCTCTCAAAAATAAATAAAAGACATTAAAAATATTTTTAAGATATTTTTTCAAAACATATCTAGATCATAAATTCAAATCTATACTGATAAAATTAAAACAAAATGAAAGTTCAACTGAAATCACGAAGCAAGAGCTATGATTTGTGTAATTTCAATCATTAAAAAACAATTTGTGTTAAATCTTAGTAACAAGGAATTCACATGAATAGATTTTTAGAACTGAAGATGAATCTGTATAGAAGTACCTAAATACATTAGTACCAGCAATTATTCTAAAATATCTTAAGACCAGGAAAAAAGAGAAATTATTTTGACAAAATTATTCTATTGTCTTTCAATCAAAAAACACTTAAATATTACAATGAATCTTTCCCTAAAATTTTTTTTGAAGTGTAAATCTGGAATTCCAATATTCAGACTTTTTTCAAATTCCATGTGCTTGCACATTATTAAAAACATGCCAAAATCTCACCCCAGAGCATGATGTCACTCCTATTTATTATCAACAATACCAAAAACCCTAATAAATAAATTTATTCACACCCATGAGATTCTCAGAGTATGTTGACCCGGCCCATAAAATTCAAGAAGACTAAATATATTTATTCAAGAGATCCAATGACTGAAATTAGCTTAAAGTTCAGTACTTTGTATCATCTCTAGGAGACATCTCTTCCCAAATGTCCAGGCAACACTCAGACAATTAAAAAGATGAACATATCTTCCACCTCCTGTGAGAAATGACAGAAAAATTCTTCTTCCTAAAATATCATTTTGATCACATCCTTGACATGTTTGAACTTCCAGTGATCTCTAATATCAAACTCATTAGCACAAGCATGATCCTTTTCTCCACTCCCCTATCCACCTCTGACTAGCTTCTCATCACCTCCATTTAATTCACTAAGTACTTATTGAATAACCACAATTTGATAGGTTCTGTGTGAAGTACTATAGAAGTGGCGTAGGGCAGTGGTGAGGGGAAATTGTCACCATTGTCTGGGAGTTAACGTTTAATGAAGGAAATAGAAAATGTATAACTAACTAACTCAAAGCAGAATGGGATAAATTAATAACAGGTCGCACAAGGAATGCTACGGTTACCAGAGAAGGGAGAATTGCATTCCCGCATAGAAAAAAAGGCTTCCCATCCTACTCAAATCCTCTGCTCCAGCAGATAAGTATAGCCACTGTTTGTTTGCTGCACATGACTTTGAGTCTTCAGTAGATCTCTACGCTAATCTTCCGTGTTCTATGGCCTTCTTCCTCATCTAAACATTTACTTACCTCTTTCATGAAATCTTCCCTGGCTTCCCCCATACTTCTGTTCATTCTGTACACCAAACACCCAGGTACCCTGAAGCTACTTATGGGTATACAGCTATAATAATTTTCATCTGTCTATTGGTTTTCTTCTTTGAAATCTATTTTATTTTATAGTCCGTCTAGCTCATAAGGTTGTAAATTCCTTATGAATGAGGATTATTTACATAACTTGCTTTACCTTTTTCCTTAGGATCTAATAGGAAGTTCAGCATACATAGGATCCACTCACTAAATTATTAATGTATAAATGACCCTACTCTTGAAATTACCCGAGAATTATTTAGTCTATCTCAGCCTGATTTCCAGATTGTGATATTAAAGAATTAGGAAAATAGGTGTAGAGGGAAAGAGAGTAAGAGTTAGTGGGAAGAATAGAGATTCTATCTTTACTTGCTCCCCTTCTCTCAGTTATCTCACAATGTAAGGAAAGTCCTCTTTTTCAACACAATTCCTTTTTCTTATATTATACAGTCTGGGAATAGGAGGAGGAAAAACTATATAGTAAGTGGGGGAGAAAGGGAGGAGACAAAGCAAAGATAGAAAACCTCATGTGTTGGGGTTTCAGAGAGAGTTTTAGAGGGTTAGATTGTAAGAGCCTCTGAAGAAATTCTGAAGTATGAGAAAATTGAGTCGGGCTCAAATGAGGAAAGAACCTTTTAAGAAATGTTGTACAGGCATAGAGACACTATGTAAGATTAAAAATCTTGTGTTACTTTTGATTGCGGCATTATGCTTCTTTGAATGTGATCTATCTGGCGACTGGAACACCTAAAGCACCGAATTATATCCATGTTACACTTGAAAATATAGAGACTCATCAGCTTCAGAGGTATCATTCCAAACTCATGCCTACTTCAAGAAGTTGATCTACAGCATTTCTAACAAGAAGACACTTTAAAGGGTTCCCATCTGAGGAGGAAAGTAAAGCTGTGAAACGAAGGCCAGCTTCTGCTACTAAGTCATGTAACTGGTCTGGGAAGAAAATCACACAAACAGAGCAACTTTTATGAAGTCATCTTTCAGGTAGGATACCTTTTCCTAATTCACCCCAAATTTTATATAGGCTGGCACAGCCCTGAATCCAACCTCTATCTTAATTCTTCTAATGACTGAAGCAGCTTAGAACAATAGCTCATTCCAATTTTTAGACATTCTAATTGTTAAAACATCTGTTTTCCAATTATTGTGCCAAGATCTGCTACTAAAAATATTCACTCTTTAGTATTTATCCTAATCCTTGTGACACTTAACAGCCAGTCAGCTTCAGGACTAATTTATTTAGTGCTATTCCTAAAAAGTTCTAATTTTTTTATGGTGTTCATTTCAGAAATACTGTTACATTTAAATGGAGATCGGGATCCCTGGGTGGCTCGGTCAGTTAAGCATCCAACTTTGGCTCGGGTCATGATCTCATGGTTGTGAGTTTGAGCCCCATGTCAGGCTCTGTGCTGACAGATTAGAGCCTAGAGCCTACTTTGGATTCTGTGTCTCCCTCTCTCTCAGCTACTTCCCTGCTCGTGCTCTGTCTCTTGCTCAAAATATATAAACATTTTTAAAAATATTTTTTATTTATTTCTAGGAGAGAGAGAGAGAGAGACAGTGTGAGCAGGGGAGGGTCAGAGACAGAGGGAGATACAGACTCCGAAATAGGCTCCAGGCTCCGAGCTGGCAGTCAGCACAGAGCCTGACGCGGGGCTCGAACCCACGAACCGCGAGATCATGACCTAAGCAAAAGTCGGATGCTTAACTGACTAAGCCACCAAGGCGCCCAACATTTTTAAAAAATTAAATGTGGATTTACACATACAAGGCAACCCCAGTCCTGAACAGTACAGTTAATATTTTACTCATAACAAACAAACCAGTATAGGAGCATCATCAAAATCCTGTGCTCTCAGTGCCGGTTGCCAATGTATCTTATTTTGCTTTCTTTGGATTAAATAGTACTTCCCAGTATGTTTCTTTACCATGTTTTTTTCTTCTGCCATTATTTTGTGTGACTTATTTTGACTTATAAAAGAAGCCAAAAAGAGATAACTCTAGTGAAATTTTAAAAAATGCTTGTGGTGGGGTGTGGGAATCAAATACATATGTTACAATGATCCAAAGCATTTTCATATACATGGAGAAGATAATAGAAAGAGAGAGACAGAGACAGGGAGAAAAGAAGGAAGTCATTATGGACCACATGCTTGTGTCCCTCCAATATTCTTTTTTTTTAGTTTTATTTATTTATTTATTAAATAGTTTATTGTCAAGTTGGTTTCCATATAACCTTATATTGAAACCTTAACAGTAAATGGGCTAGTATTAGGAAGTGAGAACTTTGGGAAAGAATTAGGTATATATGATGTCTTGAGGATAGACTCCATGATACGATTAGGGTCCTTTTAAGGAGGAAAAAGAGACTATAGTTCTTTCTCTCAGCCATGTGAGATAGAATGAGAAGGCACCTGTCTACAAGCCGGGAAGAGAGCCCTCACCAGACATCTAATCTTTGAGTGTCCCAATCTTACACTTCCCAGACTCCAGAACTGTGAGAAATAAATGTTTCTTATTTAAGCCACACAGTCTATGGTATTTTTGTTACAGCAAACTGAGCTGAAAAAGAAAGGAAGGATGGGAAGAAGAAAAGAAGGGAGGAAGAAAGGAAAAAGGAAAGAAGGAAACAGTAAAAACAGCAGTTCTTTGAGAATTAGTCAAAACCCTTTCTCATTTCTGACCAGTAGCTGATACACAGTAAGTAAAATATACTATGGCTGGGGGCATATTATGACTTAACACAATTTGAAAATGCCCAAAGGGGGAATTACTCAGTGCAGTGAGTAATCCATCTCTCTAAAGGCTGCGTGATTGTGAATCTTTAACTGTCCTATTTCTAGGAACATTAACCCCCATGGTAAAGGAAATACATATAAATTGGAAAATTATGATTGGGCTTCTTTTATGTATTCTCGTTTTCCAGCTACAGGTCCTCAGTTTCTTCAATTATTGGCCATATGTGCTTTTCATCTTTTTAGTTTTAACCTATTTTTGTCTCTATATTTTAAGTGGGGTTTTTTTTTTTGTAGGCAGAATAGAGTTGGGCCTTGCTTTTTTAATACAATGTGACAATCTATGCCTTCTTTGAAGGCAAATTTATACTTATGTGATTATTGATTGGATTTAAATCTACTATTTTGCTATTTATTTTACACTTATTCCATCAGTTCTTTAGTTTTTCTCTCTTAATTACCATCTGTTGGATTACTTTCTATGACTTTTATTTCTTTTGTTGATCTATTAGCTATAACTCTTACTGTAGTGATCACTTTAGGGTTTATATTGCAAATCTTTTTTTTTTTAATGTTTTTTTAATTTATTTCTAGGAGAGAGAGACAGCGTGAGCAGGGGAGGGTCAGAGAGAGAGGGAGTCACAGACTGAAACAGGCTCCAGGCTCTGAGCTGGCAGTCAGCACAGAGCCTGACGCGGGGCTCGAACCCACGAACCGCGAGATCATGACCTAAGCGAAAGTCGGATACTTAACCGACTAAGCCACCCAGGCGCCCCGCAAATCTTTAACTTATCAAAGAGTATCTTCAAGTGAGAGTATATCACTTCACATTTAGTGTAAGGACCTTGTAACTATGTACTTATATTTTCCTTTGTGCCATTATTGTCACATATTTATGTCCATATGTGTTACAAATTCCCAAATACATTATTACTTTCTGTCGTAAAGTTGCTTATTTTCTAAAGACAGTTAAATAATTTAAAAATTCTATTATATTTACCCAAGAAGTTACAATGCCATTGGTCTTCCTTTTTCCTTGGATAGTCCCAGATTTTCTTCTGTTATTATTCTTCTGCCTGAAGTACTTCCTTTAGTACTTCCTTTAGTACTTTTTCTTGTGCTGGTTTGCTAAATGAATTATTTCAGGTTTTATATAGCTGAAAAAGGTTTTATTTTACCTTTGTTTTTGAAAGATCATTCAATTTGGTTGTAGATTCTAGGTTGGCAGGAGTTTTCTTTGTTGTTACTGTCACTGTTGTGTTCTTTTTGTTTGTTCTAGTACTTTAAAGACTCACTGTCTAGTTTACATAGTTTCCAGCAAAAAAATTTTGTCATCCTCTTTGTTCTTCTGTACATGTTACGTCTTTCTTCCCTAGATCTTTTAAGATGTTGTCTTTACCACTGGTTTTAAGTAATTTCATTATGATGTATCTTGGTGTTTCTTACTCCCAACTTATTTTGTTCTTTTTGATGTACACACTTGGTATTTGTCAAGCTTCTTAGATCTGTGAGTTTACAGTTTTCATCATATTTGAAAAATGTCTAGCAATTACTTATGCAAATAATTTTTTCTGCCCTACACCCTTTGGAGACTTCAAATAAATATATATTAGGCTACTTGATATTGTCACACAGTTTACAGATGCTTTTATGTACATTTATTTCAGGCTTTTTTAATGTTTCATTTGGGGTAGCTTCTGTTGCTGTCCTCATGTTCACTAATCTTTTATTCTGTAGTGTATGATCCACTGTTAATTCCATCCAGTGTGTTTTTCATCTCAGAATTCAAAAGCAAGACCTGAAAGCATAATACTGGTAAGTGGAACCACTATTCCCACTATTGAGGCAAAACCAAATTCACTATTCGATGCCCTGTGGATCATGAGATTTTTCATTCTGGCTGATGGAAACATGAACTATTCCTGACCCTGTGTGAGTCCCTAGGATTGCTCCTTCTAACTATTTACCTAGTGTCTATAGAGTCCTCACATTCATGTGCTGATCTTTACTTAGCTCAACACTCAGCATGTGTAGATTTCTGAGACTCTATCTCTGTGTCGCTCTTTTCTCTTATACTCTGCCATGTGAAATCTATCTATCTTGGCCTCCCCAGACTCCCAGATCCTTCTCTTTAGCTTACGGAGACTACCAGTCTCCTGGGCTACCATCCACTCCCATGGTCTGCTGTATCACTGTTTGGAAATTTTCCTAGCAGTAAGCTGGGACAATCATTGGACTCATTTAATGTGTTTCCAGTCTCTCCATTATTGTCCTTTGTTGCCTAATATCCAAATTCTTGCCAGTATTGTTTCCCATACTTTGTCAGTTTTTTTTTGTTTCAAGCAGAAGGATACGTTTAGTCTCTGGTATTCCATTCTGGCTGGAAATAAAAGTTATTCATCATGTAATATGGCTTTCAAGCAGTCCATCATTATGATCACTTCCTTATGATTTGCTACAGCTTCCAATTTTCCCTTTAGAATGTGATACCAGAATTTAATAGTGCTTAGCTGTGTTCTGACTAAAAGTGTAAACAATACTATACAATTAAATTCTAACTATTTCCAAACCAATCTGTTAAATGATATGTTCTCCATTCTTTTTGTATAGGAGGTTTTATAAAAATCTAAGTACCAAGTTTTGTATCAAACCTTATCTGATGTATTGAATCTTGTCATTCAATTCATCTTGTCAAAGTCTTTCTGAATCTGATCCAGTCATTATTAATACTGATAGTTATATACTGCACTTCAACATATTAGCTATTCCTTCAAGTATTGTGTTACCTGTATTAGTTAGCTCAGGCTGCCATAACAAAACACCATAGAATGAGTAGCTTATTGTAAAAACCTCGGGAATTTATTTCTCATGGTTCTGGATGCTGGGAAGTCCAAGATTAAGGACTGGACAACTGGATTCCTGGCGAGGATCCTCTTCCCACCTGGCAGACATATACCTTCTCACTGTGTCCTCATTCACATAGCAGGAGGAGAAAGAATAAGCAAGTTCTGATATCTCTTTTTATAAGGGCACTAATCTGATCAGAAAGGCTCCACCCTCATGACTTGATCTAAACTTAATTATCTCCTGAAGGCCCTATCTCCAAATACCATCATACTGGAGGTTAGGGCTCTAACATAGATTTGAAAAGGACAGAATTCAGTCCATAGCATTACCCAAACATTGATTAAGCATGCTATATGTCCTTATTCAAATCAATAAATAAGAAAAACCATACACATCTTCTAGACTGTCCTTCAGATTAAAATTTATTCTTCAGTAGGAATTATTTTAGGTCAGTCAAATAGAATTTTTTTCATTTTGTCCAAAAAGGTGTTTTGAGAGTTTATATCAGATGTATTCCTTAAATCAAATATATGATGTCTTCAGCAGTAATGTAATGCTTCGATCTAGTATTTCTATTAAAAGAGATAATGGAATTTGTCTAATAGTTTCATTAGACTCTCCCTCTGGGCACACAGTCCTCATCTAGAAGGGATCATAGTATCAGAGGAAAAAATTTTCCTTTACATAGGTCAGATGTTACTGTACATATAACTTTTCATTCCACTGAGTAGTATATCATCAGCCTTTAAAATATTATAGAAAACTATTAGAGAAGACCATTTTTTTAAATGATTACATAGTACTCCTTCATTCCTTCATGTACCATGGTTTACATACCCACTCCATAGGAGTAGACACTTTGGTTCTTCCAGTTTTTAGGCTTTTTAAAAAATAATTACAGATAACACTGGGATACACATCTTTGGACATAAATCTTAAACCAAGTCTTGGATTATTTCCTTAGAAGTAGAATTATTAGGGCCTAACTGGCAAAGAATCATCACTAATGATGTCATCTTTATTGGTGGATACTTTTCTCATGCTCCAAGGCACTTTTTTGGGTTAACATCTTACACCAGCCCTGATCTACAATAAATTAATCTTTTGAGTGGTCTCACTGGGACATTCTTCGATCTGTCACATGTTGACTTACACAACATTTAATGATGTCTAGTTTTCTGGATCAATTGATTTTCCAATAAAAATTTAAAGCACCATGCTTAGAATTTCTTGGGACCTTGAAGCCATGGAACATATTTTTCTTTTGAGATAGTTTTTACTTGCTGGTTTACATTCCATATCTCACAACATAATTCAAATGTAGGCTACCACTAATGTTACCAAAAAGCACATAATATCCAGATAGCATAGGGAATATAGTCAATAATATTACAATATACTTATTATGTTGAACATTTAATAATGTACATAATTGTTCTACGTTGTACACCTGAAACTAATTTAATACATGTCAACTATACTTAAATTAAAAATAAAATATTTTAAAAATAATAATATTTAGAAAGTCTCAGTGTTCATGCTTATTTATCCTTAGGAAGTCAAATTGGGTGACTAAGTATAACTCCGGCAGTGGAGCCAAATAGAAAAAGAAATGGTTAATAATTACAAATGTATCACTTATTGGAAAATGCAAGCAAATACCCAAACCATTTTAGTTTATTGAAAATTCAAAATTTCAAGGGACTTTTTAGACCTTCCATAAAGTATTTCTTTTGTTTCAAGAAGTAGCATATAGGGAATAGTACCAGAGTTTTTATTCTCCCAATTAAGTATTGGCATTACTGAAATTTACACTAGAAGTTGGAAGGTTTACATTGCACACAGACTGCAATGATATTTGTATCATATCCACTATATATATACTAGAGGAGATAAACCAAACCCTAGGGAACACTGCTTTTTATTCGTGTCAAAAGGAGAACAACACCAAAGAAATATTTGAAATGCTGTGCTATGGAGCCAGACAACCAACCAGCACATTGGCAAGCAAAGCTGAAATTCTATGCTGGCTTTTCAAGGTCTTTGAGGGGAGGATTTAGATAAGTAGAGTACCAAGGACAATGCCTGGCATATTGGAGAGGCACTGATAAATGTTAGTTGTTAACTCCTATAAATTTCTTTCGTTGGTTGCTAAGATGATTTGAACAATGTGTGTGGGTATTTCAACAGTTTTGAATTGAGCTTTTAATATGCCTTAATGCATTAAAAGCATGAAAGAAGAACACCATATATGTCTTATTTCCCATCATTATTCAATTAGAATGGAATGTTTTCTTCTTCTGGAATGGACAGTCTTATTCAGTTTATAATTTTTTGCAAACCAGTCTACTTGGCCTCCAAACTGAGTAACAACCCAAAGCTATTTCCATCTGCCTTGCTTGAATCCGAAATTTTGACCTGGACTACAGCATTATTTATCCTCCAAATATGGTCATATACTCCTGTCTGTCTAGTCTGGATATTTACCTGTCAATTCCACTCTCTCTGTTCAGACTCTAAACTTTGTCATGTCCTCAAGGTGTTCCTGACATTCCTAAACTCTTGACTTTATTTTCTGGTATCTATCCCCTATATTCTGAGTATAATTAACAAAAAGGCCATCTATATCCTATGTCAATAGAGATGAATTAGTTACTCAGCCGAATTACTGAAATATGAAGTTAAGAAAAATTCTAAAGCAATTCATCCATGCCCTCAGCAAGAAAGTTTGCATAGATCCATCTGCAATGTCTTTCATAGACATTGGCAGGACAGACCATCCAAGCAGTGTAAACTTACCATTATTGCTCTATTGCTCTAGGAGTTTTTTTGTTTTGTTTTGCTTTTATTTTTTTTTAATTTTTTAATGTTTATTTATTTTTGACAGAGAGACACAGAGTATGAGTGCAGGAGGGTCAGAGAGAGAGAAGGAGACACAGAATCCGAAGCAGTCTCCAGGCTCTGAGTTGTCAGCACAGAGCCAGACACGGGGCTGGAATCCACAAACTGTGAGATTATGACCTGATCTGAAGTCAGATGTCAACTGACTGAGCCACTCAGGCGTCCTTGCTCTAGGAGTTTTTAATCTAATGCAATTCTTTAAGAGAACTAGAAGAAACATTTTCTCATACTTTTATCTAAAATCGCTTTTAACAAATTGACTGTGTCTCAATCCAATCTATAAAAAACAAGGTTTTATTGTACTTAGAAATCTAAAATTGGTGCAAAGTAAAAAGTGATGAATATGCTTAGTAGCACATAGTACTTATGCTTATCAATTCTTTTAGTTGTCTATGGAGAAGAAATTATTTTTGATGGACAGTCTACTAACCTGTACTTAAAAGAAAATCTCCACCTAATTAAATATATGGTCCCAAAGTCTCCAATCCAATGAACATTCTTATTATCTGAAACCACTGTTTTAAGGGGTTGCTTAAAAATTATGCAGGATCATCAGCATGTTTTCTAACATATCTCTATGGATTACCCATACCCAGGAAGCCTCAGAATGAGGAAGTATTATACTTTAGGAGACCTAACATAATTAGGATTATAATACCAAGGACAAAAGATTTAAGAGTTCAGAGTATAAAGTGTCCTTCTGGAGTTGATTCTTGAGATTACAAATAAGACAAATTGTATATATGTTCTTTCCCATATTCCTGACCACATCTTAAGTAGATAATGTTCAAAACAGTGAATATAATGAAAGTGTCTCTATCACATTTATCATTAAAGAAATTTCTGAACCTGATGACTCATGTCAGGTACAAGATACAAAAAGTAGTTCAACTCCCACCTCTATTTTCATGGGCCAAGGAATCACTGCCCAAAAGCAACCAGTTCAAAGCAAAGAGCTCATCAACTTATCCGTAAGTCCAGAAAAAATAAAGAACCCCATCACAAGAATACAACTTTTATTCCTGTCACCCAAAGATAATCATTAACTAAGGAGACTAAAATAGGAAATATGGGATGCAATTCCTTTCCCATTAATCTTAAATTATTTTTTAAAAAATCCCCTTTCTTTGGTTGATTAATATAGTCAGATGGAATGGATAGATGCAAGAATACAGTGGAGGCAGTAGCCACTTAATAAAACAAAAGCATTGGGGCTAAAAAATGTCAAAGACAAATCTTTCTAGGATCTGGGTCTATGGTGATACCATTATTACAATAGAAACAGAGACTGAGAATCTCAGAATGCACCACAAGAAGGTGATGATTCATCCATGGGAAATAATACGGAGAAATGAAATAAGGGATTAGAGATGCAACACTGTCAAATAGAGGGGGGAAAAGATGAGGGGATAGAAAAGTGTGGAATTTAGAAATTAGAAAAGTGCTGAATGACTTTCAGGAGCAACGTTTTATTATAGTAATGGATGTAGGTACCAAATTGGAGCTATTTGAAGAGTGAATGGATGATAAGAAAATATGGGCAACTTTTTCAAGAAGTATAACCAAATAATGCAGAGGAAAGTTGAGGTTCTTTGATGCAGAAATCTCCAATCACTTTTTATAGACTTGGTAGAGAGAGGGGAAAAATGTGAAAATGAAACATGCATGATACCAGATGGTGCAAGTCTGGAAAAAGGCAGGTAGCAAAAGGGTGAAGGGCACAGATCACAAGACCACCCTCTAAAAGCACAAATGCATATTCCTCGAACAGGAAGGAAGGGAGAGATATAGAAAAAGGGGGAAAGTCCAAGAAAGAGAGAAAGGAAATTGAGTGAATTTGTCAAACTGCCCCAAACTAACTAGGTAAGTTAATGTTGCCATATCTAGCAAATTAAAACATAGACGGCTAATTAAATTTGAATTTCAGATAAACAAAGAATGATTTTTATTTTTTTAAATATAGATATGACCATGCCATATTTGGAACAGACTTATGCAAAAAAAAAATAATAATAAGTGTATGTCTTGTTTGTCAGAAATTCAGATTTGTGCATGGGACATACTTACAGTAAAAAGACATTTATCTGAAACACAAATGTACATGGGGATCCTGTGTTTCATGCAGTAATCTTAAAGTTATTTGCTGTAAATAAAAATGTTAATAGGTATATCAAATAGACACAGTTTTTTCACAAATATGAGTTCCCAAAATAGATTTTAAAGGTAATTCATATAAAGGAAACCATATTATGTTTATGTCAGACCTGCTCTATTTTTCCTTAGATCCTCTTAATTTGATATAGAGAACTGGACTGGAGATACCATGACGGAGCTCAGGTAGCGCCCTGCAACTAACCTACCAGGTGACTGGCCACTTTATCTGTCAATGAAGGGGCTGGACAAGCAGCCAGACGGGGTCTGAATTCCAGTTCTGCCACTGCTCGGCTGTGTTGTCTTTAGCAAGCTTAACTGAGAGAAGAATCAAATACAATGATTTACCTAAAAGACCAAGCAAGAAGGCTGTCAGAGACTAAACAGCTGATGAATATTAATCACCGGTGTGGTAGCAGAAGTAGTAGTAGTTTGTTTTATTCTCAGCATGTGTAAATTTTTTTTAAATTTTTTTTATGTTTCATTTATTTCTAGGAGAGAGAGAGAGACAGCGTGAGCAGGGGAGGGTCAGAGAGAGAGGGAGTCAACAGACTGAAACAGGCTCCAGGCTCTGAGCTGGCAGTCAGCACAGAGCCCGATGCAGGGGGCTATATAAATTTTATATAGTAAATAGTATTGTCAAAACTGTTTTCAATAATATTGACAATCAATATTAGTTCCGTGTCAGGCTGGTAAATCAAATATTCATATTTAAACTATAAAAAATGTTAATGACAAACATAAATAGTGCTTCCTCTACAACTTAACGTGGTTGATCAAGTGTCCTGGCACTAACTCTCTGAAGCAACAGTGTCACCTAGTGGTTGTTAAGTCGACAGTGACTTAGATAAAGACTGCTAGGTCTTGTACCTGCACAGAACTCACCGAATTTATATCAGTGATGACTACTGATGGTAATTAATATTTTATGTAGTATAATACACAAATTCTTTTAATTTTATCTTATTAAATTTATGTGTGTCATATCATCAAGAAGATATTGGCTATTTGCTGCTTTTACCCACTTCATCTGACAATCTAACATACTTTGTTACAGAAACAAATTCCTGCTGCTCAGGATGCCTGAATTATGAAATTATTCAAATGGATTTTGGACTTCTTACAGCTTCTTCTAACTATTATTCTCTGAAACCTTGGAAGACGGGGAAGGGGAGGTGGGAAAGGCTGGAAATCTGAGCTTGAGGCTTACTCAATTACTAGATTCAATTTTTTTTTCTTTCTATTTAGGTTAGAGGTTTCTTTTTCCTTTCTCACACAGTCAAGAGGATCTATGCTTTTCTTTGGGAAAAGAAAAGATACTATTTTCCCAAAACTCAAATTGAGATATAAATATACCACAAATTTTTTTTCTGTATTAATTGGGAACAGTGTCTACTCCAGATATATTCTATAGTTTCTGTCCTGAGGTCCTCCCAAAGAGATAAGATTTATAGATCACAGGGCTATAAATGTAAGTAAAATGTTTAAAAAGTAAGGAATAGTACAGGTTTTTTTTTCTACTTGCAGAAATGTCAAGAGAAATTAAGAATCCCGAGTAGCTTTGGGGCGAGATTTTACTCTGACTATTTAATCTATTTCTTATACGACAATATTATAGAAGTTCCAAACCAAAATACTAGTGGTCAGAAGATGGTTAAATTAAGTAAACTTGGCATTAAAACCAATAATATATCAACTGAAGTATGACTTGAGAGTTATTAATCAATGGCTGTTAGAAATTTTTCCTGTGTGTGAGAGAAATATATATATTTTAAACATCCATTAGGAATCCATCTTTTCAAAGAACCAATCTTTTTTTAGATATATGTTTAAATCCCCAGACAATGATTCTCAATCACCAAAATATTTGTGTCCCCCAGACCTTTCCCAGTCCTTTCCTTCCCCAGACTCTGCTTCATCCAGAATCTTTCATAAATATTTCATGGCTGACCTTGTTTCACAGTGTTCCTAGACGGGTAGGAATTTTGATTTTCTCTTTTTCTCCTGATTGGAATGAGTAAGGATATGCACATGGATAATTTATTACAAAGTGCATGCCAATGTCCCCAAAGTCAGACCTAAACATGAGGGAAGAATATATCACCTGCAATATTTCCTTCTATCTCCTCTCATTGCTCCTTCTCCTCCTGATGCATATTTTCAGAATCTGGGGACTAAGCCCTCAAGGACCAGAGCTAGACAGCTAAGACACAATTCTACCTTGCAGAAACCCCAGGGATAGCAACAGATTCAGACCACTTACTCCTCTAAGGACCTCCAACTCCTGCACAGCTGGGAAAATCAGCAGCCTAATTCACGGCACGTCTATTTGTAGGACATGAATGACTGCTCTTAGAAGAAACAGTAAACTTGAAGTAACAGGTGACATGGTCCAGTCCCTTTGAACTCATCCATGTGAGTCAGGTGAGGAAAGGATTGACATGTTCTTCCTTGAGTGTACTGCTTATCTGAATATGTCTGAGGAAACAAAGTAGCGATACAATGACAGCTTGGTCATAATATGTCTACTAACTGAATGGGAAGATTGTTTTCAATCATGATAATTTCCTATTTGAAGTAATATAGAGCTTTCATTCAGGTTTGGCTGTCTTATTTAAGATCATCATACACTTCAAAATTTGTTCTCTGAATTCCCTAAATAGAGTTGAGAATGAGCAAATGAAAAATATATACAAATATACAAATGAAAAATGGGCAAAGATACATGCCTTCTGCTGCCAAGTCTTTCTGCAGCATTTTTATAAATAATAACAAAGGAGCTACCTAAATGTAATCCATGAAAGAATTATTTATATATATGTATATATATTTATTTACATGTATATACATGTATATGTGAATACACACACACACATTCATATATATGTAATGACTTAATGGTAAGCAGCTATTCTACTTCCTAATCTTCTTAAGTAACCTAGGAGAATTTCCTAATACACAAACCAACTATTAAGGCTTTGGGAAGCTACTCTGAAAAATAATGGGTTTAACACTTTGAGCAGGAATTAAAGAGAAAAGTTTGTGATATGACCAACAGACTTGATTAAAACCAATCAAGTTATAAAGCTAATAATCTACAAAATATATTCCTGACAAACATTCCACCCCTAAAGGTGGTCATGCTTTGAAGAGCAAGTAAAAACCAGAAACTGAAACTTTCAGAGAACTGAGAATTATACTTGTTGGAAAGAAACTAAGTTAATTATGACAATTAATTCCAGCATCATGGCAAAAACATTAAATCCATTCTTGTTATTGCTCTGGTCTTCTACATATGCTATCTGATCTGTTTGGAATAAGCAAATGCTTCTGAGAACTCAAATTTTGAATATCACCTTTAAGGATGTTAGAGAAGAGAAAGATAAAAGAGCGAAGGACAGTGACGGGGCTGGAAGACAAGAACTACATTTAAATGTCTAAAGAATAGCACAAAGAATGGCCTTTTGTAGCAAAAAACAAAGTTAATATACTATGTTATAGGAAGGGTGGCTCTCTGGAAGACTCTATGGGAAAGACATATTCAAAATAAAACAAATTGAACTAAGCAGGAAGGCTTTTCAACTGACACACTAAGTGATTTTAGACAAGTTACTTTACCTTTTTGGGTTTAAGGAACATATTTATTTCAAAAGTGAGACAACATCAAGTTACATGCTCTTTTTCCACATTTTGTGAGGGGAAATCAGCCTCCTCCCTTTCCACACTGCCTCTCTAGTGAACAACTTCTTTATTTCTTTTTCTCCTCACAGTTCCCCTTTTCCACTTTTGGGCTCACCTTGATTTATATTTTCTAAGAGTCAACCTGATGCATCTTAAGTAGGCTGAAATAAATGATCCTCAGGGTTTCCAAAGAATCGTTTTAAAAACCAACAATTTAGGGGTGCCTGGGTGGCTCAGTCTATTGGGTGTCTGACTTCGGCTCAGGTCATGATCTCATGGTTCATAGGTTCAAGCCCTGGGTCGGGCTCTGTGCTGACAGCTAGCTCAGAGCCTGGAGCCTGTTTCAGATTCTGTGTCTCCCTCTCTCTCTGACTCTTCCCTGCTCACGCTCTCTCTCTCGCTCTCTCTCTCTCAGAAATAAATAAAACATTAAAAAAATTTAAAAACCAACAATTTAAATACAATCAGGCAAGACCATGGAAGCAACTTGCACACCCAGGCAGGTCATTCTCCACCAACTTAAAGATATTCCCAATATGCCTCAGTTCTCCCAATGAACACTGAGCAGCTTTCTTAGCTCGAATTTTCAAACCGTAGTATTTCAGTAGTCACCAGCTTCAGAAATGTATAACCTTTCTCAGAATTACAGGACTAGAAAGAGCAATATTCTATTTCGATTGAGGCTTCATAGAAATATACTATAAGCCTGCCTAGGCATAGGCAGCCACTGATTCCTTTAGCCAACATTCAGCATCCTGTGGATGTTCTGTCAATAACCACCCGCACCACAGTATAGGCCCATTTAGCATGCCTAGCAACATCTTCACTCCTCTGCCCTCCTGTCACCTACACGAGCAGTCTGGAACTCAGGTTTCCCCATGCCAACCCACTGCGCTTGCCTAGATTCTTCTGAAATTCAGCAAGAAATGTTCAACCAAGAGAACTGATTCTGGGATATGTGCCCTGGGAAATCTATGAGTAATAAGCTAATGGGAATAACCTTAGTGCAATACTAAACATGATACAGTGGAAAAGTGTTTCTAACCATAAATAATTCCTCTTGCGAAATGAGAAGTTTGGAATCAGTAGTAAGTTCGGACTTGGACACGTGGTGTCTATTACATGAAAGATTCTCTCAGTTTGACTAAATACCTCTTTAAAAACCTAATTTGTCGGAATTCTGGTTCACAATACAAACTCTTGTATGAACATAAATACAAATCACATATTGTGAGCAGATTCGCTTATTTAGATAAATAACCCCTGAAAATGTTAGGTTGAAATAATTTGATTCCATGACTATTTCCATCAGGAAGATAGCACTTTGTTTATTGCCTGTGTACTTTTAAAATTCATCCAGAGAAACTCACCAAACTACACGCCCAAAAAACAAACAACCCAGTGAAGAAATGGGCAGACGATATGAACAGACACTTCTCCAAAGAGGACATCCAGATGGCCAACAGACACATGAAACGATGTTCAGCATCCCTCCTCATCAGGGAAATACAAATCAAAACCACACTGAGATACCACCTCACGCCAGTCAGAGTGGCTAAAATGAGCAAATCAGAGAACTCTAGATGCTGGCGAGGATGTGGAGAAACGGGCACCCTCCTACACTGTTGGTGGGAATGTAAACTGGTACAGCCCCTCTGGAAAACAGTGTGGAGGTTCCTCAGGAAACTAACAATAGAACTCCCCTATGACCCAGCAATAGCACTGCTAGGAATTTACCCAAGGGATACAGAAATGCTGATGCATAGGAGCTCATGTACCCCAATGTTCATAGCAGCACTCTCCACAATAGCTAAAACCTGGAAAGAGCCTAAGTGTCCATCAACAGATGAATGGATCAAGAAGATGTGGCTTATCTATACCATGGAATACTACATGGCAATGAGAAACAATGAAATCTGGCCATGTGGAGCAACATGGATGGACCTTGAGGGTGTTATGCTGAGCGAAATAAGTCAGGCAGAGAAGGACAAATATCATATGTTTGCACGTATAGGAGGATTAGGAGGAACTTGATGGAGGAACAAGGGGGAGAAGAAGGGCGGAAATGGTGGGGGGAAAGGGAGAGAGGCAAACCATGAGAGACTCTTGAATGCTGACAAAAACTGAGGAATGATGGATGTGGGGGGGGGGATGGGCATGGAGGAGGACACTTGTGGGGATGAGCACTGAGTGTTATGTGGAAACTAATTTGACAATAAACTATTTGTAAAATAAATAAATAAATAAATAAAATAAAATAAAATAAAATAAAATAAAATTCATCCAGAGAAAAAAATTAACTCAGATCAGATTCTTTTTTTCTTAATGAGTAATTCTGTCTCGAAACAACTTTTCAGCTTGGAAATCTTGGATAATTTTTGTTACAACACACTCTATCAAAATTATATAGAATAATAGATAAAAATTATATACACCTAATTCTCTAAAAAGTGACACTAAGCCCCAGCACTATGACTAGGAAGTTTTTATTAGACCAAAGGAAGGCCAGAGCAGCAGTGCCGGATGCTTCTCTGATCTTCAGTTCCTGCCTAGCAGTGGAAAAGAATCAAAACAAGAAAGACAGACAATACACACTCCCCCCTCCCCTTCCCTGCATCATATACTCCGGGCTTTCTTACATTGAAATCAGGAGTATAACGGCTACCCACTAACTCCATCTTTTTCCTCTCCATTTTTGGATTTAAAATAATCTATCCTAAACTGCAAATTGGAACACAGTGATTCAAAGGGCCAAAGTCTTAATCCTTGAGAAGAAAGAAAAAAAAAAAAAGAAAAGAATTGCAGCCACAGCCAGATCTCATGAAGTGGTTCCCTTCAAACACTCCTTCTTCTGACTGTTAAAGAGGATTCTCAGATTTGACCCTCTCCCACTAAAAGAGCCTTTTCCATCTGTCCCTGTATCTTTGTTACCTGAGAATGTAATGTGGAAGGAATGGAGTTGTTTACTTGTTAGAATCCCATCCAGGGTGAGTATAGGAGAGGACTTAGGTTTGTAGAACAGCAACAAAAGCAGCACTTTTTGTTTCCTTGAAGACATAGTCCCCAGATGATCAAAATACATGGTTTTGATTATATTCTCCTTCTAGTGTTCTGGTAGACAGTTTCATCAAAGTCCAGTTAGCATCCTTAATTTATTATGTCTAAAATCAAACTTATTTTTCACCAAATCCAGTCCCTCTACCTGAATTTCTTACCTCATTACCTGGCACCAACATTGTCACAGATAACCAAGACAGAAAACTCAGAGGTATCTATGTCTCCAACTTCTACTTCACTCTTTGACATTCAGTCTGCTCTGTCTCTAAAGGTCTGAACCTATCTCACATTTTCAATTCTTACTGTCATTAACTCAATTCCCATTGAGTGTACTCATGTGGATTCTTACTATAAATTGTGTTCATAAATATAATGAGATATCAACTCACACCTGTAACAATGGCTAAAACTAAAAACACAACAAACAAGTGTTGGTGAGGATGTGGAGAAAAGGAACCCTTGTGTGCTCTCAGTAGGAATGCAAACTAGTGCAGCCACTGTGGGAAACAGAATGGAGATTCTCAAAAAATTAAAAATAGGATTGCCCTATGATACAATAATTCCACCACCTGGGCATTACTCAAAGAAAACAAAACACATAATTTGAATACAATAGCCAAAATACGGAAGCAACCCAAGTGTCCATCAACAGATGAATGGATAAAGAAGATGTGGTACACACACACACATACACATACACACACAGACTAGAATATTACTTAATCATAAAAAAGAATGAAATCTTGCCATTTGCCATAACATGGATGGATCTAGACGGCATAATGCTAAGTGAAGTAAGTCAGAGAAAGACAAATACACTACGATTTTGCTCATAGGTCAAATTTAATAAATAAAAAAAAACGAAGAAAACAACAGACTGTTAAGTATAGAGAACAAACTGTTGGTTGCCTGAGGAGAGGTGGGTGAGGGGAATGTGTGAAAAAGAGGAAGGGGATTGAGAGTACACTTATAATGATGAACACCGTGTAATGTATAAAGTTGCTTTAAAACACTTTAAATGCCCTTTTTTTAATCTTCTATTGGGACAGATAAAATAATAAATTACATGTAACCCTTCATTTCAACCAAAAAGAAATAAAAGGTTTTTATTATAATTTGATTGACTGGAAGCTTTTTCTAATTTTACCAGGAGAGCACTGGCTGTTTATGATCTGTTTCCCGGCATCCATCTTCCTCATCCTCGAAAACATTCTCCTTTTTCCTCTCCAAATTTTTATAAGGTTTTTAAGGGGGTAAAAGGCAGAGATTTTTCGTAAAATACATATTGTGAACACCTGGCCCACATGACCCCTGCCCCATGCTATCTTCCTGCAAGCAGTGATCCAAACTTGTCCTCACCTTGAGTCTGCAATGATGCTAACAAGCCCCACCTGTCCTTGGGAGGCCCAGCCACCAGCCCTTGAATGTACCTGATCTCTCGGCTGTCCTTGGATGGCATGACTAGACAACATTATAGATCCTTTGTTTTTTTTTCCACCCACCTTCTAAAGCAGCCTCGCTCTTTCAGCGCTTGTAGCTCACTGATCCACCACCAGCCCAGTGTTCACTAATCGTTTTACCCTATTAGTCATCTTCACTCACTCCAAACCTGTATGTAGAAAGAGAGCACCCATCCTCCACTCCCATCCACCTTAGGTGACTACTCTGGCCCCTCAGAATAACCACTCTAGCAGGATGAGGATTATTTAAAAGTCCCCTCATCAATCCTGGTGTGCCATAGTTGGCCTAGGTGCCTCAAAGTCCCTTCTGAGCTGCAGGTCAAGAGACTCCATGTGATCTGGAGCCCTGTGGTCTACAGAAGGCCCCCCAAGTTCCAGCAGTGGGTTTGCAGATTAAACGCCCAGGGACTTTCTCTGCACCAAGAAGCAAAACAATTCTTTTATAGCAAGTGCAACTGACCTCCAGCTATTTATTTTCTCACAGCTGCAGTCTGAGAAATAACCTAGACAATAAGGTATTTTATGAAGAAATACCAATGAGAGTTCCAACTGTTATTCTTGAGGTTTTAGAAGCTTTATCAGATGAAAAACAATTAAACTCCCTTCATCTAAACCTTCTCGGTAATCTCCATTAAAAAACATTAATGTAAAGTAAACAATGTTTTTTACCAAAAAGAGTTTTAAAAAGCAAATATTGTTAATGGCTTATTCCTTTGATTATACAAAAATAGTATTGGTACTTAGCTAGATTTATTGATTCTTTGCACACTGGACTCCACTGACACCATTCTGGGCAGTTATTGGAAATATTAGGTAATTAGTACTGGGAGAAAATTCCATGCTGGACTCTATAGACAAAGGAGATATACAAATATAAATAATCAGAGATTGTGCTTGAATTATTCATAGTAACTGGAGACATATAAAAATTCATTAATAGAATAGGAATGGAACAGAAGAAAATAGGAATAGAATAGAATAGACTAGACTAGGAAGAAATTATAACTGGGGACAAAGAGAATTCATTAATAATCCTAAAATACTGTATATCTATTCTGGTTTGAAAACTACTCCCCCATAGCTCCTGATGATAGAATTTATGAAAATAGTAAAAGAGACTTAATTTCTCTCTCTTTTGTCTCCTACATCTTTCCAAGGCAGATGAGAGTAAACCAAAAAAATTCCAGAGAGCACCCACAAAAGACACAAAAAAGGGGAAAAATTTGAATCCAAATTATTCACAAAACATCAATTTTTCAGCTGCTTCAACTTCACCTGAATAAATAAAGGTTGGTTTTTACTTTAAAGAAGTAAATTATTTTGCAGTGTTTCAGATTCCAATAATGTCTCGAATAGGCTACAGATTGGCCAGAAGAGACCACAAACTCACATGCACATACACACTCACATATACTTGGAATAAGAGAAACTAAATTTCTGATTTAATTAACCAATGACCCAGGACACGGGGTGGCCCCAAAGAGTAGAAGTAGATGCATCCTTTCCCAATCTGGTTGCCATGCTGGTATTTGATACATGGCCAGGCATCCAGCAGTACTAAATTTTGACATCAGAATCATGGTTTTGCCTTAGCATGGCATTACTTGCCACTTATAGCATCATCCTGAGCTTTTTGCCTTTCAAACACTCAACTGATTCTGATTTATTATATTCTGTCAATAGAGTTCATTCCCCTACTTGTTTCATATCTCTGATCAAATATTGCCTTATCAAACCCAACCACCCTCTGTGAAAATTATTTCTATCATTCTCTAACTCCTGAATCTTATTTTACTTCTCTTCAAGGCACATATCACCATAGCATTTGCCTATTTTCCCTTGTTTTCCTTCCCTGCCCTTTTAGAATATAAACATTCTGAGAGCAGGGGCCCTGCCAGTTTGTTCAGCTGTATTTCTAGGACAAAAAAAGCAGTGCCTGGTAGATAGTGGTGCATCAATAAATACGTGTTTGCTGCATGAATAAGTGGTTAGACAACAATTTGTGAAGAAGAGAATCCAGCTTATTTTAGAAATGTTGAAGTAGAGGAGCTTAGAAACATGAGCTAAAACTTAAAAGAATGAGTGGCTATTCCTCCAGGTGGGATAAATGAAGCTAAATGAAACTGGTGGGAGTAGATGAACTCTTTCAGGTAAAGACAAAGTGGTAAGAGAGAAGCAAATGGTACTGAGCAGAGAGTCTCAAAGTCTTTGTTTCTGAAAAGAAGGTTTAGAAGAGAATTCAGCTAAAGGTATGGGGAAGAGGCCACTAGAGAAACAACGAATGAACCTAAGGCATATAGTTCCAAGAGGCAGAAGATGGTCAAGTGAATTCGAACCTGCAGGGAAGCCCAGCCAGATGAGGAGCAGCAGGACTGGAAGGAAGTCAGCGACAACCTCCAAAAGACGAGTTTTAGAAAAAGGGGCAGAAGCAAGGTCTCAGGACCCTGACATAGTGAGAGGATGGGGTGAAAAGGTGAAAATAAGAGAGTTGACATTCTCTTTTCATGCCACTTGAGCTTCAAAGGTACCTGAAATATCTGTTGAACAAATGAGTATTCAGATGAATGAATGGATACAATGTTCTCCCCAGAGCCAAGATGGCACATAAACGGTGGCTGAAGTCATGAGACTAAAATGGTAAACAAAACTCTCTTTTGAACAGCACATGTTGCACAAAAATATTCCCTTAATCAAAATCAATTTTCTGAGTGGTTTTCCCTCAACAAACATACAGTTTATTCTTGTAACTCATTTTTAATGAGCTCCTATGACTTTCATTTGTACTTTTTAAAAAATCTTTGTTTAAAATGCATTCTTCATTACTGGAGCCTTTAGAGATTTACCTTGAGGCTCCATTCTGTCTCAGGGGGGCCTAACTCTTGTATTCTTTAGGACTGAAAGCCTTTCAGCTGTGCTCCATTGATTCAGCTTCCCAGGTATACCAAAGGCAACTCTGATACATAAGGGACTTATATATCCTGAAGTGAACTAATAAAAGGCCTAGTTAGGGAAGTATCATGATAATAAAATATATGGAAGATGAGAACCCACTCAGCTTTACACCATAAGTACCATCAAATATTTACATGAAGGAACATATTTCTAGTGGGTTTTAAATATAAAATTATGATTAAGTTTCTTGCTTTTCTGAACCTACAGTAAATTTCTCTTCATCAATATCTATGGTTCTCAAATGACACTTTGCCTTGAAAGCACCTGGGTGGTCTGTTAAAACACAGATTACTGAGCCATACTCCCCTGGTTTCTGATTTAGAAGGTCTGGGGTAGATAATTTGTACTCTAACAAGTTCACAAGTGATATGGCTGCTGCTGGACAGAACCACACATCCAAAGACTATTCGTCTGGCGCACCTGGGTGGCTCAGTTGGCTAAGTCTGACTTTGGCTCAGATCATGATCTTGCGGTTCATGAGTTCAAGCCCCATGTTAGGGGCTTGTAGCCTGCTTCAGATTCTCTGTACCCCTCCCCTACTTGTGTGTGTGTGTGTGTGTGTGTGTGTGTGTGTGTGTGTGTGTGTGTGTGTGTGTGTGCTCTCTCCGTCTTAAAAATAAACATTAAAAAAGATTTTTAAATGATCACTCGTCTATGTTATACTGTACATTTTCGTAACTTCCTTTCTACTTTTCTGTCATCTTTCAGAGAAAATAAGTCAAATTCTCATTTCAGTGCTACTGCCCTGGCTTCTGTAAGTTTATTGTGAAAAACAAAAATAAAGATAGAATAAGTTAAAAGTAGAAACAAAGGGATGTTAGGAGTAACAAAATCTGAGTTTCCAGCCTTCTACTCAGTTTTAAGTGGAATGAAGGTTTTCATCTTAGTCAATAAGACGTTAGTGCCTCTTGAAAAATAAGAGCTCAGCTGAAATTATACAAATGGGATACAACTGTCTAGCATTAAAAAGTAATTCTCTTTCAGTTGCAAAACATGCATAAAATAAATCTTTGTTCTCCAACACAATGTCTTAATACTTATCTAGAAAAGGAGGGTCATAGTTATAGAATGACAGGGAAAAATAACACTCATTTGCTGCACAGATCTTTATTTTTCCATTCTTTATTTTGTTTTTAAGTCAAAGAAGAAACAGCATGCCTAGAGTCTAAGCAAGCTAAAGGTAGACTATAGTGCTTAGGTTGGGATCTTTACAAGTAAATTATTCTTCTTCCTTTGCTTAATGTATTGGCAAAGAGAAGAGACACAGCAGAGTATCATAAGTAGGGCATAATCTGATTCTATGTGCAGAACGGATGGGGCAAGTCATGTGAGGCTCTAAATAAGCTTCTCACTGGCTCTACACTTGAGCAATTCCAAAGAGGTTAGGGCCACGTTGATTAAAACATTTGTAAGAACAAATTAATATTTGAAGAGGTACCAGCTGTAGATTTCTGCATATCTTCCATCTCTAAAAGGTAAAGATTAAAAATAACTTTAAAGCAATATTCAAATATTTTTGAATAAAATAAATATTAACTTTCTCAGGGATTTCACAGCATTAATTTCTAAAGCATACAATATTCTATTTATGCTTGATTTGCTCCTTTTCCACACACAAATAAACAAATTAACTAGCTAAGAAAGGCATTTTCAACACTAAATAAAATTCAAATGATAAAGCATTGGCTATGCTTTTATCCAATCATTATACTGTCGAGTAATAAAGTTTTTACGATGAAGGTAAAAATACAGAATCCACACAAACTTGACATCTGTCCTACAGGATGTTAAATTGGTCACTCAGCAGACATTTATTGAACTCCCCAATGGATATCTTCATTTGGTCTGTCCATCACCCATTTCCCATAGAAATTATTATTTGCTCACTGTTCCTAATGTTCATTAAAACTGTTATTGGCTGGACTTCAGCAAGTTTCCCACTATGCTATTTAAGTTTTTATACTTCAAATCTCTGATTTTCATTTTCCACGCACAAATAGGCAGTCAGAACTCTGTTAGCGAACTTAGTAGTATACATGTCTTGACCACTAATCCTGGAAATAATGGCAACTTCAAAAGACTATCATTTATATGCTTTATAAACAACTTCTGAAGTCAACATGGCTATTAGTGAGAGAATCCAAAATAGAGTCACACCACAGAGTAGTTTAATTGGTTGACAAAGCTACCCTTATCATGAACCCACTGGGCTGTCATCATCACAATCTACAGTGAGAAATTTCATTACTGTTTTGTTCAGTCTTCCACAAAAGAACTGTGAGTGTCCATTTAAGGGTTCAAATACCTAAGTACATTTCTTAGTCCATCCTTGAGAGAGTAATAGCCTTTCAACCTTGGTGGCAAATCAGTGGGAAGTCCAAGTCATACATCATATCACCTTCACATCCACCTCCAACTGTGACTATGAAATGCTCAAAGGATACATGGCACTATTATAATGATAAAATATTTTAGATGAGGGTGGAAAATGGTATAGAATCTCTACAAATCTGACTTCATTACTAGAAGGAGATTTAGTTGATCAATCAGCCAACATTTACTGAAATCACCAATAAGCATCTTGTTTTTGTCTGTCCAGCATCTATTCCCCATTCTGCTGGCACAAAAGCCTATCGTTTCTTTTTGGGAACCACCCCTTCATTGATTTCAGTGCATATGTTATGGAAGAGAGTAGATGACTCATCCCACTCCCTGGCTGAAGACGTAGCCACACAAGTCAAGCTGGAAACATAACCCAGGACAGTCCCATAAAGCCAAAGAACATCAGCCCCAGGGCTTTCCTGGATCTACTGAGAGGAAAGCTCTCCCTCTACTGCCAGAGGGCAAAGTTTGGCATACAATGAGGGCAAAATGGAGACAAAGGAAAGCAGACACAATACACATAGAAGGAGAGATTCCTCATAATAAATTTGTGTTTCCTATCTATCATGACTAAATATTCAGCCAGACCCCATTCCTAAGCCTTCTTTATTACTTGCTATTAGTTAGTGTATAAGTTGGATTTCTTTAGTTTGCAACCAAAAGTTCTGACAAATTATAAGCAACCTAAAACTTGAACCATATTAAGCAACATGCCAAGGATACAGAGATGTATAACAAATAATCTCTATTTCAAAGAATCTTTTCAGCATCTAGTCAGAAAGCTAAGACATAAACACGAAAAAACTCTAGAAACATAAGACTCGACACCATGATAGGTTGTATTTTTCCAAGAAGGGAGGCACCACCATAGGCGGTACATTAAGCAAGATTTCACAGTATAAGAAAATAGTGAGCTAGGTTTTAAAGGATGACTAGGATGTGGCTGCCTACAAAGGACACAAAGGACATTCAGAAAGAGTGAGCTATGAGAGCAAAACTTCAGGAATGTGCATAAGGTATTGGGGAAACAACACAGTATAAACAAAAAATAGACCATAAAATGCTGAATCACGGGATATCAACAATGTGACTACGTTACTCTAGGGGAAGAAGAATTCATAATCAGTTTTCTAATGATACACACATTATGTATAGTATTTTAAATCTATATGAGTTCCTAGTGATCGATTAGATTATAATGGCAAAGTGTTGAAATTGCACTCAAAGCTAAATGTGTTTTTTCCCTTTGCAGATGGTAGAAAAGCCACTCATCCCACCAGCTACCTCTGGTTTCTACTGTAGTACCCATCATCTAGAACTAAGGGCTATCAAAATAAACCATGATAGGGGCACCTGGGTGGCTTAGTCGGTTGGGTGTCCGACTTTCACTTAGGTCATGATCTCCCAGTTCGTGGGTTCGGGCCCCGCATCGGGCTCTGTGCTGACTGCCAGCTCAGAGCCTGGAGCCTGTTTCAGTCTGTGACTCCCTCTCTCTCTGACCCTCCCCTGCTCATGCTGTCTCTCTCTCTCATAGAAATAAATAAAAATATATATAAATAAAATAAACCATGATAATACACTTCACTTAGCCACCATTTAAGAAACTAGAACAAAGAGTAGAACCATAAGCCAAAGAGGTTATAGAAAGACAAATATCAACCAAGGAAACAAGTGGGGCCATAGAGTTAATCTGATTTGCTTTGTCCAGTTTCTCCATGAGGTATAAAGTGTACAACAGAAACTATTGATGGCATTTTCTATTTCCACTGTCATTTTAGCCATTTCCCTTGTGCCATTTACAAACCATATGGGCAGGATTTGGGTTGGGTTTTGCTGCAGGCAGGAATGCAAGGTGTCTGTACCCACCTTTTGTCTTCTTGGGGATATAACTGTTTAGTTAGAATAAAATGTTTTATTTAACTTTTTAGAAGTTTATTTTACCAAGGGCCATTATCAGTTTTGTACTGAATGTGAAACTTTGCCTGTAATTATTCTCTAATTATTACTATTTCTGATGAAATATTTCTCAGGGCTATAAACTGTTTCCTGGAAATTTTACCGAGAAAAATGAACTCAACATAATTCCTTGGTCATATACTTTTTCACCTAGAGTCATTGGACTCAGTAATATTTTTATAAAAAAAGAAAGTCTCAAATACCTGGCCTGTTGAAACCATTTAAATGTCTATGTCCACTTGTGGTATCATGACAGTGCTTTCTGTCAGTATGACAACTATCCATTTGACATGAGTATGTCATGAAGGAATAATGACACACCCTCTTATAGAGGACCTCTCTTCACAAACTTCAATTAACATAATAACTTCAGGACTCTCTGGAAGATAATTACTGCTTTGGTGGTTGTTTACAGATAGAAATTGAAACACTTGAAAGCCCCTTTGTGTCAAGCTGAAGTTAGGAAAGGAAAAGGAATTGATCTATGATTAGGCATGCTTTCATTCTGAAATATCTTTGTAGCAAAAAGCTTTAAAATGTAAAAAAGCTATACTAAAGGCAAATTTTTCACTATTTTTAAAAAAATTTTTGTTTATTTATTTTTGAGAGAGAGAATGTGAGTGAGTGTAATCAGGGGAGAGGCAGAGAGAGAGGGAGACACAGAATCTCAAGAGGCTCCAGGCTCTGAACTGTCAGCACAGAGGCCAACACGGGGCTCAAACCCACAGACCTTGAGATCATGACCTGAGCCAAAGTCAGGTGTTAAACTGACTGAGTCACCCAGGTGCCCCTAATTTTTCACTCTTTATAGTGAAGTGCATTCTTTCATAAAGCAAATGAATATATTTCCATATTTTAGGAAAAAGTAGCTCTGTACTTTATGTTTAAAAAAATATATTTACTAAATTTTATATTTATTAAATGGTAGAATTGAGATTTTTTAAAAAAATCACTCAACACATGCCTTATCGGTGATAATCACTGTCACTTTTTAAACTGATAAATGAAAAAATTATCACAAAATATGTATATCACACAGAATAAAATAAAGCTTTGAATAAGGTTTCAGTATTATATGAAGCATATGAAATAGGAAAAAAAGAGTAAGATGGTTTCCTGTTTCCTTGGGGAAAGTATGTAGAAGGCAGAATAATGTCCCCCCAACCCCTCACAAAGATGTTCATGTCCTTATCCCTGGAACCTGTGAATATGTATGTTACCTTATATAGCAGAGGGACTTTACAGGTGTTATTAAGATAAGGACCTTGAGAGACCCATAATTATTCTGTATTATCTGGGTGGACCCAATTTCATCAAAAGGATTGTTTTGGTTTGCTTTTCATCACAAAGATTGTTAAAATGGAAGAAGGAGGCAGAAGAGAAGATCTAAGTGATGTGATGTGAGAAGGACCATATCTACTAACGTTTCTGCGAGGATGGAGGAAGGAGCCATGAGCCAACAAATGCCAGTGGACTCTAAAAGCTGGAAAGAACCAGAAAATGGATCCTCCCCTAGAGGTTCCAGAAAGGAATGTAGCCCAGCTGACACCTTGATTTTAACTCAGTGAGACTCATGTTGGACTTCCAGCCTACTAAACTGTAAGATAATGATTTTTTTTAAGACACCAAGTTTATGGCAATTTGTTACAGTAGCAATAAGAAACCAATACCGGTATCATGTTCCAAATTAGCAGGACCATGAAAAGCATGACTATGACAGCCCTTCGGACAGTCTGAAGCTAGAAGAGACTTTGGTCTCATCCTTCATGGTCCAGATAAGGAAATCAGTCCAGATATAGTGAGAAGAAAGGTGGTTTACCTTAAGCCTCAGAGTGCAAGCTAGAGACCAGACTAGAATCTAAGTTCACCAAACTCTTGATCCATTTTAAGTCATAGTATGCCTCCCAGCTACTTTTACCAAAGAAGAGTTCTGATTATGGTTTAATAACAATGTGCAGAACTCTCTGAAAGAATTAAGTTTTTGAAAAGTGCATACATTTTCAGATAATGCACAGAAATACACTGCTTCACTGTTCTGATCTGTCTCCCACTGGCTAAACATATTCACTTGAATTATCCACACATCACTTGAAACTCAGTATGTCTGAGATAAAAACTGGGATCTTGCTCTCACAGAAAGCTCCCTCTGGAGTTTTCCGGTTTTCTCTTTCACACCCTTCTGTGGCTTCCTTTATCCAACCACTCAAGTCCTGTTATGGTTCCTTCCCCATGAAGGTTCCTTTCTTTGCATTTCTACTACACCTTACACCCATGCTAGACAACCACTAATAGATCTCTTTTCTTCAGCTTCTCTTCAGGCTCCAATTAATCCTGTACAATACTGCCAAATGGTTCCTTCTAAAATACATCTTTATATCATTGGTTTGTCCCCACATATTCAGTGGGACTCCATTCCTCAAATGGGATCAAATTCAAACTCCTTATGCTATCCTTTTACAGGTTCATAGAATTTGACCTCATTTTTTAAGTAATGTCTCCTCTTCCCATTTCCATCTATGAACCAATTTAAATGACTCGCTGACTTATGAACAAAATTCATTCTCCTCCATATCATTCTCTTCTCCCAACATATCCCCTCTGCTTCCTTCTTGATGTATCTGAATTCTACCTGTATCAAGGTCCTGTAAAGTCCTAGTACCTTTCTGGGCACTTCCCAGGACAGACAACCTACAATTATCTCACCCTCCACTTTGAAGCACTAAATCTTTTTTTTTTTTTTTAATGTTTTATTTATTTCTAGGAGAGAGAGAGAGACAGCGTGAGCAGGGGAGGGTCAGAGAGGGGGGGAGTCACAGACTGAAACAGGCTCCAGGCTCTGAGCTGGCAGTCAGCACAGAGCCCAATGCGGGGCTCGAACCCATGAACTGCGAAATCATGACCTAAGCAAAAGTCGGACACTTAACCGACTAAGCCACCCAGGCGCCCCTGAAGCACTAAATCTCATATCACTCATTTTAGTTTTTATTGCTAGTGTCTTTTGCATCTCTAGAGTTTAAACTCTTAGATTTCAATCCATTTGGGACCACTTGGTCCCCCACCTATTTGCAGTGTACTTAGCCCCCAAAGTTTCCCCTTTAAAGCAAATATTTATGGAGTGACCAAAATAATTTTAAAAATCTAAGATGAACATTCAGAATGACAATTCCTCCACATCAGCAGTGATAAAAGCCAGCAATGAGCTCTACTCTAAAGTTAACTGTACCGTTTGAGAAGTATAGCCATATATTTGAATTTTCCCAGGACAGTCCTGATTTCCTGCTGGTTTTCCAGTTTATGGATAATGTTCACTTTTACTCTCAAAAGCATCTTGGCTTAATTAATACAATATATGGCCATTCCACCCACAGGGCACTTTGAACTGCAGTAAGAGTAGACACCAGAAAGACAATCCTGTTCATGCTCCAGCCACCCATCCAGCTAAGCATCATTCTGTCCTCTACAGAGTGACCCTGCTCTCCAGCCCCACCTCTGCAAAATCAATGCCCCTTGACTTTCACGTGGGAGGTTCAAACATTTTGGTGATGCATAGCTTCAGATAAATGTACTGAAGTTGAATGCAATTTGAGGTTCTTTAGAAGAAAAACAAATCATAGAGATTGAAAACAACTGCAACTCTACCCAGCAGTTTAAGAACAAAAGGGAGGAGCACCTGTGTGGCTCAGTCGGTTGAACATCTTGCTCAGGTCATGATCTCACGATTCAATCCCCACTTCTCCAAGCTGGGCGTGGATCCTGATTAAGAGTCTCTCTCCCTTCTCTCTCTCTCTCTCTCTCTCTCTCAGAAGAAGAAGAAGAAGGAGGAGGAGGAGGAAGAGAAGGAGGAGGAGGAGGAGGAGGAGAAGAAGGAGGATAAAAGTGAGAGTTTTCTAAAGAAAAAGAGAATTCAATGAGTTCCCCTAGGAATAGAAGTAATCAAGATACAGTGCGTGAGTTAATTTATACTATAATTGTTTTGCTATTTCTGAATAAAATAATAAGGATCATTCACACCATTTCAATTTTTCTGAACAATAAATACATATTACTTTCACGACTGTTTAGAATTAGAAATGTGATGCCTTCTGATCCTCTTAGTGCCTAATGTACATTAAATTGACTAACCACTGCATAAATGTTTTAAAACCTACATTCATTTTCACAGTTGGCTGGTGGAAATGATCAGTTTCATAAATGAATGTCAGTGGTATCTAAACAGTAATAACTTTTTACTGCAAAGTAAGATTTTGCTCTATAAGTAATGAATAAAATTATTAAATGTAATCTTATATTATGTTTCATTACTGGCAGCTTGTCATAAAAAAGGAATTAAGGTTGCAAATTTTCATTTATTTTCATAAAGTAGATCAGCATTTTCACTCATTTGTAGTGAAACCTACTCAATCTAATCTCTTTTGAGGGTAGTTTTAATTACATTACATCATTCTACACAGGGCTGAGAGTTCATGTTCCAAACTGTTCCCTCCCTAAACTCTTCAACTTTAAAGATATCTGGGGAAATGTTAAGTTCAACTAATGTAACTATACAAAATGAAAACTACCAAATGCATATCTTGAGCTCAGGATCACTCTCAAGTGTTTGGAAAGGATTTTATAAGACCATTTAGGTTACTTCTAAGTCACTAATTCAAATATGGCCCAAGTTAGTAGTAACTAAAAAGGATTAGTTTCAAAGATTTATATCATTAGCAGTTAATACTTAAATATCAATTACACTGAAATTATTGATATTATTGATAAATCTATCACTACTAAGGACTCACTGAACTCAGATGGCAAGAGGTATAACATTTGAAAAAAAGACAAAAGCATCTGGATGAATTATGGTAAATAATAATATCGATATTGAGCAAAACTCTTCATCAACTATTTTCCTCACCTCACTATTTCATAAGTGCCACAGCATTTCACATTTACCTGAATAAAAGCAATTACAATTTGATATTTGGTTGTTTCTAGTTGTTTTATGAAAAGAATAAAGACCCATTTGTCATCAAGTTTCTCCCTCCTTCATCTGTGCCTTCAGATGGCAAACTCTGTCAGAGACAGAACATTCTGTAAGGCACAATAGAGCGACCAGACGTTGGCATTATCAAATGGGCTCTCCCGTCATGATGAAGTATTTACTCTAAAGGTCAGCATTCTCTAAGTTTAGTTCCTGAAAAGATAATTAAGATATTAAAATTTTCTAATACAAAAGGAGGCTTCTACGCAAACTAGTTTTTGTATAATCTCTGTTTAAGTGAGGAAAGCAGCACAAAATCCTAAAGATATATGAAAGCAATCATTTACCAACATGGTTAATCTGATATTACCCCTGTGTTTTTGTGCATGTTTTCACTCAAGAAACAGTGAAACATGAAAATACCATGTTTCAGTTGCTAAGTACCTGGTAATATATATTCCAATCTAAATTTTCTCTTTTTTTAAACTTTTTTTTAAGAGAGAGAAAGAGAGAGAGATTAAGGGAGGGGCAGAGAGAGAGGGACAGAGGATCTAAAGCAGGCTCCTTGCTGACAGCAGAGATCCCAATGAGGGGCTCAAACTCACAAACCATGAAATCATGACCTGAGCCAAAGCCAGATGCTTAACCAACTAAGCCACCCAGGTACCCTCAATCTAAATTTTCTTTAATTCAATTTTTAAATATTATTACTTTTTTGGTGTCATTTATAAATTCATACTATACACCTACTCTAATTACATTGCTACAACTTTTTCAAAATCACATACTTGTTATTTTTTTAGTTTTTTCAATTATTTTAATAAAGTTAGGATCTGTGGTTGTTTCAATGCAAAATAATTTTCCTTTTCAAAAATTTTCTTCTCACAATTTTCTGACACTCCCAGGCTTTTTATTTTTCTCCTTCCAAGATTTTACTTAAATTCAAGTTAGTCAACACATAGTGTAGTATTGGTTTCAGGAGTAGAATTTAGTGATTCATCATTTACATATAACACCCAGTGCTTATCACAAGTTGCCTTCCTTAGTGCCCATCACCCATCTAGTCCATCCTCCCACCCACTTCCCCTCCAGCAGCTTAGTTTGTTCTCTACAGTCTCTTACATGGTTTGCCTCCCTCTCTGTTTTTATCTTATTTTATTTTTTACTTCCTTCCCCTATGTTCATCTGTTTTGTTTCTTAAATTTCACATATGAGTAAAATCACATGGTATATCTTTCTCTGACTTATTTCACTTAGCATAACACACTCTAGTTCCATTCATGTCATTACAAATGGCAAGATTTCATTCTTTTTGATGGTTAAGTAATATTTCATTATGTGTATATACCACCCCTTCTTTATCCATTCATCTGTTGATGGACATTTGGGCTCTTTTCATAATTGGCTATTGTTGATAGTGCTGCTATAAACATTGGGGTACATGTGTACTTCAAATCAGTAATTTTGTATCCTTTGGATAATTACCTAGTAGTGCAATTGCTGGGTTGTAGAGTACTTCTTTTTTTTTAAGTTTTTGAGGAACCTCCATACTGTTGTCCTGAGTGACTGCACCAGTATGCATTCCTACTAATAGTATTAAGAGGGCTCCTCTTTTTCTGCAACCTTGCCAACATCTGTTGTTACCTGAGTTGTTAATTTTAGCCATTCTGACAGGTGTGAGGTAGTATCTCATTGTGGTTTTATTTGCATTTCCCTGATGATGACTGATGTTGAGCATCTTTTCATGTATGTTACCCATTTTTATGTCTTCTTTGAAAAAATGTCTGTTCATGTATTCTGCCCATTTCTTAACTGGAATATATGTTTTTTGAGGTATTTAGTATATTAAGTTCTTTATACATTTTGGATACTAGGCCTTTATCTGATATGTCATTTGCAAGTATTTTCTGCCATCCCAAAGGTTGCCTTTTAGTTTTGTTGATTGTTTCCTTTGCAGAAGCTTTTTATCTTGATGAAGTCCCAATAGGTTTTTTTTGGCATTTGTTTCCCTTGCTTCAGGGAGACATGTCTAGTGAGAAATTGCTATGGCCAAGATCAAGGAGGGTGCTGCCTGTGTTCTCCTCTAGGATATTGACGATTTCTTGTCTCACATGTAGACATTCATAATTCATTTTTTATTTCTTTTTGTGTATGGTGTAAGAAAATGGTCCAGTTTCTTCTGCATGTCACTGTCCAGTCCCCCCCCCATTTGTTGTTTCCCAACACCACTTTGCAATTTATAAATGTACCAAATCCACATGCTTTACACCTTAAACTTACATAGTGTTATGTGTCAATCATATCTCAACAAAGCTTAATAAAAAACATAATACTATCATACAAGTCAATTCTTAGATAAAAATCTAGTTAGTACTGGTTCACTTAGAGAAGGACAAAGAATAAGAGGAGATATTATGCTCTATTCACACAAAAAGCACTATTTACCTTGGACGGAGGAACAAATTCAACACATTCTAGCCATATTGTTAAAAAGTACTTTCCACATATTGCACATTTTCTTCTCTGAGAGATTATGTTCTTGACCAGTGGATGCAATGCTATGGTTTGCATTACCAAAGGATTCTTTTCTTCCAGCTCATTCATTATAAATCTTGATGTTATTTCCTAGATTAAAAAATTATATTAATTATATTAATTTATATTTTTGGCTTATTCCTCATAGTTTTTGTTAAATTAACTTTTCATAATATATACAATGAATTATATTGCCAATGACTGGCGTTATAAATTAGTTTTAAATAATATAAGAAAAGGAAGTTACTTGCATTTTAATATTTCTATGTCTCTTACATAGAGGAATCCAAATTATTAAAAATGTAATTATTGCTGTGTCTGCGTGGCTCAGTTGGCTAAGCATCCAATTCTTGATTTTGGCCCAAATCATGATCTTACAGTTCATAAGACAGAGCCCTGTGTCGAGCTCTGCACTGACAGCATGAAGCCTGCTTGTGATTCTCTCTCCCTCTGTCTCTGCCCCTAGCCCACTCACACCTGCTCTCTTTATCTCTCTCAAAATAAAAAATATATATAATTTTTTAAAAAGATAAATCTGGGGCGCCTGGGTGGCTTAGTCGGTTAAGCGTCCGACTTTCGCTTAGGTCATGATCTCGCGGTTCGTGGGTTCGAGCCCCGCGTTGAGCTCTGTGCTGACTGCCAGCTCAGAGCCTGGAGCCTGTTTCAGTCTGTGACTCCCTCTCTCTCTGACCCCCTCCTGCTCACACTGTCTCTCTCTCTCTCTCTCCTAGAAATAAATAAAACATTTAAAAAATAAATAAATAAAATTTAAAAAAGATAAATCCAAGATTTAAAAAATTACATTATTAAAGTTTAGGTTCAAATTTTATACCTCTCATTACAAGAAGCAAGAACTGTACAAATATTCAGACTGGACTCAAAATGCAGGAGTCGGGCTCCTGCAAGTCCAGGGGTCCCTGAAGGATGGACGGTGTCAGCGAGGGAGGGATGAGAGAGCCCCGAGAAATTCTTTCTGGTCACCAGGCAGGCATCTCCGCACTGACTGGGGCTCAACTTTATTTTTATGATTAAGTGTTTGGGGGATAGCACAGATGTGGCATTCTGATGATAAATTCTTTGATCCGTAAAAACTTTCCAGAACATTGATATGCATAACCTTACAATTATGACTTAGATAAGGGTACTCATGCTCATCATATGAGGAAGGAAGGTATCTTTAGCATTCAGATACAAACAGGATAATGTTTTTAGTAAAGGCAAGTTAGTTCTTTGTGAGCAGGGGTCAATAGCCTGTTTATCACTTAATGGGAAGTATTAAGAAAAACAGGTTTTTCAGGAAACGCAATGTTTGCTCCCATAACAAGAGAAGAAAACATCTAAACATTAGCCACAGGGCTTATAGTTCCTATAATGTCATCCATGCCCAGGAATAGTACATCAGTCTGTACCAAAGTTATCATTTTATTAATGTAAACCTGAAGGCAATAGCTGACCTTTTGTGTCATTGATTACTCAGTCCTGACCACTATTTCCAGATTACTGAGCATCAACATTTTTCCAAGCTACAACAATTTCATTCACAAGGTGCAATCATCATACGAGGGCCAGAATAAGTCACTCGCAAATGCCAATCACCAAGGTGCTTTGGGGGTCAACGCTGAAGCAGAAACAATTGAGTGGGGATGGATATAGGTCCTCATCTGACGGCAAGAGACCGTGCAAACTTGCCTTAACCTCACAAGGAGTATTCTCAACCAGTGAGTTCAGAATGGCTCCCAACATCAAAAACTGAGTCTGTCATATTTACTAATGTTTAAATCCTTAGTACTTGAACTGTGACTCACGGACCAGAATCTGCATCATCTGGAAACCTATTAGAAATTCAGATGCACCACTCCAGACCTACTGAATCAGAATCTGCAGTTTAACAAGTTTCCCTAGATAATCGGTATGCCTGCTCAACTTTAAGATGCACTGGTTTAAGTTACCTATTGCAATGAGTACCTGAATAGAGTCATATTAGCAACCAGTACTGATTTCTATTACCCAAATCTCAGAATTCGGTCTGTATTAAACCTATCCTATCCATGTCCAGGAACTTAACTTTTGGTAATAATTATAATATTAAATAACAAAAGGGGTGGCTAGAAAAGATAAGCTGGCTTTCACCATGACCAATAACAACATCATCGTTTTAAAGTAAAATGCTATAGGGGCGCCTGGGTGGCTTAGTTGGTTGAGCGTCCGACTTTCGCTTAGGTCATGATCTGGCAGTTCGCGGGTTCGAGCCCCGCATCGGGCTCTGTGCTGACTGCCAGCTCAGAGCCTGGAGCCTGTTTCAGTCTGTGACTCCCACTCTCTCTGACCCTCCCCTGCTCACGCTATCTCTCTCTCTCTCCCCTAAGAAATAAAAAAAAAAAAAGTAAAATGCTATATAATACATAAAATCAAATCTTCACTGAGTAAGCAATAAAACAAACATTTGATTTACTCTGCTAAATGAGCCTCATTGTCTGTGATGGTAACATGGAAGCCCTGTATAAAGGCTATGCAAACACTGCATGAATTTTAATAGTTCGTGGGACTTTTTTTTTCTGGACAAAGTGAAAGATTTCCCACCAGTATTCAAATAGTCCACAACAGGCTCTAATAGGAATCTTTGGAAATACATGCGTGCATATGTACATATATAATCTTCATTCATTTGCCCAATTAAAATCTTAAAAAATAACAACAAAATCCTATAAATTGCTGTCTCTCTCTTCCTTATTACTCTATCCTTTTCACTTAACAAGCATTTGAGAAACTGAGAAAGCTGCCTTTATACACAGATTCCTTAACTGTCTGATCCTTCAGCAGAATAACCTCCTACTCATTTTAGCTCTTTTTCCTGATTGGTTACATAATAAGATCATCCTTTCTGAAAGAATTGCTCTTTCACATTAATATTACCAGGACTTCTAAATTAGAGGTCTATTATCACTTTTCTTTAACTACTTACACAGAGCATAGTGTGTGGTTCAGAATGAAATAATGATTTTAGAGATACCAGAACTCAATGGCTACCAGAACTCAATGACTAGGTCTCTCTATAAAGCAGAAAACTAATAAATAAGGATCCACTCCCCAAAGCAGCAGATGGTAGAAAAATTTGCTGGAATACATGGGACCTATAAAAAGGTCACAATTTATACAGTTCACTTTTTCCATTTATGATTTCTGGAACCAAACATATTTTTTGCACTTGATATGTCTCTTGATAACTCTTGTATTACCCATTAATTATATTCTCCTCCTACTTGCTGCCAATATGTTACTTTGGAAGAATAACATATACCATTGAAATATAAAGTTATTACTTGGAACTGCTAGTATATGTAAACTACTATTGGCATGATGAATAGTATCATTTAGGATACCTTTTAAAAATAAATGTTCCTCTTCCCACTTGGGCACTCTCTCTCTCTAAAAAAACAAAACAAAACAAAACAAAAAATAGAGGTGCCTGGGTGGCTCAGTCAGTTGGGCCTCTGCCTCTTGATTTCAGTTCAGGTAATGATCTCACAGTTCATGAGATTGAGCCCAGCACTGGGCTCTGCACTGACAGCATGGAACCTGCTTAGGATTCTCTCTCCCTCTCTCTTCCCCTCCTCCCCCCCAAAATAAAATAATAAGCTTAAAAACAATAAAAATCTTAACCAAGGCATAGCCTAAATCAAAGCCCTACAATTCTTTGACAGATCAAGTGATTTAAATCATAACACATCTCTTTTATCCATTCATCTATTAATGGACAGTTGGACTGTTTCCATAATCTGGCTATTGTAAATAATGCTGCAATAAACATAGGGTGCATATATCTTATTGTTTTAATGTTTTTGTATTCTTTGGGTAAATACCCACTTGTGGAATTACAGGATAATGTGGTAATTCTATTTTTAATTTTTTTGAGGAACCTCCATACTATTTTCCAGTGACTGCAGCAGTTTGTATTCCTGCCAGCAGTGCACAGGGTTCCTTTTTCTCCACTTCCTCACCAACACATGTTGCTTCGGGTGTTTTTGATTTTAGACATTCTGACAGTTGTGATGTGGTATCTCATTGTATTTATGATTTGCACTTCCCTGATGATAAGTGATGTTGAGCATCATTTCATGTGTCTCTTGACCTTCTCTATATCTTCTTTGGGAAAATGTTTGTTCATGTCCTCCACCCATTTTTAGTTGGATTATTTGTTATTTCAGTGTTGAGTGGCATAAGTTCTTTATATTTGTTGGATATTAACCCCTTATCAGATACATGATTTGCAAATATCTCATCCCATTCAGTAGGTTGTCTTTTTGTTTTGCTGATTGATTCCTTTGCTGTGAAGAAGCTTTGTATTTTGATGTAGTCCCAATAGTTTATTGTTGTTTTTGTTTCCCTTGCCTTGGAAGACATATTGAGAAAAATTGTTGCTATAGCCAATGTCAGAGAAATTACTGCCTGTGCTCTCTTCTAGATTTTTATGGTTTCAGGTCTCACATTTAAGTCTTTAATCCATTTTCAGTTTATTTTTGTGCATGGTATACGAAAGTGGCTCAGTTGCAAGCTTTTGCATGTAGCTGTCCACTTTTCCCATTACCATTTGTTGAAAAGACTGTCTTTTTCTCATTGCATATTCTTGCCTCTTTTGTTGTAGATTAGTTGCCCACATAATCATGAGTTTATTACTGGGCTCTGGGTTCTGTTCCATTGGTCTATACATCTATTTTTGTGCCAGTACCATACTGTTTTGATTATTATAGTTTTGTAGTATATCTTGAGATCTGGGATTGAGATTCCTCCAGTTTTATTCTTCTTTTCTAAGACTGCTTTGGCTATTCATGGTCTTTTATGGTTCCATACAAATTTTAAGATGTTCTAGTTCTGTGAAAAATGCTCTTACATTTAATCTGTAGATTGCTTTGGGTAGTATGGCTTTTTAACAATATTTATTCTCCCAGTCCATGACCATGGACTATCTTTCCTATGTTATCTTCAATTTATTTCATTAATGTGCTATAGTTTTCAAAGTACATGTCTTTACCAGTTTGATTAAGTTTTTTTCCTAGGTATTTTATTATTTTTGGTGCAATTATAAATAAAAGTGTTTACTTATTTTCTCTTTTTACTGCTTTTTTATTAGCATATAGAAATGCAACAGATTTCTGTATATTGATTTTGTATCTTGAGAATTTACAAAATGCATTTATCAGTTACAGTAGTTTATTTGTGATCTGTAGGGCTTTCTATATATAGTATCGTGCCATCTGCAAATAGTGAAACTTTTACTTCTTCATTACCAATTCAGATGTCTTTTACTTATTTCCTTGTCTGCTGGCCTCAGCTAAGACTTCTAGTACCACACTGAATAAAAGAGGTGAGAGTGGACATACTTGTGTTGTTTCTGATCTTAGGGGAAAAGCTGTCAATTGTTCCTCATTGAGTATAGTGTCCATTATGAATTTTTCATATATGACCTTTATTATGCTGAGGGATGTTCCCTCTAAATCTGCTTTGTTGAGAGTTTTTATCATGGATGGATATGGTACTTTGTCAAATGCTTTTTTCTGCATCCATTGAAATTATCGTATGGTTTTTATTCCTTCTCTTGCTGATGTAATGTATCATATTTAATTGGTTTGTAAATACTGAACCACTCTGGCATCCCAGAAATAAATCCCACTTGGTTGTGGTGAATGTATTTTTTAACGTATTTTTGGATTCAGTTTGCTAATACGCTGTTGAAGATTTTTGCATCTCTGTTCATCAGAGATATTCTCTTTTTTAGTAGTTTCTTACTTTGGCTTTGGTATCAATGTAATGCTGGCCTCATAGAATAAATTTGGAAGCCTTCCTTCCTCTTCTATTGTTTTGTGATTGTTTGAGGAGAATACATACTCTTCTTTAAATGCTTGGTAGAATTCACCTGTGAAGCCATTTGGACCTGAACTTTTGTTTGTTGAGTTTGTTGTTGTTGTTTGTTGTTTCAGTTGCTTCATGGGTAATCAATTTGGTCCTATTTTTTATTTCTTCCTGATTCAACTTTAGGAGGTATGTTTCTAGGAATTTATTCATCTCTTTGGGGTTGTCTAATTTGTTGGCATATGAGTTTTCATACTATTCTCTTATAATCCTTTCCACTTTTGTGCTGTTTGTTATTTCTTCTCTTTCATTTCTGATTTTGAGTTGTTGTATCTCTGTCTCTCTCTTTTTATGGGTCTGACTAAAGGTTTATCAATGCTGTTGATCTTTTCAAAGAACCAGTTTTGGGTTTCATTGATCTGTTCCCTGGGTTTTTTGCTTGTTTGTTTGCTTGTTTAGTTTCTACTCCATTTTTTTCTGCTCTAATCTTAATTATTTCCTTCCTTCTACTGCTTTAGACTTTATTTGTTCTTTCTTTTTCTTATTTGTTTTTGTTCTTTTTCTCCTTTAGGTTAGAGTTTGAGATATTTCTTGCTTCTTCACGTAGGCCTGTATTGCTATAAATTTCCCACTTAGAACAGCTTTTGCTGTATTCCAAAAATTTTGGAACATTATGTTTTCATTTTCATTTGTCTTCATGTATTTTTTTATTTCCTCTCTGATTTTTGTGTTGACCCATCCATTGTTTAGTAGCATGTTGTTTAACATCCATGTATTTGTGTTCTTACTAGATCTTTTATTGTAGTTGATTTCTAGTTTCATAGCATTGTGGTCGGAAAAGGCACATTGTATGACTTCAATTTTTTTAATTTGTTGAGACTTTTTTTGTGGCCCAATGTGATCTCTTATGGAGAGTGTTCCATGTGCACTTGAAAGGAATGTGTATTCTGTTGTTTTAGGATGGATGTTCTGAATATTTCTATTAGATCTATTTAGGCCAATGTATTATTCAAGCCCTTCTTTCCTTATTGATTTTCTGTTTGAATGATCTGTCCATTGATATAAGTGGGATGTTAGAGTCCCCCACTATTATTGTATTGATTACCTCATGTTTGTTAATTTCTGCTTTATGTACTTGGGTGCTCTTATATTGGGTGCATAAATATTTACAATTGTTATATCTTCTTTTTGGTTTCTCCCCTTTATTATTATTAGTGTCCTTCTTTGTCTCTTATTACAACTTTTTTTAAAGTCTACTTTGTTTGATATAAGTATTTCTACCCTGGCTTTGTTTTCACTTCAATTTGTATGATAAGTGTTCAATCATCACTTCATTTTCAATTTGCATGTATCTTTAGGACTAAAACGAGTCCCTTGTAGCAGCATATAGATAAGTCTTGCTTTTTTATCTATTCTAGACATACTGTGTCTTTTGATCAGAGTGTTTAGTCTATTTACATTGAAATTAATTACTGGTAAATATGTATTTATTGACATTTTGTTACTTGTTTTATGGTTGGTTGAGTAGCTCTTCTCTGTTCCTTTCTTCTCTTGCTCTCTTGTCTCATGGTTTGCTGGCTTTCTTTAGCGATACACATAGACTCCTTTTTTTTGTTGATTTTTGCATCTATTACTGGTTTCTTATTTTATTATTATCATTAGGTTTATATATAATATTTTGTGCATATAACAACCTATATTACATTAATGTCACTTAAGTTTGAACCCATTAAAAGCACTAAACATTAACTTCCTTTCCCTCCATGTTTTTTGTATATGTCATACCTTACATCCTTTGATTTTGTGAATCCTTTGTCTGATTTTTATATATATATTTAATTTTACTGCTTTTATCCATCCTACCTTTCTTACTCTTGCTTACATTATAGTCTTTCCCTTCCACTCAAAATACTCTTTAACATTTCCTACAAGGCTAGTCTGGTGGTGATGAATTCCTTTAACTTTGTTTGCCTGGGAAACTCTTTAAGTCTCCTATAGAATATTCTTGATGGAAGTTGTTTTTTTTTTTTTTTTTTTTGTGTCTCTCTTTCAGCACTTTGAGTGTAATATACCACTACCTTCTAGCCTGCATAGTTTCTGCTGAAAAATCATCTCATAGCTTTATGGTGTTTCCCTTCTATGTAACTATTTTCTCTTCTATTGCTGCTTTTAAAATTCTCTCTTTCTCACTACTTTTTGTCATTTTAATTACTATGCTCTTGGTGTGGACCTCCTGGGGTTGATTTTGTTGGGGGCTTTCTACGCCTCCTAGATCCAGATCTGTTTCCTTCCCTAGATTTGGAAAATTTTCAGCTATTATTTTTTCAAATAAATTTCTGCCTCCTTTTCTCTCTCTTCTCCTCTGAGATCCTTATAAGGTGAATGTTATTACGCTTGATGGTGTTGCTGAGTTCTCTTAATCTATTCTCACTTTTTATTAATCTTTTTTCTTTCTCCTTTTTGAGTGTTTACCTTCCATTACTTTGTTTTCCAGTCAACTGATTCATTGTTCTGCTTCCTGTAATCTACTCTCTATTCCTTGTAGTGTACTTTAATTTCAGCTTTTGAATTCATCTCTAATTGGTTCTTTTCTTATTTTCCTTTTCTTTGTTGAGGTTCACACGGAGATTCCCCATTCTTTGCTCAGGTCCAGTGAGTATCTTTGTGACCACTAATTTAAAGTGTCTACCAGACATATTATTCATTTCCATTTTATTTAGCTCTGTTATGATTTTGTCCTGGACTTTCATTTGGGACATATTTCTCTGTCTTTTCATTTTGTCTAACTCTCTGTATCTATAGTTAGACATAGATCAGCTATGTCTCCTGCCCTTTCAGGTAGTGGCTTTATGAAGGGAAGGCCCTATGATGCCCTGTAGCACAATGTCTCCTGTTCATCAGAATCTGGAGCTTTAAGGGAGTCTCATACATATATTTTGTATATCCTACTGTTGTGACTGAGCTGCATTTGACTTCAGTGGAATTCCCAGCAATGGCTCACTTTCCTTGTTGTTAGTAGGGTTTGGTCCCTGTTGTTAATGGGACAATCTGGGGCTGCCTTTGGCTTGAGTTGGGTCAGAACAAGCATGTGTCAGAGCTGCTGTTGGATCAAACTGCAGAGTACTCTCCCTGTGTTTTCCCCCAGGAGGCTTTCATTGATGGGTGGGGCCTGTAGTGGGACCAGATGTCTGCCCTAGCCCACTGCTGAAGCTGAAGTTCAATTGGTATGTGTGGTTTTCTTCCACTCTTCCTGGGGCAGAAGTCACTTTGAAGTGGCACTGGCCCCTACTGGGGCTGCTTGTACAATTTCATACTTGTGGCACAACTTTGGACTCCTGTGGAGGACAGGTTAGTGGGGGTGGGTCAATAGGAGAATGCAAGTGTAGGGTGCACAATGTTAGTAAATTTTGTGCAGGTCCACTGTGTGAAGGGAACTGTAGCCACTTTAGAAAACTCCTGGGGAGGCCGGAGTTAGAGTTGTGAGGCTGCAGAAGAGCATGGGTATGGGATGCACTATTAGCAAGCTACATGGGTGTTCATAGTGTGCTGGTCCCTGCATGTCTCCATGTATCTAGGCTAGGGGGTCTGTCAGTTCCTTTGTTCTTAGAGAAGACTCCTAAATATCCCTTCTCCTCCTGCACAAGCTCTGAGATTAGTAAACAAATATCTTTCCCATACTCCTGGTGTTTTTCAAACTGCAGCTTCTATGCCATATCATTGGGGTTGTTTGTTAGGCTGCAGTCTCTTTAAGGGCAGGAGCTCAGTTTTCTACCATGCTTTGGTTCCCCCAGACCCAAACTGCTGATTTTTAAAGTTCTAGGAGTTAAGCCCCACTGATTATAAAAACTCACAATGATAAGCCCCTCTGCTTTTTAAAACCAATGATTTTTTCAATAAATACAGCATAGTAGTGTAAATATATTTTCTCTTCTTTATGATTTTCTTAACATTTTCTTTTCTCTAGCTTACTTTATTGTAAGAATAAAGTACATAATACATATGTACATAATACATATGTACATGATACATATTAACACCTATTTGTTAGTATGTTAACTATTTATGTTATTGGTAAGACTTCCATCAACAGTAGGCTATTCGTAGTTAAGTTTTTCGGGAGTCAAAATTTATACATGGATTTTCAACTCCGTGGGTATTGGTGCTCCTAACCTTGATGTTGTTCAAGGGTCAGTTGTGCTTATGTGTGTGCATGTGTGTGTGCATGTGTGTGCATGCATGTGTGAATAAAATGCTTGTGCTCCTGGGTCCTTACAGTTTCAAAAAGATACTGCTCTCTCACTCCGCATCCTCTTCCCAGACACAGAGCAACACTCCTGCCCTCAAGGCCTCCCAAGGTGACCACTACCGGGCGCCTGGGTGGCTTAGTCGGTTAAGCGTCCGACTTTCGCTTAGGTCATGATCTCACGGTTCGTGGGTTCAAGCCCCGCGTCGGGCTGTGTGCTGCCTGCCAGCTCAGAGCCTGGAGCCTATTTCAGAGTCTGTATCTCCCTCTCTCTCTGACCCTCCCCTGCTCACGCTGTCTCTCTCTCTCTCCTAGAAATAAATAAAACATTTAAAAAAAAAAAAAAAACAACCAAAACCAAGATGACCACTACCACACTGGGCTGACTGCTCATTCAGTCCCCTCCACAAACCAGAACCTCCTCCAGGAAGGAACTCGCCCTGTTTCCTTTTCCCTCACCTTCCAGCAGACCCTTTCTGAGGCAGTGGAGCTTTCCAAGCATGGAGTCTGAAGCCCAGCTTTTTAGGTTGGCATCATCATACCAACAAACTAGCTCTGTGAATATGGACAAGTTATTTAACTTATCTTGATCTCAGTTTATCTATAAAAGGGAGACAATATTGGCACTACCTTTTAAAGGTTATTGGAGGACTAAATTAGTTCATTCCTGTTAAGCACGTAGAACCTGAGAAGTCCAAATACATGATGGAGATTCATACTCAAATGTGGGAAGATCTGCAATCTTTAATTCATCTATCACTAAAAAATACACAAAGAGGAATCTTCTATTCCATATTTTAATATCATTGATTTGGCTGACTAAAATAAACATGATTTCTGGATCAGATTCATTCATCCACTAGAAACAGGGACAAGTGAAAATGGGAAGGAAGAGGCAAAAACCATGGTAAAAACAAATCAAAAACATCCTTTAAATAATACTGAAAAAAAAATACGTGGAAGGTTAAAGTGAAAACAAATTCTTTTCTTTTCATCCAATAAAATGTTTCCATTTCTGCAAATTTGGTCATTCTGGAAATCATGATTACATTGGATTCCATAAGCAAGTCAAAGAGACTATGTCTAGGGTCCACATTGCCAAAAGACTAGGGTTGCAGTAATCAGTTGCCAGCTTGGCAAGAATGCTTTAAAAGAAAACTCTTTAAAACCTAAATCCTAGCTTTAGTTGGAAGAGCTGTGTGAATGGTACCAGGCTTCACCTGCAGACTCCAGGCGTCATCCTGTTGTACAGCAGTAACTGGCTCCTTCACGAACAGTGGATTTCCTTCACAGTAGAATTCCCTCAGCTTCAGGTTCTGAAACTTTCAAAACAAAATAAAACTTCATTTCATGATAAATAACAAACTTCACTTTTAAGGCTACACCTTACTTTATTTAGGACTTCTATTCCTTGTTAATATTTTAACAGCAGGAAATACTCTATTGTTAGAAGCATCAGAGTCTTCATGATGGCATGAGTGGCATTGACCTTAGAGGTCCCTGGTGGCATCCCCAATACTAGACAGTTGAGAAAACTTGTTCAGGATAACAGAATGGATTAGTAATAGAACAGGGGTTAAGTAATCAAATTCTAGGAATATTTTGCAAATAATATATTTGTTAGAAAACCAAGTATGAAGAAAAGTAGCATTCTAATATACACTAAAATCAGGTCCGAAAGACTGTGAACTGTGATCCATTTATGTTGTAAAAAAGGTAAGAGAAACAAAGGAAAAATCAAAATGTCCTTATTATAACTCACTGTACACAGTAAAAATAGAAAAGGAGAACAAAAATCACAAGGATATTGAATCATTAATGAAGAAAACCCAACCTCAACTGAACTCTACCATTTAAGTAGAAAAATAAGGGATTTTCTCATATTAATAGTGTGCCTTGCCTTCCAGAAACTCATGTGGTTTTCAAAGCTAAACTCACTTAAGGGAATTACTTTTCTGAGTCCCAGTTTCAGCTTTGAAATGGAAAAAAAAAAAAAAAAGCCCCACCTTCAGTGGTGTGCCAGTAAAACAGTTATCTGGAAAGAATAAGACGTTTTTTTAAAGCCCTGATTGGTGGAATATTTTGATTCCTTGGTATAAATACTTCTACCATGGCGATTGTAGTAACAAAACAGAGTTGGGAAGAGATATGGAAAGTTGGTTCTTATAAGCCAGGATGAGCTGACATCGTCACACCACTGCATCTCATACTTATAGGAGAGTTAGAGAGATTTCCTTGAATTCTGCTTAGGGTTTGAAACATAGCAAGCATTCAATAAACTAAAATAATTTGTTTAAAACATCTTTCCAGGGCATCACATCACTAGATCTCAAAAATTTGGAAATTTCTACAACACAGACAAAATTTTAAAATAAAATACAGAGCTCAAGGCTGTGTTGGAATCACCTTGTCTTCTGGTCCCACCACAGACATTCTGCCTTTCCTAATGCAGTTTCCTATGTTGCCCACCATTAGGGAGCAACCTAGAGAGTTGAATCCAATGGGAGGCCCCAGTCAGTGCTCAGCGTGCTGAAATGAAGAAAGCACTCACTGTGCTTAATGTAACCATCATATTTTCCTTTCTGTCCTAAAGAATAACATTCCATAATTTATATCAAGACTCATACCCCTTTTTTTCAAAACAGATACAAACTTGAGTATGTTGGTATATGTAAGTATTATTAACATTTTTTCAAGTTTGATCATGGTTCAAAGAGCATACATTTCTCTTTAGGAATCATGCTTCTCTTCCTTCAAATCCTGTCACTACACTTCCATCATACATGGTAATGAGTTACTCAGTTTGCTAACTTACCACACATATTTCAGAAAGAGGTAATCCTAATGAAATTAATTAATGAAATTCATTAGCATATGTTTTACAGCAGATAAGCTTCAATAACATCTGAAGTGACACAGTCTCTCAATGTCCACTCTGAATATTCCAGAATATTCAGAAAAAACATTTTTTGTACCTTCTCTCCATGTGCACTACTGGCTTTCCTGTCAGCCTAGTGACTTAATAGAACAATACTTGTGTCCACTGTCATCACTGCAGTAGCAAAATCAGTTATGTTATCTTCTATTAATAAAATGCTATTACATAGCTTTTCAGAGTCTCTTTGCACATGCTTACTCAAACAACAAGAGTTATGAGATTTTGGGCACCTGGGTGGCTCAGTTGTGGGGCAGCCAACTTCAGCTCAGATGATGATCTCATGGTTTGTGAGTGTGAGCCCCAGATGCTCTGTGCCTACAGCTCAGAGCCTGGAGCCTACTTCTGATTCTGTGTCTCCCTTTCTCTCTCTGTGACCCTCCCCCACTCATGCTGTGTCGCTGTCTCTCAAAAATGAATAAACATTAAAAAATAGTTTTAAAAAAGAGTTATGAGTTTTATCTCAACTGGAACAATTTTGCCCCTTCCCCACAACAGAGATTTCCAGACATTTTTGGTGGTTATAACCGGGGAAGGGAAAGTATTGCTGGAATCTAATTAGTAAAGACCAGGGATGCTGCTAGGCATCCTACAGTGCATAGGACAACAAAGAATTATCAGGCTCAAAATAGTGTTGAAGTTGGAAAATCATAAACATTCACTGATATCTGGAGAAGGGATTGACAGCTGCAGGGAAATAAAGGTTCAAATGAGGGTTTTTATTTTTCTAAGATGAAGAGCACTTGAGCATGTAGGAGGTAAGTGCCAACATAGATTAATGTAAAGGAGAAAAAAGGATAATTGAAATAATAATGATCAGGTGAACATAAAATGACCTTTGAATACTAACATCTTTGCATAATTTCCTCCTCTGTGGCCAAAAGAAAGGAGGTATAAATACAGCATGGATAAGTTTGATCACTGAAGGAGTCATACATGTTCCTCCAATTTTGTCTTAAAAAATAAAGAGTAAGACCATCTGTCAACTGAGTTGTGAAGCAAGATGTCACTGTGGAAAGAGGCATGAAGAAGGTGGAGAATGTTGGGAATATGCTATAGGTTTTTGAAGAGAAACCTGGCCACAGACGGAGGTGCTGAGGGATGACCTACTGGAATCCACACATTTGTGGTTTTTCCTGTCCATATGTTTTGTGCTTGCATTTAGCACCTAGTGGCCCAGATCCAACATTGATAATTTACAAAATGTATACATCAGAAAGCAAGGGAATGAATATATTGCATTTACTAAAGAGCTAATGATTTGGACTTTATGGTCTAGACTAGATAGAAAAAGAAATAATAGCACAACGTTTCAATGAACAAGGAGTAAAAGGAGAAGTAAAGAGATGTGAAGTCTCAGTGACCCAAAAGAAAAAATATGGTTATAAAGCAATAGAGCACAGGAACATAGAAGGAACCAGTGCTCAAACTGCTATCCTGGACTTTGATTCTTCCAATTTAGAGCAGATGAAGATGATGTTAAGATACAGACATAAGGGGCACCTGAGTGGCTCAGTTGGTAAAGTGTCCCACTCCTGATTTCAACTCAGGTCATGATCTCATGATTGGTGAAGTTGAGCATCGCATAGGGGTCTGTGCTGACAGCATGAAGCCTACTTGGGATTCTTCTCTCCCTCTCTCTCTGGCCCACACTCATGCTCATTCTCTCTCTCTCCCCCCACCCCTAAGTAAATAAACTTTAAAAAAAGAAGAAGAAGAAGAAGAAGAAAAGATCCAGACATGAGTGTGGAGGTTTGTTGAAATGAACACTGGAAAAACTCATTAAAATCAAGGATTCAAGGTACTCTGAGCTGAAGGTTGCTTTTTTTTTTTTTAAGTTTATTTATTCATTTTGAGAAAGACAGAGACAGTGCAAGTGGGGGATGGGCAGAGAGAGAGAGGGAGAGAGAATCCCAAGCAAGCTCTGCACTGTCAGCACAGGGCCCAACATAAGGCTTGAATTCATGAACTGTGACATCATGACCTAAGCTGAAACCAAGAGTCGGATGCTTAACTGACTGAGCCATCTAGGCACCCCAAGCTGAAGGCTGCTTGTATGGACCACCTTTACAAACCAATTGGCTGAGTAATGCTCTCAAATATTTGGGTGTCTCTGAAAACTCTCCAGCTCTCCAGTCTCATAAGCACTACAAATTCTAACATTTGACACTGAACTCATGTTTCCTCCAAATCTTCCTCCTTCCTTTTCCTAATCAGCCACATTAAATCTCCCTCCATGTTCTGTCAGTTCTACTTTCTTAAAACTTTTGGAATCTATCCTTTCTTTACATCCTGCTCTCCCACCAACCTCCTCACTACTTCTGCAGAATCTCCTTCTACTTCCAGTCCCAGTCACTAACACTCTGCTTTGAGTAAGGCTCTCACCTTACATGAAATATTGAAATATACTTGAATTAGTCTCCATGCAAACCTCTGCTGCCAAAATTGCCTTTTAAAATGAGAATCTGATCATAACAATCCTGCTTAAAATTTTTCAACGTTTCCTATTGTGCACAGACTAAATTCAAAATCCCTAGTATGTCATAATTGGCTCTACTGAGCTAGTTTCCACAACCCTATATCCTGATAAGCCCAACATTTGCCCTTATATGCCAGCCATCCCAAAGTACTTAGGGGTCTCAGAAGAGGCCTGTGACTTATTTCACAGTAATTATTCACGCTGTGCCTCGACTCACATCACTCCTGGATCACCTCTTCTTTAAGATGATAATATTACCCCCTCAGCTTCTCTGGCTTCTGCCAAATATTTCCATGTCCACTCCTCGGGCCTTATATATAAATCATACCACCCATAAATACTATGAAATAATCATAGTTGAAAAGTCTATCTTCATCTACCAGCTTTAGTCACTTTAAGAACTGTATCTTAAGTGCCTATAAATGCAACTTCTAAATTCAGTACTTAGAACATAGCTGCTGCCCAGTAAATAATTGGTACATTAACAGAGGAAAAAATTTTAAATGTGGGTCTATGGCATTCAAAAATATATATGTTAACAATTCCAGAAAGGACATGAATAAGATTTGTGACCATTGAGAAACTCAAGAAAATATGTAATACACTTCTTATCAGAATTGTGTAAAGAGTAGGCTGATGATATCATTTGAACATAAGAGAGCCAAAAACTCTATTCTGGGAACCCTTGTGTCATACACCCTGTATGAGAGGGAGTGAAAATAGGCATAAAGTGACCTAAAGTGAGGATCTTTCAGTATCTGCTGATACTTGTCCCAAGGGAAGACCTTTAGAAGGAGTTGAAGAGGGGAGGCCAAGAGAAGTCTGAAGGGAGGGAGGTAACTAAACTCCATGCTCTAAACACACACACACACACACACACACACACACACACACACACACACACACACACACCTTTCTCAATTCTGGCCAGGGAGAAGCGAAGAAAAATCTCCAAACTCAAGCCCCTTTCTGCCTTCAATACACTGGGCCTTAAAGTTGATGGGACAGTGGCTCCAGAGTCCTCTCCAGGCCTCTTGATTCAAATATCACTGTAAAGGGGAGCCTGGGTGGTTTAGTCGGTTCAGCATCTAACTTCGGCTCAGGTCACGATCTCACAGCTTGTGGGTCCAAGCCCTGAGTCGGGCTCTATGCTAACAGCTCAGAGCCTGGAGCCTGCTTCCGATTCTCTGTCTCCCTCTCTCTCTGCCCCTCCCCCACTCGTGCTTTGTCTCTCTCTCTCTCAAAAATAAACAAATTAAAAAAAAAATTAAATATCACTGTAAAAAGAACTGGCCTGCAAGGACTTGTTTGTATCTCCTCACAATCCTCATCCCGCACCTGTTTTAGACCCCCCACTTTTGTCCCTGTACCACATGAGAACCAGCAGGGAAAGAGGCCTTTGTTTCCCTGGGCCCTATGTGCTCCATCCCCCGTGGGGTGATCTCCTTACAACAGAAATTAGATCACATCACTCCCTTGCTCAAAACCATCCCGTGGTTCTCATCTCACTCAAGATGAAATGCAAGATTCCTCACACTGGCTTATAGGATTATTATGATTGGACCCTGCACCATCTTTGACCCCTAGCACTCAGTCTCTCATTTTCTCTATTTCTCCCTCCACTCTGGCAACACTGGCTTTCTTTCCAGGAATTCTTCACCTCAGATCTTTGCACTTCCCTCTTCTTGGCATTCTGGTCTCAATTGTCCATATCATTAAAATTCAGAATAAAAAGGAACCATACACTTAGCAGTTCAGATTCGAGAGCCAGAAATGCTTCATTAACGTGCAAACACAATGGAAAGGCATTCTCACATGCATATGAGCTAACTACCTTAACCAAAGAAAATTACTCAAGACACAAAGCAACTGAAAAAGGGTAACAAAAACTAAGAATTTTGGGAATACATTTATTTTGCCTGCCAAAATGCAAACAAGAAAAATAAGGAAGTGGGTAGGAAGACGGGTGAAATAGATAAAGGAGATTAAGCATACTCTTACAGTGATGAGCACCGAGTAATGTACAGAATTGCTGAATCATTATATTGTATACCTGAAACTAAGATAATATTGTATGTTAATTATACTTCAAAAAATAAATTAACAAAGTAGCTTCTTAGAACCATCTATAGAAAAAATAAAAAATAAAAATTAGAACACCCACAGAACAATGTAAACAAGATTGGGGCAATCTGTTTGTGAACAAATTTGCAATGTCATCAAAAAGCCTAAAAGTTATTCTTACTCTTTGTTAATTCTACTAGTAGGAATTCACCCAAAACAAATATTTGAAATTGGAACAAATGTTTGTGCACGGAATATGTTTCTCAGAATTACTTAAAATTTAAAAATCTTTTCCTATATTAAAAAAGCATCTGGTAAATTATACGACATACCTGAATCCTCTGGCCCTCTGTCTTTTTATTCCCTATGTTTAGGAAAACCTAACCTTGGGTCATCCCTGCCATCGATTTTCCCTGTCTCTGCACCCAAATAAAGAAGTCCCAGTTGCAGAGACACACTTTAGGGTAGACAGGAATCATAGTCATGATGCCCTCAGTGGTTGCCAGAAATTCTCCTTTACTCAGCATGCTAGCCAACATTAACTCTACTTTTTCTTCGCTGGCCTGTCATTCTTTGCCCAACCATGAAAGAGTGCACCACAGAGCTCACCGCATTCTCTTTTCACTTTATTTTCTTTTCCATAGGCAATTTTACCCAAATCCACAATTTCAATTAAATCTGGCTCCACACATGATAGCCAACTGCCTACTCAACATCTTCACTTGGATGTCTTAAATACAAGTCAAACTCACCATGTCCAAGATTGAACTCATGATCTGCTCTCCTAAGGCTGGTCTTTTTCCAGTGTTTTCTATCCCAGACCACAGAAAGCTTACGAGCCCATCACCATTTCCAAATTTACCTCTTAAACATCCCTTCAGTCTGTTCAGGTCTTTCCATTCCTACTGCTACCACCTTGGATGAAGTTACCACAAGTTTTTACTTGGCTTTGGTAAGGGTTTACCAGAAGTCGAGCCAACGTTCCCTCTGAGCTCCTCCAGTATGTCTTCCACACTTCAGACAGAATGATCTTTTCAAAATGCAAATATGATTATGTCACTTCCTGCCTAAAATCCTTTGAGGTTTGTGTTGCTCTTCAAATAAAGATCAAAATCCTTACCATACCCTATATTCTTTGGCCATGGCCTCCTCCCATCCCATTTCTAAGTTCCAGCCACACTAAATTATTATTATATAATAATAATTATATATAATTATATATATAATTATAAATAATTATTAATTATTTCCAGTTCTCTGAACATCCATGTTCTCTCCCAAGCCCTTTCCACATACATATCTGTCACTGTGTCTGAAATATGTCTTTTCCTTTCACTTAATTGATTCCTACTCATTCTTCAGCTCTCAGCTGACACCTCTTCCAGGAAGCCTTCCTTAACCAACCTGTTGAGTCAGACTTCTGTTTTCTCTCACAGATGAGTGGTTCTTTCTTTCAGTGTACTGATTTCAGTTTGTAGTTATACATTTATAATGTTAATTACTTGATTAATATGTTTCCCACTATACTACAGCTCTGAGAGAACAGAGATCCCATCTGGTTCCTCACAATTACATCCCAAGTTCCTAGTACAGTACTTAGTATATACCATGTATGGGTTTAGGAAGACAGACTTGGGAATCAAATTGCCTTATTAAAATTTCAGCTCTGCTGAACATATATTGGGACCACCAAACTTTTCCTACTCTGCTGATGCTGCCTCAACATCCACCTTCCACCACTACCCAGGGACTCTGCTACCTGGGTACAGTACATGGTATGATTGTACTACTTGGACATTTAAACAGGGGCTTGACTCTTGAGCCAAAGAAAGCTAATTACAGGCCTGACCCAAATATCTGAAATCCAACAGGCTTGCCTAATCAAGTACTCTTTTGGGAATTTAAACCAAGAAATATGGAAATAATTTGCAATTGAGTTCTGGAAGCTGGAATACAACACCTATTATGTCAAGGACCTGGAGACTCCACCGTAGGCTATGTGTATGTTGAATTTATACGAGACTAGAATCAAAGTAGAAGCAGAGCAGCATTTGGAATATGGCCATTATATACCAATATTATACCAACCAATTACAACAAGTGTGATGACCTAACAGTTCATGTCACTGAAGATCTCAGAAGCTCCTTGAATTGAGAATATTCATTCCAATACTTCTGAGCTCTGCCCAGCCTTCCTGTAGCTCCTTCTTGAATCCCTGTGAAATTATCCTCACTCTTCCCTGTGTAACTTTAATTTCTATTTATGTTGTAACCAAAGAGCCAAAAGAAAACACATATATCAATTCAACATGTCATAGAATTTTCTTGTCCTACCTTCAGCAGATAAATGATTCTCTCCACTGTTTCTGAATTGCTCCACCTAACCTTATTGGGTGCTTTTCTGCAAATCCCTCTTTGTAAAACATAAAAATTGATTCTCCCTCTTCTCAACCTATCTATGACTTTCACACCTTAGTTCCTCTTTAAAAAAAGTTTCAGGTTCTTGAAAGCAAATTATGTAATTAGTACCTCTCCACTAAGTACTTCTATAGATAGGGAAGCCCTATACCTCGCAGTGTTCTTTCATCCATATTTCTAAACCTTATAGACCTAGTTACAGATAAAAAGCAGTAATCAGCAATAACCAAACTATAAAAGGCACTTTCCTTGGAGAATAACAAAGAAATCAATGTTCCCAACCTCTGCCTTTAAATATTCTACAATTTAAACTGAAGAATTCCATCTCAAAATTTATTCAGACCAGGCAACAATTCAGAGTAGTGAACCAGAAGAAAGATATTCAAAGATTTTGTGAAAGCTGTTTATGGTTTGAAAACCAATTGTGAGATCTTTGGTCTTCCATTTTTTTATTCTGACAGGAAATTAAAATTTTAGTGGCCAGGTTCATGATGAGAACTGCAGAAAGAATGCCAATTTGTAGCTTCTGCCTTGGTTTCACACAAGCCCCAATGTGGCGACCCCTCAGAACAATGTGACCCATAAAATGTAGTTATGGAGAAAAACAGTATACAAAACGATATAATGATTAATAAATGATTAATACAGCTCTAAGAAAATACATATTGTAATATCTCTCTGGGAAAGCAGCTGATTTATGACCCGGGAGTCGGGCAGCAGGGAAGGCTGGCTCACCCTGGGCAGAACACCGCCTGCTTCTTTTGTGTTGACTTCTCTGCTTCCTCAGAGACCACCTGTTCAGATGAAACTTATTGATTATGCCTGATCAGCTGTAATGGACTTCCCTGAGCAAGCCCTGTTTTTCTCATGAGATCACTATCTGATCACTAAAAACAATCTTGGCATTGATTAACTATCATGTTCTCAATAAATATGGGACTGCAGAGTTGTTCAGTGCAACAGCCATTCTAAGCTGTCGCCCTCTACTCCCTTTCTCTTTTACAGCTGACTTGTTTGTGCCTAATTCTTCTACTGTGCACCGTTATGGAAAGTGGCACCCCAATGTGGTTTTAAACAAAGCTCCTCAAAGGTATAACACCTTTAATTCCACTCCACATATCTTTGTTCTTCTTTATTCAAATTATATATCAATGTTACAAGAATTCTTGAATGCTTTTCTTTACTCTCTCTTAAGTCACTTATATTTTAACTAAAATATTCTTTCTTTAATGCTTTTCATATAACTCAATCTATATGTAGTAGTAGAACAGAGAAAGCATTGTCCTTAAAGGCTGTGGACTGGTTCAAATCCATGTCCTCCATATAACTTCTTCGTATGAGTCATTTAAAGTATCTGAGCCTGTTCCTCATGTATAAATATAACAACACCCATCTCAATGACTGTGAAGATCAAATGAGGAAGTATAAAATACTTCATAAACTTTAAAGCACTATAGAAAAATTAGGTACTATACCAACATCTAAATACCAACTCTCGAAAGTAAGCAAGTCATGTCTATTGTTTTTCTGGCTTGTTAGGATCAGCCAGTATTTTGTCTTCCTTTTTTACCCCCAAAACTTTGCTTCTTTTAAGCCCTATCAGGTAAGGGTAAAGGCATTTCACATGTTGCAAATGTATTAGCAAACTGATATCAGTACTTCCAGTTTCAAGATGGTAACACAATCAGCAATATGCTCCTCCCATGACAAATCCTAGAAATGACGTAAAGATATCTTTTAAAATAAAGAATAGCCACTTAGATACAGGATGAGAAATCCTCATAAAAACAGAAACCATGTGTAGAAAGTATCATTTGAAGAAGGAAGTATCAACCCAGGATGATATGAAAGCCCTGAGAAAAACTCCCCCCTCCCCCCCCGCCACATACACAAATAGCAATGAGGGAACTCAGTACACAGAGGCAGTAGAGGTCTCCAGAAAGAATGGGTAGTGAAACAACAGACAGGAGGATTACTGCACTCTCTCAGAAGTAGGAAGATACTCTGGGCTCATTCACCCATTTTTATCTCACAGCCACACTCTACCTCCCACCCCCAAACCTCTTTCCATGAATCCTGCACACCTATAGCCTAATAGGAACAGTGCTTTGAACAGAAAGAGGTAAGTGGGACCCTGAGTGGCTGGCAACACAGGGAACAACGAGTAGCTATCAGAATGCATTATACCTGCTGGAATATTTTTAAGCATTTCTGTATTGTCATTGGCCAATATAAACTCCTGTAAGAACTTTATCTTCTCCCATAAAGTGAACTGCAAAGATAGCCGCCAGCTCTCAGGAATCTTAAGTGTTCCAAATTCAAAAATAAGATGAAAGTTTGAAAATAAAATTACCTGAAAATCAGAGGTAAGAACTTATACCAAAAGAAATAGAGCTAATAAAATGGGATTCTAAAGTAGTTAGTATAATTAAAATCTTTAAAGAGATATGTGAAATATCACTTAGATAAAGCAAAAAGAAGAACCAATTTTAAAACTTGAAAATGTCGAGCTCTCTGAAGCAAAATTTGGCAACATTCATCAAAGCAGTAAAAGTATGCATAATTTTGATCTAGCAATTAGATGTCAAAGAATCTTTCCTAAGGGAGTAATTAATGTAATGTACAAAGATTAGCTACAATGACATTCCTTGAAACATTTTCATTGTGGCATGCAGTTTGAAATCTCCTACCTGTAAAAATAGGAGACTACTTAAATATGAACAATGTCAGTATGATGCATCTATTAGAAATAGAGAGTATGGTTGAATCACTATGTCCTACATGTGAAACTAATGTAACATTGTACACCTGATACTAATGGCAAGTGTAACTAAAAAAAAAAAAAAGTTAGCACAAACTAGGCCAAGAAAAAAATATTCAATGGTTTAAGTTGGATTTCCACAATACATCTAGATACCCAATGGGAAAAAAGAAAAGAAAAAAAAAGAAATAGAAAGATAGGAAAATACTTTAAGAAATGGGGAAGTTTTTACAATAAAAATTGAAAAGGCATATTATAAAATATGTATGTATAAATTATACACTAATATGTGTAAGTAATACTAATAATTCTAACACATTAGCAGGTATGACTACTCCATTTTTAAAAAAACATCTATATGTGCGTGTATACACATGCATTCACAGACTCTCCCACCCCCCCAAAAAACTGAAAGAATAAGAAAAAAATAAACCAACATGTTAATTTGTTTTCCCCAGCGCTTCCCCTGGCCCCAGTATGCTTGGGTTATGGGTTATTTTGCTTTTTTTCTTTTTGCTTATCTCTGTTTTCCAAATAATCCACAGTGAAAAGATATTTCAAAAGTTTTTTTCCAAAATGATTAAACTTACATCACCCTAATTCTGATATGTGATCTGCAGACTTTCAGGAGATGTGTTTGGGAATGTCAGCAACAGGAGATTTGACTCCTCCCATACTGGATTAAAAGACTGAAAATACAGCTTCCCAAAGTATAGACAATTTTCTCAGGGCTAAAAGTATTTCAAAGATTTCAAGAAAGCTACTCAACATCTGTGCTGATTCTAAGATTCTCTCAGAAGTCTGAAAACTCTCCCACATATCTGGCCCATGAGGTATAAAAGTAAGAATGTAAGAAGTATTTTTTTTTTCAAGTTATCTGATGGTTTGGGTCATGCATTTCAATAGTGAGGGCTGATATGATCCCTAAGGAGGTGAAAATTGGTTTATGGGGGAGGCAAAACAATCTTAGATATTATAATTGCTCATAGCTCTCACAACTCAATCCTACCTGACAATATAAACATGCACAGTATCTCACTAGTGCTATAATTTAATGAGGCAGGGGACCAATTATTAGGGTGAAAAATATCTAAAAATATCCTAGAAGGAAGGGGACAATATGGGGAAAAAAGAGGAAAAAAACAGTGAGAAACACTGGTTCAGCTATAGGAACATAAAGCCCAAACTCTTTTTTTCCCACATATCATCTCTCAGGTTGCTTAGAGCATTCACTACTTTTATTTATTTTTTATTATACACATACTCACACATACATATATGTACACATGTTCTTTTGTTTTCAATAACTCAACCAATTGACTCTGACAATTTGCCTGTATACTGAAATGTGCAGACAAAAAGAATACTGTCTTATAAAATGCTAGATTTTTTCTAAGCATTGTGTTGCTTTCTGTTTTCAAATGTGTCTGAAGCTTTGAAGAAGTGTCTATTGATAGCTATTAACATTAGTTAGTAACAAAATAATAATAAAAGTTTTTCCAGAAACCCCATCCAAAAGGTTTTCATTTATTTTTCTCTGACCAGAACTGTAACACATGGGCACACCTACAAAAGAAGTTCAAGGGTAGAGGGTTTGATGTGAGGCAATCAACCAGCTTCCCAACAGCACCTGCCACAGGGGTTTATTCAAGCCCTTCTGATCATATGCCAGCCACACTTAGAGTAGCAGATCCTCCTTCATACTGTGATTTATTCTTGCAATGTTGAGCCTGCAAACAGATCAGTGCACAAAACCCACAAAATCTGCTCTCCTAGGCGTACAGTGCCCTGTGTTCTTTCTTCATGAACTACCTAAAGTTATATTTTAGGTATTTGCTTATTATGTCTCCCTCTCTAGAATATAAGATTCAGGAGGGTAAGGAGTTTATTTTATTCACCTCCATATCCAGAATGCCTAGAACAATAGTTCCCGGCCTAAACAAGACATGCAAATATATACTGACTAAATGAATTAATAGTAAGGAAATGTGGCTAAGGAAATTGTAGGATCTCTACCCACAGTTGGACAGCTTATAAAGAGCAAAGCTAATGTTTTAAGAATCTGACACAAAAGAAAGACATAATCTCCTTAAACTCTATACCAGTGGTGCCAAGGGGACTGCCATTGATTTGCTGAGTGGTAGATCAGGAAAGCCAATCATGAGAATCGACGGTCAACTTGGCTTCTGGTGATATGGTGTTGGGAACCTGAAACATGCTATGGTGGGACTATTTACCCCGTGGAAATTGGTAGATGTCACAAAGAGAGCTGGTTGTCAAACATGTACCAGCACACCACTGGCTATTTCCTTCCCATCCTGCTTCCTTGTCTATTCTGAAAGCACTCGCAGGAACTACCCAACCTTCTCTCCCTCGGAGCTGTCCTTACTTTGCTGCTTCTGTGGGACTCTGAGTTCTCCACGTGGTGTCCTCTTGTTTTCTCCACTTTTCAAATCCCTAATCTGTGAATAAGGATCACTACTCAACAAGGGTGGGGCAATACACTAACTGAAAACTGTGACTGTTCAGCAAGGAAATCAGGCAAGATCACCAGGGTATAGGTGGGGAATGAGAACGGCAGAATTTATGACCAGCTCTGTGTCTATGAAAATGGGCTGGGACAGAACTTTTATTGAAAGACAGCGCCTGGTTGGCAGTCCTGGTCTTACTCTGAAGACACATAAATCCCCTTGTTCCTTTTATGGGGACAGTTAGTGCTGGGCTGACTCTACTTGTTATTCCCCGGGGACATTCAGTGGAACTTGTACTCCAAAACAGTGAATACCTGAATAAGAATTACATGGGGCTGCTGTAAAATAATTTCATAAAGTGGCCTCTTCCGCTGTAATATTAAACACAAGCTACATGTTTGTTTTATTTTGTTTTGTTCTTGCTTTGCAGTGCATTTTTGATCCACGAGCATAAACTATAACCGTTCTTTCTGCCATATAGTTAAAAAAAAAATGCTGGCATTAATTAGATTTCCAATACACCTCAGGTATGCATAGGTTATATAGTTTTTCCATTTATCATTCCTCCATCCCCTTGTCCTCATTCATCTCTGGGTCAGATTGCCCCGGGTTGGGGGAGAGGCACCTAGATATGTACGGGATAACCTAGGGGAAAAAGTGAGGGATATCTTCTAGCACCTCTCTAAGGCCCTGACAGCATGATGGCAACCCAACAGCACTGTAACAGTGGGGGAGGGGTGGGGGGAACGTGCCTGGGCTGTGATGGTAATAGGCAAAGACAGGAATCAGGACTAATGTAACCTAAAGCACTAGCTAGGTTTCTAATGACTTACACTTGCTAGCTCAGTCAATTACCACAGCCGCCAGTATTATTTGTATTATTAAAAGCACAATGTTTATATTCTGACACAAAAAACTACAATATCAAAAAGCTCACCATCTCCGCAGTGACACACTCAGCTTTCTGCAGCGTCACCTACTGTCTCCCCATCTGTGAGTTGGTTCTCTGATATCCGCTGCACCGCTTAGCTGTCTTAAGCCTTGTACAAACCCAGTGTCTTCTGTCTGGAATTATTTCCTTGATTCATAGCTCTGCTTTCTCTTTAGTCTATCCTCCTAGGAAGTCGCACCTGCAGTTTCTTTGAAGTTTCCCTATAATCCAGGGATGCCAGCAACAAACTCTCCAACATGTACCTAAAAATATGCTCTAGTCTCAGTATGTTTTCTTGCCCTCAGCAGTAAGGTTAGAGGTTCTGTTTGAGGGGGACTTCAGATGTTACCAATTGTTCCTCCTACTTACTAGGCACAAAAAGTCCGTTTCAGCAAGAGCTTGCAGAATCAACTGCTAATCTCCACTCCTCATCTCAACTTAACCTATTTCAAGGGCCTTGACTTCAATTTTCTAAAGTTAGCCAGAGACTATAAGAGGACAGGGAGTGGGGCAGCAGGGGCAGCAGGTTCAGAGATCAGTCCTTTCTCTGGCTAGTTCAACTCAGCCATGCCTTCCACAAAAATTAAATATACAATCTTGACAAATAGGGACGATCTATGATCATCAAGCATGGTATATTTATATAAATTGCTACCAGTAATTAAGAGTATTTGGACTTTGACATGACCTAGATTTGAATTTCAGCTCTACTAGAGATACATTAATCTCTTCCCAAGGCCTCTCAGTTTTCTCATCTGTAAAATGGGAAAAGCAATAAGACTTAGCTCACAGAGCTATATGAAGATTAAATAAGATGATGCTTCTAAAGTACTTAATACAAAACCAAACATATGGTTTTTGAAGAATATTAATTATCATTGTTTGTTTTAATACAGTAATTTTTACATACCCTCCTTAGCATATTATTATCTCCAGCAATCATCTGTGACCTAGGCGGATGAAACTCTGACCTTATTAACAATATAACAATATATCACAAACTGAGAAGCACTCCTCCTAGGATGGCATTTGTCCACCCCTGATGGTTCTGCCCCTAATGTTCAGATTCGAGCTAGTCCAAGGAAATTTCTTGCCAGAATTTCCTAAAGGATAGCTGCACTGGTATTAACAAAAGAAAGAACTACTTTCTGAGCCTTGTTCCCTGACACTTCTGGATAGGTGTCTTCTTGATAAAGGTGATTTTCCTCTCTTCATTATGCTCTAGAATCTTTTTTTTTAATACTTTTTTTAATGTTTTTTATTTATTTCTGAGAGAGAGAGACAGAGAGAGCAGGGGAGGGTCAGAGAGAGGGGAAGACATAGAATCCAAAGCAGGCTCCAGGCTCTGAGCTGTCAGCACAGAGCCTGATGTGGGGGTCAAACCCACGAACCGTGAGATCATGACCTGAGCTGAAGTTGGACGCTTAACCGACTGAGCCACCCAGGCGTCACTATGCTCTAGAATCTTGAGTCTCCACTGTCACTAATCACATCACTGTACCTATCTACCTTTATATCTCCTCTGCACACCAGTGTAATTTTTTTGCATATGGGCAGTTAAAGGGGCAAAAAAAAAAAAAAAAAAAAAAAACAGAGAGAGAGAAAGCTAACATTTATACATGAGTAATTTTCCATAAATTTGATCCTCACCGCATAAAAATCTTACAAATGGTAAGAAAAGTGACCCCTTTCCCTCCTACCCTCACTACCGATTATGAATAAAATGTTAAATACCCTGCAATTTAATATAGGGCATTTTGGAAGTCTCCTGGGATACCTACTCAGCCAGGGCTCAGGTTTTTATTTTTGCCTTGGTTTGTATTTTAATATATTCTCAATTATCTTGTAAGGACTTTAGGTGATTTATAGTAGAAGACTTATAAATTGTGGGCAATAAAATTAGAACTCAAAAAATATAGAAAAAGATGGTGATTCTAAAATTGTAATCTGTCAGGGGTGCCTGCCTGATTCAATCAGTAGAGCATGTGACTCTTGATCTTGGGCTTGTGAGTTTGAGCCCCATGTTGGGTATAGAGATTATATAAAAATAAAATTTTTAAAAAGAAAACAAGCAAACAAACCATAATCTCTCAGTTCTGTTCTAAACTTCTTGGCACCCTAGGCAAAAAGAATTATTAGAGTTTTGTATAACTTTAATTATCTCTTAAAGTTAAAAAGCAAGTATAACTATAATAGCAAAGTAATGCAGCTGTTAAACAGATTTACCTTAGAGTTGTCTTGCAAGACTAAGGAACACAGAGTCCTCTAAAGAAAATGGAGCAGGAAAGCAATATATGAACAAGTAAATAAAGTGGAAGATGTAGGAAGTAGGGACAGATGGAGATAAATTCTCACTTCAAAGTCAGAGAAGACTCTTGGGACCCTCCCAATGCTTGTGACTTATGGGCATCAGATGAAGAGTAGGGAAATCAAATGATGGCTATGATCAGGCCCTTCATTCACTCGAAAATTCATATTGAATGCTTACTATCTACCAAGGACTCCCCTGGGCAATAAGAATATAGCAATGAATAAACAGACAAGTATACTGCTGTCATGGAATTTACATTCCCCTGGGCACAAAAGAATGGAGAGTAAAGACAGACAATAAGCAGGCAAACAAATAAACAAACAAATGTTTATAACAGTGGTACATACCATAAAGAAATTTTTTTTTAATTGACGTCATAGAGTAATGAGATGACTACTTTGCTTGGGTATCCAGGGAAGGATTTCCTGAGAAGTTGATACCCACCCTGAGACCTATAATGATACAAAAGAGCCAGTCATGGGGAGATGAGGGAAGACTATTTTTCAGAAAGGCAGGAAATAAGGAGACCATAAATACTACTTAACCAGAGAACCAGATCTTGTATCTATGTATCAGGAAGATAATTTGACTGAGTCAAAGTTAGAGTACTTTGCTCTTTCACATTCTGATACCTAGAAATGAGCAGAGGTGAATGTTCATTAAAGAAAAGTAAATGTATTGGAAGATAAATAAGGTTTTCAGAATAAAGTCACACAAGTTTTCTTACTGTCTTAATGAAATCTATCAAAAACTTACAAATCCAGGAATGGAAAATAAGGTAATTCAGACAAAATATCTCAAAAAACATAACTATATATTAGAAATCTTCAAGGCATCAAAGAACTAACATGACCAACAGGAAAAGCAAGACATGATCTAGGAGCAGATAGATATTGAAAGAAATGAGCCCCACATTTAAAACCACTTTTGCTCTCTGATATCAGAAAGAAATTTTCACATATGAATAAGGGTAAATAAAAAAATATCCACCCCACGTAGATAGCAGCCCAACTTTCCATATTCTAAGTAAGTCTTAAGCATTGAAACTAGACTAAAGTGGTACCATATTATTATTTCCATTGCATTATAGTGATGCCATTATATCACTGTAAAAGCGGCCAAAGAAAGAAAACTTCATCAGGAAGTAATACCATCTGAGGCTTCAATCTATTTTCAAAACTAATTTTTCAAACACAATTTCCTGGATATAATCAAATACAACCAAGCATTATAATATCACACAGTTGTCATATCACTATGTTACATACCTGAAACTAATGCAATATTAAATGTGTGTGTGTGTGTGTGTGTGTGTGTGTGTGTATACCTGGAGAGAGAGAATATTGATCCATATATACACATCATTAAGAACATAAGAGGAAAAGATGGTACATTGAGTTAAATAGCGTCTCTATGGAGAACTCTAAGTGATAGAGATAAATTACACAAACAACAGAAATCAACCCAAAAGTACATCCCAATATTGGATTTGCATAACTTAGACATTAAAACAACTATATGTAACATTTTCCAGGAAATAAAAGCTAAACTTAAAATTGTTAGTAGACAGCTGAAAAATATGGAAAATAACATGGTAGATTTGAAAAAGAACCCACCAAAAATTGTGCCACTGAATAAAATGGAAATAACCTAATGGATGGGTTAAAAGCACATTAGACACAACTGAAGAGTAAATTATTACATTGTAAATACACTGGGAAGAAATATCTAGAATTAAACACAGAGAGACAAAAGGAAAGAAAACAGAGGAGGGGAGGGGGGAAACGGTAAGACAAAAATAGACAAAGTGAGAAGCTGTGACATATAGGAAATCAGAGTTACCAGAGAAGAAGGAGGAGACAGAAGCAATATTGAAAAAGATAATAAAGAATTTTTCAAAAAACAATGAAAGATAGTAATTTACATACTTAAGAAGCCAAATAAATTCCAGGTGGGATAAAATGAAGTTCACACCTAGACACACCATACTTGAAATGCAGAATATGAAAGACAATGAGAAAATGTTTAAAGCTGCCAGGAAAAGAAAAACAGATTACCTGAGGGGAGCAACAGCTACACTTTTCACAGACTTCTCAGGGGCAACAATGGAAGCTAGAAGATGGTGGAAGTTTTGAAAGTAGTGAGATATAATACTGTCAATTTAAAATTCTATACCCAGTAAAAATTATTTGTCAAGAATAAAGTTAAAAGAGGGGCGCCTGGGTGGCTTAGTCGGTTAAGCGTCCGACTTTCGCTTAGGTCATGATCTCGCGGTTCGTGGGTTCTAGCCCCGCGTCAGGCTCTGTGCTGAATGCCAGCTCGGAGCCTGGAGCCTGTTTCAGTCTGTGACTCCCTCTCTCTCTGACCCTCCCCTGATCACGCTGTCTCTCTCTCTCTCCTAGAAATAAATAAAAACATTTAAAAAAAAAAAAAGAATAAAGTTAAAAGAATGGTAGTTTAAGTCAAACAAAAACTGTGAAACTGAACAAGTAGACTTCTTCTCAAAGAAGACTAAAAACTGTGATTTGAGCTGGAAACAAATACAGAATCCCAAAGGATTATGGGAGCTATGGGAGGAGGGGGGAATGAACAACAAAAATGTGAAACATGCAGATAAATCTAAATGAATATTACCCGTGTAAAATAATAATAAAAACCTTTTAAAATAGAAAGTTATATTTAAAGTGCAATTGCATTTATATACTTATTTTTAAAGTTTTTCCATAGAAAGAGAGAGAGAGAGTGCACACATACTGGTAGGGGAAGGGCAGAGAGGGAAACAGAGAATCCCAATCGGCCTCCACACTCCATGCTGAGCCTGATGCAGGACTCAATCTCACAACCATGAGATCATGACCTAAGCCAAAATCAAGAGTCAGATCCTTAACTGACTGAGCCATGCAGGCACCCAAAATAGAATTTTATTTAATGTACAAAATTATAATACATCCAAAATATCTAAGAATGGAGGTCGATAAATAGATTTAAAGTATCCTAAAGTTTTTGCCCAAAGTTGTGCCTACTAAGAGTAGGGTATAAGTATTAATAATACACTTTCATAAAGCAAGTAGGATTTTTTTTAATTTTAAGGTAGTAAATCAAAAGAATAACAAAATTGTATACAAATTCTTTACAAAGAATTTTTTTAAATGGAATCATAAAAATCTCCAATCAGGGACATTGGGTGGTTCAGTAGGTTAAGCATCAGACTTAGACTCAGGTCATGATCTCACAATTCATGAGTTTGAGTCTCAGGTCAGGCTCTGTGCTGACAGCTCAGAACCTGGAGCCTGCTTCAAATTCTGTGTATCCTTCGCTCTGCCCCTCCCCTGTTCGTGCTTTCTTTCCTTCTCTCAAAGAATAAATAAATATTTTTAAAAATATTTTGACAAAAATAATATCCAATAATTTCGAAAAAAGGTAAGGAAAGAGAGAAAAAGGAACACAGAGTTAGTGGAACAAATTACAAATATATAGGAAGATACTGATTTAGCCCTAAATAAATCGGTAACTACATTAAATTTAGATGAACTAAATGCTGCAATTTAAAGGCAAAGATTATCATATTGGGCTTTTAAAAATAAAGAGTCATATGTTATTTATAAGAAATGTATCTAAAACCTAAGGATATAGAAAGGCTGAAAGCAAGGAATTAAAATAGATATAACTTGCAAACATGAATCAAAATAGATGTAGCTGATAAAGCCACATTAATATAAGAAAATGCAACTTTAAAGCATAAAGCTTATTAGCCATAATTCAGAATGCATACCCATGGAGCCAAGACATCAAAATTTTAAGAAGCACCACTAATGATGTCCATGCACTCTAACATGTATATGATAAGGATATATTTTCTAAGGATTATGATCTGGAAGCCATAGAGGAATAAGTAGCAAATTCATTAAACCAGGGTTTCCAAATCAAGACACCGACATTTTAGACCAGATAGTACTTTGTTCCAGGGGGATCGCCCTGTATATGATAGAATGTTTAGCAGGATCTCTGGCCTCTACCCACTAGATGCTAATAGAACCACCACAGTTCCTCAGTTGTGACAACCAAAAACATCTCCAGATATTGCCAAATGTCCCTGAAGGGCAAAATCCTCTCTGGTTGAAAATTACTGCCTTCGATCAACTTTTTGGTTATTCATTCTCACAAATAAGTTTTGATCTTTTGGGCAAAATAAAACAGATATGTTTGTTAGGTAAAGTCCATATCCACCCAACCCATCCATCTATCCATTTATCAAGTATTTACTGGGCATCTAGTTTGCATTAGAGGCATTGTTCTAGGTGTTGGGAATCCATCAGTGAAAAAACACAAAAATCCCTGCTTTCATTTGGAAGATAGGGAGTGAGGAAAAAGTCATCATCTAAATAAAAATCAATGCTTAAATAGGCTGCATTACTAAATTTCAATCAAGGCCTGTCTTTAAAATTTTTCTCATTTTTTATTACCCCTTGAAAAGTACTAGCCCTCATTTTGAAATCATTTAAACTTAGCTTTTATCACAAGGCAGAAAAAAATAGTACCTCTGACTCTGACTCTATGAGCAAATAACCCTATGCTCCCTTTCCCTCAACACATAAAGTGTTACTTAAATTGCGGGGTCTCCATTTTGAAGATAAAACAGCATCCCTTTTGTCTCCTCAATGTCTTTAGCTACTTGGCTAGAACAATAAAATTTCCAAGAGTAACCAGTGAGAGTTAAACCTTGTCCACCAGCACCCCTCCATGTCAACGGGGTACTCTGTAGCACTTACAGGCGTCCAAGAACAGCCTGTCTCGAGTTCTGATACAAGCACATACAGAAGTATAAAGGCAGAATTCAGGTTATTTACTTTAGCTAAGCAGGGAATATCAGTTATACCTGTAACTTAATTGAGCCCTCAATTTTTTGAGCCAGAGTTTTCACAAAATCCTCACTGCTTCCAGGGCAATATTTTATGAATTTTCTCTAAGCTTTTCATTTCAAAAAGTCTATCTCATGAAATTTTAGAGTTAGAATGGTGAAAGAAGCAATCACATATAATTTGACACCCTCCTCGTTGCCTCCCCCCATATAAGAAAGAGCAGAAAACATGATCTCATTCTCATAAAAGTAGTGACAGGCAAAGTATTTAGTCAAGTTTTGGAACTCACTAATTCTCTATTAGCTAAGCTTACATCACTTATATAAAACCACAGAGGCCACAAGGGGTTTTCATTAGGCAAGCACTGGCCCGTATCCCATTTTTTTAAAGGTCACTAAATGTTGTTTTAAATGTATATCTCCTAATAAACTGAACCACTGCAGGCAGCACCAACAACCAAAGAAAATATACTATTTTCAAATTAAGGTCGAATTTTAGAGAGGATTTAGTGAGCTTCAAGGACAGGTTGTAGCTTTCCTTAATATTCAACAGAGACAGAAAATAAACTATAGATACGGCAACAAGAACGAAGTCGATCTCTAATGTTGCTATTCAAGAGACAGAAAAGCAAAGAGGACGAGCAGATGACTAGAATTTCTCACGGGTTACTGGAACAAGGTGGATACCTCAGACCAAATTAGTAGATGGTGGAGACATTTGGAGGTGTCTTTTTTTTTTTAATAGTTTATTTACTTTTGAGACAGAGAGAACAGAACATGAGTGGGGGAGGGTCAGAGAGAGAGGAAGATACAGAATCTGAAACAGTCTCCAGGCTCCCAGCTAGCTGTCAGCACAGAGCCCGACGCTGGGCTCGAACCCACGAACCGCGAGATAAACATAGCTTCATGGATATTTCCTGCCTATCAGTTTTAAATTTTTAGGCTATTTTCTAATCATCTTGCAACAGAGTTTCAAAAGTTTGGATAGAAGTAAACATCATGATTTCATTTTCCCAAGCATCTCCCACAGCACTTTTGGCCACTCAAGGACATTTTTGGTCATGGACATTTTGAAATTTTATGTAACCATTCTCCAGGTGTTCGGTAAGTTTCACAGCAATATTTCTCTTTATCCAAAGCTAAATGGCCTCCTTATGTTTAGTCCACATATTTGTATGCAGTTGCTCCTATACAGAAATCATTCTACGGAAGGCAGGTGGTCTCATTTGTAAATGATGAGAGTCGTTCAAAAATAACATGGCTTTCTTCACTTGACTTTGAATTAAGCACAGAAAAGTAGGGGCATCTGGGTGGCTCGGTTGGTTAAGCGTCTGACTTCTGCTCTTGTCATGATCTCATTGCTTGTGGGTTCGAGCCCTGCGTCGGGCTCTGTGATGACAGCCAGCTCAGAGCCTGGGGCCTGTTTCAGATCCTGTGTGTGTGTCTCTCTCTCTCTGACCCTCCCCTGCTCATGCTGTCTCTCTCTCTCAGAAATAAATAAAAATCATTAAAAAATTTTTTTAAAAAGTAAAGTAAAATAAAAGACGCTGGGAGCATTTGTGAACTATTTAGGCTTTATGGATTAAACCAATGTGAGGCTGAAGTGACACTAAGTCAGGATCTGTGCCGTGCTAGATGTAAGGCAAGTATCTGGCACCAAGGACACCATAGCAAGATATGCTGAGACTGGCATGGGTCAAAATCAATCAGCATTGGCTATAAATAGAGAAACTTTTTTTTTTTTTTTGAGAGAGAGAGAGAGAGAGCTGGGGAGGGCAGAGAGAGAGGGAGAGAGAGAGAATCCCAAGCAGGCTCCAGGCTCAGCGTGGCGCCTGATGTGAGAGCTCCATCAGGGACCTCCATCATGACCTGACCCAAAATCAAGAGCAGGACGCTTAACCGACTGAGCCACCCAGACACCCCCAGAGATACCATTTTAAGCTAAAAGTATTCGAGGAAAGAAAAGACATCAGGATAGGTAATAGGCAACAATTTGAGAAAAGGGTTTAAACAAAAAGGGAGTTCAGCAATGGGGGGTCCTATTTTTAGAATAATCTGGTGCGACGATCAGAAAGCAAGTGAGCCAAGAGATAAGGTGTGAAAGGATGAGACAGAAATAAACAGAATCACAGGTGAGGTACCAGGGAAAGAAGGACTGTCTTCAGGGAAATTATCTGTGGGTTCTGTTTTAGTGTTTAACCAAGGTAGGACAGAAGACTATAAATGGGTCTACAGAGGAAAATAACTTGGAACAGCTATTTGTGTAAAGAACACATGGAGAACAAGAAGCAAAGTAAACTGCTAATAAACTGTATTCCCCTAGTGTACCTGTACATACAGATCAGCCGAAACCCTACTATTTGCAATAGTTAAAATTATTCAGGTGTGGGTAGGGATGCCTAGGCGGCTCAGTAGGCTAAGTGTCTGATTTCAGCTCTGGTCATGAGTTTGAGCCCCACATCGAGCTCTGTGCTGACAGCTTTGGTTTCTGTGCCTCCCTCTCTCCCTTCCCCTGCCCCTGTCCTGCTTGGTGAGCACTTGTGTGTCCTCTCTCTCTCTCTCTCTCAAAAGTAAACATTAATTTTTTTAAATTAATAAGCAAATAAAATAAAGGCTTGCAAAAATGTCTCTTTATTTGGGATGGATTCAGTGGCATGTAGCTCAGACCAAACTTTAAAATAAAAAGAAATTAACATTTACTATCTATCATGTGCCAAGCACTAGTAAAAGATTTATATGAATTATCTCATTTAATCATTTACTCTTTCTATATTTGCTGCACACCAAGTTCTGTGTCAGCTCCTTTCCCAACAATGTTGTAAGTGTTATTAATATCCCCAACTTCCATAGGGAAAAAAAAAACGTAACACAAAGCGACTGAGTTATGTGCTCAAGGTCACACAACTGGTAAGCTGCTAATTTAGGCATACTTAATTTCTGTTTAGGAATGGTGGATTCGAATAGTCTCTTTGCCATTCAGATGATTTGTGTTTCTGGGAAAGTTACTTACATTTTTTTTTCTCCTATGTTTCTCATACTGTGAAAGGGGAAAGTGTTTGCACTGTTCTCAAATGTTCTCAAATTTGATTTATGATGACTGAAGAATTCTTGAAGGAAAAAAAGGGGGCACTGATAAACTGGAATAGGTGCTATAACTATTATCCATCCCATAAATAGTCCAAGCATATTTTTCTCATGACAACACCGCTGTATGAGGCTCTTTCTCCTTGTATTTTTTTTCTTATAAAAACACTGTATGTCTACAGACTTTAGGGATATACAAATACTCAAGATTCTTAACTCTACCACAGAATCTGTTTATGGAGACCACAACTTCAAATGAATGTTAATATGATGAATTTGAAACTGAAAGCAATCAGCCACTGTGGAAAATGTAGCATTGGCTATGGTTTACATCTTTTAAGGCATATTTGTTCAATGTCTATGCTCAGCAAAGCACCTTCTCAAAAATTTCATATTTATATGTGTCCTTGTTAATATTTTAGCCTCACTTCCAAATACAACCACCGGATGTAAATAGGAAACTTTATAAAGACAAACCTCAGAAACAATTAAAAGTTACATCATGATGATGTGACCAAACTCTCTCCAAAAACAAAATTTAGTGCTTAAAGTCACGTGCTAATAATCTCATCGATATGTAGGTTGGCTGATGAATAAACATTTAGGAAGTTATATCAATGGCATACATGCTCCAAATACATCCATGGAGTAGCTGAAGAGAGGTAAGTAACATACAAAACTCAGCTTCCAACTTTATAGGCATTCCTTGTGTTTTCCAGAATATATAACACTGGCATGTTCCTTGAGTATCATTTTAATTGAGGGCACAGGGAAACTCTCAGACCCCAAACTCCCAGCGAGATGAAAGAAATGTCTCATTTATTTGTGTAGCATAACAGAGACTGCCCTGCCTGTCACTCCTGCGACAAAGAATTTATTCCTCAGAATTCCTTTTCTTCTTTTTTTTTTTTTTTCCCCCCTCAGAGGCAGCATTCTAATATGTGAAAAGCCCTGGGCTTGTAGCTGAAAATCTGGAGTGCAAGTTCAAACTCTCACACTGCTCTATACTTCAGGCCAGTGGTCCTCCAGGTGTGGTCTCCAGACTTCCATCAATATTACCTGAGAACCTATCAGGAATGCAAATTATTGGGCTCCCCAACCTACTGAATCAGAAACTCGACAGATATGGCCCAGCCCTCTGCCTTTTCACAAGTCACCCAGGGACTCTGATGCCCTCTCAAGTCTAAGGGCAACTGGGGAAGGCAAATTACTTCTCTTGAGTCTCAGTGCTGAACAGGAAAAATAATACCAGATGTGTCTTCTTCCATGAGCTATTCAATATCAAATTGTTACAAATATCTGATAACATACAAAACTACTTTGCAAATCTGCAAATTACTAACAATTGCAAAGAACTATTTTAGAAATATAAGTTTTAGCACCACTTCTCAATCTGAAAAGTACAGTCATGATAGTTCAGGCAGTTAAAACACTAACGGAGGATTCTGATCAAGAGTGTTACAGAAGTGTGAACTTTTCTGTTAAGTCTACAAATATTTTATAGATGATATTTTATTACAAACTGCACATCACAGACAAATGTCATGATGTGATGCCCCCTGGTGATAATCATTAAAACTTTTTCTCAGTTTTATCAGGTAAACTTTTTCTTCAAGTAAATGCGGTTTAAAAAATAACTGGGCTCTTAAGGGAGAGAGGAGCTGGAGAAAGATCACTGACTAAAAGATTTTTTTAAATTTTAAAATATTTGTTTCAAGGGAACTAAAATACACAGTAATTTAATTAGCTTACAGTCTAACGGCAAGACAGACTTGGAAAAAATTACTCTACTATGTGGTACAAACTGTAATGGAACCATTGAAGAGATGGCATCAGAAGTCTACTTTGGAAAACAGGGAAGGCATCACAGGAAAGAAAGAGAGTTGACCTAAGACTCGCAGGATGATAAAACTTGGTAACATTTACCCGGTCCATATTAACAACATCCTGTTGTTATTTTTGAAAAACAACTGTGTATTTTTGAAAGACAGTTTGGCGATTCCTACAGAGGGCACTTGTGAGGAGCACCTGGTGTTGTATGGAGGTGTTAAATCACTACACTGTACACCTGAAATTAATGTTACACTGTTAACTAACTGGAATTTAAACAAAATCTTTTTAAAAAAGGAGTAAACATGTAATTACCATACGATTCAGCAATTCTACCTCTAGGTATATATCCAAAAGAAATGAAAATAGAAAATCAAATAGATATTTGTATGTTTATGCTCATAGCAGCATTATTCTCAATAGCTAAAAGGTGAAGCAACACAAGCGTCCACTGATAGATGAATAAATAAACAAGATGTCATATATTACACATTTGATGGAATATTGTTCAGCCTTAAAAAAGGAAGGAAAATCTGACAAAGGCTATAAAAGAGATGAAGTCTGAAGACATGTTAAGAGTGAAATACGGTAACAAGAGGACGAATTATGATACGTTCATATGATGCATATTGTTCTTAAATGAGGTTCCCAGAGTTGTCAAATATGTAGAGACAGAAAGTAGAATGGTGGCCGCCAGGGGGTGAGGGAAGCGGGGCTGGGGAGGCTGTGTGTAAGGGGAACGCAGTTTTAGTTGGAGGTGATAAAAACACTTTTGGAGGTAGATGCTGATGGTTATACAACTGCCAGGGAACTGTGTACTTAAAAATGGGTAAAATGATAAATTTTATGTTAATGTATAATTTTACACAACAGAAACTACATTTTTTTCTAAAATAGGCTTTATACTCATTTTCATACTTGAGTCACCTTCACTACAAAAGAAAATTGCTCTAAGGGTAAAAAGCACTGAAATCTCAATTTGGATTTGATCGATGAGAATAAGTATTAAATAGATGAAAAACTATTTATTGTATACCTTCTGGATTGATGGGCTTCTAACCATTACCTTGCATGCAGAATTACACTTGCTCAGATGGAAAATGTGATCTGAAAAACTGCCATTTCTCTCCCAAAATTCAAAAATTGTCAAGACTAATTAATTCTCCGTTCTTTGAAACATAGGAAAGTCAAAATTCAGTTACAAATAGGAAAAATGCATTTTTCATTATTTATGGCTCAAAAATAACTAACAAAAGTGTCATCATGGGTTAATTATAAGGGATGACAATTTATGCCTTGGAAAGTCATATTTTCAAAAAGTGTGAGATGACTAAAAGCAGTATATATAATAACAAAAATACTTAACCATAACTAATATAGTAAAATATTTATGATAACAATCAGAGTTCACTTAGTTCAAACAATTTCAGTACGCAGAGAACACAGAGAAAGGAATGGGAGAGAACAGGTTTTGAAATTCTAGAACAAAGCAAATCTTTGAGTCATTTGTATAATCCAAGGTTCCAATTACTACAGGTTTTACGACTGTGCATATTTCTCTAATCTCAATAGCATAAACGAAGTCATGTTTCAGTTATAATAGAAGTAGGCTCTACTTACTCCTGATGGAAATGTCCGAATAATATTTCCAGCTATGTCTAGGATTCTTAGGTTTTTAAGACCACAAACTCCCTGGGTCAGAAAATAAGAAAGAGAGATATTTAAAAATCTAATATGTAGAATCATAAATATTTCTTCTAAATTCTAACTTGATGTGATTGACCATCCTTCCTAATTACCTGATCAGTTTTTCAGTACACCCTCCCTAAGGAGTGACTATGTCCTGGGGTGCCAGATTCTCTAAGGTCTCCATTTCCTCTGACCATTCCAGGATAACATAACATGGTGGCCAAGAGTTAGACTATCTGTAGGCTTAGATCTCACTTCTAACACTATCTAATTAGAGGCAAATGTCTCAACCTTTTTGTACTTCATTTTCTCCATTTGTAAAATGAAAGTGATAATGGAAGCCCTTACTGTGATACGGTTGTTGAATGGATTAAATAAGTTACTAATCAGAAAGTGCTTACTGAAAGGCCTTATAGTGAGAACTCAGTAGACATTACTAAAATTAAAATAGAAAGAACCTTAGAGAAACAGATGTAAAAGGAATAAACAATTCCAAAGGCATTTATTTCACGTATACCTTTTGCTTAGCTCTGTGCTGACTAAATCCTTTCCTCATAAATAAATAAATATATAAAACCTGTTAGTGTTTCTATCTACATATCCAGTGTGACTGAATGGGCATACACATTCACACACATGTACAGACATACACATAATTTATAATGTACCAGAAAATGATTCATAATTTTTTCATTATCAAAACAAATGAATATTTTCTATAATGCCTTATCATGTATAATGCAGACTGAAAAGCACAATGAAAGACTGAATCATATTAAATGTACAAGGACATAAACAATCATAGGCATTCGTTACATAATAACTTAGGACAGGACTTACTAGCATTTACAATTTTAAAGTCCAAATTCCTCAGGATTTTTTTAAGAACTGTAGTAAGAGTAATGATGAGAGAAGTACAAACTTTTAAGTCAGACAGACATGGATTTAAGCCCCTTTTCTGACCTTTACAAACTGTGTTTAAGTCACATAACCTCTGTTCCTTATTTTAGAGTGCTCTTCTTAAGAACACTTAATTTATAATTAACAATTATACATTCTTCTTAAGAAGAGCAACATACCATAGTTATTGACACTAAATAATATAACACTTCATGACAATGATCCTGTTACTACTGTGATTATTCTCCCCTCAAATAAAGGAGTTATACTTTTAATAGATTTACTTAGTAATTTCAAGAAATATTCTTACTTATTTACAAAAGTTAGGATTTTTAAGGAATTTAAGAAAACATTTATTAAATTTTTTTAAGTTTATTTATTCACTTTAAGAGACGTAAAGAGAGCATGAGTGGGGGAAGGGCAGAGAGAGAGGGAGAGAGAGAAGCCCAAGCAGGCTCTGCACTGCCAGCACAGAACCTGACACGGGGCTTGAACTCATGAAACCACAAGATCATGACCTGAGCTGAAATCAAGAGTCAGATGCTTAACCAAGTGAGCCACCCAGGCACCCCGAGAATAAAATTTTTGAAAAATACTTATTTACAGCCTACGCCTTGCTATATTTTCACATATCACATTACAGTGTGCACAGAAGTTTTAAAGGGAATGTTATCCTCTTGAGAGAAAAATGAAACAGTAGGAATGGATCTACTTTTTGTGTTCCTCAATTTACTATATGACATGCATTCCCGTGTATCAAGTTCATTTTAATTTGCATAGGGAAGCAAAGTAAACCCACTGACAGGTTCCCAGCAAGAAACAGTACTCTTAAACTGGGAAATTTGAGGAGTTTAATAAAGCCACCATATATAAAAGTTTGACAAGGTTCCAACAGAGTTCCCCCAAACAGCGGGTGGTTCTTCACTGCCACAGGCCTGAAGAGCCAAGGGGAGGTAGTAACGGTCCCCATGATGATCACCTACTATTAACTACGGTCTTCCAGAAAAGTGTGCAGGCAACTTACAACATCCTACCAGAAGAGTACCAGGGGAATACCATCTGGAACTCACTCTCTTCCTGCCCTCATCCAAGAGGAAGTCAGAGGACAAGGACCTTCCTGATGCCCATGCAAGTCAGTCTCCTAGGCCCAGAACAGGTTGGAAAAGGATGAAGTGTAGCTATGTAGGAAAAATGGAAAATAGATAGCACATATTCCAAAACCAAAGTGCACTTACATATTATGCCATACACAAGGTTGCCAGATAAAATACAAGAAGTCCACTTAAATATAAATTTCAGAGAACAATTTTGTTTAGTATAAGTATGCCCCATGAAATATTTGGAACATATTTATACTAAAGTAATTATTCATTCCTTATCTGAAATTCAAATTTAAGTGAGCATCCAGTATTCTTGTTTATTAAATTTGGCATACCTACTATGTGGAATAATTCAAGCTATTACCCTCCTATGTCACAGGGCTTTAGGAACTATGTCTAATTGAAGGGAAAGCAAATATTTGATGGCTTATATTCAGATGTTCAAATCTATTCCATAACCACTCCCTATCATGTTACAATGAATTCTTACCCAAGAAAATTTGGTTCCATGTTTTGCTTACCTTTGGCAGAACTTCAATGTTGTTCCTGACCAGAAGAAACTTCTGGAGCTTCCTCAAGAACTTAATCTCTTCAGGTATGCAACTGAGCTGATTGTAGTTAAGGTGAAGTTCAAAAAGATTCTTAAGAAAACAAAGTTCTTTAGGAATGCTGGCTAGCTGATTATGATTTATACTCAAATATTTAAGGCTTTTTAATCTAAAAAAAAGGATATGAATGACATTCATGAGAATAAGAAAGTCAGTTGGGCATATCACTTATCAGAAGTCATGTGTCAATTCATTTTTTTTTGTTGTTGCTAACCTGATCCTTACTTTAGTCACAGGTTCACAACTATTATAAATACTTTGAGTATAAAAAAATTTTTACCTTTTTTTAAAAAATATTTTTATTTCTAGGAGCTAGAAAGAGAGAGACAGCATGAGCAAGGGAGGGTCAGAGAGAGAGGGAGACACAGACTCTGAAATAGGCTCCAGGCTCTGAGCTGGCAGTCAGCATAGAGCCCAACGCGGGGCTTGAACCCACGAATCGCGAGATCATGACCTAAGAGAAAGTCAGACACTTAACCAACTAAGCCACCCAGGCGCCCCCAAAATTTTTAACTTTTAAAGCTATTTTATAATCAGATAGCTTGTGTTAAAAGTATTTTTTAGTGCTTATTTATGAGATAGTGAGAGCAGGGGAGAAGCAGGGGATTGGGGGTGCAGAGGATCTGAAGCAAGCTCTGCGCTGACAGCAGAGAGCCTGATGCAGGGCTCAAACTCATAAACCTTGAGATCATGACCTGAGTGGAAACCTGACACTCCACTGAAAGAGACATGAAGGCACCCCTCATGTTAAAAGTATTTTATGTAATCAAAGCCTAGATTTAAAAAAGAGAAAACTCTATTTTCATTCTTTGTATATATATATATATAATGGCTATACGGAAGAGGAAGCCAGAGGACAAAGGAAGACATACATATACACAAATATACATAATATTTACATGGATATAAATGGATAGAGGTATAGATATCAATATAGGTACAGATTAAATATCCTGCATCAAACAGATATAAGAACTCCTAGTTGCTATGAAAGATGCAAAGATGAATCAACCACACATTCTGCCTTTACATATATCATGGTCTAGAAGGAGATATTAGATAGAGCCATAAAATGAAGATAGAAAATGCCATCAGACCTGGAGAAAGGGATTAAGGAAATTTTAGTTTCTAATTGCAGGTATGGTATGTGAGGTATATCACAAGTATTTTGGAAGAATAAACATTTTGAACTTGGCTTTGAATAACAGAACTTGGAAAATCAGGGCAATGGGGGGCACAATAAGCTGAGAAAATATTAATATTTTGAATAAAGGAGAAAGACATTAGTAATGTTGGGCACCAACTATGCACCTACGCATTAAATTTAATCATCAGTACAACCCTAAGATTTGAATTATTACCCTTAATTTAGAAATGAGGAAAATAAAGGCAGTAAATAATTTGACCAAATTACTCACCCAGTAGACAACAGTGTCAAGATTTAAATGCAGATGTGTCTGCTTGCAAAACTAAGAATGAAAATATATAACAATCTCAAGGACAAATGTGTTGACATTAAAGTAATAACAGAATGAGATGATGTTTTTTAGACTATTAAAAAGGGGGGTCTACGGGTAAGGAAGTCATCAGTACAGGTGAAGGGGACTAGAGGAAAACTATAAACTTGACAATGGAAGCCATGTGAATAGATGAGAATGACATGAAAAACAACAAAAAGGGCAGGAGAGAAGCCAGTAGGAAAGATTCTTGAGAAATGTGAACTTCTGACAAACAAACCGTGAACAAAGAAACAGGAGATGAATCAGATTAACAAGGAATTTAAAGGTATGGGAGGAGAATATTTAAAATTAAAGAGATGATCAACACTTTAAATGTTAAAGATAGGAGGGGTGTCTGGGTGGCCCAGTTGGTTGAGTATCCAACTTTGGCTCAGTTCATGATCTCACAGCTCATGGGTTCGATACCCATATGGGGCTCTGTGCTGACAGCTCAGAGCCTAGAGTCTGCTTCAGATTCTGTGTCTCCCTCTCTCTCTTTCTCTGTACCTCCCCTGCTTGGGCACTATCTTTCTCTCTCAAATATAAATAAACATTTTTTTTAAATGTTTGTAATGTTAAAGAGGAAAAACAAACAAACCTACTAGAACCAAAAGCAGGGTCATAGACTACAAAGTCTCTATTGAAAAATCTATTTTTCATTGAAAAATCTATTGGATTTCTACACTGTAAACACAAACAATTGGAAAATAATAGTTCTAAAAACTCAATTTACAGTAACATCAAAGAAGAAAACAGCTGTAAAATATTTAGGAATACATGTAACAAAGGATATGAGAGACTTCTATACTAACAACTGTAAATCATGATAGTAAATTTCAGAGAGCTCTAAAGAAAAGTAGATATATCTTCTTCATTTATAAAAAGAAATGTGTGGAAACTAATTTGACAATAAACTATTTGTAAAAAAAATAAAAATAAAAAAGAATAAATAAATAAATAAACATTTAAAAATTAAAAAAAATGTGGAAACTAATTTGACAATAAACTATTTGTAAAAAAAAAATAAATAAATAAACATTTAAAAATTAAAAAAAAAAAAGAAATGAATTGCTAAGATACCAATTCTCCCCCAAATCAATCTACGGTTCAACTCAGCCAAATAAAAATCTTAACAGTTTCTTTCTGTAAAATTTTAAAATTTATATGGATATTCAAAGTACCTAGCGTGGCCAAAAACTATTATAAAAAAGACAAAGTCAAGAGGCGCCTGGTGGCTTAGTCAGTTAAGCACTGACTCTTGAATCTGGCTCAGGTCATAATCCCAGGGTTGTGAAACTGAGCCCCACACTGGGCTCTGTAATGACAGTAGAGAGCCTACTTGGGATTCTCTCTCCCCATCTCTCTCTGCACCACCCCCACTCATGCTCTCTCTCTTTCTCAAAATAAATAAATAACCAAAATATTAAAAATGTTTTCTTTAAGAAAAAAACTCTGTGTTTCAGTTGCCTGGTTCTCTTATTTTATCTCATACTATATAAGATGTCAGCTGTAACTGACTCTTGGTAATGTCTCTTTCAGTTTATAACTAAGATTTCTTTCAGTTGATAACATGATCTCAGGCTTGTGAGACCCAGCCCCAGACCAGCTCCCTGCTGGGTGTGGAGCTTGCTTAAGATTCTCTTCCACCCCCTCCCCCTCCCCCTCCCCTGCTCTATGCTGCTCCAGTGCCCCACCCCCTCAAAAGGTAATCTTTCAACAAATGATGCTAGAGCAACTAGATAAACATGTGGGGAAAAAATAAACTTCGACCATCGCCCCACAGTGCACCAGTCATTAATTTGAGATGAATCATAGGCCTAAATATAAAAACTAAAACTATAAAACTTGTAGAAGAAAATATAGGATAATGTGGGAAAAAAATGAACTTTCACTATTACCCCACACTATGCACAAACATTAATTTGTGATGAATCATTGACCTAAATATAAAAACTAAAACTATAAAGTTTGTAGAAGAAAGTATAATATCTTGATAACTTCGGGGTATGCAAATATTTCCTTAAAATGCCACAGAAAGCACTATTGCTTTTTACAAATATTTACAAATTGGCCTGCATCAAAGTTAAAAATGTCGGTTCTTCTCTAATACTGTTAAGAAAATTAAAAGGCAAGCCACATACTAGGAAAAATATCTGCAATGCATACACGTATGAAAGCACTTGTATCCAGAACACATAAAGAACTTTTTTTAATGTTTTGTTATTTATTTTGAGAGAAAGAGTGCACACATATGCACAGGGGAGGGACAAAGAGAGAGAGAGAGAGGGAGAGAAGGAAAATCCCAAGCACCATCTGCACTGTTAGTGCACAGCCCAAGGCAGGCCTCGAACTCACTAACAATGAGTTCATTACCTGAGCTGAAATCAAGAGTAGGACACTTAATCGACTGAGCCACCCAGGTGCCCCTAAAGAACTGTTACAACTCAATTCTAAGAAAGAAAAAAACGTATTTGAAAAAACACTTGATAGCAACACTTTCACAAAAGAAGATACATAAATGGGGAATAAGAACAGAAAAGATGCTCAGCTATCATTAGACATTAGGGAAATGCAAACTAAAAATACCATGAAATGTAACTTCATACCCACTACACTGGTTAACATTTTTAAAACTGCTAAGATGTAAAATGGTACAACCACTTTGCAAAACTATTGGCAGTTCTTGATAAATTAACACATACACCTACATTTCTACTCGACAACTTTACAGCTCTACTCCTAGGAATTGAAATGAAAAATAAATTAGACATATGTCCATAAAAAGACTTGCACAAGAATATTTATAATAGCTTAATTCATTATAGCCCCAGGTGGGAAATAATCCAAATGTCTATAAACAGGAGAAAATAATTCGTGGCATAATTCACGCAATGGAATGCTACTGGGGATAAACAAAAAACAACAAACTGCTGACAAATGCAACAATAAGGTAAATCTCAAAAATATATATGCTCAGCAAAAGACAGGCTCAAAAGAATATATACTGTATGATTCCATTTATTTAGTTACAGAATAAGTAAAACTGATCTGTAGACGTAGAAATCAGAATAGTAGTTGCTTATGAGAGGCAAGAATTTACTGGAAGCGTGCGTGAGGAAATCTGTAGGTTGAAGGAAATGTTCAATACCTTACTGGTGTGTATACATTTGTCAAAACTCATTGAATGGAATACTCACGATTTTTGTGTAACTTGGTATTCAGCAGATAGAAAAGGCCATTAGATCTGACTGCCCAAAGGACATTAATGAACTTTGAAAATAATATTCAGTAGAATGAAGAGGGAAAAAACAGAATTTTAAGGAGTTAAGTAGGAAATTAAAGCAATAGACAGATGGTTGGTTAAAGAACTCTCATTACGAAGGAGAGACCATGAGGGAGGAAAAATGCAAGAAGCAGACTTTGTCTTAAGATCTACTTAAGGCAAGGTAAAGAGGCTGAAAAGAAAGGAATGAAGGGAGTGCAAATGTCTCAGTAAAATAAGGTGCAAAGTCATTTGCAGAGAGGATATAGAGTCAAAAATGGATGACTCAATGTTAGAAGAGTGAAAATGTATGGAGTAGGTCCTGTGGAGAAAGAAACGAGGAATTCTCTTCACTAATCATTGTTACAATCACTGTTGTAATTGATTCTGCTCTGAAATAAGTCAGGCAGAGAAGGACAAATATCATATGTGTGCACGTGTAGGAGGATTAGGAGGAACTTAACAGAGGACCAAGAGGGAGAAGAAGGGCAGAAATGGTGGGGGAAAGGGGGAGAGGCAAACCATGAGAGACTCTTGAATGCTGACAAAAACTGAGGACTGATGGATGTGGGGGAGGAGGGGTGGGCATGGAGGAGGACACTTGTGGGGATGAGCACTGGGTGTTATGTGGAAACTAATTTGACAATAAACTATTTGTAAAAAAAAAAATTAAAAAATAATTGATTCTGCTCTGAATTAATATTATGGCAGTTGGCTTTTCATGTTGTCATTATTTCAAGGAACTAACCTGCACCCAGAGGCTACTTACTGTTAACTAGTTGTCACTCATTGGTTGATAAAGAGCAGAGGAGAAAACAAGGAACTGCCATTGTTGCCATTTCCAGGAACAGGAGACCTTCCCTACTCTTCCAAGGGAAAACTACAGGAGGTGCACTTGCAGCTTCTCCCTGCCCCCTTCCTCTCCAGTGGGCTAAAGAATAACTTCACTGACTGGCAAGTTTGGAGGAAGAACTGAGCCTAGTGGCTTCATCTCTTCGTTTCTCTGTCTCTTTCTTTCAGAGAGATTCTGTTCCCAGAATGCCCACATTCTCTTTTGCCTTCTGTGGCTGTGCAGCTCTGCCCCTTATAGAGTTGTTTAGGGGCTAAACTCTAACCTGTCCAGGTTTCACTCCACGTCCATGAACCATGACTCTGTAGTTTAAGTAAGCCAACCAACAGAATGTTCCCCCTCCCAGGTTCTAAACAAATTGAGAAATGAGACATGAGGTTCAGAGAAAAGGGAATCACACATCAGCATAGAGCTTCCATGAACATTCCTACCAGCCCTCTACTGAATTTTAAAAAATTTAATGTTTTCTCTCTCTCAGAGAGAGAGACAGCATGAGGAGGGGAGGGTGAGAGAGAGAGGGAGACACAGAATCTGAAACAGGCTCCAGGCTCTGAGATGTCAGCACAGAGCCCGACGTGGGGCTCAAACCCATAAACGGTGAGATCATGACCTGAGACAAAGTCAGACACTTAACTGACTGAGCCACCTAGGCATCCCAACCTTCCACTGAATTAAACATACCTACCCAGTGATAGCCTTTCCTGCTAAGGCAGCTGCTTACTTCATGGCAGAGTAAAAAGAGAATGCAGAGCCATGTGTGCTCAGTGCTTTTCCCAAATCCACCACTAAATCAAGGAATGAATGGGAAGAACAGAAAGAAAAAGAACAACCAATAACAATAAAAGCTAGCATACACAGAGCAATTCATTATGTCCCAGACTCAATTCTAACTAAATATCTTTTTATTAATTAGTGAATGTAACTGCCAAAACTACCTTATGAATAGGCACTACTATTGTTCTCTTGTTTCAGTTGAAGACACTAAGTCATGGGAAGGGGAAGAAACTTTCCCAAGGCCAGAAAACAGAAATACTGCTTGAGGACATGACCAATCAGCTTAATAAAGGATACAGCCAGAATACACACAATCCAGAATTTTCTATAAAATAGCATTGATCCTATATATTTTGTAATCCTACTTTTTCCAGTGAGAGCTTTTATTTTATTTCATTTTCCAACATATCCTTGTAGATTTACACAGTTTTTTGAATATTACACTTAGTACTCCAAACAGAGCTAAGCTTACTGAATTGTGAACTCATAACATGTTATTGCTGCAAAGGTTTTAACTTTTATATGCTCAATTTTTTTCCTTTAGAAGTTAGAAAGCTAAGGTGCAGCTGAATTACTTGCCCAAAGTCATAAGGCTAGTTGCACAAAGATATGACCTAGTTCACCAGATCTTCCCTTTCTTCGTTACAGCATTGACACACAAATCCATTGAGAAGCTGAATAAATGAAGGAGCAAGCAGACAACTATTGGCATTTTCATTATTAGAAATATTCCTTTTCTTTAGAAAATAGATTTAAATTTTTTTTCCAGTTACTCTGATTCCAAACATGACTTTCTCTGTGAAAATCTCTCTGGAAAGCATAATAGATGGGCTAGAGGTATAGACAAGTGAATTGGAATAGACTTTAGGTGTTGCAGAAATCCCTTGGTTAAGGACTGTTCATAGTTTTGTATCCTTTAAAAATCTGGATGCTCTTATGTTGTAACACATCTGTTTCTATTCAACAGGCAATAAAGACAATCTCCAAAGTCAAGTAAACTCAAGTTGGGTTTTCTCTCCATCTGTCAGAGGAAAAGCCCAAGAGAGCATTTTGCCTGCAGGAGGACCAGGCCCGCAGCTGGCTCCAGAAAGCCACTGTAACAGCAGCCCATCTGTGCAGACACGCAGGATAAGATGTGCAGCATTTGTTGTTGTTGTTGTTAATGATAATAAAATTTGGGTTTTTTTCATGAAAATGAGATCTTGATTTTCAACACTTTGCTCTTATATTACCTTTCCTATCAAGCTGAACACGTTTTCCAATACTTACATGACATAAAATTTCACATCCCCAATCCTGTATCAGGGCAAACTCCAAGAGCCCCAGAGTTAGGAAATCAAGATCACAATCAACTTCAGAACTTTATGTTTCAAACCCCCACTTTTACACCAAGACCACCAACTTATGCTATTTCTGATTTCCCTCAAGTGTTTAAACAATCATCTGCTCAACATCAGCGGTTTGCCTCAGTCCTTCAGAAGCCTCTCTGCCCTATATAAACCCCACTAAGGCACAACAGATGACCAGGAGGGGCCTGGTGACAGGATGTTTAAACAAGTCTCACTGTAAACAAAATTACCTGCTGATTTCTTGAGGAAGCCATGTCAGCTGATTGTTGTTCAGATTAAGCAGAATCAAATTCTGTAAGCCATCTGTGAGAAAATAATTTTAATCACTTTAGCTATCTCTTAGAAAATAACTCCCAGTCACTTTTCTATATACTGCTGTTTTCCTTCTGGTTTCTTGCCTTGGCTAAGGCACTTGGGGCTCCTGGTGACAAATGCCCTCTTAAACTAGCTTAAGCTAGAAAGGGGGAGACTTTATCCATTCATCTGTTGATGGACAATTGGGCTCTTTACATACCTTGGCTATTATTGATAATGCCGCTCTAAACATTGGGATGCGTGTGCCCCTTGGAAACAGCACACCTGTATCCTTTGGAGAAATAAAAGTTCTTATGTTTTAGTTTTAACTCACAAGGGCTGTCCTATAAATGTTTGTTGAATGAATGAACGAACTCCAGAGGTTCCTCTTTACAGGCCACGCTCATCCAGCCATCAACAAGGTTTGAGGAGAGCAGTCAAATGGCAAGCCAAGCCCCTCTCCCGGCGCGCTCCCAGCAATGGCTGGGCTGGAGAGCTGAGCGGCACCGGCGGTGCGCAGAGTGGCCTCCCAGACCTCCAGTGCGCATGCCCCGCACGTATGCGCACTCCCGCGGGCACGTGTACCTACGTCTCTCCGCACGTGTGGCACTCCTGTGGGGCTGGTTCTGCGCCCCTGTAGCCGCGCCGCTGCACGTTACGTCCGGGCGGTGGCCCGGGATGGTGCTCTCTTTGGGGCCGTGCCCGTGAAGCTGCCTGGGGAGGAGGACGAAGTGAGCGTGCAGTGTGTGCAAGTGCCCGCGCAGCTCCGGGGCCAGCGTGTCCTTGAAGGGGGACGAGCAGACGTGCGCCAGCGCGTGGCGCGAGTACTCGCGGATCGACTTCGCCAGGGCCGGAAGGGGCTCAGGTAGTCTTTGCCCTATTTCCCGGGACTGCGGGCGTCCTCCTGGACCACCAGCCGCTCTGCGCGGGGCTCAAGGCGAAATGGACGGACTGAGGGCCTGTGCACTTGACCTTCTTGCCCGCCTGTTGAACCGACAGCCCCGTGTGTCCACACAGCGTGGTCAGGCGCGCCTCTCCGGCGGAGAACTCTGAGCTGGTGCTATACTGCAGGCTGGCCAGGTGCGGCTTGTCAGGCTCCCGGTGAGGCGCATCTCCCCGGGTCGCACCACCAGCCCTTTGGACTCCAAATCCGTGACCCCAGATGTGGTGTGCGGTGGCTCCAGGTACATCTCCGCGGCAGGCTTCTCCCTTTGGGGCTTGGCTCTGGACTTCCCACGGAGCCAATCTGTGGCTGTTCTTCACCCAACACACTGAGCCCTTAGCCCACAGGGATGGGGTGGGGGTGGGGGTGGTGTATATCATACTAATATAGGCATATGAATGTATGCGTAATCTGTATGTAATGCTACGTAATTTTAGGCGCAAATATATATGTTTCAGCTGTGTGTGTATATATATAGGCCCTTGGTTACTCTTGGTAGCCACAGAAATGCTCATGCCTGGGTTTCTTGGGCTTCTCATGCTTCTGAACCACTGAACCAGGTTGTGATGATCAAGTACACCCATACCAGCTCTAGGCTAATACTCTTGACTTTCCCATGAGCTCCTCAGTCTGGTGGATATACTCTCAGGGAGTCTCTGTAGAACATAGAGTTTTCTTTCTCATTACAGCTTCTCTCAGCTTCATATTCATACTGTCTCTCACTACTCCTTTCTTTCCCTCATTCCTCAGGCTTTTCTTTTGAACAGATTTTCTCTAATTTTCCCTATGTTGATAGCCATCCTACAATTCCTGCGGCTGTAGGTTCACAAACAGGGTAGACGGTTCTCGAACTGAAGTGCCTGCAGGAACTGAGAAGTTAACTCAAACCATAGTAGTGGCCCTGGCTGGAGTGTAACTGGCAGGAGTCTGCTGAACTGGCTAGCACCTGCCTTATCTAACAGGCCAGCTACCATTCAGCCAGCCCCTGGCCATCACTATCATGTGGGAATGTGTTCCAGGGTTGCCTAGTCTGTCTTTCTTAAAATGAACAGACAAAAAAGAGCCAGAAAACCAAATATATATATATATGTGTATATACACATATATATACATACGTATAAGTATATAAGTAAATATAAAAATATATGCATTTATTTTTATATATTTATAAATAAATAAATATACATTTGTGTGTGCATATATATATATATATATATATATATTTTTTTTTTTTTTTACAGACTCTTGATTTGCAAGCTTTGGTCCCCTAATTCAAATTTTTTAAAATGCAGTCAGAACAGAACCAACTTTTTTGTGAACCAGTTTTAGCCCACAGGCCACCTATTGCAACCTCTGTTGTAGTTCATATGATGAGCTCAGGCCGATTAAACTGTTTTAGATTCTATCATAATTTCCAAGAAAGAGACTAATACTGGCTCACTTTGGGACACAAGTCTAGCCATGACCCAGCCCCCTGGTCTGGTTGGCGGGGACAGGGTCATGTAGTACATGCCAGATAATACTCAACTCCCTGACACCAAACTACTTCCACCCTTGGATAATAAGAACATGCCATAGAACATAATTTATGCCACTCACATGGGATTTTCAAAGTTCAACACCAAGAAATACAGAAACAACTGTATACAGATTACATATATTTTATGAACCTCAAGTTTATGGGCACATAAGATAAAACTTTTTGTTAAAAAAAACTAAATTAGCATTAATTAGGTTGCTTAATATTATTTATATGTATCAGGTTTTACCTACATTTGTCCCCCAAAGTATAGTTTATAAAATAGTTTATAAAATTCTTTACTTGTTTTTATGCCCTTAATTTTTTTCTTATGTAAACTGTTTTCTTCCTAAGTAGACTGTAATTGAACCTTGAATCTATGGCTTTGCATATATAATGTGCATAAACATTAATAAGTGTTTGTTACTGTTCTTATTAAAAAAAAAAAAAAAGTATTTCTCCAAGATACATGATTTAAGATTTTAAAGTAAAGAGATGGTACCAGAGTCTATTTGTGCTGTTTGCCATATATACCCCTAATTTAGCAACCCATCCAATGATATCCTTAATAAATGTTGCTTAATGATGACAGTGATTATATATAGCACCCATGTCTCAAAAGTACACAGAACCTTATAAATTTCATAACATAGCTTTAGTTTTATTAGTAAGGTCAAAGCCTTAGAATGTATGTGAGTATATGAAGCTATAAAAATCACCTAGATCTCTGTTAATTTGTTTTGTCGTTAAGCCTACCCTACCTGTGTTTAACAGGAAGAGTGTCCTATTGAGTGAAGTTATAGGTTGAAAGGAAATACCAAAAAAAAAGCCAGTTATTGGATCTCATATTTTTTCTTTAAAGTCCTCTTCAAATTGATTTTAATCTTAACATCTTAATCAAAGTCTGTAGTTTAATATTGAGACTGAATAAAAAGTGTAAAACATAAGGAAAGCTTTTCTTGATTTGATTTTCAACTAGTCTCCTCTTAGGTGCAAATAAAGGACACCCAGATTCAAGGGTCAAAATATGCACTGATTCTGAAAATGGAAGATTCTGGGGATTTTTTTTCAACTATTGTATTATATATTCTTTAAGGCAGATCTAAGAAAATAAGTTAAATTCAAGAGCAGTATGTAAATATCTTCAACAAAAAGTTATTAAAAGGTGAAATTTCTTTTTTACTTTTACACTTGTTCAATATAAGGATATTAAGTTTGACCCTATAATTTTGCTTTCCTATGACTTACTTACCACATGCTCCAGATGCAAATTTACAAATTTTATTTCCAAATAAATGAAGCTTCTTCAGGGATGTAAGATATTTCATCTCTTCTGGAATTTCTTCTAAAAGATTATTTCCCAGATTTAGTACTGTCAGCTGTAAACATACATAAATTTAATGAACTCATGCATTATTCACCTTCAAACAAAAGACCCTGAATAGTCAAAGCAGTCTTGAAAAAGAAAAGCAAAGATGGGGAGCATCCACAATTCCTGACTTCAAGATATACTGCAAATCTGAAGTGATCAACACAATATGGTACTGACATAAAAACAGACGCATATATCAATGGAACAGAATATAAAACCCAGAAATCGACCCACAACTATAAGGTCAACTAATCTTCAACAAAGCGGGAAAGAATGTCCAATGGAAAAAAGACAGTCTTTTCAACAAATGGTGCTGGGAAAACTGGGCAGCAACATGCCAAAAAAAAAACAAAACCCAAAACTGGACCACTTTCTTATCCCATGAACAAAAATAAATTCAAAATGGACGAAAGATCTACATGTGAGACAGGAAACAATCAAAATCCTAGAAGAGAACACAAATCTTCGACCTCAGCAACTTCTTATTAGACATGTTCCAGAGGCAAGGAAAATAAAAGCAAAAATAAACTATTGGGACTTCATCAAAATAAAAAGCTTCTGCACAGCATAGGAAACAATCAGCAAAACTAAAAGGCAACTTTCAGAATGGGAGAAGATATTTGCAAATGATATATCAGATAAAGGATCAGTATCCAAAATATATAAAGGACTTACAAAATTCAGCACTTAAAAAACAAATAATCCAGTTAAAAAATAGGCAGAAGACATGAATAGACTTTTTTCCAAAGAAGACATTCAGATGGCTAATGGGCACATGAAAAGATGCTCAACATCAGTCATCCTCAGGGAAATATGAATCAAAACTACAATGAGATATCACCTCATACCTGTCAGAATGGCTAAAATTAGCGACACAGGAAACAACAGATGTTGGTGAGGATGCAGGGAGAGGAGAATCTGCACTGTTGGTGGGAATGCAAACTAGTGCAGCCACTCTGGAAAACAGTATGAAGGTTCTTCAAAAAAGTTAAATATAGGACTACACTAAGACCAGCAATTATTCAAAGGGATGGACCCCAGTGTTTATAGTAGCACTATCAATAATAGCCAATTATGGAAAGTGCCCAAATGTCCATCAACTGATGAATGGACAAAGAAGACATGGTATATATATACATATATACATATATGTATGTATGTATACACACACACACACACACACACACACACACACAATGGAATATCACTCAGCCATCAAAAAGGATGAAATCATGCCATTTGCAACAATGTGGATGGAGCTAGAGAATATTATGCTAAGCAAAATAAATCAGAAAAAAAGGCAAATACGATATGATTTCACTCATGTAGGATTTAAGAAACAAAACAGGTGAACATACTGAGGAAAAAAGTAAATATAAAGGAGACTCTTAGTTATAGAGAACAAATTGTGATTTGCTGGAGGGAGGTAAGCAGGGGGATGGGTTAAATGGGTGATGACTGGAGGAGCTTGCTTTTGATGAGCACTGGATGTTGTATGTAAGTGATTTTTTTTTAATTTTTTTTAATGTTTTCTTTATTTCTAGGAGAGAGAGAGAGACAGCGTGAGCAGGGGAGGGTCAGAGAGAGAGGGAGTCACAGACTGAACAGGCTCCAGGCTCCGAGCTGGCAGTCAGCACAGAGCCCAATGCGGGGCTCGAACCCACGAACCGCGAGATCATGACCCAAGCGAAAGTCGGACGCTTAACCGACTAAGCCACCCGGGCGCCCCATGTAAGTGATTAATCACTAAATTCTACACATGTAACTAATATTACACTGTATGTTAACTAGCTGAAATTTAAATACTTGGAAAAAATTTTAAAAAATCTTGTTAGGTATATTCCATGAAAAATTAAAATGATAAGGTACAAGAAAACTGCATGTCAGAATAAAAATATTGGAATAGAAATGAGAAATGCTAGGAAGAATGTGCTGAAAATAATATAGTAATTCAAACCAGGGAAAGGGCAACTACAGTGACCACTATTAAAAATAGCATCATTATTCTTAGTTATTCTATATAAAAGTCTTTCTATTCAAAATTTATGTCTGATGATTTCTTATATGTGATACCTTACAATTTCAACATTAAAATTATTTTTATACGTATTTTAAAAAGGAGCTTTGTTGAGATTCATGTAACCTAAGAAAATGTCAGCATAATCTTAAACAATTATTTTACGTGTACCTAAAATGAGCTTTATAACTGAAGTTTATTTGAGCTTCGTGTTCAAACATCTTATGTTAATTAAAACACAATTTAATTTTTAATTAAACCACTGAACTTCATTAAAATTGTAATACAAACCTTTCCAAAGGCATTTAAAAACACAGTTAATGATTCCTTCGTAATTAACTTGAGCATCTTAAAGAGTATCCTAATATTGCGACCCACAGACTCAAAACCTTTAAAAAGTTGGCAAAGGATTTATCAAGATAAATGTACTCTTAATCTCCTTTATATATTTCATCCCCCCAACACACACACACACACACACACACACACTTATCTTGTAAGCTTATCTTGAGGAGTACTGAAAAATATATAGAACCTGAATCATTATGTTGTACACCTGAAACTAATAGAGCATTGTCTGTTGACTATACTTGAATTAAAGAAGAAAAACTTGGCAAAGGGGCTCATTTCTTGAAATCATAAATATAACCCAGGATCTGAGGTCCTTCTATCATAATGACTGGTCAGATGTAGGAAGACCCCAACACATAAGAAAGAAATATACTCCTTGATCTTCCAATCCAATATATGACTGATACAGGATTGGTTTCTAAAAAAGTATAATTGATTTGAAATCTAATTGTATCTTCCAAGATATAAAAAGAATTTTTTTCTTTCACTCCCAAACAGAATTTACCATTCATATTTCATTACCAACTCCAAACTTCAGAGTTTTAATATAAAAAGGTATAAAAGGTATTCCTTCGGATATAAAAAAGGAATCACAGGAGTCTTTTTTTTTTTTTTTAAGTAAGCTCTACACCCAAGGTGGGGCTTGAACTCACGATACTGAGATCAAGAGCCACATTCTCTATCAACTGAGCCAGCCAGGTGCCCCAGAATCATGGGAGTCTTGACAAATTAATGACTTTTACATAAGACAAGAAAAATAAGGAATTTTAGGCAAATTATGGTTTATATTTAAATATCATCTGGTATTTGATGTGGATGTATGCTAATGATTTAAATATAAAGCAGGCATAGTATATTTACAGTGAAATTCCATGTTCTTAGAATTCATTGAAAAAGTTTTCCCTTTATGCCTGCTTTCCACTGAGAATGACCATCATGTACCATCTTGAAGGCCTCATTCTTTTGTAAAGATGAAGTTAAAATATATTCATGAAGCCAATCTAATGGAAAGATTTAATCCAGAGTCTATGACTATATTAGTTTCCTACTGGACTATAACTAATTACCACAAACTTAGTGACTTAAAATAAGACAAATTTATTATCAGATGAAATGAAATGGGTTTCACTGACCTAAAAACAAAGGGTTGACAGGGCTGCATTTCTTTCTGGAGAAAGGTAGACAGTTAAAAATGCAAGTCTAGAATTCTCTGCAATGGTCAAGAACAGAGGGTAGGGGCGCCTGAGTGGCTTAGTCGGTTAAGCGTCCGACTTTCGCTTAGGTCATGATCTCACAGTTCGTGGGTTCGAGCCCCACGTCGGGCTCTGTGCTGATTGCCAGCTCAGAGCCTGGAGCCTGTTTCAGAGTCTGTGTCTCCTCTCTCTCTCTGACCCTCCCTTGCTCACGCTGTCTCTCTCTCTCTCCTATAAATAAATAAAACATTAAAAAAAATTAAAAAAAAAAAAAGAACAGAGGGTAAAATTTGAGCTTTTATCAGGCAGAAGTTATCATGTGGGATTATAAGAGATCACTGAGGGTGAGAGTATGCGGAGAAGATTGAGCCTAGCAGAATAGGAGAAGGAATGGCCAGTTAGGTAGACGGGGAGGGGAGGGTGGGACATCTACAGCATCTGGTAGAGCAGATCTGCTTTATTGAGACAGGGTTCAGTCGTCAGGAACCGGGCTTTTCCTGTGGAGGACTTTCTCCCGCATCCTTCTGTGAGCAATTTCCCTTGGCTGCTAGGAGACACTTCACCTGGAAATGCCTGGAAGGTTATGTCACTACTCCATCTTCCCAGGGTGGCCTACATCCCATAATGGATGCAGGGATGTAACAGCCAGTCCCTTTGCCTCTGGTACAAGGCATGTTCCAGAGCTCTGATGGGATAAGGCTGAGGATAAATTTCTTCTGAAATAACATCTTAACCTTAATTCTTTCCCTGTTCCGTTCTGCTTCCCCACACTTTTACAGGTTTATTCTGAGAGCACAGCCTTAATAAATTACAAAAACCTATGACAGGTTCTCCAAGATACATAGCATCACGGAAGCCAAGGTGAGAGAAAAAGAAAAGAAAGCGATTTTAAAAAAGAAGATACAGGTCAAATCCCAAGGGAAAGCTAAGTAAAATAAAAGCGTAGAAATAACCACAGGATTTAGCAACATGAAAATCGTTAGTGACCTTTGCTAAGGGGTGAAGTGTTGGGGAAGAAACACTGATTGAACTGGGCTGTGGAGAAAATGTGAAAAAGTGAAGATAATGGGTAGCAGACATTCTTTTAAGAACTTTCCCTATGAAGGGATCTTAGAAAATTAGCAGGGACCTGGAGGTTTGTTTCTTCAAAAATAAAAGATAGAATAGCTTATTGATGTGCTGATGGAAATATTTCTGCAGAAAATGAGAAACTAATGATAAAAAGAGAGGTATCAGTGCAGAATCCAAATCCTTTAGAAAGTGAAGGGCACCTGGCTGGCTCACTTGGTAGAGCATAAGATTCTTGATCTCAGTATGGTGAGTTCAAGCCCCATATTGGGTGTGGAGCCTACTTAAAAAAAAAAAATCCTTTAGACAATGAGAAGGGATATGATCCAGAGTACAAATGGGTGCTGGTCCTGCATAAGAGTAGAGACACTGAGGCTGTATGCAGGAAGGTGGAGGAGGTACATGCAGATCAGGGCCATGGATGGATTTGAGGATAAAATATGAGGGAGTTGATGGACAGTACCTATTTTTTGAATGAAATATGAAACAAAACCATCTGCTTGGAGGAAGAGATGCAACGAGGTTTGGGGAAATATAATTTTGAAGAGCCATCTAAGCAAATTTGGTAGGGTGGCCATAAAAGTCACAGCTGGTTTTCTGAGTGGACAGCTCCAAAGATGGTATAAAGTGGGTAGATGACCCAGGAAAAGTCACCTGCTTTGGATGACACATTAAATACATGGCCCTTTGGCTAGAAAAGGTTACCATGTGAAATTCCGAGCTCCACACCAAGACTAGGACATGTAGAAAATGAAGAGGGTTCAAGTGAAAATCTCAAGATTTAAAGGATTCCAGTGTTAACACTAAGATAGAGTGAATGGACTTATTCTTAATAGAGTAGCGTAACTAAAGGAAGATTCAGTTATGACCTATGAATTCATAAAGGTATCTTAAAGAAAGGGGTTATATTCTGTCACCAGAACAAATATGTCAGAAGTTCAACCTAGGTTACATTATTTATACAGAAGTTCCAGAGAAACTGTAGCAGGACTGAATTACCTGTGACAAACACCTCAGGACCCATCCTAAATGGTCTGTTAATTCAATCATATATATTATATGTCCATTTTGTGCATGGTATTCTGAGTACTAGAGTGACAAGGACACCCATGGTCTCTCTCCCGTAGTGCTTATATGTTGGGAAGTGAGACAGACAACAAATAAGTAAACAAGTAATTTCTGTTAGTTTCAAGTGCTTCATATAAAGGAAAGAAACAAGATAATCGGTTGGAAAGTACTCAAGTCCAGAGCAGGTCATTAGAGAAGACTTCCCTGAGGTGATGTTTGAACTAAGCTAATTGGGATGTCTTGATACTTGTTTGAGGTGAGGTATTTGAAATACCTTGACAAGGTTGTTCCAAATGGTGCTCTATCACAAAGGGTTTCAAAAATACCAGGCATCATCTTGGTGGCTCAGTCAGTTGAGCATCCGACTTTGGCTCAGATCATGATTGCATGGCTCATGAGTTTGAGCCCCACATCAGGCTCGCTGCTGTCAGCACAGAGCCTTCTTTGGATCCTCTGCCCCCCTCTTTCTCTCTGCTCCTTCCCCACTTGTGCTCTGTTGCTCTCAAAATAAATAAATAAACTTGAAAACAAAACAAAACAAAACAAAACCAGGCATCCAGAAAGAGCACATGCAGTGTTTCTCTGTTATGGGTAGTTCCTGAGGGAGGACTTAGTTATATAAGATATAGTTACCAGATAATTTTGAAACTTGTTACTTCAATAATTATCTATAATGAAGTTTCTGTTGGTATGTTCAGAGTATAATGCTCATGTCCTTTGGAAACTAGCATATGGCCATAGATTAAAATTCAGACACCATTGCTATGAAATGGTTTCCTGTGGACCTATGGCCAGGGAATTAGAGAAACTTATAACCAGGAAGAACTTTTTTAAGTCACCTAGTGCAGCATATAAAATGCAAGTGGGCAACTATATACCTTCCTCCTGCACACACTCAATACATGCAGCACACTCAGCAGTTCTCATATTTGTTACAAAGTGTTATTTACTTATTATACTTTTTTTTGTTTGTCAGACTGTCTGTAAATTCTATCTAATTCTTCCCATGGCAAACATAAAAAATAGCTTTGTTTTCTCTCCTCTCTCCCACATAATAATCTTTCAAATATTTGAAGATTGCCATCATATTCCCCCTGAATTTGTTCCATTCTTCCTTAACCATTTCCCTCAGGACTTAATTTCCAAGACTTAATTTCCCCTCACTGTCCAGCTCACTGTCTAATTTGTGTAAGTACCCCTCGCTGGAAACACAGTGCCTAGGATGAGAAAGGAAATGTAATCTCATAGCAAAGCTGCTGGTTAGATCACAGAATCTGCCTCGGGCAGATGACTGCCCTTCTATTAATGCAGCCCAACGCAGCATACGCCCTTCCATCAGCAGGGCACATTGTTGCTGCATAATAATTTTGTGCGTGCCCATCAAAAACCCACTGCCAAAAAGAAAAATGGTGAAGGAGATAACCCACATCTGGGATTTGTGCAAGTGAGTTCTTTTCTTAAATGTAGGAATTTATAATTATCCCTGTAAAAATTGCATCTTGTTGGTTTTGGCTCAAAAGACATCTCATGTGAATGTAATGTTGTCACTTTCTAAATTCAGAGTCTGAAACTGGACAGTGCCAGTGGGCATGCTAGATCTGTTTATCCCATCCCCATTTTGATTAATGTACCCGCCATTCTTGTAATCCTACTGTGACCAAACTTTGGAATCACCTAGAACTTCTTTCTCTCTCTACACCCAAATTCAGTCAGTTACCATTCCTATGCTCAAAATTCCTTTTAGATGCGTCTTTTTCAGCTGTATCTCATTGAAACCACCCTAAAACTATTAAAAAATGCCTATAGCATTACATAGCCAAAGAGTGTAAAGAATGGAATGTGTATATAATGGAATATAATGGAATATGTATATAATCCTACTAGATTATATACAAACAGCTGCCATGGCAGTCCATGAAGAGTTACCCTACCCAGAATGTCCTAGATGTTTTCAATCTCTCCGCAGCCTCTTCTAAATCTTAGTGTACTTGCCTGAAATAGTGTCTGTCTTTTCCTATATTTGATTTGATTTATTTGATTGCATAGGCATACTCATACCTCTGAGTTACAGCCTGTCTGTGACCCATCTTAAAATAGATGGATATGTTTCCTCTTACATCTTGGATGTGAGGTAAGCATCTCAGTGTCACTAATCCAGTGTCACTAGATTATAGAATCCAGGTTTAATGTGTAGCAATGTTTGCATAAATAGGAGAGATGAGGTCAAGAAATTTGAGAAGAAAAAGTACTGATTAACTTATTAATGACAATACTAATAACTAACACTTAAATAGAATTTAATATGTGTGGAACACTGTGCCAGGCAGCCTCGTACATTCCTCATGTAGACTTCATAATACCCTTGATTTTACAGAACAGGTATCTCACATCCAGGCTATGATTTATGCTGAAATAATGTAGATTCACTCTATGGCCTATATTCCTAACTTCTGCACTACACTGTATGGTGTAAGGTGCTGAGTATTTTTAAAACAAATTTAGTATTGTTCAGAATGATCATATATACGCACATGTACATAAATGTATACATTGATTCACACACACATACAATGGAGTTGTCTTGTATGCAGTATGTGAAATTCTCATTTTAAATATTCTTATTCTGTTGGTGCTCACATTCTTTAGTCAGTATTGTATATTAGGCAACGCAATAGGATTTGGAGACCATCTGCTATGCAATGTACGAGATATGTGATTTCAGGCAAGTCAAATGCCCATGTCTCTGTTTCTTCCTTCCTTCCTTCCTTCCTTCCTTCCTTCCTTCCTTCCTTCCTTCCTTCCTTCCTTCCTTTTCTTTCTTTCTTTCTTTCTTTCTTTCTTTCTTTCTTTCTTTCTTTCTCTTCCTATCTTTCTTTTCTCTCTCTCTTTTTTCTCTCCTTTCTTTTTCTTTCTTTCTTTCTTTCTTTCTTTCTTTCTTTCTTTCTTTCTTTCTTTCTTTCTTTCTTTCTTTCTTTCTTTTTCTTTCTTCTTTCCTTCTTTCTTTCTAAATGGGGATAGGGCATCTGGCTTGCTCAGTCGGTAGAGCATATGAGTCTTGATCTTGGGGTTGCAAGTTCAAACCCCACATTGGATGTACAGATTACTTTTAAAATATGGCAATACGAGTGTCTACTTTTCAGGGCTGTTTTAAGGATTGGAGACAATATAATAAAGTGTCTGGAAAATAGTAGATATTATGAAATGCTCAATATAGTCTTCTAGATCCAGAAGAAGACCATGGTACAAAATGTTGGACAGGCCTGTGCTGGAAATTCAGTAGGTGCTTCATCTGTATATGTTGGCACTTCCATTCAGCTTTCAAATTTTAAACCTGTTTTCTTAATGATTTGTAACTCATTTTTTCAAAGTTTTCTAAATTCAGAGCCACTTTTTAAAATTGAAATAGAATTGACATATAACATTTTATAAGTTTAAGGTGTACAACTTGTTGATTTGATACATATACATATTGCAATATGATTACCACCATCACTTTAGCTGATACCTCTATCATGTCACATAATTATCATCTTTCTTTTCTTATGCTAGGAACAGTTAAGATCTAGTCTCCTAGCAACTTTATAGTTTATAACACAATTATTATTGACTATAGTCACTATGCTGTGCACTAACTCTCCACGACTTACTTATCTACTACTTCCTAGTTTATACCTTTCAACAATGTATCCCCAGCCCCTAGCCTCTGATAGACACAACTCTCTTCTCTCACCACCACTTTTCAATGACATTTTCAGGGAAGAGAAAAATGTTGGCTACAGAATAATGACTTTCTGTTAAATTGTTAATTTTGATGGGGAAAAATTTTTTTATTGTTTCTAGTGATCATGTGCTTTAGGATTCTGTTCCCATTAAACTATCACTGTACCTTAGTTCTCCAATTATTATTACAATAGGTTCTGTACTTACTCCTTCCCTTGGTATATACCACCTTCCCCAGAAAGCTACCTTCCTTTTGTAGATGCATAGCACTGTGTGCTTTCTTTCTTTTTTTTTTTTTATGTTTATTTATTTTTAAGAGAGACAGAGACAGAGCAGGAGAGGGGCAAAGAAAGACAGAGACACAAAATCTGAAGCAGGTTCCAGCCTCTGAGCTGTCAAACTCATGAGCCATGAGATCATGACCTGAGCTGATGTCAGACACTTAACCAACTGAGCCACCCAAGGACCCCAAGCGGTAAGTGCTTTCTATGATCAATTATTATCTTCTCCTTTATTTTGTAGTGATTCTTGTATATATCTTACCTTTACTATTAAGTTGAAAATTTTGCAATAACGGTCTCTATGTGATAGTGTCTAGAATAGAATAGCTACTCAATAAACATTAGTTGAATGTTGCTTGCTTAGATCATTTCTTCAAGCTAATGGTTCACACTGTGGGTGGAGTATTCATATGGCTCTACATCTACCAAAATCAAGTATCTGTTGAGCTCAATCAGCTCCAGTCTTCCCATCTTGATTTTCTTCCTTCTAAAGGGTTGCATTCTAGCCATCTGCCTATTCATACTAACTCATATACTCATTTCTTATGATATAAGACCTATCATATGTATGCCTAGAATTTGCACCAGGAAACTTCTCCTAACATTAAATATACTGTGCTTGTAGCTATTAATTACCACTGGTAAACTTCGTGCTATTTATTGTGTCTTTCAATTGTTTATTTGATTTTTAAAATAATATCTATGACTAACTTAAATAAAAACATTTTTAAATGTATAAAAAAGGAATGCCTGGGTGGCTCATTTGGTTGAGCATCTGGCTTTCAGCTCAGGTCATGATCTCGCAGTTCATGAGTTTGAGCTCCACCTCGGGCTCTGTACTGACAGCTCAGAGCCTGGAGCCTGTCTTCGGATTCTGTGTCTCCCTCTGTCTCTGATCCTCCCCTGCTCAGGCTGTCTCTCTCTCTCTCTCTCTCTGTCTCTCTCAAAAATAAATAAAACATTAAAAAATTTTTAATAAAATTTAAAAAATAAAAGTGTGAAAAAACAGTTTTTTTTAATCTGGACATCTTTTTGAACTAAATCATGCTTGATGATACCATCTTGGAATAAGCTGTTTTATCAACTTACCTATAACATGTATATGTATATGTTTGCTCTGGTATATGACTATTAGTCACATATTATTATTATATGACTATTAGTCACATATTATTAGTATTATTAGTATAATAGTGAATATTCCCATTCACTATATCTACGTAGGATATGATATAATGTCAAGTTTTATAAACTCTTTAATAAAAGTAACTTAAATTAATGAGAGAAGACTAACAGAATTTTTACATTTTTTAATAATGTGTATGGCCAAGGCCTATCAGGGAGGGTGGCATCATGGCTCATCCTGCTAATTCTTATAAATGCCTTTTTTTTTTTAAAGGATCTATGGCATTTTTAAAACCACAGTTCAATACAATTGCCAAATGTTTCTTCTAAGTCCACCTATTCTGGAAAGAATTTGTTTATTTGAGTAAGTTTACAGATTTCAAAACTATTATTTAATTTCACAGAAACTTCTTAATACACAAAGTCATATTTCTCAAAACAATTGTAATTTCATTGGAAAGAGAGGCAAAGGTTCTAAGGTCCAACATGGCATCTAATCTCTAGAAATCCCTGCAACCTTTAAGCACTATCCCCATAGAGCGCCCCAAGTTTAAATCCAGTGTCATGGAATTGGCAAGACTTACTCACTCAATATAAGAAGGACTCTCTGATTAGCCTTCATAATAAAATCATTAACAAAGCATTACCTGTTAGCATCCTGTCAGAAGTTTCTTAAGGAAAGAATACAGAATAGACACGAGTTTCAAATTATCAGAAAAGGAGAATTACAACACAAAATTGACATCCAATTAAAAACATAAAACCTGAAGTGTTTGGAAGAACAGAGCATTAGGGTATCTGAGTGAGGGCAGGAGCTAAAATTTTCTAAGTAACCAGTATGGTATGGCATTCTGTACAAGGTAATGTTAATACCTTTTATTTATGTACCTTTAGGGTAAGAGCTAAAATTTTCTAAGTAAACAGTATGAAAGCATTCTATACAAGGTAATATTAACAGCAACCTTAGGCGCTAAGAATAATAAAGTGTGATTTAGAGATGAGACAAGTTGGGCATGGAGATAATGTGAGTTGATTCACCTCACCCAGCCAGCAAGTGACAGAAGAGGCTGGCTGAGTCTCTTCTAGAGGCTGACTGCCTCTAGCAGAGGAAGCTGAAGTTCCAGAAAGGGTGCAAGAGGCTTAACACAGGCTTGGGTAACAAAGCAGATACAAAGGATTAGAGTAAAGGAGCTTGGGGAGAAGAAACTCCCCACATGCCTCTGTACCTGGACAGATGAAGTAAAGCAGGAAAATCAATCTCTGATGGAAAATTCAGGCTTAGAAAACAGAGGCATTAACTACTTGATGGAGGAATAAGAGATATCCAGTGGATAAGAACAAAAGAAAGGATAGCACTGCTGACAAACAGTACAGATGACATGAGCTCCCTTCTGTTGTCCTAGGCTTAGAGAGTGAGACCCAGAACACCCAAGGAGGGAGAGAGGGAAGTCTTTGCATGTGCCATCCCTCCTGTGCTCCTTTGCATGACCCATCCTCCGGATCTTAACTCCATTGCACTCCTCAGGACCACCTTCTCTTAATTTTCTGACTAGCCATGCTCATAGCACAGCATAATTCTCCTTCATGGGACTTCTCAAAATTGCAATTTTATATCTATATTTTTGACTGCCTTTCCCACTAAACCTGAGAACAAGGACATGTGGATGTTTTTGTTCCTTTTTATATTGCCCAAATCCAGCATGGTGCCTCATCCATGGAAGGCACACATAACTCTTTGCTGAACGTGGAAAGGAAGGGTGGATGGAAGGAAGCAAGCAAGTAAGCGAGGGAGGAGGGTCAGAGGCAGAAAGGAAGTTGATTGTGTTAGGGGTCATCAAGGAAGACAGTGAAAACGGAAAAAAGAGAGACTAGGAATACAATAACAAATCTGCAAACTACCCAACCCTGCTTAGAGTTGGCCTTATTTACTGTCAATTGTTTATGGTCAAATAAAAAACTCCGGTAGACCGTATTTTTGTTCCGGGAAGCCACACATGTGAGCCTCATAAAGGAATATTACTGTACCACCATCAGACCTTACAGTGCATGTCAACAGTTTTACACATAATTAGAGATGATGGCTATTTGTTTCTCTGGGGATTTTAAAACTATGGCTGATTTACCTATGAGGGAACTTTGTTCCTAGGTGATGCCATAATTATGATAAAACTGTGTTTGGTTAAGCTGAACTCTGAAAATGGCTTCCATCCCATTCTGCTCAAGTCTACATTATATGGTTTCCTAGGTGCCAGGCACTAGGAACACTAGGAACAAGACAAGGTCACTGCCCTCAAGAGTTACAAAATGCTTCTTTGAAAACTGTTGATATCCCAGGACTTCATCAGTCACAGACCAAATGCATTCACCATGAATTATAGGGCTTTAAGTTATTTTGTTTTCATGTCATTAGAAGTGATGTAAATTTTCCAACGTTTCACTAGCCAAATAAGCAAAGAGAGAGGAAATACAATCTACATTTTCTTTTTTTTTTTATTTTTTTATTTTTATTTATTTCTAGGAGAGAGAGGGAGAGAGAGAGACAGCGTGAGCAGGGGGGGTCAGAGAGAGAGGGAGACACAGACTCTGAAATTGGCTCCAGGCTCCGAGCTGGCAGTCAGCACAGAGCCCGACGCGGGGCTCGAACCCACGAACCGTGAGATCATGACCTAAGCGAAAGTCGGACGCTTAACCAACTAAGCCACCCAGGCGCCCCAACAATCTACATTTTCTAAAGAAACTCCTCCCACTTTGCCCTTGTTGCCAGTTACACTATAATGGTAATACTAATCATAACAGCAACTATAACTTAATTGAAAAGTTCCTATGTGCCAGATATTGAGCTTTACATATGTTAACATTCAACCTAATCCTCAAACAAGAAGATAAGGTCCATGTGTTTTTCACATTTATATCCTTGGAACCTACACAGACCCAAGAAGATGAATGGTAAATATTTGTGAAAAGAATGCATATGTAAACAAATGGAAAGTGGGGACAATCCATGTAGCATTCAAACCTGCCATTTTTCGGCAACCCAGTTTTTGTCTTTAGGGACTACAAACTGAACGCCACACCCTGGTAAATTTCACACTAAGTATAAAAATAATGAAACTGTAGACCCGAAAGCAACCTTGAAAGAGACCTCATTTTCTAGATGTAGTCACTGGTTGAGTGACCTCAACAAGTGACTTAACCTCTTACCAAACCATACATTTTATTTAACAGTATGAGGGTAGTAACTTCCTTGAAGAGCAACAGAATTCCTAGCATTGTGCCTGGCTCTCAAGAAATGATTGATGTTGTTACTCTATTTGATAACATTTTATGGGTGCTGGAATTTAAAAGTATTATTTTTGTTTCAGGGACTTAAAAAATATCAAGACTATTTTCATGTTTTTTATTTTGTGGAAAACTGACCAAAAATCAGAACATTGAGGCAAAGTGGACTTCCTTTGATGATAAAATAAAAAGGCTAGTCCAAAAAGCAAGCTCAGTATAGACTCCCCCACCCCAATGTAGTAGGGGGACACTTTCAATAATTTCTAGTAAAAGGTAGGATCTGAAGCAATAAAAGAAAGAGTTCAAGCTAACTTTTGAAAAATACATTCAGGGATTTTATAGAAAATGGTTAGAATAAAAAAATCCTACCTTACAACTGTGACACACATATCACCAGGTTATAAAGATCACAAGGACGCTTTGCGGCTTGGATCATTCCTCAACATTTGGACTTGAACTCCACAATACGCCCTGCCTGCCTCCTCTACAGTGCTCTTCTCCTTAGCACTGATCACTGCCTCATGTCCTGTTTGTTTTGCTTGTTTGTTTCTTACAGCTCTTCTGTCTGGAATGGAAGCTCCATGAAGGCAGAGATTTTCACCTATTACTGAATTACCAGTCCCTAGCACCTGACACACAGATGGTGCTCAATACTTCTGTGTGGATTGAGTAAATGAGGGCAGAAGTTGAGACCCATGGGGATTAAGCACCTTTTATTTGCTGGTAAGTGGCTGAACCAGTTAAGATATCTAGGACTTCCAAATACTCCTCCAGGGCCAGTGGCCCCTCTTACCTCTCTCTTTCCAGAAACTATCATCTGTCCTTTCAGTTAGAGATTGTGGGAATGACTATGCACTATTTCTGAACTGTATGAACAGTTGATATCTTTTGAAGGTTTCTAGCACATTTTATTCGAGCTGCTTCTAGAACTCCCATTATAAAGGGGAGATTGAAGGGTACCTAGGTAGCTTAGTCAGTTGAGAGTCTGACTCTTGCTTTCAGCTGGAGTCATAGTCTTGGAGTTCATGGGTTTGAGCCCCACATTGGGCTCATGTGCTGGCAGCTTGAAGCCTACTTAGGATCCTCTCTCTGCCCCTCCCCAACTCGCTCGCTTGTACAGGTGCGTGCTCTCTCTCTCTCTCAAATAAATAAATAAACTTAAAAAAAATAAAGGAGAGATTGATTTTTTTCAAAATTCCACAACTGTGGATGCTCAATATGGGAAAATTGCTAACTCATGAATAGCTAAACAATGCCATTAGCCTGAATCTGACTTGTAAAGTGCTTTAAAGATAGACTGCAATAGGAGCGCTTCGGTGGCTCAGTTACACACCCAACTCTTGATTTCAGCTCAGGTCATGATCAATAACTAACTAAACAAATAAACAAACAAACTGTAAAAAAAAAAAAAAAAGAAATAAAAAGGAGACCACAAGAAACCTAGTTTCTAAGGACTGAGTTTAGTCAGCCCCCTATTTAAGGAAATTGTGAGTTAATAGAAGTCAAAACTTTAGGGGCTCTCATGAATAGAAGGATAAGGAGGTAAGTACTGGGGGAGCCACAAGAAGACAAACTAATGATAATCAGACCCAGGCTTTTTTTCCCTGAGGAAATATATTTTCTGTAATTTTTAACTAAACAACTGTTAACGAAATATGAGGGAAGACTACATGTTTTCAGATACACAAAGAGTTCAAAAAATTGAACTACCACATACCCAGACTAGGATGGTATCTGAAGACTTACTTCTTTTTTTATTTAATTTTTTAATATTTATTTATTTTTGAGAGACAGAGTGCAAGCAAGGGAGGGGCAGAGACAGAGGGAGACACAGAATCCAAAGCAGACTCCATGCTCTGTGCTGTCAGCGTAGAGCTGGATGTGGGACTCAAACTCAATGAACCTCGAGATCATGACCTGAGCTGAAGTTAGATGCTTAACCAACTGAGCCACCCAGGCACCTCATCTGAAGACTTACTTCTACAAAATAAGAAAGGAAACCAAGAAAGAGGAAAAAAGGGGCCACAGGAAACAGTGGATCCAACTCAGGAGAACCACAAAGGGATGCCCTAGATTGACAGTGTCCAGAGAACCTACGTAGTGATCAGCTTAGATGGGGGCAGGAGAATGGAGGCTCCTGCAGGGAAGTCACTCAAGGAAAAACACATTTGATAGAATATGTAACATAACCAAGTTTCAAATAAAATGAGGCCACAGCAAAGGCAAAAGACTCAAGAATGAAAGAAAGGCAATTGGAAACTCCAAGGGAACAAAAATGGTATATGAGAAAGAAGATATAATCATAATATACTAATTGATTCTGTGTGAATAATACTTAATTATTAATGATATACATTTTAGAGTTGTCCAAGAGACAAAATAAATATTTACCCACAGTTATAACTGAATATACTGTAAATGCTATACATGTTATAAAAGTAACAAGTTTAGGGGCACTTGGATGACTCAAGTCAGTTAAACATTCTACTCTTGATTTTGGCTCAGGTCATGGTTTGTGAGTCCGAGCTCCACATTGGGTTCTGTGCTGACAGTGCAGAGCCTGCTTGGAATTCTCTCTCTGCCCCTACCCGGCTTGCTCTCTCTCTCTCTCTCTCAAAATAAATAAATAAACTAAAAAAAAGTTTTTTTAAGTAACCAATTTAAAATTTTTGGTGGGGAAAAGGGAAGGAGAGCTGAAGATGGATTAGAGATGCTAACATTGTCATGCTACAAAGTGGGGATAAAGAGAGACTGTAGTTGGGAAAAGTAGAAATGAAGGTGCAGTAATATTAAGTTTAAAATATAGCCATGAAGAAACTAAATATATTGTATTTGGAAGAATGAATATCAGTAACATCTAAAATGGACAATTCAAGGAAAAACGATGAGTGAAAACTGGTTATATATGGGGATCAGAACTGGAGACGGGGAAGAGTGGGACAGAAGATAGTAACTTTTTATTAGAAGCCTTTTGTGTTTTTTAAATCTTGAAACAATGCACTGTGGTACTTTAATGGAAAAAATATCAAGTGAAGGGAGAAGATTAGCTCATGGCTCAGTCAAATCCTAAATTCTTTTGCACAGAAACTCCTCTCTCCTATCAAAAAAGTCCAAATCCTCATCCTGTAACCCAAAAATGCACTTCTGGAAATTACCGTTAAAGGGGGGAGTTTGTATGACCCTATTTTTGGCAGACTCGACTACAGATTACAAGTTCAAATAATATTATGAACCTAAAAGGAAACGAGGTAGATGAAGATAAGAAAATAGGTGGGGTTTTATTGTTTGTTTTTTGTTTGTCTGTTTGTTTGTTTTTGTAACTCTGAACTCAGAGCTAAGGAACTGCAATGAATTTACTGTTTATAGGTTCTTTCAGTGCTTGGTAATTAGGTTAGAAGTGAACAAAAAGAAAACTGGAAGTTAATATAACCCTTGCTTTCTCCCAACCTCAAGATTTCTAGCAGCTGAAGTTTCACATTGTTGGGTAGAAATGTTTAACACAGGCATCTGGGATTCATTCATGTCAACTGTTGCTCTTTAAGAAGGGTATTCTTTATTTAAAATACTAACCTGCTTCAGAAGAAATGAAGGTCTCCTCCTTCCCATTCCCTGACGATACTCCCACTTCAAAGTTCAGCCTGCTCTAGGGAATTGAAAACGAACCCCTTTCCTACAATCCAAAATCCTCTTCATATACAATAAAAAGCTTATTTGCAAAAGCTTCAGGATAGTCCCCAAGGTGAACAGCACCTCTGGGATGCTGCATCTCACTTCCAGATGGAGCCCCCAAGGTAGATAAAGAGATCCAGTTTCCCAACCCTTTTCCAGATGACGGCCTCCAGAAAGATGAGTATGGCAGAGACCTAATCCTCTGATTCCACATGTGGGCCAAAGAGCACATGAATAAGTTGAAGCATCTCCCCTGCCATATGCAATCCCCTAAGGGAGAAAGCTTTTTGATGCCTCTCCAATAATACTCCACAATAAGTTTCCCTGGAGCAAAGTCTCCAGAGATCAAAGCCTTATTTTTCTTCTACCTCTTTTCTCTTGTCCTGTTTTCCAAACTCAGTCCAAAAAGATACGCTATTCCTCACCTGGGTCAAGGTGCTTATCTCTGAGCACACCTTGGGAATTTGGTTATTCTGAAGGTTTAGAGTCTTGAGGCCAGGCAGTTTATCTAATGCTGAGGGCATCTTTGTAATCTTCTTCCCACTTAAAGTAAGAATCTTAGTGTTTTTACCACCTCTCAGTGCCCTTACTAACATCTTTTCAGTCATGGCCTTAGAAAAGAAAAAGGAGAAGGTAATCACTAGGGATCTTTATTGTGCATCTTTAGAACCTCTAATGACAGAATTAGTGTGTCATGGAAACGAAAACATTCTGAGATGTACCATGTTGAAGACAGGAGGCATCAGATAGTTTCCTATGTAAATAGTACAGATAGGAAACAGCTGATTCTTCATTTAAAGCAGATTTTTTTTACAAGATGAACCTACGATACCTTATGCCAGAGACATGGATGTTATCAGACTAATGAGATTACATCAAAAGGACACAGAAACCAATTTCTAGGGACTCCCATTGGTCTAAAATGGAAAATTTGAGGGTCATAAAGAATAATCTAGAGTAAAACACATGAAAATACATTGAAATCTAAGAGTTCATAATGGTATTTTAAAAATAAAAGAAATGTGTTGATTACATAGGGATTGCTAGGGAACCAACTCATTCATAAGTCTGAAAATTGATAAATGAAAAAAATGAAGAATTCTGCTTTTCCAGTACAAAGTGCATGTTACTGTAACCTAATAGTTAACAAAATTCCTATTCAAAGAAAAATTGAAGCTAGGAAGGAAAAATTGATATAGGAAAATTACCATTTTTGCAAATCCTAATGAAATAAATCTAAGAAAATATCATAATTGGATGCTGAGAGCATTAGGTATGAGGTTGGTGAGAACTTGTGAGTAAGAAATCAGGCTAATAACATACATCCCTAATCAATTTTAGCATTACTACAATTGAGACAGTCTGTTATAATTCTCATGATATGATGCAATAAAAAGTACTCAGTACCACCTATGAAATATTATTGCTTAAAAATCAAACCTGAACCTAATCATATGTCCAGATCTAACTACCATTTACAGAAAATATGAGGTTGGGAGAACAAGCTCGAATTCATCTCAGGGAAGCAGTGAGCTGAATCTAGAACATGAGAAATTCTACAGGGCAAATGACACAAGGTCTGAACAACAAATCAGTGGTATTAAAAAAAAAGAGGAAAAACTGTCACGAAATAAATGAGACAAGAGAAATAACAGCTTAATGCAGTATGTGAACCTTGTTTGATTCTGATTTGAGTAAAAATATTGTGGTGCCATTTGGGGAATTGTGATCACTGACAGGGTATTCGATGTAAGAATTGCTAATTCTGTTATCTGTCATAATGGCATGCTGGTAGTGTTCTTAAAATGTACTTAACATCTAGATGCACCTGAAATTTGCAGGTGAAATGACATGATGTCTTGAATTTTCTTTAAAATTACTGGGGTGTAAGTGAACGAAACCGATCAAACTTAATTGGTGCTCCATAATGGGTACATATGAATACAGTATGCTATTCTCATGACTCAAATAAAAGATTAGGACAAAGACAAAAATAACAGGAACAGGGAAGAGCTGAAACCAGTGGTATCTGATTACTACTAGAACTCCACTTGAGGGGCTCTGGGGTTTCTCAGTCACTTAAGCAACCAACAATTGGTTTCAGCCTCGGTCATGATCTTGCAGTTCATGAGTTTGAGCCTAAAGTCAGGCTCTGCGCTGATGGCATGGAACCTGCTTGAGATTCTCTCTCCCTCTCTCTCTGCCCCTCCCTGCTCTCATTCTCTCTCCTTCTCTCTCAAAATAAATAAATAATAAAACACTCCATTTGAGCCAGTTATGAGGCTTGGAGGCATTTGGGTTATTTGGTTTACATAAATAAATATGCCTATTTTAGTTGTCGATTTCCAAAAACTTGAACACTATAAAATATACTGCAGTGAAAGTATTCAGAACACAGTTCAATCTTTTCTTTGTAATTCACAAATCACTTTATTCAACAAATATTTAGGGATCACCTACTATGTGTTCTATACTGTCCCAAGCCCTGGAGAAAAAAAATTCATTAAAAGACAAAAATCCCTCTCTCAGTGAAATTACATTTTAGTAGGTGGAGAGAACAATCAAGATAAATAAGTAAACCTAGTATGTTAGATGGCATTAGGGAAGGGGAAAAGGAACAAAGCAGGTAAGGAAAATAGAGTGTGAGGGTGGGGAGTTTGCAGTTCTCAACAGGACACCCAGAGAAAGCTTCACTTAGAGGCTGCTATTAGGGGAAAGAGCTTTTCCAGTAAGAGAATAAAGCAATGCTACAGTCCTAAAGAAGAATCATTGAATTTTTGAAGAGTCTTGTGTACATCAGTATCATCTTAACAGTAAAACAAGAGGTGCTGATTAATAGTGACTTTCAGTTACTAGAATAAAATCATTTTTCAGCTACTTAATCACTGCACTTTGTTTTATCTCTTCCAAACCTATCTTCCAGCTTCATTACTCTGACACGTAAACATTTCCTAACAACAAACATGTTACTATCTAAACAAACTATCATGAGGCTTAAAACAAAAAACTCTCGTGGATGCTCATCTCCTCTGAAATAACTCTATGTGGTCGGTACACCAGCTGACCCTACCCAAACACTGGTAATTTGCTTTAAGGGGTAAAAGAGACCGCTGCAAGAGGATACTGCTTTCTATTAATTTGCTTAACCTAGAAAATCTGTAAGTATTCTTGATTCTTCCTTCTCTCTTACATCCAACATGCAGCTAGCCCCATTTATGCCACCTGTTCCGATTATCTATTGCTAGGTAACAAACCACTGCAAAACATAACGGCTTAAAACATGAATTTTATTCACAAATGTACAATTTGGGCAGAGCTCAGTGGAGAAAGCTTATCGATGTTGCTCTTGGTGACATCAGGGGTGGCTCAAAGGTTGAGATGGAGATCATCTAAAGACTCATTCACCTATATCTGGTGGTAGGTGCTGGGACCTTCGGGCAGTCAGCCAGAACACCCCCATGTCACCTACCCAAGGTGACTTGAGTTGCCTCGCAACATGGTGCCTTAGTTCTAAGAGTGAGCATCTTAAGTGAGAAAGTGAGATGGAAGCTTTATCACTTCATGATCTAGTTTTAGTATAGTGTAGCTTCACTTCTGCCACATTCTATTCATTAGAAGCAACTCACTGAGAAAGAACAGCTCGTATTCAAAGGAAGATGAACTGGACCCCACCTCTTGATGGTAAGTGGACATGTCTTAAAAATCCACCCCAGGACACCCCCTGGCCATTAGTTACTTATATTCCTTCAGCACACAAGATAGAGACCCTTTTTCCCAAGAGTCCCCTTCCCCAAAACTTTCATTTGTTGAGAGCATCAGATTCTAAAATATCATCACCTAAATCAAGTAACAAGAGAGGATGCAGCTCTTAAAGGCAGTTCCTTGAGTCCTTTTCAGGGACAGTCCATCTTGATCTGAAAACCTATGAACTAAAGAGACAAGTTTTCTTGTCCTCATGTACCCAGAATTTAACAATGGGTGAAATATATGACATATAGACAGTACCACTCAAGAAAGGGAAAAATTAGAGGCACAAGGCAGCTCTGGTTTGTAGCAACTCTGGAACTCAACTAAGTACCTGTCAGATCCCTGATTAATGTTCAGCACTACTGCCTGGGACTGGCTCTTGGTCTCCTCTCTGGGCTCTTGAATTTTCTTTTTCATAGAACATAGCCCATGTTTGCTAATTTTTCTCAGACTTTTTCCTGTCCATAGTTTAAGGGTCCAAACACCAATTGTTTTTCTTTTTTAAGTATATTCGCCAAGTTGTGCAACCACCACCACAATTTTAGAACTCTTATCACCCAAAACAAAACAAAGCCAAGTGTCCTTTAGCAATCACACTCCCATTTTTCCCATCCACTCCAGCTCCAGGCAGCCACTGATGTCCTTTCTATCCCTGTAGATTTGCCTATTTTTGACATTTTCTATAGATGGGATCATACAACATGTGGTCTTTGTGACTGTCTTTCACTCAGTGTTTCCAATTTTCAGCCATGTCATACCATGTACCAGTATCTCATACCTTTTTATCGCCTAAAAATATTCCATCGTGTGGCTCTTCTACTTTTATTTACCCATTTATCAGTTGATGGTTGTTTCTACTTTTCCACCTTTACAAATGATGCCATAGACATTTGTATACAGTTTTCTTGAGATCTACCTAGAAAAGGAATTGCTGAGTCATAGAGTACTTTTGAGGAACTGACAGACTGTTTCCCAAAGTGGCTACATCAGTTTACCTTCCTACCAGCAGTGTATGAAGGTTCATCCTTTCATTTTATAGTATCACATTTGAGCCCTTTACACAGTCCCTTTGAAAACTTGTCAGGCTTGTCTTGAGTTTACAGTTCATTCCATCAGGCAAAAGCCATACCCAGAATGTCTTTGTAAGAGCTCTTCTCTATTTTGGCTTTCCTGTGAGACTACTGCAGGACAATAACTTTAAGAACTTGAGACACTCTCTCATGTGTTGACTAAAAAGCGTCTTTAATCTTCCCGAGGTCTCAACAAAGGGCTTCACAGTCATGCCTGTGGCTTCTTTTTCAGACTTCATTTTCCTGACAGTTCCCTGATTTGTTCTGTCTGGAACTCATTTAATTTTAGCAACATTTACTGTCTGGAGAGGCTAGGAATAAGAAAATTTTATTTTTCAAACACCCCAATTTGTGGGTCATGTACAGTTCTTTGTGCTTGCCTTTCTCCTCTTTTACTACAGGCAGCTAGAAGAATCTCGATCGTACCTTCAGTATTCTGTCTAGAAATCCCCATAGGTAGATCATCCAGTTGATGACGTATACTTTTTACTTTCCATGTTACTGCTTCTAGCACTGTTGCTAAACTTTCTGCTACTGTGTGACAAGAGTCACCTTTCTTCCAACAACATAACAATAACATTTCTGATAATGTCTTCCTCATATTCTTTTAGTCCCTTACCGAAATCTTCCTGGGGTATCAGGCTCCTGCTAACAGTCTCTTCAAGACCTGTCTAACTTAACCTGAACCCATGACATGTCTTAGGTTTTTTGTTGTAAAAAAATTTGTGTCAGAGAAAAAGACCAACAAGAATTATATAGCATTTGGCCTTAGATAATTATAGGAATCAGTTAAGCCATCTATGTAGGGCCATTGCTCCTGTGTCTGGTGCTGTGCCTGACCCAGAACTCAGAGATGCTGAAGGAGATCTGGCAGTAGGGGAAGCTGCAGACTCAGTGGTTAATTCACACCAGAAGTGAGCCAGCAGATGTGCAATGGTACGCAGGTTACTGACACTAGAGGCCTTCACACTAACTTGCCAAGTTTCCATGTGATGTGTGCCTTCCAAGTTTTGTGCAAAATTTCTCTTGTGGCCAGGACTGGCCTGAAACTATGCAGGGAAGGGGATTGTGAGATATAATCTGAGCTTAGTTAAATTGCTCCAGTACAAATCCACCACACCATCACCCTTCACATGTATCTGCTTCTTTCTACTGCTGCTATCCCAGTCCAAATTCTCATCACCTCTACCTGTATTACTGCTTGCTTCCATTACATACTCTGCCACTCTGCCATTACATACACTGTCACTGCCATCAGTCATCTTGCAGTACATCTTACTTGACAATATATCCACAACTCTAAATAAAATCTTTCAATGGCTTCTCATTGCTTATAAGTTAAAATCCCAACTGTTGAGTTGGGACTCAAAATATCAGTCTAGCCCAGTTTCATTCTATGTCATTTCATTTCACAAACCTATTATGCTGCCTTTATTATTCATCAAAAGCATCAAATATATTTAGTCCTTTGATTCTGCCATTTATTTTGCCTATATGTCTTTGCCATGCACCTGTCTATCTGCCTAACTGTCCCGAATCCTTTGAAGAATCTGATCAAGTATTTCCCCTATTATTTGCTTTTACATTCTCTCCAAGCAGAATTGCTTCCATGTTTGTTTTAAGAAGACTTTATACAAACTCTAATTTAGCATGTACACTTTATTATTGTTCTTGTCACAATTCTCCCTTGCTATACCTTTGAGCTGCATGCAGTCTTTATCATTGTGCTTGTCATAGAACAGGTATTCAGTAAATGTTCATAAAATTTAATTTTATGCTTAAGGATTGTCTGAAAGAGCACCTTATATAAAATCTATTAGTAGCATCAGTTAATGTTCATGAAAATATAGGTGAAAAGACATGTAATGACGCAGAAGTTAACATCGAGGTGCATGGGTGGCTCAGTCAGTTAAGCATCCAACTCTTATTTTGGGTAAGGTCAAGATCCCAGGGCGGTGGAATCGAGCCCCATGTCAGCTCCGAGCCTGATTAAGATTCTTTCATTCTCTCCCTCTGCCCCTCCCCAGTTCACACTTTCTTTTCAATACAAGGGGCATGGGGTGGTTCAGTTCATTAAGCATCTGGCTTTGCTCAGGTCATGATCTCAGCCTGTGAGTTCGAGCCCTGCATCAGGCTCTGTGATGACAGCTGGGAGCCTAGAGCCTGCTTTAGATTGTGTCTCCCTCTATCTGCCCCTCCCCTGTTCACTCTGTCTCTCTTTCTCAAAAATAAATAAACATTTAAAAAAATTCTTTTAAATACAATTAAATAAAATTAAAATAAGAAATACTGCATGACTATTTGTTAGGCACTGTCCAAGATGCCTAGTATACAAATATGAATAAATCATTGTCTTCAAGGAGTATAGAGACTAGAGGGAAATTATAAGTGTAAACAGGTCATTCATTCATCAAGTATTTACTGTTTTCCAGTTTTACTGAGATATAACTGATATGTAATGTTGTGTTAAGTTTAGGGTGTACAAAATAATGACCTGATATGTGTATATGTTGCAAAATGAAAACCACGATAACCAATTATTAAGTGCCCATTACATGCTGGATGCCATTTTGCACTGAAGCACCTTGTTGGTTCTGGGAAGACTTCGTGCTGTTGACTGCTGAGTCGTCATGACAGGTTATAAAGAATTAACCAGTTGATAAAATAAATGTGAGGGGAGGGGACGTATTTCAGTAAAAGGAGTGTGAGAGAGATGTTGACAGGCATGAACTAATGGGGCCATAGGGAACAGAAAGAATTCGAGTGCTTATGTCTGAAGAAAGAAGTGATGGGAAGTGATTCTGGAGAGGTACACAGATCTAGTCGGGAGGAACCTCCCTTACATGCCACATTAAGGAGTGGCTTCATCCTGTAGGTACAGGGAGCCACTCAGCAAGTTTAGGTTAGGAGACACGACTCAGATTTGTATTTCTGCCAGTTCACTTTGGCAGCATGAAGGAAGGGGGAGTTTCAGGGAGTAGCTCTGTGGGCAGGGATGGCAATTATGACATTTGTGTGCTATTCTAGGTGAGAGGAAAGAGGGATAGAGAAGAAAATGAGAGGGTATGTGGGTAAAATTGCCACTAGAACCCATGCCACTAGAACCTAATCTTGTAGGTACTTTTAGATGGAGTGAACCACAACTTAGGGTATGAAGTGGGGCAATGGGAGTTGGGTAGTATTTGGCAGAGTGAGGCTGTGGCACAAGCCAGTTTGTGAAGACATTAAAAATCTATGAAGAGGGGTGCCTGGGTGGCTCAATCAGTTGAATGTCTGACTTTGGCTGAGGTCATGATCTCACAGTTTGTGGAATTGAGCCCCCCCACATCAGGCTGTGCTGACAACTCAAAGCCTGGAGCCTGCTTGGGATTCTGTGTCTCCCTCTCTCTCTGCCCCTCCCCTGCTCACACTCGCTCTCAAAAATAAACATTAAAAAAATGTTTTTTTCTAATCTACAAAGAGAAATATAGAAAAAGAGATGGGGCTTACTATTTCAGACCTGAGTTTTGACCTGTGCCTAAACATGCTCACTATAAACACCCAGTTGAAAGAGCTGTGAGTTCTGCTATGTGGGTTGGCCCCATAGGATGTTAGCATCCAGTTTCCCAGCAACCAGAAACCAATCTATTTGCAGTAAAATTGAAAATTCAACAATTTTTTTAGACACCCTCATCCTGTGAACTCAGCACAAGATGAGGAACCTTAAACTGAATGTTCATTTAGATGGAGCAAGTGACTTATGCAAACTTGAAGTCATTCAAGCTAGCTTTATCTTTCTCATCAGCAAAATAACAAGAAAGAATACCAATCTATCCCCCTGAGATTGTGTGGGAAACATCTAACTAATGATTATAAAATATTTAGGAAGTATACAGTGCTGTAGGAATGCTAAAATATATAACATCCTAGAATCTCAAGGACTTTAAAACACTCAGTTAACACATTGATTAACATCTAAAAGACAAAAGAACCTGGCTAAATCCTATGACAGAGGCCCCTATGACAAACTGAAGGATTTTGAAAGCTGCAAAAATGCATTAAAAACAGGAGTTCATCAAACAGTGTTCATCAAACAGTGTGAGAGAAAACACACTTACTTGATTTATTTTGGAAATCTTATTTCGTGATGAAAACATGGTCATGAAAACTTGGTGTAAAAGTTTTGAAACATAAGCAGATACTTCATGTACTAGAAACCTACTGTAAAAATGTTTTCTCCTGTAATAAAAAAAAAGGGGGGGGCATTGGCTTTCTCTTTGTTCGTTTCCTTTTTTTAAAAATGGAAATGAAGTTTTGATTTCAAGGGTTTTGGATTCTCAGAGGCTTGCCTTCTCAGGTCAGCCTTACCACTTACTGGCAGTGTGGCTTAGCAAGTTGTTCACTCCCAAGCTCTTTAAGTTTCATTCCCATTATGTCTAGTACAGGGATGGAAATACCAACCCGGTCTTCTGCGAGGACTCAATAAGACCACTTATGGAAGCATTTAGCACACATATAGTAAATGCTCAGTAAAAGGTAGTTGTGGTTTTTCTGGTACAACATTTTACTTTTTATTAGTTTTTTCATTTTTTAAAATTTATTTACTTTTGAGAGAGAGACAAAGCATAAGTGGGTAAGGGGCAGAGAGTGAGGGAAACAACTCAAAGCAGGCTCCATGCTCTGAGCTGTCAGCACAAAGCTCAACATGGGGCTCAAACCCATGAACCGTGAGATTGTGACTTGAGATTATAAACAGTAAATAAACAACAAACAGGAGTTTCCTTTGTCAAGATAAGGGTAACCTGGAGAAGAAAAATCAGGAAGACTGTAGGTCATCTCTGTTCAGAGCATTGATAGTTTCAGCAGAAAGCTGTAATCTGTTTCCGTAAGGTATACTAGTCATCATCCTGATTATACTGAAACAAGACAACTACACACTTCTTCCTGGTCAGTGTATTAACAAACTTAATATTTTCTTGGTCTGTATACTTATAAAGAATCTTTATATTCTGTAGACTGATACAAGAAGGCAAATAAACACAGTATCACAAGAAAAAAGAAAAGCTCTCTTGGGTTCTATTCCTCCCTTAAATTGACCAAAAGACTTAAGAATTTATCTAAGTGTTAGATAAATTAGAAAACAGCCCTTTGGTGAACAAGCACTAAGTCAATACCTCTCTCTACTCCTAATGGTCCATTAGCCTAATGACAACTCCTCAGAGTCCTGTCCTGTCCTCTCAATTGATCTTATCACTGTCAACAACATTTATTAATAAGCACTTACTATACAGGTGAGGCAGTATGCTAGATAAGTTAGTTAATAGTCAACAAGTTCTTGTTTCTAAGCACTTAACAGACTACAGGAAAATAACAATAATAATAATATACTAAACACAATAATACTAATTACTAGTGTGCAGTTACTAGAAACCAACATGTATGAACAGAGTGGAGTACCCAGCCCAGGCCAGGTGGGAGTTGGTGCTAATTAGATGGAGACCAGGACAGTAAGCTAGGTGAAACAGGTTGGGTGAAGCTCTCAACTCCCAATGACTGCTCAAAGGCCTTCACGTAGGAAGGAAGAATGGTGAACAAGAAATGATAATTACCACAACTTGCTTTAAAAAAAAATCAAAATCCTTTGAGTTGTAGTTTTTCTGCAAAGATGGAAAAAGGTTTTAAATTAAGATCTAAGACAGGAAACAAGAATTAATATGTGAAAACATACAGAAAAGAGAAAAATCACACTCATTTGGTTCAATAAAAGTAAAATATTATGAAATTACCAATTAAATTCTCAGAAACACAAGAAATCTGCTCCTTCAGCTAGTTCATGACAACCTGGACCAAAACAATATATTAACAATCTTGTACCAGCATTAATTTGCCCAAATTTCCTTCCTACTGCTTCACATTCTTATACATAGTGCTTGTTTTTCCTTCTTCTTCATCACCCACTGTTCTTAGAATATTCTTCAATTTCAATTGTCCTAAATAACCATTATTCAAAAAGGTTTTAAGCTTCAACCTGATTTCTAAGAGCAATGGCTTCAATGCCTATCTCTTTATCTTCCTCTATTTTGTCTGAAACGTAGTGCTATGCTTATATATTTATTCCAAAACCCTTAAAGCAAGAATCTGGGATTGTATTATTCTCAGGTATAGAGAAAGACAAAATAAAGGCTGGATAAAATTCTAAAACAAAGTGGATTTTCTCTATTTCTAAATTATAAAATCGTTTGAGAATAACAATTTGAATAAACAAATGATTTAATTCATTCATCTTTTATTCTTCTTTTGGCAAACATCAGATAATATGAGCAAAACTATATTGCTCACTATAGTTACATACATTCTTTTTTGCTTTATATAAGTTTGTAAACATCTGGATAAAATTCTTGGCTAAAGACATATTCCAAAACTCTGACATATACATTTTTGAGTTAAGAGAAAAGAAAGCTTATAAAACTTCCATTAGACCATAATCATACAGCAAACTAAATTAGTATATGCTGCTTTTAAATTAACATCTCCCATTTTTTTTAAAGACTTCAATTTTTGGTTACAGCTAAAATGATTTTTATCTTAAGTTTTATGAAAGAACAGAAGCTGACCACACGAATCTTACTCATAACTATATTTGGCTATTTAAAAATAAAAAATAATAAAAATAAACCTATAATCAAGGTTCCATTCATCTTATTGGAAAAAAATAGCTACCAAGAAGTTATTTTAAATATAGACATTTGTAATAACTAGGTTTCTGATATTTGTTTTATTACTTCTTAATGCTTATCTTTGGATTTTAAAGTAACAGATCATTTCATAATAAAGGTAAGCCATTTACCATTTTCTAATTTAATTCTTTTATAATTTCAGACCTAAAATATTTCAGATCAAGGATTGTAACAGTCAGCTTTTAGAATATATGTTGTTAGGCAGATAGTATAGTTTTTCATCTTTTTAACTAGAACCCCGTCGTGCAGTGCTTGATCTAGCAGACCTCAGTATCTACCAGCTTCCCACGTTGTTACCAGGTGGGCATGTGAGACTGAGGACTGTTTTTAATATAAAACCCAATATTTACTTACAAAAATTAGTTGTGTTCTTGGAGCAAAAACTGAAATATTACAAATTTGATGCTAAATCTTAATATTTACTCCGAATTTGGGAAAAACAGATCAAACCAAAAGTTTCATTTTCATAATAATTAGTTACATAACAAATTATCAGTGAGACATGTTTCTATATATGAATACTATCTTCTTAGAATAGTGTTAAGAGTAATCTGAAATCTGAGCCAGATAAATCATTCACATCAGGAAATACTGTATACTGATTTTACTATTCAGTCTTAGCTCCCAAACAGTGGCTTTCAACTTGATCCCTACAAGTAACATAAAAATTCTCAAATATCTGAATTAAATAGAAAGGTAGGCTAAGTAACTTTCTTCTAATCCTGGAGAATGAAACAAAAAGAGAGGTCTGGTAAGACAAACTGGAAGAGGAGAATTTGAAGTAAAGTTGGCCTTGGACCCTTTTACATTGCTACTCCTTCGGTGTGTACAAGTTAAAAAAAATAAAAGAGGCCACAAACCGTTTCTGAGTGGAAAAGACCACAAGGAAAGCAAAGGAGCTAAGTGGTGACGAGGAAAACATAACAAAGAATATAAAAATTTGCAGCTTTGAAGATAATCAAGAAACGATGGTACTGCTGCTCCTGGCTGACTCAGTTGATAAGAGCATGCAACTCTTTTTTTTTTTTTTTTAATTTTTTTTTAATGTTTTTATTTATTTCTAGGAGAGAGAGAGAGACAGCGTGAGCAGGAGAGGGTCAGAGAGAGAGGGAGTCACAGACTGAAACAGGCTCCAGGCTCTGAGCTGGCAGGCAGCACACAGCCCGACGCGGGGCTCGAACCCACGAACCGCGAGATCATGACCTAAGTGAAAGTCGGACGCTTAACCGACTAAGCCACCCAGGCGCCCCAAGAGCATGCAACTCTTTATCATGCAGTCATGAGTTCAAGCCCCCATGTTGGGTGGGAAGATTACTTTAAAAAGTAAAAAAATGGAATAAAAAAATAAAAGACACTAAAAAACTGTAAGAAAGAAAACATGATGGTACTTCTTTAGGGGTATGATCTAAATAGGAACACCTATTTAAATCTGTCTCATTTCTTAAACTTCACTGATTCCCATATGAATAAATATTTTAAAAATTTTAGTTATTAAAGCAAGCTCTTTAGCTCCACTTTGATGGGATTACATAAAAAGCTTCATACTATTAATTCCATCAGTACCAGGGTTACTGAAATCAGATGCATTTATAAGCATTAAGCAGGTTTGCTATCACCCTTACTATATTTTTGCAATGACAAAGAGACCAAGTCATTTCATTTCTTCAAGAAAGTTACATTAAAATGGTTACTGAAAGCTTTTGGTAATAATGAGAAAAATTAAATTTATTTCAATGCAGAACAGAATGTTAAAGATCCTATATTAGTAAAAATATCAGCAAATAGGTACTATCTTGGTCTATAAATGATGTTCTCCACAATGGACTCACAAGTGCTTTTAAATACCACAAAGGGAACACTGGTTAAAGTTCATCTCTAACACATTTTTTTTTTTTTAATCTGTTAGTAGCTTTGCCATAAAACTGATTTAAGATAGTTGTGTTTTTCAGTAATGTTAGAACAATCCAGCACTTGTAAGAATACTCAGATCGGCACACTGTACTAAAACATAATTGTGTAACATTTTGCAAACTAGCTGCAATTTTCAGTAGCTGTATTCACCAACTGTGTAACAGAATTGTAATGTTCTCCTAAGCCGTATGCATGTCTCATATATCTGAAATGAGAAAAGGAGAAATGAGTAGTTTAGACAAAAGTAATTCATTGTGTATAAATGTTTATTATGTATATAAAACCAAACACTCTGAATGAATCACTCCACAGGGGTATCATTCAAAGACTTCATTGACATATTACTTAAAAGTTCAAACCCATTTGAAAAGCTTCAGCAGTCAGTAAAATCTGGTTCAATAACTCTGTCTGCTGAGTTTAAGTCAGGGAAAACACGGTCATTAGTGGGTAAAAGGAAATTACTGAGATGCTGAGTACTCAATAAGCTTAAATTTTTACCTAGATCTAAGCCATTAATGATTACCTTGGTAGTATGGCTAATAAACATTAAAGCCAAAGCAAACTCTCCATGTTGTATTTCAGAAAAGAAGTCACAATCATGTAAAATACTTTTACCATGTGAAGAAAATATCTCTAAGGAATAACCAGTTAGGCAACATGAATATACTTCTGCTTTTGTACTTGTTGAAACTTAACATTATTATTAATGTCACACTAAGCCAATATGAAAACTAATCCTAAAATATGTAACCTTTAGAAATGATGTTATTCTTAATTCATACACAAGAATAAACCACTAGAAGTTTAAACAATTATCTAAATCACATCTTGACAATGCTTTCTAATTTTATAATTGCCTTTAACATAAAATAAGCATAATTAATGCAAATGACATATTTTTTCTAATGAATCAACATACATGATCTAACATCTTTGAATAATTCTTTTTGTCTTAACTATGAAAAATGTAACAGTAGAAATTTCCAGGTACTTACACAAGTACTAATGGGTTTTTTTGATATTCTTCGCCAACTACAATAGGAGGAGAATCTGCCTGTATTATCTCTATCGGTGTTTGTAAAATGTGAGACAAGGCTCTTAGCTACAGGAAAGAAAATGTATTAGTAAGGAAAATAAAAAGACAAATCTTACTCAAGTCATAAACTACTGAGTATGCATGAATAGGGCAACCATTACCCAATAGAGACCTACTCTGTTCCTCACTGTACAAGAGCTTGCTTGCCACACAGCGGACACTTAATACAATTTGTTGAAAAAGCAAATGTAATATTTATTAAATCAAATTCTCTGACTACACAACAGCTTTTTAGAAATAGCAATACCATAGTTAATGAAGTAAAGGTTCATTATACTAGTCCCCCTGCTTTCAAATATTGCTTGAAAATCACCATTTTTTTAAAAATACTATCGCTCAAGCACCAGATCAAATCAATTACAATTTGTGAGGGGCTGAGGGAAGAAGAGAAAGAACAGGAAATATTAGGAAGTTTATTTTTTTTTAAAGCTTTTCAGATGATTCTAATGTACTAGTGTTGAAAACCATTGTGCCATAATTTTCAAGGCATGAGTAGAATGAGTTATGTATGTGAATTGTACTATCCTTTCATGGAATTTCCATATGATTGATACACAATGTTAATTTCATACCAAACATTATATAATTAGAGCTTAAAGTCAGATGAATCATAGTTAATAATATATATTGGTAGCAACGGTGTTTAGACCTACTATGACCAAGAATATTAAGCACTTAATGTATATTAACTCATTCAATCCTGACAATAACCCTACGGGATAGGTAAAGACCTAGAATCTGAAGCAGCAAGTAGTTAAGACGCCTGCCTGAAGTCGAGCGTAAGGAAATAAAGTGACCTACAACTGAACTGAGAGGTCTGACTCTGGAGCCCCAGTTCATAAATTAATCATTCAACAGTCCTCAGTCTTAGTGCCCTCACATCTATGTATTTGCCCAATTACAAGAACATTCTGTCTGGAACATGGTCCTTTTAGGATGTTTTAAAAGAAGGTAAGAAATTACTTCAAGTATATTGAAAAAACTCTGTGCTGCACAGTAGCAAACTGAATCCCATACTCTACCTCATAAAATGTTCCTTTGAGGTATTTTTTTCTTATACCTGAAATTACATTTTTTAAAAACCAGCACAGAATGGAGAGTGTGAAGCAAGCTCTGGAAATCTTAACATCCCTTCGAAGTCTTTAAAAATCATATACAGAATTTCTCTTGAATAATTTAAACTTACCCCATTGTGAAAATAGCAATTCTCATGTCAAATGAATTCACAGACCAAAAATTTATGAATAAGTGTCCTTCAAAGGATATTTTAAAGTTTCTTCACTTTAAAAAGACTTGCTTGGGTCTGTAGTTCTATTAACTTGTGATCCTCAAGATAGTTCAAGCACCTTTACTCCTAACATAGTCACAAAGCTACAATGAAAATGTCCTGAGTTTCAGAGACCCAGGAGAGGCATCCAAAATGAATGGACACAGTTCCCTCTGGTGGCTCAGAAGAGGTACAAATACAGCATTACTGAGAAAAAGATTTTAAACAAGCATTCACGTCATTTCTTCAAAAAGTATAGTTTGAAGTGAAACTCTCAGACCCATCAATTATTCAAGATGACTAATTACCACTACACAATATTAATTCTACTGGACAGATTCATCCATCTCACACTTTAGCTTACAAAGTTCTATGCATACACTACCTGTGTTATTTAATGACCACAAATGACCTACCGAGTACACACAGGGGTTTTATTATTCCTATTCAATTAGGAAACTTGAACTCAGGAAATTGGCTGACTCCCCGCAGATCACAAAACTGAGAGACAAAAAGAAAGCCTGGACCCAGAACCTGGACTTTCTCTCTTATCCCCCAACTTTCGAACACCTCAGACTGCCTTATCACCACTCAAAACAATTAGATGTTTTGTTTACTGTTTTAATAAAACAAATGTAATAGTAAGATAAAAAAAATCCTGATAAACTCCCTACTAGTAGCTGAACATATTGTTTTCCTCCATGTGAATTTTAATGCATCAGATACTGCTTTGAAGTCAATCAGTATCAACTGGAATTCCAATTATCATGCATTGTGGTAGGATGTGACCCATAATTTCACATAAAAACAACGTTTTCTCTTTATAATAGTGGTTTTCATCAGCTGAGCCATTAGGGTAATTCTTACTGTACTTGAACAGAATAAAATCTTCACTTTCATAAGTCCAGAAATCAAATCTACTGCCAGGAGCAGCATCACAAATGGAAACACACAGGTGTAACATAAGCCTTACCAACCCACAGATCAAACACTGGGCTATTTAAAATGAAATAGTGCTTTACTCCCCAAAGAAACATACTTAAAGGCCTAAGAATGTTAATTCCCTATTTCAATGCTTCATCAGTAGAGAAATGGCAACTACAATATAGAAAAGGGATATTCAAAGAGAAAGTGGGACCATCTGAAAAAACGTCTGATATGGGATTTAGAAATAATTTAACAATCCACAAATACTATGAATAATTGCAAACTTACCTCCAGCTGACCTCCCCATGCAGCTGTGTTAATGATATCATCACAGTACTTTCTAAACTCTTCTGTAGAGAAAAATGAGAATATAGCACTTAATAATTTTCATAACTCATGTTACAAGATCCCTTTTATAGCTCCCACAATTCCTGATCATTACTCAAGCTGTGAACTTACTCCTTTCTCTACCTGCACTCTCCAGAATTTAATCCAATTCCCAGATCCAAACTTAACTCATTCCAACCTTCCACCACCTCTCCATCTGAGAGGAAAGCAATTCATGTCTGCTTCTCTCCCTCAGGCTGAGGCCCAGGGACCTTTACTACATAGCAAGCCTTGTAGTAGCCTTCTTTTCTCTTTAGCTAAACCACTCTCAAAATTGCCACCATATTCATTATTTTGACATGTATTTTAAAATCCAAACCTATATTAGAAAAAATACACTGAGCTAAAACAGTGCAGCCTACAAACCTGGTCCACTGTAAGACCCCATAAGAGATGTGAGAAGAGGGGCGCCCGGGTGGCTCAGTCGGTTAAGCATCTGACTTTGGCTCAGGTCATGATCTATCTCACAGTCCTTGAGTGTGAGCCCCACATCAGGCTCTGTGCTGACAGCTCAGAGCTTGGAGCCTGCTTCAGATTCTGTATTTCCCTCTCTCTCTGCCCCTTCCCTACTTGTGCTTTGTCTCTCTCAAAAATAAATATTAAAAAAAAAAAAAAAGGTGTGAGAAGAGAATCAAGGTAAAAGTAGAAAGGAGTTGAAACTCTTTTCCCAGCAATAGCATCAAACAGTGCCTCTACTTGTTATTTTTAAAGCATTTACCTTATGTGCTTCAGTATCAGTTCTAGCCAAAGAAGGGATTTCCTGAATTAGTCACGAGAGCAGGACCTAATCGCAGTTTAATGGCACATCTTGAGTGTACACACTTTTATACAGCAAGTTAAAAATGGGAAACTAATACCCTTCCTGTTTAGAGGAAAGGAAAAAAATTATGAACATGTACAGAAAAGTATGTCCTGTGTGTTTGCCTCATTCACTGCTGTGTCCCGAGTGTTCAGAACAGTGCCTGGAAGAGTCCCTGGCATATAGTGGCCTTCAATAAATACTGGCTAAATGAATAAGAAATTAAGTCTTTTATCTTTTTTTAAAATTCAGCATGCTGAGTTGCCACCTCTTTTCCACTGCCCTGCAAGTAGCAGAGTCAGGGACTCCATTAAAGGAAAGTCAACCTTAACCCTCCCTTCTCCAACCACTCCTGGCCATTTAACTTGCTGCCAATGGATTCTGCCATGCCTACCATCTCCTAAGGACGAACTTTCCTCTATTATATCCCTGTCTCTCCCCGAAACTCTTTCAGAGTTTCACTTGTTCTTTCCTTTACTTGCTAGTTTTCCTTTTTTATTTTTTCTTTTTACCTTCCCATAAATAATTTATCTTAATTATCAAAGGTATTAAAGAGAATAATAAGGCAGGTTATTAACTCAAGTGTTTTTGGTTTTGCAAAGTCAAATTTTGCCTAAATATTATGGCTTACTGAAAAGAAAATTAAATTTCCCAAATTACAGGATAAAAGTAGGATTTAGTTTTCCCAATCATTTTCTGCTTATAGTCTTTGGACCCTATACTTCTACAGACTAATCAAAGCATACCTCCCTCTGCCTACTTTGTGACATGTGAACTCAGAAACAATTTTCTCAGTAATAATAATGAATCCTATTACACTTTTTTATCTTAAACAATATACTAATATCTATTAAAATATAAAAATAATTCTGCCTAAATTTTGAGGGTTTTTTTTCCCCTCCATAAGGACTATAATAGGTTTTTCTTATTCTCAGTCCCAGGAATCACTTTAACAGCAGCAACAAGACACAGTGAAGAAAAATAAATTACCTAGAGTATACATCTCTCCCGTATTAGGGTTTGTTAAAAATGGCAGAAAGTCCTCCACATGGCCTTTTATATATTCGGCAGTTTGACTTCTTAAGGCAGCCACAGTCAAAGGGCATTTCCGTTCTTTGAGTTGATCTTCAATGGCTCTATACATACAGTGGCCATCAGATGGGATCTGTTTAATTTCCAACTCTCTTGCTGCCAATATTTGAGCAAGTTTTTCACTTTCTAAGTGTCTGGCTCCAGATAAGTTCTCAATTTCAGCTTCAGCTATCCTTTCTTCCCGCTCCTTTTCCAATGCAGCTTTTTTGTCCTAGGAGGAGAATATAGCAAAGTAAATTCACAATAATGAAGACTATTTTACATTTATTAAGGGAATAGAAATGTAAGACTCTCAAGACTTTTTGCCATTTTCGTCCCTTCTCCCACATGCATTACCATATTGACGATCCCATCACTTGTAGAATTTTCTATACTCCTTTAAGGGCAACTATCTTTCTCATCTGCATGTGCCCAGTACCAAGCTCTATACTAGGACCAAAAAAAAAAAAAAAAAAAAACCACAGCAGCCTTCAATTTTTTCTTTGAAGTCTACTTAAAACTACATGAGGGGCACTTGGGTGGCTCATTCGATGTTAAGCATCTGACTTTGGCTCAGGTCATGATCTCATGGTTCATGAGTTGCAGCTCCACGTCTGGCTCTTTGCTCACAGCTCAGAGCCTGGAGCCTGCTTCAGATTGTGTGCCCACTTCCCCCCACCCCCCAACCGTCCTTCCCCCACTCACACACTGTCTCTCTTTCTTTCTCTCTCAAAAATAAATGAACGTTAAAAAAACTTTTTCTAATACCTGACAAGTTTCTAAAAAACTTTACTTAGTGATTTCAAAGTACTGCCTTAATACTGAGTTTTGCCAGGCTTTAAAGCAACATCATTATCATATTTATGCTGAGCTAATCCAAGCTTTTTAACTTATCACTCCACTACTAGGGCATTAACTTGCTAAATCACATATGCAGCATTAATATGCCAAAGACTGTAAAGGGATTAGGGGAATTCTATTTATCTAGCCTAAAGGAAAAAACGGTGCAAGTGTACACATGTACGTACGTATACACACACACACACACACACACTAATTAAAACAACAGATAAAACATCCTTATAAAAAATTAAAGTATTACAAATAACCTAAAGTTCCCCTAAGGACCAATGCCAATTTCAATGCCTGCTGTAGAGGTCTGGTGTGTATCTTTCTAGATTTTTTCCTAAGCATTTTAACAAAAAGATGTACTCATAAAGCATAGAAAAAAACATTTTAGGGGCGCCTGGGTGACTCAGTTGGTTGAGGATCCGACTTTGGCTCAGGTCATGATCTCACAGTTCATGAGTTCGAGCCCTGCGTCAGGCTCTGTGCTGGAGCCTGTTTTGGATTCTGTGTCTCCCTCTCCTTCTCCCTCTCGTTCTCTGCCCCTCCCCCTCTCATGCTCTGTCTCTCAAAAATAAACATTAAAAAAATATTTTAACAAAAATGGTATCACATTATATTCTGCAACTTCCTTTCCTCATTCAAATGTTCGAAGAGTTCTTCCCATGGCAACATATGCAAGGATTAGGTAGAGGCAGGGAAATGAGATCTGTGACATGAAGGACGAATGGGAAGTAGAATGGGAAGGCTGGGGGAAAAGAAAAAAAAATCCTGACAATGGGACTAGGAAGGACCAAAGCCAGAAAGCACTCTGTTCCATAGCTGAACATAGTTCTTACAGCTAGAGTACCATAGAAACATGTCAAGAGTTGAGGCTGGGGGCAGAAAGTAATGTATATAGTTAATAAATACTAAATCTATGCATACATAATTAAAAATTAGAAAAGTATACATGAAATATTTATAGTGCTTTTCTCTGGATGGTACAATAACAAAATAAGTTGTTTGCCCCTTACTCCCATTTCCCATCTACCTCCCCTCTAGCAACCATCAGTTTGTTCTCTGTATTTAAAAGTCTTGTTTTTGTTTATAAATTAAGTTTTGTGTGTGTGCACACATGCATGCTTTTCTGCATCTTTCAAATTCTCTACCATGAATGTGTTTCATTTATATGCTGGTCATGACTGCTTTTCAATTTAAGAGAATAAAAATAGTTAAGTTAAATTCCACAAATCCTGATACAGGTAGCAAATTACAGTGAAGGGATTTGGTAAAACCAAGAAAAAGTAGGAAAAGGCAAAGACTGTCACGTCCCTGGCTCATCCTCCTTGGGGCAGAAAAGTCAATGGAAAGGCAAATTTCAATTTAACTTAATGTCACACATTTCTGGAACCTAAAGTGATTTATAAGTGACCTGAATCAAAAGCAGTACGATCTCCCTAATGAAACATACACCTGTTTAAGTTTATTCCACCCGAATCCAACCATGCCAGAAATAACATGAACAAATTTATTTCACTGCATACCTACAACTGTGTATCACAGCAGCATGAAAATCTTAAAACACAAGATGGCACTGTTACTTTAAGAAAGTCTAAAAAACATTTTCAGAGGGGAGAGGGAGAATAAGCACCTTGGATATCATCTAATCCAAAACCCCTCATTTTCCTCTGAGGAAACAGCACGCAGAAAGATTTCCAAAGGCCATACAGCTGGTTTAGAAGCAGAGTGGGACCAGGGACAACACAGAGCGCTCCTTCTATCCAGGCACCTAAATCAGAATAAAAGTTGGAGCAGATGGGAGCTGGAGTTAATGATGTCACGTACTAGTTACCACAAGAGTGGAATTTTATACTCTCTGCAAAACCTTTTAAGCCTCTAAAATACTAATCCAAGCATTTCACTTTTGTCCTCAAGCTCCACTGTAATGTTACACAGTAACTATGCTTCCTTTCCAAGGCACAAGGTAGGAAATTCACTAGATTCTTCTCCCAGCCACTAATAGTTTCCCAATGTCACTAGGGCATTGTGGTTTCTACAGCTCTAGTGCTGGAGACAGAATGGCAGCAATTAAGCCTGATGAAAGCATGTACCTAAGATGAAAATAGCATTTAACTCATAAATACATTGTCAGTAAAACTAGAGAACTGTCAGTAAAGTAATGCAGCAAAGTCAACTCTGAAGTGGAATCTTAAGAGCTGGGTACCAGTCCTGGGTTTGTATTGAGCTTTCAGTATGCCATTGACAGCTCTCTCCTTTGTAATATAAAGAAAATGAACTAGATCTCATTCTGGCTCTCAAATTTCCTACTTTTGGAACTCAGTTCTTCTAAGTTCTACTTGGGATTCTTTCCAGCATACCAAAGAGCTTCTTCCATTCAATTCTGCTATGTTAATTAAATAAAACACTCCCCGTTTTTCTAGATTGAAAATAAGAGATTTGCTGTACAATATTCCAATAACAAATCTTCATAAAGTTTTGTCATGTTTTTCTGAGAGAGAGTTGACTCTCTCCCAAAGACAAATACCATTCTTTTTAATCCTTGGTGCCTGGCCAAAAAAAAAAAAGTTCAGGTTGCATTTTCTTACATGAACTTTTAAGTATTTTCAGTTCTAGAATCCTATTAATACTATTAATATAACAAAGCAATAAACATGGGGAATTATTTCTGGGTGTTTTCTCTGTCAAGTATTTAGACAGCTGACTATAAAAGATACTAAATTTTTTTGAGGGTATAGTTGAAAAGGTATGCATTTTAGCTATATATTATTTTAGGAGAAAAGTAACAAAATGTTTGAGAAAAGTAAGGGAGTTTAATTTTCTGTTTTGTTGCCTAAGGGTCCAGCTGGGGATGAATAAGATTTGATAAAGACAGGAAGGAGGTGGGAACCTTTGTTTTCCAGAATTAAATAGGCTACTCTAAGATGTATCAATTACTAAGTAGAGGCAATTCCAATAAATACTTTGTTATGCTACCGCCAAGCAAAAACTCTGCCCTTTGCTTTTGATCTATAGTAGTAGATGACAACTATAAGGCTATCACAAAGAGAACACATATCTTAAGTAGGGAGTTAAAGCAAATAACCTCCAAGCTACCATAAAAGCTAAGTTCCACAATTCTATGAAACTCACACTCATAATATTTACTCAAGAATACAATCTTACGTAAGTACAAAAAATGTTTGACATTTTCAACTTAATCAACTTTCAAACAACAAAAAACAAGATACTGGTCTTGGGTTGAATCTGTAAGAGGCACACTATGCAGAACTGAGCACATTAAACAACAGTATCATTCGCTGACCCGCAAGTTCTCCAGGCACTGTGTTAAGGGCTTTGGAAACAGTACATTATTTAATACTTACAATAACTCTACAAAGCAGGTATTATTTCCCCCATTTTATACATATGAAACTGAGGTTTAAAAAGGTTAAGAATCTGAGGGAGGCAAGATGGCGGAGAAGTAAGGAGCTCCGTACTTGCACTCGTGCCCATACATCACACAGAAAAGATCTGAAGCCATTGGAAACCATACAAAACCTGAGAGACTGGGAGAAAAAAGGACGCAGAATCCACTGAGAAAGCCTTCTAACGTGAGTGCGAACCGGGGAAGGTAAAATCAGCCCGGGATCGGAGCCTCCAGGGTGGGAGGCGATCCCCCTCTACCCTCTACGGGGAGTGAGAGGGGAAAAGGGAGAGTCCGAGACAGAAAAATCTCCGCTCGGTGCATAGAAAGACCGTACTTGCCAAATACCTGCACAACCAGGTCCCCTCGCGACAACTGGTCCTGAGGGAGGCTGAGCACACAAACTGCTTCTTTGTGCCGCTCCTGGAGGTTGGGGTTTTAAAGCGGCGCGGGCGTGCCAGCCGCCATTGTAGCTCCAGGGCGGCTGGGATCCCTGAAAGAGACGCGCAGACACCCGGCATCCGCGCTCCTGGCAGGCTGGAACTCGAGAGGGAAGGCAAAAAGCTAAAAACTGGAAATTTGCCTGTGAGCTCGTGTTTCGGGTGACGAGCCATAGAGAGACCCGGTTTTCCTCACTCCAGCGGCGGCGCGCTTGCCGCCATTGTAGCTCCAGGGCGGCTGGGACCCCTGAAGGAGACGCGCAGACACCAGGCGTCCGCGCTCCTGGCTGGCTGGAACTCGAGAGGGAAGGCAAAGAGCTAAAAACTGGGAAATTTGCCTGTGAGTTCGTGTTTCGGGTGACGAGCCATAGAGAGACCCGGTTTTCCTCACTCCAGCGGCAGCGCGCCTGCCGCCATTGTAGCTCCAGGGCAGCTGGGACCCCTGAAGGAGACGCGCAGACACCAGGCGTCCGCGCTCCTGGCTGGCTGGAACTCGAGAGGGAAGGCAAAAAGCTAAAAACTGGGAAATTTGCCTGTGAGTTCGTGTTTCGGGTGACGAGCCATAGAGAGACCCGGTTTTCCTCACTCCAGCGGGCTCAGGCTACGCGGACGCTGCAGGCAAGCCCCGCGCATGCGCACCAGAGCCGACCAGAGAAGAAAGCAGCGATCCTGACTCCGCCCCCAGAGCTCAGCAGGGAGCCTGGAATTGCCCGAGGGGGTTGTCTGGGAAGCTGTGTCTAAGGCAACTTCAGCGGGGCGCGGGCTGGGATTTGGAGATTGGAACTGGCCTGGGTTGAAGAGTGCAACCAACTTCGGCTGCGTCCCCGGAACGGGGAGTTGACACGCCAAAAAAAAAAAAAAAAAAAAAGCGAGCTGCAGCGCGGGGTTCAAGAAGGGACTGGAGCACCGTCACTCTCCTTCCCACAATCGCCAAGGCAGAACCCCCGCCTGAGGCATCGGATCACGCCACGCCCATCCCTGCCTGAGAGGTGCCCTCCTCCCTTTTTTTTTTTTCTTTTTCCTTTTTTTTTCTTTTCTTTTTTTCTTCTTTCTTTTTTTTTCCCCTTTCTTTTCTCTTTTTTTTTCTTCTTTTTTCTCTTTTCTCGCTTTTTTCCCCAAAACACTGACCTGATTAACTCTGGTCGCCAGCTTGCTTAAACAATCACAAGTCCATTCTGTAAATGTAAATTCTACACCTACCGACTTTTTCAGCTATTTCTCTCAGGAGTAATTAGACTATATAGTTTCTCTGGATAATTCCAGCATCCTTCTCTCACCTATCCAACCACATTCTACCCTTTACCTCTTTGAAAAAAGTTTCTTATCCCTTCTGCCTGTTCATTCTATTTCCAAATCTGCCTTGTCTCACCCTGCATTCTCTCTTTTTCTCTATGCTCTTCAACCAGCACTGCATACACACGGCTATTTAACTGTAGCTGGGAAATCCAGGTATATGCTTTAAACCGTTCTTTGTCCATCGGTTTTCTTCTTTTTTCCTTTTCTTTTCCCCTTTTTGACCCTTTTATGTATTTTATGCTCCCTATTCGCCCTCCCTCCTCCGTCTTTTCTATTAACTTTTTCGTTTTCCCTCTCACTTTGCATGTTAGTTGAATCAGCCTGTGCGTTTGTGTGCTCCTGCTCCCTGTGTGTCTGTCTGTCTGTTTTCTTTTCCAGGGCTACCTCAAGAAACAAGCTAGAGTACACAAGGTGAAGAGTCCCAAATATCACTACGAATAGGAAAATAAAATAACTAAGGTCCCAACAAGAGTGACCGAGGGATACCATTCAAAAAACAATCTCTGAAAGGATAGGCCCTGGAAAGTCAAAGAGTCTTCTTGGATATAGCAGTGCTCATAGAAACAGAGAGCATAACAGGTCTTTAAAACCAACAAGAGCCGGAAAGCTAACTAAAATGACGAAACGAAAGAGCTCTCCTCCAAAGAAACTCCAAGAAGAAATGACAGCTAATGAACTGCTCAAAACAGATATCAGCAGCATAAGTGAACAAGATTTTAGAATAATAATGGTGAAATTAATAGCAGGGCTTGAAAAAAACATAGGCGGACATCAAAGAAACTATGGCTACAGACAGAATGGAAAATAAAAATAGGCATGAAGAATTAAAAAATGCGATAAATGAGATCCATAATAAATTAGAGGCCTCCAATGCACGGCTTGAAGAGGCAGAAAGGAGAATAAGTGATTTAGAAGACACCATTCTAGAAAAACAAGAAGCTGACAAAAAAAGAGACAAACTGATCCAGGAACAGGAAAGAAGAATTCGAGAGCTCAGCGATACAGTCAAACGCAACAATATCCGTATCATAGGAATCCCAGAAGAGGAAGAGAGAGGGAAAGGTGCTGAAGGAGTCCTGGAACAAATTATAGCAGAGAACTTCCCGACCTGGGGAAGGAAGTCAATGTGGAAATACAAGAGGCTCAGAGGACTCCTCTCAGACGTAACTTGAATCGATCTTCTGCACGACATATCATCGTAAAAATGGCAAAATACAAGGACAAAGAGAGAATTTTGAAAGCAGCTAGGGAGAAAAGGGCCCTCACATACAAAGGGAAACCCATCAGAGTGGTGACAGACCTATCTACTGAAACGTGGCAGGCCAGAAAGGAATGGCAAGAGATCTTCAATGTGATGAACAGTAAAAATATGCAGCCAAGAATCCTCTATCCAGCAAGCCTGTCATTCAAAATAGAAGGAGAGATAAAAACCTTTCCAAACAAACAGAAATTGAAAGAATTTGCCACCACGAAGCCAGCCCTACAAGAAATCCTGAGGGGGATGCTCTGAAGGAAAGGTTGCAAGGAACAAAGATACCAGAGACACCACCATAAACATGAACCCTACAAAAGATACAAAGACTCTAAACCCACATATTTCAATAATAACACTGAATGTAAATGGGCTGAATGCTCCAATCAAAAGACATAGGGTAGCAGAATGGATTAAAAAAACAAAATCCATCTATATGCTGTCTACAAGAAACTCATTTTAGACGGGAAGATACCTTCAGATTAAAAGTAAGGGGATGGAGAAATATATATCATGCTACAGGAAATCAAAAGAAAGCCGGAGTAGCGATACTTATATCAGACAAACTGGACTTTAAATTAAAGACAATCACAAGAGATGAAGAAGGGCACTACATAATAATTACAGGGTCCATCCATCAGGAAGAACTAACAATCATAAATGTCTACGCACCGAATATGGGAGCACCTAAATATCTAAAACAATTAATCACAAACAGAAACAAGCTTCTAGATAAGAATGTGCTAATAGCAGGGGACTTTAATACTCCGCTCACAGCAATGGATAGGTCAACCAGACAGAAAATCACTAAAGAAATAATGGACTTGAAAGATACATTGGACCAGATGGACCTGACGGATATATTTAGAACTTTACATCCTGAGGCCAGGGAATTTACTTTCTTCTCAAGTGCGCATGGCACATTCTCCAAGATAGATCACATACTGGGACATAAAGCAGCCCTCAATAAATATAAAAGAATAGAGATCATACCATGCACACTGTCAGATCACAATGCTTTGAAACTTGAAATCAATTACAGGAAGAAGTCTGGAAAACTTCCAAAAACATGGAGGTTAAAGAACACCCTTCTAAAGAATGAATGGGCCAATCAGGCAATTAGAGATGAAATTAAAAAATATATGGAAACAAATGAAAATGAAAACACAACAATTCAAAATCTATGGGATGCGGCAAAGGCAGTCCTAAGAGGAAAGTACATTGCTCTCCAGGCCTATTTCAAGAGATTAGAAAAAGCGCAAGTCCAAAATCTAACAGCTCACCTAAAGGAACTAGAGGCAGAGCAACAAGAACGCCCTAAACCCAGTAGAAGAAGAGAAATAGTAAAAATTAGAGCAGAAATAAACAACATAGAGACCAAAGAAACAATTGAACAGATCAATGAAACCAAGAGTTGGTTTTTTGAAAAAGTAAACAAAATTGACAAACCTCTAGCCAGACTTATCCAAAAGAAAAGAGAGAGCACCCAAATAGACAAAATTATGAATGAAAATGGACTTATTACAACCAACCCCTCAGAAATACAAGCAATTATCAGGGAATACTATGAAAAATTATATGCCAATAAATTGGACAACTTAGAAGAAATGGACAAATTCCTAAACACACACTCACTACCAAAATTCACACGGGAAGAAATAGAAAACCTGAACAGACCCATAACGAGTGAAGAAATTGAATCAGTGATCAAAAATCTCCCAACAAATAAGAGCCCTGGACCTGATGGCTTCCCTGGGGAATTCTACCAGACATTTAAAACAGAATTAATCCCAATTCTTCTCAAGCTATTCCAAAAAATAGAAAGCGAAGGAAAACTCCCGGACTCATTTTATGAAGCCAGCATCACACTGATTCCCAAGCCAGACAGAGATCCAGCAAAAAAAGAGAACTACAGGCCAATATCCTTGATGAATACGGATGCAAAAATTCTCAACAAGATCCTTGCAAATCGAATCCAGCAGCATATCAAAAGAATCATCCACCAAGATCAAGTGGGATTCATTCCTGGGTTACAGGGCTGGTTCAACATTCGCAAATCAATCAATGTGATACATCATATTAATAAAAGAAAAGATAAAAACCATATGATACTGTCAATAGATGCAGAAAAAGCATTTGACAAAATACAGCATCCCTTCTTAATAAAGACTCTCGAGAAAGTTGGGATAGAAGGAACCTACTTAAACATCATCAAAGCCATCTATGAGAAGCCTTCAGCTAACATCATCCTCAACGGGAAAAACAGAGCTTTCCCGCTGAGATCAGGAACACGACAGGGATGCCCACTCTCACCACTGCTGTTTAACATAGTGCTGGAAGTCCTAGCATCAGCCATCAGACAACAAAAGGAAATCAAAGGCATCAGAATTGGCAAAGAGGAAGTCAAACTTTCACTTTTCGCAGATGACATGATACTCTACATAGAAAACCCGACAGACTCCACCAGAAGCCTACTAGAACTGATCCAAGAATTCAGCCAAGTTGCAGGGTACAAAATCAACGTACAGAAATCGGTTGCATTTTTATACACCAACAATGAAGCAACAGAAAGAGAAATCAAGAAACTGATCCCATTCACAATTGCACAAAAAACCATAAAATACCTCGGAATAAACCTAACCAAGGATACAAGAGATCTGTATGATGAAAACTATAGAAAACTTATGAAGGAAATTGAAGAAGACACAAAGAAGTGGAAAAACATTCCATGCTCATGGATAGGAAGAATAAATATAGTTAAGATGTCATTACTACCTAAGGCACTCTACACATTCAATGCAATTCCAATCAAAATTGCACCAGCATACTTCTCAAAACTAGAACAAACTATCCAAAAATTTGTATGGAACCACAAAAGACCCCGAATAGCCAAAGTAATCCTGAAAAATAAAACCAAAACGGGAGGGATCACCATCCCAGACTTTAGCCTCTACTACAAAGCTGTCATCATCAAGACAGTATGGTATTGGCACAAAAACAGACACATAGACCAATGGAACAGAATTGAGAACTCAGAAGTGGACCCAAAAGTATACAGCCAACTAATCTTTGACAAAGCAGGAAAGAATATCCGATGGAAAAAAGACAGCCTTTTTAACAGATGGTGTTGGGAGAACTGGACAGCAACATGCAGAAGAATGAAACTAGATCATTTTCTCACACCATGCACAAAAATAAACTCAAAATGGATAAAGGACCTGAACGTGAGACAGGAAACTATCAACACCCTAGAGGAGAAAGCAGGAAACAACCTCCTTGACCTCCACCGCAGCAACTTCTTACTTGACACATCCCCAAAAGCAAGGGAATCAAGAGCAAAAATAAACTGTTGGGACCTCCTCAAGATTAAAAGCTTCTGCACAGCCAAGGAAACAACCCAGAAAATTAATAGGCAACCAACGGAATGGGAAAAGATAGTTGCAAATGACATATCAGATAAAGGGTTGATATCCAGAATCTACAAGGAACTCACCAAACTACACGCCCGAAAACAAACAACCCAGTGAAGAAATGGGCAGAAGATATGAACAGACACTTCTCCAAAGAGGACATCCAGATGGCCAACAGACACATGAAACGATGCTCAGCATCCCTCCTCATCAGGGAAATACAAATCAAAACCACACTGAGATACCACCTCACGCCAGTCAGAGTGGCTAAAATGAGCAAATCAGAGAACTCTAGATGCTGGCGAGGATGTGGAGAAACGGGCACCCTCCTACACTGTTGGTGGGAATGTAAACTGGTACAGCCCCTCTGGAAAACAGTGTGGAGGTTCCTCAGGAAACTAACAATAGAACTCCCCTAGGACCCAGCAATAGCACTGCTAGGAATTTACCCAAGGGATACAGAAATGCTGATGCATAGGAGCACATGTACCCCAATGTTCATAGCAGCACTCTCCACAATAGCTAAAACATGGAAAGAGCCTAAGTGTCCATCAACAGATGAATGGATCAAGAAGATGTGGTTTATCTATACCATGGAATACTACATGGCAATGAGAAAGAATGAAATCTGGCCATGTGTAGCAACATGGATGGACCTTGAGGGTGTTATGCTGAGCGAAATAAGTCAGGCAGAGAAGGACAAATATCATATGTGTGCACGTATAGGAGGATTAGGAGGAACTTAACAGAGGACCAAGGGGGAGAAGAAGGGCGGAAATGGTGGGGGAAAGGGAGAGAGGCAAACCATGAGAGACTCTTGAATGCTGACAAAAACTGAGGACTGGTGGATGTGGGGGGGAGGAGGGGTGGGCATGGAGGAGGGCACTTGTGGGGATGAGCACTGGGTGTTATGTGGAAACTAATTTGACAATAAAATTTAAAAAAAAAAAAAAAAAAAAAAAAAAGGTTAAGAATCTTACCGAAAGTCGCAACAGTAAGGATTAAAACCTTCATATGTCTGACACCAAATACCATGCCCTATTAAATTGTGCACTACTAAATTAAAAAATGCTTAGTTAGCTTAAAAATAAATATTTAAATCCTATAATACATCAAGTGTTAGTAAAACAGTATTTGAGACTAAACAGACTGTTTTTAAAACCTATTTTTCTTTTTCCAGGTGAACAGCCCTTACTTATCTAATCCCATTCCCATAATTTTGATTTCAGGAACTCACTACTTTCAACAAATCAGTTTCCTTATAACTCTCTACGATGCAGAATTTCATGCCCACATGCATGCTATTTCTCGTACTATCCTATTTAAATAACCATTCTCTTAAAATTCTATCTCCTTATTTAATACTTGGCACAATGAACTTTTCCTTCTCTGAATTTCCACTGCAACTGACCATTACATAGGTACCTACATAAACCTCAGAATTTCGTACACCTGTGTATCTTGCTTAATTTCTAGATTCAAATCCTTGTTTTACCACTGAATACCATAGTTATTAACCAAAGCTGTGCATCAGAACCATCTGGGCCACACTGTGAAGATTCTAAACAATTAGGTCTAGGATAATTTGTAAAATATATTCGTTGCACACTCCCCTTCTATACCCACTCTCTTGTGAGAACAAGGAACTGAACATGTTATTTTATATTGCTTAGGCCTATTTTCTTAAAATGAGGTTAAAAATCTACTTCATAGGATAATAATCAGGGCTAAATGAGATTTCATATAATCTGTAATAAGCCTAGCATTGTACCTGGCACATAGCAAGTGCTTAATAAATGTTAGTTCAGTTCCTTTGACAAGGAACTCCATCATTTTTTCCCCTACTCTCTTCCTATACAACATCTAAGAGAGGAATAAGCATATAGCACTAACTTAATTACTTGGTGACATGACATTCATACCCGTCTCTTTTGTGCTTTTGATATCCGAGGTGGCTGATTCTCAAGAACCAAGTTTGAAATGTTAACAGCAACAGAATCTATCTGAAGGAAACAAAAAGCATTAACAAATTAGTGAAAAATACTTTTAATTTTTATTCAAAGTATTAGATTATTAAATTATTGAAAAAATCACAAATACATGTATCTCACAACTCAAATCTGAATAACAATACTAGATATGATATTACATGACAAGGTTTTGTCTCCTTTTTCTATTTTTAAAGGAAAATTCATCAGATTCCTAAAAGGTTTTCTTAACAATTCTCCAAAGGCAATGCTCATCCCTGCAGGCTTTTCCTTATTGCTTGAAATTCCTCCTCCATTAATCCAAATATTTTCTGTTAAGTGCCAACTCATTCAGTGGTCCACCCTTCCCTTCTCTAAGTGTTGATGGTACTTATAGGATCTATAAAGCCCTGCACTGACTCAGTTCATTACTGCCTTCATAACCTCAAATGTGGCAGGAAAGACCATTCTCCATCTTAATTAGTGAGAACCTGATGAACCCTACTTCTTGACCATAGTAACATGTTGAGCTTTCTCTATCCTTTCCCATTTACAAACTGATTAACTATAGGTAGAAAAGTTAAGGTATTGTTGGATAAGACAACCAATCTTAATCATCAAATGGCTATCATGTGTTTGTTTAAGAAGATGCTAGACTGTTAACAATCAGGATTAGTAGCTAGCATTTTTATTATTGCAACTATAGCTTAAACTAGTTTTTAGGAGGACACATACATAATGCGTATAGAGACCTCTAATAACAATAGAGCCAACGCTCTTCAGGGCTATTCCCAAATAATCAAAATATCAAAACCAGCTTAAGACTTCACATACTAGTTATATGAACTTTAGTAAAATGAATATTGTTATATTTTTCAGAGGAATCTGCTAAAATCTACAAACTGGCATACCGACTGACAATAGGCAAAAAACAGAGAAGCATCTGCAAAGCAATGACATAAGAATTCAGCTAGCATTCAGAAAGAAAACAAGCTTAAGTCCATGAAAACGAGAATAGATCAAAGTAAAATAGGAGTTTGTCTTTTAACAGTCAACAGTATGTAGCTTAAAAATCAAACATTTTCATCCTTGGAAATCTAGGAAAGAAATCTAAAAATTGAAAATGGAGAGACAATTAGGAATACCATGATTGTAACAACACAAACACCTGGGCATCATGCTGTGTTACTTGGTAATAAACTATGTTAAGGTACAGAAGGCCACGATCTTGATGACTAGCTAATAAGGCTAAAGAAAATGAGACTATGTTTAATATAATGACCACTGTTAATCAGTACAGACAATTTGTTTTCCCTGTCAAGAGCGGACCATATTAAAATCACATAATGGTAGATAAAATTTTGCACAGACATAAGAACTTTCTAACTATCGATAACAGAGTAAGGTTATGGAGGCTGTGATCCTTGATGTCCAAACCCATACACTAAACTACCACACCACAGAAAGTTATAACAGAATTCAATATTCACATCTTAGGAATAAGACCGTCCGGATTTTGAACTCTAGCTTTTGCATTTAATAGCTGCTATGAATTCAGAAGGAAGTTCTTAATCTCTCTGAGTCTATTTCCCTCTTGAAAAATGGGTTTCTTTACATTTATTTCATGGATAATATCTTATTGTGTTACTATAAAAATTACATGAGATAATACAAATATGTTAAAGTGCATGGCACACAATATCTATTAGCTACAAAGATAAATATTAGTTAAAATGATGACAGGGGCGCCTGGGTGGCTTAGTTGGTTAAGCGTCCGACTTTTGCTTAGGTCATGATCTCGCGGTTTGTGGGTTCGAGCGCCGCGTCGGGCTCTGTGCTGACTGCCAGCTCAGAGCCTGGAGCCTATTTCAGAGTCTGTGTCTCCCTCTCTCTCTGACCCTCCCCTGCTCACGCTGTCTGTCTCTCTCTCTCTCCTAGAAATAAATAAAAATATTTAAAATAAATAAATAAATAAATAAAAATAAAATGATGACAGTATGCTCCAATTTACCCAAGAAACGTAAGTAAATTTTCATTCGTTACAACTTGCTCATAAAGCACTTTATAACCTAAAAATAATTTCGTACTTGCTATCCCATTTGATTCTTTCAGAATCTTATGCTTAAACAGCGTAAGTATTTACGTCACATTATATGTGGGGTTTATGCTCAGGAAGCTTAAGTAACTTTACTGAGATTACAATATATTTCATGGCAATCCCGGGACTAGAAGTCCTAACTTTCCCTTGGTGAAACTTCCTCTAGTCCATTTTATCAGTCTGTTCATCTTTGGGGCAAGTAAATAGTTGAAGTGTACTTTTTTCACTGACCTCCCTTACAAAAACACATTACCATGTAAACCTGGTCACGGAAATATTAATGAACAGTGATGATGAGCATGCTTGTGACTTCCCTTCCCTCTAATTTTATGATTTCATTTCGTCAATAGTTTATTAGAGGTGGGCAGTTGCTTTCAAATGCTGTGGGCAAGGAGAAACATTACTTTACATACTTTACTTTCCTTAGAAGTCAGCCTCAGTTGCTCCAATTCTTCTTTATGTTTCTGTTCCATTTCTGCTTCCAACTTAGCAACATCTTCAGTGAGTTGCTTCCTCCTCTTTTTGTCATTCTTGGGAACAGCATTCTTCATACCCTGAATTTTGGCTGAAAAGCCACCAAAATCATTGTCAACAATTCAGGATTAAGAGGAAGTGAGAAATGGGGACAAGAAGGGGAGAAAGGTGTAAACAAATAATGACAGAAGGAAAAACAATTACATTATCAGACATTTACATAGAAGAGCCCAGATGGAGAAAAAAAAAAATCCTCAACAAAACTGTACGTTTAGCGTCATAGGAAAAGAAAAATGACTCAAGTTCTAAATCTTTTAAGTATCCCTTTTGAGTCCTCAAGTGAGGTATTTTAAGACGCATCCATTAGGGCTAAGTGTCGGTAACTGGTTCAGGAACGAGAAAGGGAGGCAGGGGAGGGGGCGGTACAGTCTGGGCCCAACACCACCGCTTGGAGGTGTTCTCAGACACTGGCACCCAGGCGACAGCATGGGGTAGCGGAGACGCGGCGGATCTGAGTAAAGGAAGCTTCTGAGTATCTGGTGGATTAAGGGAACACCGGGGCAGGGGATTGGGAGGAAAGGGGACACTGGCTACTTTGGGAAAGTCTAAAAGGAGCCAGATCAGAAGCCTCTCAAGATTCCAAGAACCGATCCGCCACGCGCCCTTTCCTGGGTCCTGGAGACTTCTAGGTTCCCACCCTCTCGTCACCTTGCAGCTCCTTCTTCTCTTTGCGATGCCTTCTCACTAGCTGCTCCTCCTCATCAAGTTCTTCCGCCAAGACCGCCTCCATGACATCCAGGTAGCCCAGCACAAGGGCTGGTAGCTGAACCACGAGCTAACAAGCACCTTCCACCCCTCACCCTCACCTGGGGTGCCATTGGTCGCGGCTGGGACCCAGTCCCGCCTTCGAGGCGGTGCCGGATCTAAGCCGAGTCATTGGGCCGAAGAGAAAGGAGACGGGATGACGCATGCGCACTCTCGTGACCCTGGTCTATGGAGGCGGGGTGATGGGGCGGGAGCGTGACAGCGTGTGGGGGTGTGGCTTGACCGCTGGCGTTTGCTGCCTCGTGATTGGCTAGCGCGCTAAAGCTCCTGCAGCAGTTAAGGCTACGCGTCAGGCTACTGGCTCTGACGTGCGCCGTGATGACGTTGGGAGCCATTTTGAAAGTTCTTTAGCTTTCGTTTGGTTTCCGGACGGACGTCGTTCTTAAATCTTCACTTTTGGTACAATTGCCGAGAGCTGTTCAAAGGTAAGGAAGAAAACGTATCAGTAAAACTGTTAATAAGTTTCAGTGAGAATCTTTGGGCTGAATCAGTCAAACACTAGGGAATTAAGTTTTGTTTATTGTTTTAAAGGTCGTAATACCTGAAGAAACCGCTTACAGTTGAGAAAATGCCGCCTCTTGAAACGGATGTAGAGTGGGAAACCGAAGAGGTAGTAAGGATGGAGTATCATATGGTACAGGAGCTTGCAGACCTAAGCTCGAAGATAAAGAAGCTACTGTCAGAGCGCTTGGAAAAGTATAAGAAGGTTGAAAGAGAACGGAAACGTGCAAACCTGACCGGTCACATTAAAGAAAGCAAAACAGTAGAAAACTCAGCATGCGGAAAAGATAGAAAAGAGACCTAGAGAATCTGTCCAGGAGATGCAAACTACGTGTAATAAGAATACCTGAAATAGATGACAAAGCAAATGAAGCAGAAACAATAATTTAGGAACTAATAGAAGAAAATTTTCCAGATTTGAAGAACGAACTAGATCTACAAATAAAAAAAGCTCATAGGCTGCCAGTAGAACTTAATGAAAAGAAAGTAACACCTAGACATATCCTAGTGACGTTAAAGGATAAAGAAAAAAAAACCCTACAAGTATTCAGAGAAAGCAGGTTACTTATAAAGGGGTAAAAGTCATACTGGCCTGATATTTCTTTTGCAGTTCTAAATGCCAAAAGTTAATGGAGGAGCATCTACAGAAGGGAAAATAATTTTGAGCCAATAATTCTATATCCTAAGTTATTTCTATACAGGGCAACTAGAAGACATTCACAGAGGCAGGAGTTACAGTATATCACTAAATGCTGACCTTGAAAATTAAAGTTAGTTAAACATTAAGATTAAATTGTTCTATGTAGAGGGTATAAGACTAAATGCAAAAGTAGATTTGTAAGTTCAATCTAAAATTTCAGTTTTCTCTCCTTTTAAACTATGTAAAGGTGTGGTAAATGTTTAATTTAGAATGCAAATAAGTACTGTTATTTTTCGTATATAATGTAGATAAAGATATGTATGCTTTTCCGCTAAACATAAGTAAATGGTCTTTGTCAGTGTGGACAGGACACAGTAAAGGCATTCCAAGTGTTAATCTGACAAAATGGGAAATCGGTACAGTTTTGTGTCTTCTATTTTTAATTACAGAGGGTGGAAATGTAACAAGTTTGTAATGTTAATACTGTGTAAAATGAAAATTTCTAAATCCCTGGTCAGGGAGGTGATAGATAAAAACTTTATTTTATGTGCATCTTGCCCAGGGAAAATCAGTAGTTTCTGCTTCATGTAGTAGTTGGTTATAAGTAAATTTGACACTGAGATAAGGTTACAGGTAAATTAGAATATACGAGTTTTATGGATTGGAGAGGAAGTGTGAAAAAATAGCAAGGAAACACTAAAATTAACACAATACAGATTGACAGAGGAACAGGTGAATTATCAACACTCATAATCAGTCTATATACCCCTGTTAAAAAGATTCAAATTGGGTTAAAAATCAGTTTCTGAACCTGGATGTTCACATGAAGGATAAAGGAGTTTAAAGACCAAGAAAACCATAAGTCATAGAAATTGAAGTAGGGAGCAACATTTTTATCAGAATTTAAGCTATAAGAAAGTATAAAGCACAGTGTTAGGATATAATACTTAAGTGTTATGTGGTAAATAACATGGTATTCATATGTAAAATGTTCCGTATCTTGATGTGAGTGGTAGTTTTACTGATGTATACCTTGGTTTTATAATGTAGACATAAAATCGTTGCATCTTATGTACTTAATAAAGTAATTCTTAACATGCATATGGCAAAAACTGATGGACTCTTGACTTAAGCATTTATAGTCCTTAATAGAGTAAGTGAAAGGAGATAAAGTAATTAAGTAGGGGTGTGTGTGTGTGTGTGTGTAGTATGTATTACTTTGCTACTTCATTTGTTTTTTGTTTTTTGTTTTTATTTTTTTAAATACTTCATTTATTTCTGAGAGAGAGACAGCGTGAGCAGGGGAAGGTCAGAGAGAGGGAGACACAGAATCTGAAGCAGGTTCCAGGCTCTGAACTGGCTGTTAGCACAAAGCCCGACTTGGGGCTCAAACCCACGAACCACAAGATCATGACCTGAGCCGAAGCAGGACGCTTAACCTACTGAGCCACCCAGGCGCCCCTTTGCTACTTCATTTGTATTCTTTTCAAATTATCCAGAAACATGTCTAAACTACCTAATAATTAGGATGCAGAGAAAACTTTGATATATGATTACATTGCACAAATGACCATGTAACAAATAAGCCTTGAAGCTAAGTTTAGATGCTGGAAAATCACACACTTGGAATTTTTGGAATGTTCTTAAATAACTTGGGCAAAGAGAAAATTATAATAAACACTGGTAATTTAGGAAATGATGCAATAAGGATATTATACATTACATATTGCATGATGAATGTATAAAAGACAAGGAACAGAGAACATTAGGTGAACGGAATAGGCACCTAAAATAGACTTACTTTGTAACTGGGGTTTCTAAATTTTTTTACCTTCCAATCCCAAGTTTTAACCACCAGTCCCCCCACTCCTCCCTGCCCATACACAAATGTACTCTCTGTTGTCTTTTTCTTAGACCTCCATATCATACTTTCTGCTTTGTGGTCTCTGTGAAAATTTCAAGCCTGGGAGCTAATAACATGGGATAGATTATAAAATATATTAAGCATCTATAAAGTTTCTCAGGGGCACCTGGGTGGCTCAGTGAGTGTCTGACTCTTGGGCTCAGGTCGTGATCTCACAGTTCATGAGTTTGATCCCTGCAAAGGGCTCTGTGCTGACAGTGTGGGCCCTGCTTAGGATTCTCTCTCCCTCTCTGCCCCTCCCCTGCTGGTGGCCTCTCCCAAAATAAATATGCTTAAAAAAATAGTTTCTCACTGAACATAATGCATTCTACATTTGAATGTTTACTAAATGTTAAATAGTGTCATTGGAATCTAGAAACATTTGCTAAAGCAGTATTGTACAAATTTTTGCACTTGAATTGTAAGCTATTGGAACATCCCCATTTGAATCAAAAGATTCCGTTACATTTTCCAAGTATTTCAGGGGAATACTGGTAACTTCTGTTTTTTCTTCTGCCTTGGAAATTTGCAAAGTTGGGACACAAGGGAACTTTGAAGTTGAACAATCCAAATTTAGGAATGTTGAATTAGTACAACTTAAATGGTAAATAGAGACTGAACCTCTCTCTAGTGAACAAAATAACCATGAGGAAGATTTAAATTCAAGTCATGCCCAGATCAAGGTTTCTGGACGAAACCAGAATTACAGCTTACAAAAGCTGTAAAAGGCCTGCATTAACTATATAATTGGTGATAAGTGGATACATTGGAATGGTAGCTCCAATAAACTACAGACAGGACTTTTTTAGACTCACCAGTAGTGTACTCCCCTGAAGGTGATAACATTCTTTTGTATTAGTAAGGGTGGGCTAGAATATGCAAACCAGTTGCCTGCAGATATGTTAAGATTCAGACAATGATACAACATACTTGGGGTTAAACTGAGATTCTGTATTTCTCAATAGCGCCCATGAGTTGGTGCTGTCAGTCAGGATACACACCACACTTTCAAACAAAAATAATAAAGCCTTCACTGTGTCTACTAACCATGAAAGTGAGGCTTAAAAAGTATTTGACTGAAGCCCCACAGTAAATATTAGAACCAAATCTGATTTCAAGGCTATAATTTTATCATCTGTAATCCTGCCTCATTCACACTACAGCACCTACTTGGAAGATTGTTGTAGGGCATCTGGGTGGCTCAGTTGGTTAAGTGAGTGATCTGACTTTAGCTCAGGTCATGATCTCCTGGTTCGTGAGTTTGAGCCCCGTAACAAGCTCTGTGCTGACAGCTCAGTGCCTGCTTAGGATTCTCTGTCTTCTCTCTCTCTCTCTCTCTCTCAAGAGCCTTCTTGAGATTCTGGGTGTCTCTCTCTGCCCCTCCCCTGCTCACACTCTTGTCTCCCTCAAAAATAAACATTAAAAAAAATTTTTTTAAAGATTGTTTTGAGGGTAAACTGATTTATATGATATGGAAGAAAGCTTCATTACTTCAGACAAGGTACATACGCAGGAAAGAAATGACTTATGGAGGGAAAAAGTTTTGTTCGTAGCATTGGGCTTGATTTGTAACATGGAAGTTTGTGGATAGGTCAGACAAGTATTTGGAAATACAGGTCCAGAGCCAGAAGAGATGTAAAGATTAGAAATTTAGGTTTGAGCTTTTTAATCTGAAGATGGTACTGGAGGCCATGAGCAATTACCCTGGAAAGGGTGATGAGAAATAGAAGGAAAAAGGAAAGGAGAGTAAACCTTAAGGGACACGTGTATTTTATGGATAGGTATTACAGAAGAATAGAAGATTGAGATTTACAGTTCAGTTGAATTCAACATCAAAAACCATACACTACAGTCAGCCATATTCTTAGAGATGAGTAATGTGGAGTAATATGGTATTTTTCATATCGAATATTTTAAATTTGTAATTTTAAACTTCTAAATGGCGCCCTATTGTCGTAAATATTCTAATCTGTAGTTCACTACTACATTATAAATAGTTTATTTTTATTACTAGCAGTTATTTCTGTAAAGTCCCTCAAACACTGAATTAGTGAATACTGTATCATCGCACCTGGGAGAAATCTAGGATTGGGTTTCTGTGAACCTCTGGTACATTATTTTCATCAGTTGATCAATACATAACCTTGTTTTCAGATATTTTATTTAGTATCTGTTGTTGATTCCCTAACATTAAACTCGACCAACAGCACATGGCCTGAACAGATCTTACCTAACATTTTCTTTTTTTTAATTTATTTTTTTAAATGTTTTTATTTATTTCTAGGAGAGAGAGAGACAGCGTGAACAGGGGAGGGTCAGAGAGAGAGGGAGTCACAGACTGAAACAGGCTCCAGGCTCTGAGCTGGCAGTCAGCACAGAGCCCGACGCGGGGCTCGAACCCACGAACCGCGAGATCATGACCCAAGCGAAAGTCGGACGCTTAACCGACTAAGCCACCCAGGCGCCCCTAACATTTTCTTAGTAAGGTACATCAGTGCCTCCTTGCACTTAGGAACAAGCACTACACAGCACTATACTTAGGGACCATTTTAAAAAGCAAAATCACCAAGAAAAAGCACAAAAATGGGGGGGGAAAAAAACCAACCCACAATATATACATGAAAACTACTTGTTTATAGGACGAGAGCAGAAATAAGACAGTGTCACCTTGTCTCACTTCAATTGGGCCCATACATATGAGATGACTCAAATTTGCTGCTACTCTGCAACATATATATGCCCATGAAAGCAATAGAAATACTGATTCGGGGGTTACTAATAAATTTTAGGAAGCAAATTCACATACATAATCTGCAAAAGTGAATTTGGCCTGGAATTCAAAATGTTTCTGTCAAGCATTTTTCCAACCGGAATTTGGGAAGCCATAGTTACACTAATAATGCCAAAGAATGCAGCTCTGAGACGGTGCAACACTGAGGACTCCCAAGGAACCAGGGATGACTGCAAAGGTCCTGAAAAACTTGTGCATGGTTATCATGAACTCAGAGTTTTGCTTCTTTCCTTCCCCCCGCCCCCCACCCCCACCTTTTTAAATGTTTATTTTTGAGGGAGTGCAAGCAAGGCAAGGGACAGACAGAGGGGGACAGAAGATCTGAAGCAGGATCTATGCTCACAGGCTGACAGCAGAAAACCTGATATGGGGCTCGAACTCACTAACTGGGAGATCATGACTTGTGTTGAAGTCAGAAGCTCAACCAACTGAGCCACCGGGGTGCCCCAGGATTCTTTCCTTTCTGTTAGCACTGAGCCAGCAAATCTGGTTTGCTAGCAACTGTTATTTTGCTGCCCTGTCTGGGACAGCAAGACAAGAATGTTCCTAATATGGAACAGAGCAAGGTGAAATCTAGACTGCCTCTCCCAAATATTAATTTCAAAGAACTCTCATAAAGACTAAATGATAGTATGAATCTATATGCCAAAAGAGTACTTTTGTCCTAAAAGTTATCATAATGATAAAAATATATATATATGTGTATATACATAAACATATATATATGTATATATGTTTCTTAGTCACTTAAGCAACTGAGCCACTCAGGCACCCCTGGATAGTAGCTTTTTAAGATAATTCCTTACTCTTTATCATGTGTCATGTTCACAGCAAAATAAAAGCATTTAATTTTTTTAAATTAAAAACATGTCCGCAGAAATTTTGAACACAATAGAGATAAGTGTCACCCATCATCCCACCATGCATAGATGCCCTCAGAACTGGGTATTTCCTTCTGGAAATTACTTTTAAGTTACTTTTCAAATTTTGGCTAATACTATATATAAATCTCTGCTTTTTATTCACTTGCAATTATGATACAGATATTTTCCAAGTCATTTATTCTTCACAAACATTTTTAACTGCTGCATAGTTTTCCATCACAGAAAACAACTATCAAAAATCACCACTTTTCAGCTTGTAGTTTGCTTCTCAGCAATATTAGACACTATCGACTATCCCTTCTGCCCACATTTCTACTCAAATGTCAGTGAAGCCTTCCCTTGTCCCACCATTTACAAAGAAAGAAGAAGAGGCGCCTGGGTGGCTCAGTTGGTTCAGCGGCCAACTTCGGCTCAGGTCATGATCTCACAGTCCGGCTCTGTGCTGACAGCTCAGAGCCTGGAGCCTGCTTCACATTCTGTGTCTCCTCTCTCTGTCCCTCCCCCACTCAGTCTCTGTCTCTGTCTCGAAAAATAAAGACATAAAAAAAATTTTTTTTAAAAGAAAAGAAAGAAGAAATGTGCTCTATTCACCAACCTTTCCTATTTCCCTGTTTTTCTTGCTTGATTTCTCTCCATAACAGTTACCACTTTCTGATATTATTATATTATATCCTTGTTAAATTGAGTGTTATCTCTCTCCCCCCTTGGCTCCCATGACATACTTTCTCCTACTTTTTCTTCTTTGTTTCTAACTGCTTCTTCTCTGTCTCTCACTGAAATTTGCTGGGTCTCTGAGGGCTCTGTCCCAGGCCTAATTACTCTATACACTTTGTCCCAACTTCAACTCCTGTGGTTTCAATTACTACATCTATGTGCCAACTGGACCTTTGTCCCAAGTGCCAGGCTCCTGGGTGGTATACATACATACATACAAATACAGCCTCCTGGGTGGCTTCACTTGGATTGCCCCACAAGTACTTTGGACTTAACATGCTAAATAGTTGGCTCTTTTCCAAATTTGTACTTCAGGTTTTTTGTTTGTTTGGGTTTTTGTTCTTTTTTGAATAACATTTCTACATTTCCAGAATTTCTTTTTAATTTCAGTAAATGGCACCACTGCACATCATAGAAGACCCCACATGTTTTTGTTCCCTCGTCTCTGATTTAATCTATTCCCAGTCCCAGAACTTTAGCCATCTTGGTCTTTTTTTCTGTTTCTAGAAAAACCAAGCTTCTTCCTGCCTAAAAGTTTTTCACTGAGTGCTTCCTTGACTTGGGAAAACTATTTTGTGATACTAACTTTTAGGATCATTCAGGTCAAAACTGGTATGTTCCATTTATCAGAGATTCATCATGTAACCAACAAGCTACCTGAGACCCCTGCCAGTGGGGGTGAGGGGTGTCCCAAGATAAGTATATGTCACTTATCTCAAGGCACCGTCAATCACTTTACCTTCTGGGTAAGATCATGACCTGAGTTGAAGTTGGATGCTTAACCAACTGACCCACTGAGACACCCCTCAAATTTATTCTTTGTATACAGTATAAGTGATCTTTGTAAAATTCAAACCAAATTTATGAGTTTCAACTCTTTTTTCCCCTATATGTTTATTTATTTATTTTTAGAGAGAAAGGGCGTGAAAGCACTAGGAAAGGCAGAGAAAGAGAATCCTAAGCAGGCTTCGTGCTGCCCGCAAAGAGCCCAACACGGCTTGAATCCATGAACTGTGAGATCATGACCTGGGCTGAGGTCAGATGCTTAATGACTGAGCCGGCTCAGGCGCCCTAAAGTGTATATTTCTTAATATGCTTCTCAAGGCCATCTCCAGTTTTATCCCATGCCACATTCTGTTAATAATCTGTTTTGCCATTCTGGACTTTGGTACCTTGAACTCTCACACTTTCTCTTCCATCAGAAATGGGGTGCCTTTGGAAATACTGCTTTCACACCACTGGAAATACTCATCTGCCATCACTCTTTGACCACTCTATCTAAAGTAAGGCACAATTTTTATCCATTATTCCCTATTGTAAGTGTCCTAATTATTCTCCCTTACAATACTTTTAATTTTTGTCTGTTTTGTGTATTTAAATATACTTCCATGAAGCACAGACTAACTATATTTGTCTTCTTCACATTTTTGTCCTCATTACCTAATATAGTGCTTAGCACACAAAAGCCATTAAGTAAACATTTTAACGAATCAAACATAGACTGGATGATCATTTAGCAATAATAAGGACAAAAAAAGAAAATTTGAGGTCCCTTTCATCTTCATACAGTTATGAAAATATTGTCCTACATTTTATTATCAATATTCTCAGACTCAAATCAGTCTTCAGTGGTAATTAGAAGACAAAAGATCAGATCTTGTCCCTACACTGAGGTTTTACCTGATGGTAACTAACAGAATACCAGTAAGTGAAAGAAACACTTTATAGAACTTTCTGTTTTGGCCTTTTAACGTGTGTCTTAATTTATATTGTATTTCAAACTTTTCAAGTTTTTTCAGTCACAATGTTGTAAAGTCTTCCATTTTTATTTCTTTTCCCATTTCTTTTTTTTTTAATCTTTTTTTTTTTTAATGTTTTATTTATTTCTAGGAGAGAGGAGAGACAGCGTGAGCAGGGGAGGGTCAGAGAGAGAGGGAGTCACAGACTGAAACAGGCTCCAGGCTCTGAGCTGGCAGTCAGCACAGAGCCCGACGCGGGGCTCGAACCCACGAACCGCGAGATCATGACCTAAGCGAAAGTCGGACGCTTAACCGACTAAGCCACCCAGGCGCCCCTCTTTTCCCATTTCTAAATCCTTTTGCTAAGTTATTTTTCTTCTTCCTTCATGAGAATTTTTTTTCTCATTTTTCCTTGGCCCATCACTGAACAATCGTGTGTTATTGGTTAAGAGTTCTAACCTGACAGAACCTAATGTAGTGACATGGCAACTTGTACTCAGCATCCAGTCCAAGTTCTTTCTGAAGTTGAAAGAAATTTCAAAAACTGGAAAGATAAGTACTGTGTTCTATCTCTTACAGGATTCTGGATACAAATTAGTTTCCATCATTTAGAGAAACTTGCCCAAGATTAACTGGGCCGGCTGGTTTTTCTGTTATTTCAGCTGTCACCACTGACTAGGACATCTTTGGAGGCTGTGGGTGGCACTGTGGCAGCATTCCAGTGTCCAGTGCCTTACACCTCATCTCTACATGTCTCTCTGGTCTCTGATCAAAGCCACAGAGATGTGTTCTTGAAGTCCACAGGTCTTGTGGCAGCCTCTATTACCCTCTTTATGCCTCAGCTTCCAATTTAAAACTGGGGGCGGGGGGAGGTGATGGGAACAATGAAAAGCCATCTCTTTATTTTTACAATAAAACCATTTTTTCAAATAAAATCTTATGTAGAAACCCAGTGTATGAAACAGGTAAAAACAGAGCCAATGAGACTGACAGGAATGAGTGGCATGGAATCTGACCTACTCTTCCCTAAACTTGAGGCACCTCTGAGGAGCTTCTAGGAGTTTAGTTTGACTATCATTGGATAATCTGAGGCAGAAATTTCCATCTGGCTGTATTTTGGAATCATCTAGAGAGTTTTGATTGGTTTTGTGTGTTTTTTTTCATGATTCATTGTATTTTATTTTACTTATTTTATTTTATTTTTTTACAAATAGTTTATTGTCAAATTGGTTTCCATATAACACCCAGTGCTCATCCCCACAAGTGCCCTCCTCCATGCCCATCTCCTCCCTCTCCCCCCACATCCATCAGTCCTCAGTTTGTTTCTCAGCATTCAAGAGTCCCTCATGGTTTGCCTCTCTCCCTTTCCCCCACCATTTCCCCCCTTTTTCTCCCCCATGGTCCTCAGTTAAGTTTCTCCTAATCCTCCTATACATGCAAACATGTGTTTTGTTTCTAATGCTGATATCCTGGTCTCTTTCCCAAAAAGTCTGCTGTTGCAACCAGGCAGGAGTATTTTTTTTAAAAAACTTCCCAGATGACTCTAATATACAGCCAGGATTGGAAAAAAAACTTTTCCAGATATATTTTTTTCTGATTCTGAGCACTCTACTTTTTACTGCTTCTGATTAAAGCAAATCTCTCATCTCATTCTGGGGCCTCGTGTTTTCTTCCTCAACCTATAGCTTCTCCAAAAGTCCTTAAGTTTTCCCAAATTCCTACCTCTCATTATATCTCTAGTCTTTTAGGTTACCCATCTGATCCAAAATCAGTGTCAGTTTCCAGAACAAAACAATATTTGTTTCATAGGTCTTTATCACGTTCTTGTTGTTCTTTAATACAAATGTACATGCAATAATAATTAAGTGATTAATAGTTGGGACTTGGAGTCAGAATTAGATTATTTTATATCTCTTCACTTTAATAACTCTGTAGCTTACTAACTCTTTGGACAAGTTAGGAGACAATGATAGTCTTACTATATAGAATCATCATAACAGTTTAGTAAGGCAAAAGCTCAAAGTACCTAGAACACAGAAAGTGCTCAAAATTGTTTACTGTTATGGTTACCAAATATGTAAATATATTTTTATTATTCAGTTTTTCTCACTGCATATAAATCATCTATGATGACTTAGTTTAGAGTTATTTAAACTCTAAAAAAATTAAATAACTCTGACTTTTGGACTACATAACAAAGTGTGGATGATTTCATTCAGTCAGTCTACTCAACTAATATTTTGTAAGTGCCTGTTATGTGCTGTGAAAGAAAAAAATAGAAAATTATCTGCCTTTAAATATCCCAGGTGTTAGGGGTCAGAGAGTCTTATCAGTTGAAAATGAGAAATCCTAATGAACATTAGGATGGAGGAAACAGACATCAAGAGTGCTGAATCTGGTCTAACATTATATTTGTTTGACTTACCCTTTTGCCACATTTCATTTAATTAGCCCTCAAACAATTTAAAAATCAGATACTTAAAAAAAAAAATCCAACCCAGACTTCCAGCTTCTCTTGAAAAATTGAGCTCTTGGGGCACCTGGGTGGCTTAGTTGGTTAAGCGTCCGACTTTCGCTTAGGTCATGATCTCGCGGTTCGTGGGTTCGAGCCCCGCGTCGGGCTCTGTGCTGACTGCCAGCTAAGAGCCTGGAGCCTGTTTCAGAGTCTGTCACTCCCTCTCTCTCTGATCCTCCCCTGCTCACGCTGTCTCTCTCTCTCTCCTAGAAATAAATAAAAAACATTTAAAAAAAAGAAAGAAAGAAAAATTGAGCTCTTACAAACACAGCAGCAGTGGTGCGGCACCCTTTATTTGGGGCATGTTTTCTCTGGCGCCCACATCTTGCCATTCCCTGTTGCATCCTCATCACAGAGACCAGGGGGCAGTTGCTGTTTACATGGAACTTGCACAGGGTTTTCTCATAGCAGAGTTAAATGTGAACTGTTTTCAGTACCCATGTCTCTACCATAGGTGGTAAAGTAAAAGCCAGGCCAAGAAGTCCTGTGTATGAAGAAAAATGAGAGAAAACATAGTTATCTGTGGAAGTGAAAAATCTTCTTTGACTCTAAGCAGGAAAAAAAGTATGTGTATATAAAAAAAAAATGCAATTTAAGGGTGCCTGGGTGTTTCAGTCAGTTAAGTGTCTAACTCTTGAGTTCAGCTCAGATCATGATCTCCAGGTTTATGAGTCCAAGCCCCACATCTGGCTCTGTGCTGACAGTGTGGAGCCTGCTTGGGATTCTCTCTCTCCCTCTCTATCTCTCTCCCTCCTCTGCTTGCTCTCTCTCTCTCTCTTTCTCTCTCTCAAAAATAAATAAATACACTTTAAAAAAATACTATTTAAGGGGTGCCTAGTTGGCTTAGTTGGTAGATCACATGACTCTTTTTTTGTAATTTTTGATTTTTTTTATTTATTTCTGAGAGAGAGACAGACAGACAGACAGCATGAACAGGGGAGGGTCAGAGAGAGAGGGAGATGAAGAATCTGAAACAGGCTCCAGGCTCTGAGCTAGCCATTTGCACAGAGCCTGACATGAGACTCGAACCCACAAACTGTGAGATCATGACCTGAGCCGAAGTTGGACGCTTAACTGACTGAGCCACCTAGGCCCCCCTCGTGACTCTTAATCTCAGGGTCATGAGTTCGAGCCCCATGTTGAACATGGAGACTACTTTAAAAAAATACAATTTAAGTTGCAGTTATTAAACTCCCAGTCAGTATTCGCTAATATAGTTTCAGCTTTAATAAGAAACTAGGTGTGAGTTGTGTCCCATTGATCTCTTGTGCTACAAATATTTCTCAAAATACCATAGGTGCTATATAAATATTTGCAAAATATAAACATGAAGGCCATTACAAAGGCATATTCTTTTTTTAAAGGCTTATTATTTACTTGTACCGAACAAGATAATATTTTATATACAAGTAAATAGATGAGTAGACAAGTACAAGTTGCATTAAGTACTATAAAGAAAGCAAGTATGCTATTATAGAGAATAGACTGGTTGGGATGGGGGTGGGAATCTAATCAGATTTGTCCAGGATGATCTATATCTGAGAAGGTAATATGCAGGCAAAAATCTGAGTGAAACATAAGGAGTCACCATTTCAGAATAAGTGGGGCTGGCATTTCCAAAAGAAACAGCATTTTCCAGGCTATTTACTTACTGATGCACTTGAACAAGGGTTAGCCATCCCCACCTGTGGCGCAGATGCCATGTGCCACCTTCAGTCTCTTGCTGCTCAGAGATTCTGTAGGATGCATGATTTAAAGCAAGTGTAGGTAGGCTCCTGGTCCTGATCTCCCTGAAGAGAAAAATCAATGGCAACTAAAACTAGCCCATTAGCTCAGATAGAGTCAACTCAGGATGATACTTTATCGTCATCACATGAGAACACACTTCAGTCAAAACCGTGGAAAAAGTAGAGTTTATTTTCAGTACCCTCCCATCTTCCCTTCCATGACCCCTTCCCACCTATTGATACTCTTTCCCACAAGCTACAGGCAAATCAAACATTTATGCTAGTCTCTCTTTATCCAGACTTGTTCTCTTTCCTTGCATTCAGCAGATCCAGACCTCACAGTTATATACCCCTACCCCACACCATCATATAAAAAAAGAAAAGGAGGGGCGCCTGGGTGGCTCAGTCAGTTAAGCGTCTGGCTTTGGCTCAGGTCATGATCTCACAGTTTGTGGGTTTGAACCCGGCGTCGGGGCTGTGCTGACAGCTCAGAGCCTGGAGCCTGTTTCAGATTCTGTCTCTCTCTCTCTCTCTGACCTTCCCCTGCTCGTTCTGTCTCTCTCTGACTCTCAACAATAAATAAAAGACATTTAAAAAAAAAAAAAAGAAAAGGAGGGAGAAACAGTTGCTCCTAAACATCTCAGTCAGGTGTTGAAAACAATTATTTATTAAACTTATTTGAGACAAAATGAATGACCAGAGTTAATGTGTCTTAAGCTTTTCTAGGGCTTTCACAGTTTAAGAATGATTGTTAACCTGAATGTATCTCCGTTCGGTAGAATTTGAAGAAATTATTTAAATGAAGAGTTTCACCGTGGGTAAGGCAAATGATACATTAGGGTGACTTCTGATACTTCTCCTCTTACATGTTATTTTGACTATTCTAGAATAGAGGTAAGAATATTGACAGTGATCACTTTTGAAAGTCTGATAATCAATGTAAAAAATTCTAATAGCCTATTTTGGGTTAAGTATACTTTGGGTCAACTGAAAATCTTACCTGCTGGATCTCAAGATTTGCTTATTAGAGGACCGGGTGGCTCCTTCGGTTAAGCATCGACTTCTACTCAGGTAATGATCTCCTGGCTCATGAGTTAGAGCCCTGTATTGGGCTCTGTGTTGACAGTTCAGAGCCTGAAGCCTGCTTCAGATTCTACGTCTCTCTCTGCCCATCCCCCACTCACATACAGTTTCTCTCTCTCTCTCTCTTTCAAATATAAATAAACATTTTTAAAAAATATTTTAAAAATCTGTTTCTTTACTTATCTTCTTTATAAAGTAGATTTGGCTTCATTTTTCTAAATGCAGGATTTTCTCCTGAAGTCTCTTCTATTTTTTAAATTGTTTCCCACCAGTATACCAGGATTTGTTATCGGAGACTCTTCATTGGGTTGCTACTGTCAAAGTACTTAGTATGTTTACAGAGAATAAACATGAAATAAAAGGTGAAAAAGAAGTTAGATTTTAGAGGAACTTGAGAGTTTGGGAATGTAAGTAATAGGCAGAATGCATCAGAAGATAATACAACATTTTCAACACAAAAGATAGCAAGAGTTCAGAAAAGAAACAGAGAGGGAATGGCTGTTGAAAATCAACTCCATTGTTTGTTGTGGTAATTACCCACTCCCCCTAGCCAATTATAATGGCTAGGATAGTGCTCTGGGCAATGTAATTTTCTTGGCAGGACTCTTATTGTCAATGAAGGAATTCATGTAATGCCCTTAATTTTGTTTAAAAAATTAGATTTTAACTTAAATCAGCATTATCCATCATGGTAGGGGAAAAATCAGATATTGTCATTGTGATGTTTATATCAAGGAAGTCTTAAGATTTGTGATTAAAGTACTTTGTTTCTAGCATTTTGTTTATACTGAAATTAAGTAATCAGTGGTGCCTGTTTGGAGTAGCATGGTAAATAGAAGAAAGAATGAAAAGCTATGGGAAAGGAAAAACGAAAACACATCAAAGATTTCCAACACTTTACACTCTTAGATTTTAAAGAAAAATTAATTTTATTTTGTAGACAACTACAAACTGTAATAATTTACCTTTTAAACAAAAGCTATAAATTATCAAGTAGAAAAAAACAAGGAAAAACTACATATTTTTAAAAATGTTTATTTATTTTTGAGATAATACCAGCGGGGAAGGGGCAGAGAGAGAGAGAGGGAGACAGAATCCAATGCGGAGCTCAAACTCATGAACAGTGAGATCATGACCAGAACCGAAGACTGAGCCACCCAGATGCCCCTGATCTTATTTTTTCAATTCAAACTACTTTCTAATTTCTCCTTTGAGATTTTTGATTCATGAATCTCTTGGAATGTGACTTTTAAAAACCTTTATATTTTAACTTAAGTTTAGACTCACTTAGAAGTTGCAAAAATAAGAGTTCTTGTGAACTCTTCAGCCACTTTTAGTATTTTATCAAAAACAGGAAAGTGTCATTGATAAAATACCACTAATCATAGATCTAAAGTTTATTTCACCAGTTTTACAAGTACTTTTTGTGTGTGTTTGTGGTGCAATTCTATGAAATTTACTCCACGTATAGGTTCATGTGACCATCACCACAGTCACGGCACCAAACTGTCCCAGCACTTCGGAAAAGTCCCCTGTACTGCTCCTTCCCAGTCACACAGTGACCCTGACCCTAGTTCCGTCCAAACTTCTCCTCCTTGAACATGTTGTATTTCTTTTTCTACACACTCGTTTTCGCCCTTTTATTTGTTTATATTTTAAATGTTTATTTTTGAAAGCAGGGAAGGGTAGAGAGAGGGGAACAGAGGATCTGAAGCAGACTCTGTGCTGCTGACAGCAGCGAATCCTATGTGGGGCTCGAACTCACAAACCAAGAGATCATGACCTGATCCGAAGTCTGACACTCAATGGGTTGATTCACCCAGGTGCCCCTGTTTTGGACCTTTTAAATGCTCTTTAATGGTTTTGTTTTTAGACTATATTAAGTAATCTCTACACCCAGTGTGGGCTCAAACCTACATCCCTGAGATGAAGAGCCTCACACACTCCGCTGACTTAGCCATCCTGGCACCCTCTTTACTATAGTTTTAATATTTTGTTAGTAAGAGTCTTGGGCTTTAGGTACTGCTTTGTGAGATTAATTTCTATATACTTTTTGCTTCACTGAACACATAAAAGTATGTTTTTCTGTTGTTTCCTATCTTGTTATTTCCGAATCACACAAAATTACTGGTCTTTCTAGCTCCTTTCTGTTTTTTGGCTTCTATCCCTTCAACTGTTAGTTATTTTTTATTTTTGTTCTTTTCCCATCTCTTTGTCAGAGGGAAAAATTGTCTTCCTTTATTCTGAAGAGCAATTTTCTGATTTCTTCTGATGCCTTCCACCTCCAAATAGCATTCCCGTAAAGCCTCACTCACCATTAATTAGCAGGCTCATCACAGTAAATCCCAGACTGATTTCTGCCTGTCAGAAATTCTCTCTTCATTTTGAAAAATTTTTAAGAAAATAGTTTTGTCTGGAAAACTATACCAGAAAATATACAGTCATTGGAGCAGAAATTTTAGCAATTATAGAAAAACATGCAACATCATTAAAATGAAAAGGCTACTGGGGTGCCTGGGTGGCTTAGTCGGTTAAGCGTCTGACTTTCGCCTGGGTCATGATCTCGCGGTTCGTGGGTTCGAGCCCCGCGTCGGGCTTTGTGCCGCCTGCCAGCTCAGAGCCTGGAGCCTGTTTCAGAGTCTGTCACTCCCTCTCTCTCTGACCCTCCCCTGCTCACGCTGTCTCTCTTTGTCTCCTAGAAATAAAAAAAAAAATGAAAAGGCTACTATAAGGCAGCAGGAGATGGAGCAGCAACTATTATAGTGGTACATGAAATTCTCATAACTGAATGATTATTTTACTTTTAAAATTTGAAATTCAGTGGTGAAATTCTGCATTGCTAAAAAATAGTAAGAGGTTGTAATAATCCACACTTCTAAAATATATTTTTAAAAATCTGTAATTAACCCTAGAGGGAAAGAAAAGGTTAATTGTATTAAACATAATGCAATTTAGTTATTAGAGCTGTTTTCAAAAGCTGTGTTTTTAGTGATGATAAGAATATCATGTTAATGCTCCATAGGTGAGACTGGAATAAATGATTCAAATAACAGCTAAAAAAACCTTTGGGAGAAGAGGATAAAGAAAGGGAAGGCACCTAAGATAAATGACTAGATGCAAATAACCTTGAGGGTGGGGGAGAGTGGAGGAAGATTGGTATAAAATTGAGGTAGGTGGTGAAATGAAACACTTAATGTTCAGATTCAAGAACAGATCATCCTAATAAAATTGAAAGAGAGAGACTTTGGCAGACTGGCTAAAAATAATTAGGTTAAAGGATTGTAATAGATACTTCCATCTGTATATGGCTTCATATTTCCCAACATATGCAATCTCTCTATAAGGAAGTCAGTTATATTTAAAAGCAAAGAGTGTGGGATTAGATGACTTGCATTGAGGTTCCAGTTCTAACGCTTAAGGCTAGTAATAGGATAGCTGAGCAATTTGATCTCTTAGGGTCTCAGTGTCTGCCTCAGTAAAATGTATAAAATAGTAGTACCTGCTTCAAGGGTTGCTTTGCGGATAAGTCGGGACAATTTACATAACGTAGTAAGCTCTCATTTAACAATATTAGCTACTATTACTATCAAAGATAACCCACCTTATTGTTAAGAAATGTCACTTGAGGTAGAAATAAAGTATGCCAAACCCTGGCTTCCTCAGTGGGCTCGGTTTTGTATCTCTGCCATTCCTGATCAGGACAAGAAAAAGATCAAAATCCCCATATCCACCGGGGCATGGATAGGATGTCATCTGGTCTCTGCTTTTGAACTCTGAGTTTGTAAACCTGTGTCCTCCAAGCTGCAGCTTTCCCCATATTTGTTCATCCCTATGAATGGGTGATGCCCCAAGTGCCCCCAGCTTCCAATTTCTGCTGTTCAGAAATCACAGCAGCCTATTTCATTGATACCCAATGGCCTGTAGAGAGCCTATGCTAGCCCCTTTCCACAGAGGTTAGACCTGTGCCTCTGATTGTCGTCTCCTAACTCTTCATCAGCTGGATGACTGCTCTCCTAGTGTTGATTTTCCGTTCCTCCTAGATTCCCTTGCTACTATACCTCAGCAGCTAAATCAGAAGTCTTTGAATATTGATTTGATCTGGAACATGCTTCATTTTCCCTGACTATTTGGACAGTGCTAACCTGCTCGTACAGCCTACTCCATGTTCCTCTCAATTTTACTTATTCTTGCTTCTGACATCTCACCTTTCCCTTTCCAACTAATTAGTGTTTCCCAGGATGCCTCAAAGCCAAGCCAATCTGAGTTGTGGTATACAAACATGGGTGAGTGCCTGGCTGGCCCAGCTGGAAGACCATGTGGCTCTTGATCTCAAGATCGTGAGTTTGAGCCCCATGTTGGATGTAGAGATTACTAAAAATAAATAAACTTAAAAAAGACACAAAGCATGGACATATTTCATAAGATAAGAAATGGGGATTTGATATCATATGGCTCAACAGTATTAACTATCCTACTTATTTGTTGCATGGGTTTACTGTGGAATTAGAGTCTGTACATAAACTATACTTTAAACGATAAATCATAACACTATAATGATAATGGACAATTTTCTCTTGTGTTGTCAGTTCTCCCTTCAGTTTCCCCTCTGGCCCTGTCTTTGTTTCCTTGACAGGGCTAGCTACTTCATTGTATGTCTTCTCTCTCACTTTTTTTATTCCCTTTTCCTCTTTTTTTTTCTTCAAGTTTTTATATATATTTTGGGAGAGAGAGCAAGTAGGGGAGGGGCAGAGATAGGAAGAGGGAGAGAGAGAATCCCAAGCAGGCTCCACACTGCCGGCCTGGGGCCCAATGTGGGGTTAAATCCCACAAACTGTTAGATCATGACCTAAGCCAAAATCAAGAGTCAAATAGTTAACTGACTGAGCCACCCAGGCACCCCTCCTCTTTTTTTCTTAATTTATATTCCTTCCCCACTCCCATTTTCCTTATACTTTTTCATCCAATAGGATCTTATTTCTCTCTGGGACGTCAGTGCCTCTCTGACACTGGGTTTTACACTAGCTCCCATCTTCTACCCAATGATGAGCTTCTGTGCCTTCCAAAAGTACTCTCTCTTGATGGGATGGGACAAGTCAAGGCTTGGGAATTCATACAGTGGAAATATTCATACAGTTCATACAGTGAAAATAAATGCTAATCTCAAAAGAGTGAAATTGATTTTTATGTGTTGATATGGAAAGATCTCCAGAATAAATGATTAGGTAAAAACAAGATACAGAAAAATGCATATAGAATTATTCAAGTTATGCAAATAAAAAAGATAGACAAGTTCTTATGTATTACATTCACTGTGGGGAAGAGTAGAGTAAATGAACTGACACATTTTTAGACACTTTTGAAAGACTCCAGGTATTTTGACCCAACAATTCCACTTTTATAATAGACATTTTATACTGAAGAAACAAATTTTGTATAATTATGGCAATTTACTTATTGCTACATTTTTAATAGCAAAAAAATTGGAAATAATACTGGTGTTCTTAATACCAAGAAATTAAGTAAATGAATCATGGAATATCCAAAAATGATATAAACTAGTTATTAAAGATACATTTTAAAAATCTATTAATGATATGGGAAATATAATAACACATTTTAAACAAAAAAGAAATTTACAAAACAAATTTTATACAAGGATTTTAATCTTGCTTATGGGTAAGATACACTTGCATAGACAAATAATGAAGGAAATGCAAGTAAATTTTCAAGTGGATATCACTGGGTAATGAGATTAAGGGGGTTTCTATTGTTTTTCCTGTCCTCTGTCCATTTTCCAAATGTTAAACTATGAAAACAGATTCTTCTATAATAGTAGAGAAAGTAGAAAATGTTATTAAAATAATACATTTTGGGGGGTACCTGGGTAGCTCAGTCAGTCAAATAGACTTTAGCTCAGGTCATGATCTCACTGCTTTTGAGTTCAAGCCCCATGTACAGCTCTGTGCTGACAAATCAGAGCCTGGAGCTTGCTTCAGATTCTGCATCTCTCTCTCTTCCTCTCCCCTGCATGCACTCTGTTTCACTCTCTTTCTCAAAAATAAATAAACATTAATTTTAAAAAATTAATAATACATTTTTTGAAAAATTTGTGGGTGACGGGTGAGCTCAGTTTTTGAGAACGGGAAGTTTCCCCCTTCTTTTTTTCTCTCATGGTTGGTTTCTATCTTTATATAACTCCATCTGTCTATCTATCTATCTATCTATCTATCTATCTATCTATCTATCTATCATCTATCTATCTACCTGCCTATCTATCCATCATCTGTCTTTACTTTCTTCAGTGGAACTTTCTAAACAAGTTTGTTCTGTTTTATTTAGTTAATAATAGTTCTTATGATTAGAAATGACTGCTGCCAGTCTTGTTGAGTGACTAGGTATGTTGGCACATATCATTTTTCCAATAATAAGAGTATCATTATTATAGTTCCTTACGTCTCCAAGTATAAACTGCTTCATGCTGTATTTGTTTAAATTCAGGGTCGCTCTTATATGCTTTTGAGTAATGATGCATTAAAAGGCACATTTAGCTTAGCATTTCAAATTTGTAACAGACAACCATGCAACTACCTGCACTAAGAAATTCTCTTCCCAGTAAGTAGTTCATATTTGCTGAAATTAAGCAGAAAAGTTAAATTCAGTCCTGGAAGATAAATTCCTCATCCAGATTGGTGTTAGTAAAAACCATTTGGAAAAGAAATCTGTTGCTCAAAGAAGCCATTCTATTTCCCCAAGAGAGATAAGATTTGTAATCAAAATATTAGTATCTATAACAATAATTTTACTGCAATCTGTGCTCATAAATCATCTTGATTCCTAAATATTCCTTTATTACATTACTTGTTAGTGCATCTTGTCATTCTGTTCACTGTTCTTTTACCTTATTAGTACTAGTATTTTTAGCTTACACTAAGTAACATTATTTTCTTTTTTTAAATTTTTTTAACGTTTATTCATTTTTGAGAAACAGAGCATGAGTGGGGGAGGAGCAGAGAGGGAGACACAGAATCTGAAGCAGGGTCCAGGCTCTGAGCTGTCAGCATAGAGCCCGACATGGGGCTTGAACCTACAAACCATGAGATCATGACCTGAGCTGAAGTCGGACACTTAACAAACTGAGCCACATAGGTGCCCCTAAGTACATTATTTTCTAAGGTGTGATTGTTTAAGAATTAAGCATCTAAAAATTAGATGCTCCTGGGGTTCCTGGGTGGTTCAGTTTGTTAGGCATTCAACTTCAGTTCAGGTCATGATCTCATGGCTCCACTGTGCACAGAGCTCACTTCAGATCCTCTATCTCCCTCTCTCTCTTCCCGTCCCCCAAGTCTGTCTCTGTCAAAAATAAATAAATATTCAAAAATAAACAAGAATTAGATGCTCTCTTACCTGTGTTTTCATGGCAGTTTCCTCGTATATCCATTAGTGCAGAAATGGTTTGATTTTCTAAGTTTTGTCACACTGGACTGCAAATTCCAAAATTAGAAACTACACTTTATTCATTTTTATGTCCTCACACTTAGGATAGTGAATGGTACAAAGGAAGCAATCAATAAATGATTTTTAGATTGAGGAAAAGGGCAGATGATAAGAATAGCCATCTCAATTTCAAATATTTAAAAATTTTATGTTATCTTACTGATTAATCCTGGGAAGCATTTTATATTGATTTATGTTTTTAATCCTCTGGTTCATTTCAAATAGGTGAAAACTTGGGCATCTGGGTAGCTTAGTCAGTTAAGCATTTGACTTCAGCTCAGGTCATGATCATATGGTTCATGAGTTCTAGCCCCACATTGGGCTCTGTACTGACAGCTCAGAGTCTGGAGCCTGCTTTGGTTTCTGGGTCTCCATCTCTCTTTGCTTCTTCCTTGCTTACACTCTGTCTCTGTCTCTCTCCCTCTCAAAGATAAACATTAAAAAAATTGGAGAAAACTTAAAGGTAGAAATATTTGTTTAGGGCTTATATGTTTTATTTTAATCAATATTGCCTAAATGGAAATTCATATTCTTATCTTCAAGAGATATTTTCAACTTTTAGAAACAAAAAGTAAGTCATATATAAATGTAGATCTTTTTTGTATCAGCCCCGCTAAAAGTTACCTTTTTATCTCTGATTATTACTCCGAGTATTTCTACCAAGGGATTACATATTTCTTACACAATAAGGAGCATCACTTCTATTTTTATATATTTTACTTTCTTCTAGTTATTTTTTACTTTGTGTTCATCAACACAAAGTAGTTAGGAATCTACTTAAGAATTGAGATTTTTGTCTGCACAAAGTGGTCCATTAGACACAATTTAAGAGTCAACGTGAGACCATTAAGAGGACTTGCCTTTGTGTTACAGTGTGAGGAAATCCTTCTGTGGAAGGTAGAGCAGTGGCCCACCATATCTTAAGCCCCTGTGAACCTGTTACCTTACATGTAAAATAGGACTCTGCAGAGGTGATTAAGTTAAGAGTATTGACATGGAAAGAATTTCCATGTGAATAATCACAAGGTCTTTCTATGTGAAAAAAGACAGGACAGGCAGAGTCAGAGATGTGAAGGGGGCTTCTTTGCTGATTCCGCAGATGGAGGAAGGGGAAACCTGAGGGGAGGCATGCGGGTAGTCTCTTGAAGCTAGAAAAGGTGAGAACACAGATTCTTTTCTGGAGCCTCCATTGAGGAGTGCTGCATTTCTGACAGCTCAATTTTAGCCTAGTGAGAACCATCTTCGACTTTTGAGCTCCAGAACTGTAAGATAATAGTTTTGTATGTTTTATAATTTGAAAACAATATGTGAAGCACTTGGGTGGCTCAGTTGGCTCAGCATTGGACTTCAGCTCAGGTCATGATCTCACAGTTTATGGGCTCAAGCCCTGCATCAGGGCCTGCTTTGGATTCTGTTTCTCCCTCTCTCTCTGCTCCTCCCTCGCTTGTGGACTCTCTCTCTCTGTCTCAAAAATAAATAAACATTAAAAAAAATTTTTTTAAAAGAATATATTACTCACCATCCATAAAAATAGAACTTCTGCACTTGCACTAATGATTAAAATCCTACATTGCCCTATTTGCATTGTTTTAAGCCACTAAATTCGTGGCAATTTGTTACAGCAGCAAACAAACTGATACACTTCCCTTGTATTATTCTACATACATGATATTATTGGTAAATGAAAAGCCCCTCCATCATGCAGGCCAGAGACAGCTGCACATGATCAGTCTGGCTAGTCTGACCAGTTAGTGCTCAGTAGTGGCCAGGATGATTGGTGACCAGTGAAAATGCATAACACATAAGGCCAGTTGACAAACTGACTCAGGCAGAGAAAACAGGATGCCTTAGAAAGGCTGAGTGACCTGAGGCATATCCTTAAGAGACAGATGACCTAAACAGAGAATAGCCTTGAAGGTAAATGCACAATAAGACATGAGAAGGACAAGGCAGGAGATGATACTCTGCTGACTCATGTACCATGTCTTCTAGGTTTAACACAAAATGATGAAGAATGTGGATAGAGGTTCAATCAGCAAAAGAAGACAGTTTGCTATTTCATAGGCTATAAATTACAGAGCATATAAAGAAAGATCATATACAGAAACAGCATATACTGAAAAATTAGACAGCCATTAAAAATATTTTCACAGAAAAAAACAGAAGGACAATAACCTAAGAAAAACATAGGTATTTTGTTCAGGCTGTTGCAATAGCAAGAATATCCAAAGGCAAAGGCAGTGTTTCCTGGAAAATGAGAAACAAGAGGAATATTATATAGCAAAAAGACAAATTGGCAGAGTCCCGATTATAAATTTGGTAACCAAATTTATAGGCAGGTGCCAATATCTTTTAGAAAACGCGCGCGCGTATGTGTGTGCGTGTGTGTGTGTGTGTGTGTGTGTGTGTGTGTGTGTGTGTATGAGAGAGAGAGAGAGAGAGAGAGAGACATAGGGAGAGAGAAAGAGAAAAAAGTTGAGGGGGGGTAGAGGTAAAGAGAGAGATTGGGCCTGTTATAGTCCATTACATCCTGTTCTTGGAGCTGTTAACTCAAAGAAGGAATTTAGAGGGATGGATTAGTCTCTCAGTACCAGGGAGCAGCAGGGTCAGAGTACATTCAGAGAAGAAAATTTTACATTTCTCTGCACAAGCAAAAGACAAGTATATTTGCCTATCTGAAGATAAAGAAATTCTTTTTTTTTTTTTAATTTTCTTTTAATGTTTTATTTATTTCTAGGAGAGAGAGAGACAGCGTGAGCAGGGGAGGGTCAGAGAGAGAGGGAGTCACAGACTCTGAAATAGGCTCAGGCTCTGAGCTGGCAGTCAGCACAGAGCCCGACGCGGGGCTCGAACCCACGAACCGCGAGATCATGACCTAAGTGAAAGTCGGACTCTTAACCGACTAAGCCACCCAGGTGCCCCATGATAAAGAAATTCTTTATAACTCTACGTATTTCTGGGTTAGGGAAAACACCTCCTGCTGTAACAAAGAAACTGAAATTTCAGTGGCTTAACATAATAATGCACATTTCTCACAAAACACTTCAAATCTGGTGTTCTTGGTGGGCAGCTCTCCTGTACATAGTGATTTACTGTCTCAAGATCCTTCTTTCTTGTACCATTTTCAACATGTGACTCCCATGGTCTCCTTGGGCGTCATTTCCTGCCATCTATCTCAGAGGAAGAAAGAGAGTTGGAGGATCATGAAAGGAATGCTTTTATGGGCCAGGCTAAAAGTACTCTGTAATCTTCCATTGACCAGAATTTGGACGTATAACTATTGTTAAGAGTAAGTATGGCTGGGAAATATGGTATAGCTGGGGTTTTAGAAGGAAAGAGGAACAGGTTTTATCAATCAATAAAATTTTAAATTAAACTTAGAAGTAAAATTTTTAAGTGATAATAAAAAGGTGAACTTTCCAGTAGAAAGATGACCAATACCAAGGATTAGTAAAAATATTCAAGAATATTAAGAATCATTAAGGATAAAGTTAAATAAGCCACAAAAAATCTACTTTTCATATTAAACCGCCAATATTAAAAATAATAGTCCATGTTATTTTCATAAGTACTGAGAAATGGAGAGTCTCCATTACACAAGTGAGGGTATAAAATGGTTCTCAAGTTCTAGAGGGCAATTGACAATATACACCCAGGTATTTTTACATGTGCATGGTCTCTGATCTAGCCTTCCCATTCAAAAAAATTTATCAGAAGTAAATCTCAGAAAAGTCTTCAGAGATTGACCAAAGTCATCCTTGACTTCTGTTTTTCATACACTACCTGACATCCATCAGGAAATCATGTTAGATCTACCTTCACAATATACCCAAAATCTGACTCCTTTTTTTCCCACATTTACTTCTTGTCTTTCTTACTTACAGTCCAATTTTAACACAAGTAGCCATCACGATTCTTTTAAAACCTATGTCATTCCCCTATCCCAAAAGCCTCCAAGAGCTCCAAACTTCCCTCATCTCAGAGGAAAAGCCAAACCAGCTGCATATGATCTGCGGCACCTAGGCCAATGGCAAACTTCTCTGATCTCATCTTTTACTCCCCCACCCCACCCCTACTCTCCAGCTCACTTTGCTCAGGCTACACAGGCTTCCTTGTCATTCCTGCATGTGTCAAGTGCATTGCCTCCTCAGGACCTTGCCATTCACTGTCCATATCTCTGCTCAGATATCAGTGAAGCCCACCAAGTTCCTCCATGCAAAAAAGCAATGTGCCCCCTCCATTCTCTCTCCTACTTCCCCTTACACTGCTTGGTCTCTCCCCATCACATTGATCACCACCTGATATATTACCTATCCTTGTTCAACTGAGTGTTACCAATCTTCTGTTGCAATGAGGTCCGGGGTTTTGTAACTCCTAGAACAGTGCTTGACACATGGAAGGTGTTCAGTAAATATTTGTTGAGTGGGTGAATAAAATACTGCAAAATTCCTGAAACATTAAAAAGTAGGAGACTGGTTAAATAAACTGGGATGGTGTACTTGAGGGTCAGATGGTCAGCTAAGACAGAATCAAAAGCCTAGACATGCAGAAGATAAAACTAGAATGTGCTTTTGTATTTCAAAGAAGTAAATTCTGGGAATACCAATTTCTAAAGAGGTAACAGTTATTTTTCTTACCCAACTGGTTTCTGAAACCAAAGGAAAAGGAAGTTTCTCATCATAAAATCTGTTTTTACATTTATTAACTGCTCCTCTGGTCTCAAATAGGTTTCTCTGTGAAAATGGGTGTTTCCAAGGGCAAGGAGGATTTTTAAAAAGCAATTTTATTCTTTATAGATTGCATTAGTCTCCTGGAGTGGCCATAAGAATACGCCTGCAGACTGCTTATATAAACAGCAGAAATTTATTTCCCTGCAGTTCTGAAAAATGGAAGTTCAAGATCAAGGTCCAACAGGCCTTGATTTGTGACAAAGACACTCTTTCTGGCTTGTGGTTGCCTGTCTTCTCACTATGTCCTCAGTTGGTGTTTCCTCAGTGCAGATTCATCGAAAGAGAGAGGCAGAGACAGAACGAGCAAGCACATGTGCGTGAACACAAGCTCTCTGGTATCAGACTTCAAACCCATTGGATTAGGGCTTTGCTGTTATGACCACATTTAACCTCAATTACCTCTTAAATGCACTATCTCATCTTTGTAGCTGCAGCATTTAGTACTAGATACTTGTATTTATTAGTCAAAAATGTTTTAGTCAAGGAAAGCTCTAATTTGGGGCAGCAGTAATATATATTTCTCTATCTATCTATCTATCATCTATCTATCTATCTATCTATCCATCTATCCAACTATCAAACTTATTAAACAAATGTAACTCAGTGAGGTACAAATAAGAAATGAAAATAGTTTCCTCCAAATACTGCCCTTAAAACAGCCATTTTAAATCCCTGCCTTGCCTCCTGTAACAAATATCGTATCACATCTGTAGGGTCTGGAACTTCTTGGTCAATTTCAGGGATTAGAAATCCATTCAGTCCATAACTCCAATTTCATATCCAAATAAAAGATTTCCTTTCTCTGTCATCTGCTAGCATGGTGATTTGAAAGACCGGAAATTAAGAAAGGGCATGGCCTTCTCTTTACCTCTTTCCCATTTTCTACTTTTTTGGAGAAGAGTGTAGTTTACTTCTGGGCTACAGGACCTTCCTTTCTTTTCTAGTTCCTAGCTCCTCCATAGAGTGGACATGGGGAGGAGTCAGGTAGACTCAAGGGGCCATCATTGTCATCTTCCTCGGGCTGTTTGACACTATCTGATGGACCAACACTACCCTGCCATTGACAATGATCTCTCCATAGCAGGTATTCAGATACTGGATTTCCAGAGGAGAAACAGATGTGAGTTCTTTAGGGGCATTCCCAGTCCACAGGGTCTTGTTTAAATTTTTCCAACTCTCCTCAGCTCTTGCACTTAATGTTATACTCCTGAACCTTTGTTTTGTTGCTGGGGGACTTTTTTGCCTAGTAGTTAGTTTTTTTGTGTGTTGGTGCCAACATGATGGCACAAGCCCAGCATTGGGTGCTCACTTGGCCTACCATAAACTCACATCCTCATCAGCCCAGAAGTGATAGCTGGGCTATTCCATAAACGTTTCTGTCTCTCTTACTATCATTCACCAATTCCTGTTTTTCTGTTCACATAGTCTGTAGGAAGATCAACTAGCCTGTGTCTTAATTTGATGCACAACTAAAAAACTAGGTGCTGGTTTTCCTTTTATGCAGGCACCCCCAGACTTTGCAAGTAATTCTCTTAGAGCCCTTCTCACTTGGCCTTTTGGAAAAGGGTAGGGGAAAGCCATGGCAGAACTTCGATAAGCCAACAATTTATGACTCCAATAATTCCCATCTGTCTCCTCCTTCTCTGGCTTATACGGTTTGAGGTAATTGTAGTTATTGAGGGGCCAGTTCTGTGATTTAGAATGTGCAAATACTTACTGCTTCTTTTTCCTCAGCTTTGGACCCTGGCTATCAGTTTTGGGTCAACAGGGAAAGTTCTATACAAGCTCAGGTGCCATATCCTGTGTAGAACTTGGCATTGCACTCTTCTCTTTTGGAGGGTGCTTATAGAACTTGTGTCTCGTTTTACGTGTATTAGCACCCTATGAGATGCAGGACAGCTATCCCCCATTTTGCTGATGAACTGAGATAGTTACAGTCAATCCAGGACAAATTAATTGAAAACTCTACTGTGACCGCAGTCAGGCCTGAACCCCTCCTCAACTGTTTCTGCAAAATGCTGCATGTTTTTCAACTCCAGAATGCGGTCTTGTTCTCTCACAACTTTGTTTGCTGGAGAAGTGAACAAAAACCCTTGGAGCTGAGGGAAAAGCTCGTCACCCTGGGTGCAGTAGAGTACCCATCCTTCAAGTTTCCCTCACCCAACAGCCAGTTTCCTGCCTTCCTAAGGCCCACAGCAATGAAGGGGCATTCATATTTCATTCTGTTCCCTTGGCTCTGACAGTGTTCCTTAACGTTTCATTAATAGGAATTTCCAAAGGACCTGGGAACCTACATGCTTAAGTAAAACTCCTTCAGGTCTGCTGAGATGCTCCAGAGCTCCTGCATCAAGCATGCAGGGTACACACTGAGATGCTACCCATATAATTGTAAGGTAAGTATAAATGAATTAGTGAGTTAAAAGTATAAACAGGGGTGCCAGGCTGGCTTAGCTGGTAGAACATGGTAGAACTCTTGATTTCAGGGTCATTAGTTCAAGTCCCACATTGGGCCTGATGCCTGCTTAAAACAAACAAACAAACAAACAAACAGAATATGTGTATGTATATATATATATCTGTATAAATATGGATATGTATATTTATATATACACACATATAAACATACTCAGGGGCACCTGCTGTCTCAGTCAGTAAAGCCTGCAACTCTTGATCTTGGGTAATGAGCTCAAGCCCCATGTTGGGCCTAGAGGTTACTTAATATATATATACATATATATATTTGTGGATTTTCAGAGGAGGCACAAATATGAGTTCTTTAGGGGCCTTCCCCATTCCAGGGTCGTGTTTAAATTTATATATATTGTACTCCTAGCATATAAGTTCAGTGATGCTTATCCCTTGGTTTCCCTTCCAATAGAGTTAAAAAGTGAGAATAGTAAAAAAAAAAAAAGCTTATATTTATAGCATATCTATGTGCCAGGCACTGATAGTTATATTCCATACATTTTCTCATTTAATTATCATAAATATCCTATGAGTTGGTATTATTTTTTTGTTTTACAAACTAATTAAACAAAAGTGATATAGAGAAGTTAAATTAACTGAACTAAGATCACCATTTAGAGATACTGAATTCAAATTATATAGAATCATATTCAGATGTAATTGATCTCCAAGCCTGGGCTCCCCCAGCACAGAGGAGAAAGACAGAGGCATCAAGGTGACCAGATGGAGGTACTATTTTGTTATGCATCAAGGAAAGAAGTTATACCCCTTACAATAACATATTTAATATTAATATACTTTACATTGCATAGATATTCATAAAATAGACTTCTTACATGGACTTTAACATTTCAAATTAAACTTCTTGCCCAAAGCATGGTGTTCCTTGAAGAACTCTCCTTTGTCTTTCTCAATGCTTTTCTTACATCAAATATTGTTTTAGCGTGATGCGTCATAATATAGTGACGCCCCTGCATTCATGCCCCTCTGTACGTAACACACCACACTTCCCATCAAGAGACTCAATTTATCCGTCTGCTTACTTGAATGTGGGCTGGCCTTATGACTTGCTCTGATCAATAGAAAGTGGTAGAAACAACCTTGTACCTGTCCCAAAACTTGGGACTCACGAGGCCTTGGCAGCATCTGCCTCTGCCCTGTGGGAGCAGTATTCTGAGACTGAGTTCAATGAAGATGCCCAGGATGAAAGTGAGTTTGGAGAGAGAGGATTAGCCAACCCAGCTTTCTCAGCTGACTTGAGTCAGCAGCTGACGTACTGGCTGAACGCACCTTTCTGAAAATTAATACACTGTCATTTCAATCTCTAAGTTTTAGGATGCTGGGTTCTTCCAAAGCAATAGATTAACCAAAATGGGATGGACCAGAAGTACAAAGTAATAGGTTAATTCAACGTAAGTGGGTATTTAAAGTACAAAGCAATAGATAAATGTAGGAGAACTTAGTATTGCTCTAATAAAACCCAAATCACATGGCAGTCTTCAGGCCAGACAGCAGGTAAATGCTGGAAGGGGCAGAGACGAGACTGTCAGTGAAAGCTAGAAAAGCAGGGAGGAGATTGCTCCTGGAGACCAGAGGGCAGAGGCGGACCAACTAATTACTGTCTATGGTACCTTGGAAGGTAGTAAACATACCTAATGAACTTGTTGATTTCACTAACGTTATTTCCATGTAGAACACAGAAAGTAACAATTAGCTTCTTTTAGCTGTCTTTGATGGGAGGTGGCATTTTCTATTGCTGCTATAAAAAATTACAATAAACTCAACAGCTCAAACAGCACATGTATTATTTTATAGTTGTCAAAATCCAGAGACAGTAAAAATTAAAACCAGATGAGTAATATAGTATTTAGCTAGAATTTATTGTGCACAAAAGAATAGTTCACAAACTGGGTCTTCAACTCCAACACTGAGATGTAGCTCAGAGGCATGATGTCATAGGATAGCTTAGAAAGTGGAAATGAGGAAGTCGTTTAATCTTTCCAATGACTGATGGTCACAATAGGGGTTGACTGTGAAAAGAGGCCTCTGAGCTTCTAACTTTCTTTGGGCGAGAAGCAGGAAGCAGGCTCAGGGAGATCCGAGAATATGGCAGAAGTGACGTTATTTGAGACCCAAAGCCTAGACCTGAAAAGATACCATAGCTTCCACAATCACCCTCTTCCCCCTCAAATACTGCTCTGAGACTACTAGGTGTGTGAAGAAGCCTAGAACGAAAGACTATTTGAAGAGCTGAAGAGAGACAACCTCCTCTCCACCACATCCAAGCTGTCTCAGCTGAGCTAGCTCCTAGCCAATCTGCCAGATGGACGCAGCTACCTGAATATAAGCCCAGGCAAGACCAATAGAATAACCACACACCTAATCTATAGAGTCATGAAAAATAACAAATCATGTTGTTTTAAGCCACTGGGTTTGGGGATGGTTGGTTGCTCAGCAATAGGTAACTAGAATTGTAGCTTAAGTAAGTAGTAAGATGCAGCTTTCACCAGCTCACACATTATGTTTATATTGTACTCTCATCCCAAAAGACACATTACCTCATCTCCTGAGTAGAGACAGAAAGGTATTATCATCATACAATACCTTGGATTGATGAGTATTATTGAATGTTTATTGAGCAACCCTAAACTATAGTATTATTTTTAAACTAGAATTAAGTGACACTCACTTAATAAAAGTTCTTTTTTACTTTTTATGAAACATCACATTGCTGCACATATACTGTCAGTCTACTCTCTATCTTGTATAGTGTGAGAAGAGTAATTTCCATTAGCTGTGTCACCTTCTAATGAGTTCTGAAATGGATAGAGAAGCCATATAATGAAGTAAAGAAAGAAAGAAAGGAAAAAGCCTTTTTACGTGGACAATGAAGAAACCCCAGGTGTAGAGATATAATGGAACAGTAAAGACAGTGGTCAGATGGCAAAACTGTCATCTTCATAAAAAAAAAAAAATCAAGAAATGCTCCATGTTTTTCCTGCTAACAATTTGCTTTAGTAGTACTGTTTGGGATTTACTCATATACTCATTTGCTTATTTATTTGGCAAATATTTGAGCGTGAGCAGGGGAGGGTCAGAGAGAGAAGGAACTACAGAATCTGATGCAAGCTCCAGGTTCTGATCTGTCCACAGAGCCAGATGTGAGGCTCGAACCCACCAACAGTAAGATTATGACCTGAGCCGAAGTGGGTCACTTAACCTACTGAGCCACCCAGGCACCCCTTGAGTGCTTCTTAATGAACCAGGCATTGTGTAGGATACTGGAGATACAAGAGTTAATGAGTCAGTTTTTTTTCTGACTCATAAAGTCATTGGGAATAAGGGGTAGGTGGGTAATGGAAATGTAAATACAGTGTTAAAATGGAGTGTGATTGGCCACAAGAAAGGACACTATAGTAATAGGGTTTTGTTGATTCTTCTTAAAAGTTTCTTTAACTCAATAGCTTCTTTAACTGCAACTATAAAACAAAAACAAACCAAAAACCCTGCCATTCAGTTTTGTAAATTGTTAAAATTTGCAGGGAGCGCTACATCTTGACTTCTCACTTTTCAGATATCTGAAGAACTATAAAAGCCCTTGGATTATATCTTATGGGGATCCTTATATTGTGTCGTGTCCTGATACTACTGGCCTGTAAAAGCTGCTGCCTAATAGAAAACCGTATTCTGTGATTTTCCCTAAGGGTTTCCAGCTGATGCCTAAATGGATTTTTTTTTAAGACGAGTATCTTCAGAGAGCAAGATGAAGACCCTTCTTAATGTAATATGAGAAGTAGTTTCAAATGACTAAAGCCAGCTTTTCCTCCTGAAGCTTTAAATCTACAGATGAGACTACCAGCCTCATTTTGTGTTTGTTTTTGACTGTGCTACCCAACAAGACATTGGAGGATAAAGGCCGTGGCTTCATGGATTCATCTTTGTAGACCCAGTAAGCATATAATACATGTTTGTTGAATGACTCAAAGAATTACAGCAGAAAAATCATCTTTTGAGACTTCCACTGTTTTCCTATTGCATTTCTGTCTGGCATACTCAAAACGTTGATTTTTAAACCACTTTAGCAAACCACCAAAATAAGAGAAGAACCCCCCCCCACAAAATCATGCCTGTAACTATGTGCAGCTTTGTTTTTTTTTACTTTTACATACGAAAGATTATTTGAAAGCACTAGCTCAAGAAAAATAGTTTTTAATTGTTTTACATTATTCATCATATTTATTACTGTATAAGGTGTGGGGGACAATATAATTCAAAACAAAACTAAGAGGGCAACGTATTTTGTCAAATTAAACTTGTGAAAGCCAACACACGATGCATCATTTCAGTAAGATACTGTTAGGAGAGTGCCAAGCAGATACCAAAAAACAAGGACAAGCAAGGAACGGCACCTTGCAGGAATTTACTTCGTCCTAGATACTGAAAAGCGATTTTCGAACAAAAGCAGCAGCATCCCTCAAGAAGGAATTGGCAACCCTCGGAATAAGCTTTCTTCCCATAACTGCTGCAAAGTTGCACAGCACAGAAGCCCTCCTCCTCCCCCGCTTCTTGAAGCTAAACTTAAGATCCGTGTTTGCTGTAGCTTTTCTGCAGTCGAGTCAAGGCCGTTTCTCTTCCCCTTTTCAGGTTGCTCTTGACCCTTCTTCCTCTTCTCCTTAGTTAAGGAAATGTAAAGTACAAAGAAAGAAAGAGTTGCAGCCTCTTTCTCTCTCCTCCCCCGCCCCCCTTTCGGAGGCTCCGCACCTTCCCTTCCCCGCCTTTCGGGGGCAGCCCTACTGTGTTCCCCGGCTCCCGCTCCTCCCTCCTCCACTCCTCCCCTCTGCCGGCACCTTCTTTCTCTCTCCCCTCCCCTCCCCCCGACAGGCTTCCCGGCGCGCTTCCCTTCCCCCGCCTCTCGGTCCCGCACCCTCCCCTCCCCCCGCCTCCTGCCTTGTGACACATCCCGGGTCCTCCCGGAGGCGGCGGCAGCGGCAGCGGCGGCAGCGGCAGTAGCCACCACCTCCGCGGGAGCCGCAGCCGCCGGCCTCGCCTGCCCCCGGCCCCGCCGCCGCTGCAGTCATGGCTGCTGATGGGGTGGACGAACGCTCGCCTCTGCTGTCAGCATCCCATTCGGGAAATGTCACTCCCACGGCCCCGCCGTACTTGCAGGAAAGCAGCCCCAGAGGTAAGGCCAGCACAGACCTTTCTACTTTGTAAGGAAAAGCCTAGAATGTTGAAGACCGGGAGCTCTAGCTCCGAGGCGGAGGCGAGCCTCTCACTTGGGCTGGGAGAGAGGGATGCTGACTGTGCCTTCCCAAGCCACAGCCTGCTTGGCTGAGAGCTTCCCCGCAGGGCTTTTGGTGGGGTGGGGTGGGGTGGGGTATGAGCGTGAGGTGTGTGTGTGTGTGTGTGTGTGTGTGTGTGCGCGCGCGTGTGTGTATTTCACTCCTTCTTACCCGCTGTGTGTGTGTGTGTGTGTGTGTGTGTGTGTGTATGTCTATTTCACCACCTCTTGCCCAGGGGAGCAGGATGTGACATGAATTTCCCAGGCTGGGCTTTACTGTTTTAGAACAGCCCGAAGTGCAGCAGGAGGGGGTGCACATCTTTCACAATCATTCACAAATCCTTTCAGGTTGCTGAGAAACCCTTAGTACTGCTCACCTTGGGATCTGTCCTTGAAAGGGCTTAGCTTGAAAAACATGCATCTCCTACTATTCCTCCACCAGAGCTCTCTGTTCAATCAGGGAATTGTCCCCCCAAAAGGAATAGAATTAATCAATATTCCTAATATGTCTGAAATTCCTACCCTTCCTTGTTACTCCTCTTAGTAAGGAGTCTGTGTTCATGTCAATGGTGAATGGTGAAAAATAGAAAGGAAGATGTAATATTTTTTATGTTTAGGTGAGATTGAAATGAACGTACTTCTAAAAGTAACCCAAGTTAATCCTGCATGTAATTCTGTTTATTATTTTACTGCTCAAGATGGAATCACAAACAATTTGACAGTGGCAGGATCTGACTAAAGAAGTGTGTGTGGGTGAGGGGGGGTTGTTTAGCAAACTATTCAAAGATCTTTGTTCTAAGCCTTGTAGTCAATTTCTATAGTAGAAAGAAGGTGGAGTCAGGACTTACAGAAAATGGAAGGCAAGGCTTTAAAAAACCACTTAGGGTAATGAATGGTCAAATATGGCACTTGAAAACTAGCTTAAGTGCATCTCTCTTTTTGGCTGAATATGAGACAAGTTTAAAAACCCAAGGAGACAAATGTTAATGCTTTTGAAAATATGAGCAGATCATGTTTCTTGTAACACAACTTTTTTCTAAGTTCAAGTCTGGAATTGGAGCTGTTGTGGAGCAGGTTCAACTTGTTTAGTGTTTAAAATTTCCACTTAACGCATTACAACTTGAAAAGGAACAATCTAGATCTTAATCCGCACTTAACAAGAAACAGGATAAAGGAAAAAGATGTTCAGCTGTGAATAATTCAGTGTGATCAATGAGTTGAGCAATAAGGTGCAAAATGGAGCAGAGACTCACCTACAGAAAAGCCACAAGTCATGTTTGTAGGTCCTTATTAAACTTGTGTCAGGGGGACCAGTTGGGGGGATTTCCTTTATTTATTTATTTTTTTTAAATGTTTTATTTATTTCTAGGAGAGAGAGAGAGACAGCGTGAGCAGGGGAGGGTCAGAGAGAGAGGGAGTCACAGACTGAAACAGGCTCCAGGCTCCGAGCTGGCAGTCAGCACATGGCCCGACGCGGGGCTCGAACCCATGAATCGCGAGATCACGACCCAAGCGAAAGTTGGACGCTTAACCGACTAAGCCACCCAGGCGCCCCAGGGGGGATTTCCTTTAATGCACAAATTTGATATTAACATGTGATGCCTGTTATCTAAATTGAATGGTCTAGAATAAGTTTAACCACTTATAAATGAATGTTTCAACTGATGAAGTTGATGAAAGTCACCCTTTAAAGCGAAATATTTGTAGTTTATTAAAAGACAAACTTTGGAGTTAAACAACTGTCCTATGACAGATTTTCATGCCCTCTGTCTTACATCTTTGTTCTTGTATTTTTAATCATAGTGGCTAAATTATTCCACAAAAATAGTCATACTCATGGACCTGCTTGTAGACTTCTGTATCATTTGCCATGTATTTGTTTAATCTGATAAAGCCCCTCATAATACGCAATAAGGTGCAACTTCCAGTTCAGCCACTGAGAAAAAGAAGTTTCATTCCAGATAACTTAATAACCGAAGAAATTCAATGTATTAAAGAACAAAATTCAACTGAGTACATTTTAAAGATCTTATTGGCTTGGGGCATCTGGGTGGCTCAGTCAGTTAAGCATCTGACTCAGGCTCAGGTCTTGAAGCCCACATGGGGCTCTGTGCTGACAGCGGGGAGCCTGGAGCCTGCTTCAGATTCTGTGTCTCCCTCTCTCTCTGCCCCTAACCCTGCTCATACTTTCTTTCTCGCTCTCAAAAATAAACAAACATTAAAAAAATTGAAGATCTTATTGGTTTTATTTTAATGATTCATGACTCGAGCAGCATCCCATCTAGCAGATGGAAAGGGGCTTCAAAAAGCTGTACAAAATGAAAGACTTCTATAGGCAGAAGGAAGAGGGAACAAGGAAGTTATACTGGCAAAAAGTGGATTGGTTGTGGGAGGACCACTTTCCTTTATGGGATGGCAGGGGTCTATCAGGCAGATGACCTCACTAGTGCTGATTGGGCAGTTCCTGATTCACTTTAAGATTCCATTTCTGGAAATGGCCAAAAGTGTAATGAAGTCTCACTTTGGTGATTGGAGCTTAGCTTAAGTGGCTCCATTTTGGTACTTTTGTCTTGTTTTTAACAATTGATTTAGCTAAAAGCTTTCTTTTTTGCCTTATGGTAGAATATAATTTCTTTTTGTAACCTGGATAAGACGGGTTAGATAATTAGAAACACTAATTTCTTTTTTTCAAATCTTTAATATTTATTTATTTTTGAGAGGAAGAGAGAGACAGAGTGTGAGTGGGGGAGGTGCAGAAAGGGAGGGAGACACAGAATCTGAAGCAGGCTCCAGGCTCTGAGCTGTCAGCACAGATCCCAATATGCTGCCCGAACCCACAAACTGTGAGATCATGACCCGAGCCGAAGTTGGACACTTAACTGACTGAGCCACCCAGGTGTCCCTGAAACACTAATTTCATGGACGTAATACCTAGGAAGCAAGAAGTGAAAACATTTTATGTATTGGAATTTTTGTCAGAATATCTTTTCTTTTTTTTTTTTTTAATTTTTTAAAATGTTTTATTTATTTCTAGGAGAGAGAGAGAGAGAGACAGCATGAGCAGGAGAGGGTCAGAGAGAGAGAGGGAGGCACAGACTCTGAAACAGGCTCCAGGCTCTGAGCTGGCAGTCAGCACAGAGCCCGACGCGGGGCTCGAACCCACGAACCGCGAGATCATGACCGAAGTGAAGGTCGGCCGCTTAACCGACTAAGCCACCCAGGCGCCCCAGAATATCTTTTCTTAAATAACAAATAAGCATCTTCATATATATTTTGAGTAATACACAAGATCTAATTCTAGAACAGCAGTGCTTTTACTCATTCAGTGCTTCATCGGGCAGCATGATGTGCCAGAGACAACTCCAGGTCAACAAGACTGACCAAACCTGTCCCTTCTTGGAGCCCATGTTGAAGTGGGAAGAAATAATAAATAAACACAATGGCTAATTATTTGTATTGTAGGAAACACTCTGTTGCTAGACCAGATCTGTTTAGTAGTTGAAAAGAATTAGAGTTGAAGGTTGGGATTCAAAAGACCAGAAAAGAGTGTACTTTTTGATAATGAACTTTGTTTTATGATACCATTCATAATTATGCAGACTTTTGTTTTCTAGTTAAGAGCCATAATTTGCGATTATCTCTAATCAAATCCTTTGCTGCTTGTGTTACCATCTTAAGAATAGGAATGTTAGCTCTCACTCCAAGATGAAATATTCCATTTTAAGTTGAAAGTTGGTGAAGTGTTTATTCATAGACAAGTTATTGATAATGTGGTGGGAAGCAGTATTCTACATCTGGTTTTAGCACAGTGAGAATCATGTCTGGTCTGTGTAACAATCCACTTGGGTTTCTAAATGGAATGCTTCTAGTGGTCTTTTACTGTCAGTATTGGATTCCTGCACAGAGTAGACCACCTCTGCTGTGATTAGAATACTCCATTTGGTATATGTGTCAGCTTTTGTTAAAGCATAGAGATTAAAATCAAAGACAGATTTAGGCTCATTTGAAAAAAGATTCGAAAGAGGCAACTGGGTGGCTCAGTCAGTTAAGCGTCTGACTTCAGCTCAGGTCATGATCTCACGGTTTGTGGGTTCGAGCCCCGTGTCGGGCTCTGTGCTGATAGTTAGCTCAGAGCCTGGAGCCTGCTTCAGATTCTGTGTCTCTCTCTCTCTCTGACCCTCCCCTGATCATGCTCTTTCTCTCTCTCTCTCTCTTTCTCTCTCTCACTCTCTCTCAGATATAAATAAAACATTGAAAAGAGATTAGAAGAAATATTGCAAAACTTACATAATTTGGCTATATTTGATTTCTTTATACATCTGCTATTTTTATAAGTAGGGTATAGCAAGAGAATATGACCTTTATATTATAGATGAGAGTTACTCTGTGAAAAATGGTTTATATTTGCAGTTGTCTAATTATCCATGTATTTAATAGGGAATGTGATTAACTACTTCACTGTAATTCTAAAGGAATTGTTATACAGAAACTTTTTATTTACTTAGTTTATTTCTGCCATTCATTGAGCAAATAAATATTGGCTTACTAGCTAAGCTCTGTGATAGGATGGGAAAAACGGATATGGCCCCTCTTCCAGTCTAGTGGGGGATATAGAGACATAAATTACATAATCATTTGAACAAATTCAAAGTGCAGTGGGTTAAGGACAGTGCCTGAAATTTATCCAGTGCCACGAAATTATATAATAAAATGATTTAACATGGTTAGGAAGACAGGAAAGGCTTTCCTGAGACTTGATTGAGACTTTCTTTGGTCTCAAAGTTGAACTTGGCAAAAAGGGTATTGGAAAAACATTCTAGACTAAAAAAACTGTGTGTACAGAAGCCTTCAGGAGGATGGAGTATGGTGAATACAAGGAGTTAGAAGAAGGCCAGGTGGCTAAAGTGGAAGCACCAATAGGGAATATACTGGAAAATGGGATTGGAGACCTGGATATGGTTGATATTCTCCAAAGACCTTCCTCTCACTCCAAAGAACTATGCTTTTTAATATTCAGGTTCTTGGATAGTTCCTTTCCTCCTTGAATCTGGGCTGAGCCTGTGGTTCAATTTTGATTTATAGAATAGAGTCAAAGAGAACTGAATGATTTCGGAGACTAGGTCACAAGAGGTCTTGCAGTTTTTGCCTTGGTCTCTTATAAAATGTACCTTGAAGAATGTAACTTGTCTTGTAAGAATTTGAATACCCCAAGACTGCCATGTTTTAAGGAACCCCTAAGTAGACACAGGGAGACTATGTGGAGAGAGGGATGCCTGACCAGTTCTCAGACATGTGAGTGAAGAAGCCTTCTTGGATGCCTAACCCAGTTGAGCCTTCAGTTGACTCCAACTAAAGCCACATTCTCATGTAGCTGCATGACAGATTCTAGATGATTACCATCCAGTTCAGGCTGAATAATTTACAGAATAATGAAAGGTAGTATTAAACTGTTTTTTTTTTAATATTTTTATTTATTTCTAGGAGAGAGACAGAGAGACAGTGTGAGCAGGGGAGGGTCAGAGAGAGAGGGAGATACAGACTCTGAAATAGGCTCCAAGCTCTGAGCTGGCAGTCAGCACAGAGCCCGACGCGGGGCTCGAACCCACGAACCGTGATATCATGACCTGAGCGAAAGTCAGACGCTCAACCGACTAAGCCACCCAGGCGCCCCTGAACTGTTTTGAGCCACTAAGATTTGGGGTGATTTTTTCTGCAGCAGCAGATGACCAGAATGATAAGTATTGCTCCATCCATGCAGGGTACTATTGGTCATGTTGAGAAATTTTGCCCTCAACAAAGAGATGATCTGGTCATGTCTTTATTGTTATTATTATTACATATTTATCATCATCATCATCATTATTTAAATGGAAATATAATTGACACACATGTTACATTCTTTTTAGGTATAGAACGCAGTGACTAAGATGTTTGTTATGCTGTACTCACCACAAGTATAGCTACCATCTGTCAGTATACAACTCTATTACAGTACCATTGACCATATTTCCTGTGCTGTGCCTTTTATCCATGTGACTTACTCATTCTATAATTGGAAGCCTATATCTTCCACTCCACATTCTCCAATTTGCCCAACCTCCAATCCCACCTCACCCCCTTCTATCTCCTTCCTCTGGCCATCATCAGAGTGTTCTCTGTATTTATGGATCTGTTTTTGCTATTTGTTTGTTTTGTTTTTTAGATTCCATATATATGGGAGGTTTTTAAAGTTTTTAAAAATCTATTTAGAGAGAGAGAGAGAACTGGGGAGGGGCAGAAAGGGGCAGAGAGAGGAAGAAAGAGAATCCCAAGCAGGCTCCATACTGTCAGCATAGAGCCCTACATGGAGCTTAATCCCACTAACTGTGAGATCATGACCTGAGCTGAAATCAAGAGTCAGATGCTTAACTGACTGAGCCAATCAGGTGCCCTTGTCTTTTTATTTTTAAGTAGGCTTCACACCCAGTGCAGAGCCCAATGTGCGGCTCAAACTCACACTCACAACCCTGTGATAAAGACCTGCGTTGAGATCAAGAGTTGGATGCTTAACCAAATGAGCCATCCAGGTGCCCTGTCTTTGTCTTATTTTACTTAGCATAATACCTCTTTGGTGTATTCATGTTGTCATAAATGGGAACATCTTAAAAAAAATTTTTTTTAACATTTATTCTTTTTTGAGAGACAGAGACTGAGCATGAGTGGGGGAGGGGTAGACAGAGAGAGAGAGAAAAGGAGACATAGAATCTGAAGCAGGCTCCAGGCTCTGAGCTGCCAGTACAGAGCCCAACACAAGGCTTGAACTCATGGACAGTGAGATCATGACCTAAGCCGAAGTCTGAAGCCCAACTGACTGAGTCCCATAAACGCAACATCTTGTTCTTTTTTATGGCTGAATAATATTCCATTGTGTGTATATGTGTGTGTGTGTGTGTTTGTGTGTGTGCGTTTGTGTGTGCGCACATTGCATTTTCTTTATCCATTCCTGTGTTGATGGACTCTTAAGTTGCTTCCATATCTTAGCCATCATAAATAATGCTACAATATATATAGGGGTGGATCTATCTTTTTAAATTAGTGTTTTTATTTTCTTTGGGTAAATACCCAGTAGTGAAATACTGGATCATATGCTATTTCTATTTTTAATTTTTTGAGAAACCTTCATACTGTTTTCTACAGTGGTTGCATCAATTTACATTCTCACCAACAGCATACAAGGGTTCTTTTTTCTTGACATCCTCGCCAACACCATTGTTTCTTGTGTTATTGATTTTAGCCATTCTGACAGGTGTAAAGTGATTTCTGATTGCAGTTTTGATTTACATTTCCCTAATGCCTAGTGATGTTGAGCAGCTCTTCATGGTTCCGTTGGCCATCTGTATGTCTTCTTTGGAGAAATATCTATTCTGTTGTTAATATTTTTAAATTACTCTATTTCTAGAGTAGAGAGTGAGTGATAGCAAGAGTCAATGACAACCAGTGACTTGAATGGCTACTGAAATGATTCAGGCAGATCAGTTACACTGTGATGATAGCTGGGGCTCAGGTGGCGGTGGTGGAAGTGAAGACAAGGTGATGTTAAGGAAGTAAATTAAAGATAGCTTGATGGTAGATTGGCTGAGAGAGTGAAAAGGAGGCAGCAAGGATATCTTCCAGAGTTCTGGTGTCCACAGCCTGATGGTGTGATTGCCTACACTGAGAGAACACCAGAAGAGCCTCAGGTTTTGGGAAACACAGAGCATGAGCTTAGTTTTAGACATGATGCATTTAAGATGTTTTCAAATATCCAAGAAGAGATGTCAGATAGGCAATTAGCTCTATAGGCGTAGAGCTGATAAAAGAGGCCTGGGTTAAAAAATACAAAATTGTGTTATTTGCATATTGGTGACAGCTAAATACATGGATATTGATTCAGAATTTCCCAAAACGCCACCAGTGTGCCATGCAATGTACTGGGATTGAACATACAATCCCAGTTAAGATATTGGTTATGGTCAGTTCTTGGAACATCAGAAGCCTTCAGGCCAGAGGCCTCCAGCTCTGAGTATCTATAAAAATATTGTTATGTTCTCTGCATACCAAAATGCAAAAATGTTTGGGAAGCTATATATGAGACCATTTAAGGAGGAGAAAAAAATAAAGCAAAAAGAAGAGAGAGCTTAGGATAAAACTTTGAAAAACTCCAACATTCCATGACTAGAGAGGAAGATGAACCTCTTGAGACGACTGATAAGTAGCTTCCAGGCAGAGAGGAGGAAGACTAAAGGACTCTATCACAACATCAAGGAGAAGAGAACACTCAAGAAAGGAGTAAACAAACATGTCAAAAGTTGCAAGAAAGAACAAGTAGATAAGGACTAACAAATGTCTTTTGAACTTAGTGCCACGGAGATCATTAGTAACCTCAGTGATAACTGTTTATATATGTTCATATTCAAATTCTTCTTGAAGAATTATTTATTTCTAACATTCCAATGTACATTTATTTTAATTGTAAGATCCCTTCAAAGCGACTTAACTTCAAGGAAGAGGCTAATTCTTTATTCTGAAACACACTTAGATTTCATGTGAAATGTAAGTAGACATTGTCATTTTCTTTTCACCTTTGTTTCACTTTTTAAAAATGTGCACATTTTTAAATGTGCTTGAGGAAATTGCTTGAGGAAATATTTTCAGCGACTAGAAAATAAATTCACGTCTGGTTGAAGAGATAAGTTATTTACTATGTAACCCCTGTATTTCTCACTTAGAAATTGTAGAGTAAATAAGGTGTATTTTTAGTGATCCTCTTCTGTGCTCTACCTGGAGAAATCTAAAGTTAGAAACGGTGCCTGAGATTAAAGTGGGGCGGTCTAATTTCACTTAGAACTATGTTCTGTACCAGACTACAGTTTTCTTGAGTGTCTTATTTCAGGCTGCTATTGCAGAATACCATACACTGGATGTCTGAAACACCACATTTATTTCTCACAGTTCTGGAGGTTGGGAGGTCCAAGATCAAAGTACCAATAGATTTAGTGTCTGGTGAGAGCTGTCTTCAGGTTGCAGAGTGCTGACTTCTTGTATTCTCCTCACATGATGGAAAGAGAGCACGAGAGCTCACTCTCTGCTTCCTTTCATAACAGCACTAACCTCATGCATGAGGGCTTCACTGTCATGACCTAATGACCTCCCAAAGGCCCCACCTCCTCATACCATCACATTGGGGATTAGAGGTTCAACCCAACGTTTGAGGAGACATAAACATTCAGTCCGTTGCACTGAATTAGAGTTCTTGAGTATATTGGGCCAGTCTATAACTTTCTGAACCTCCTTGCACCTTTGCAGAGTTTGGGGCTGGCTGTGGGTTGGCAGGAGAAGAAGATGCAGAAGAGGAGACCCGCCCCACCCCCACATGCCTGGCCCGCTGTAGGGTTAGCAGCTACCACACACCCCATGAAGGCCTCCACGGGGGTGCACGCCAGCTGTGATACGGAGCACGTCGGCTCTTGCTGAAGCTTGATTTTGTGATAGGCAAAAACCAATGCCACATACAGGAGAACTTTTTCAGATTGGTTCTTGCATCACAATTCGCTTCACTGAGGCCACATCCTTATGAAGGGAAAATAGGGCCCAAACGTTGGTGAAGTGTATCTGCTTCCAATTTTCCAGTATTGTGGCAAACCCATTTCTTATTATAATCCTTTCCCGTTATTTGGCAGGCATCTGTCTCCATGATTCTTTTATTCTATTTTCTAATGCCCACATTTCCTCCTGGCTCTACCCAGCATCTTTAATACATTAATCAAGACATGTTTCCTTTAGTCAGTCATCCTTTCAAATATCTGAGTGCCTATTGTACTGTTCCAGATGCCTGGGAGCTTATGTTCCAGAGAGAACATATGCATACAGTGAACACTATAATTTCAGAGAGTGAAGAAAATAAAACAGGGCATGAGATGGAGAGTAACTGGCTGTGTGGGGAGTGTTTCGATTGCTTCAGGAAAAGTATCTTAGAGATGACAGTTGCTCAGAGACCTGAAAAATTACTTGAAATCAACCATTGGAAGACAGGGGAGAGGTGTGCAAGTATGAAACCTGCTGTTTCAAAGCAAGGAGGGTGGTGGGTTAGGGAGTAGTGTCTAAGGGGAAGTGTGGCAGAAGGGATTGGGGGACCGGACCAGGGAAGACAAAGAGAGTTTGTAGGTCACCGTCAGAGATGTGGTTTTAGTCCAAGAGTAATGGTGGACTGTGGACGGGTTGGAGCAAAGGAGACACATGAAATGCTTTACTTTTTAAGAAAATCAGGGCACCTGGGTGGCTGTCAGTTGAGCATCCAACTTCAGCTCATGATCTTGCATTTCGTGAATTCAAGCCCCATGTCAGGCTTGCTGCTGTCAACAAGGAGCCCGCTTTGGATTCTCTGTCCCCATCACTCTCTGCCCCTCCTCTGCTCACACTCTGTCTCAAAAATAAACATTAAGAAAAGAAAGAAAATCATCCTGGTTGGGATGTGGGGAGTGGATTATTGAGGGGGAAATAAGAAGACACTGAATAAGACATGAGACTAATCACAAGGCTGTTAATGTGAGTAGGTAAGAGGACTGAATCAGGGTGCAGTGATGGAAGCAGTGAGATGTGGCTGGATTCAGGGCATATTTAAGCACAGAGCTGCAGTACTTGTCAACGGACGGAGTCAGTGGAAAGAAAGGAATCACAAATCTGCAAAAATGACCCAAGCAATTAGGAAACTAAGATAGACAAACAGGAGAAAGAGTTGGGTATGTGGGGGGAGGGGGGAGGACAGTGGAAATCAATATTCTGTTTTATTTTATTTTATATTTTAAAAATGTTAAATTTGAGAGAGTGAGAGAGCAAGTTCACACACGCAAGTGGGGGAGGGGCAGAGAGCGAGAGGAAGAGAGAATCCCAAGCAGGTGCCAAGCTTTCGGTGTGAGCCCTATTGCAGAGCCTGACACAGGGCTCGATTCCAAAGCCATGAGATCATGACCAGAGCCAAAATGAGGAGTTCGATGCTCAACTGACTGAGCCACCCAGGTGCCCCTCAATATTCTACTTTAGAAGCATTGAGTTTGAAATACCTTCAGTCCTCACTCAGTTGGAGGTATCAAGTAGGCAGTTGGATGCACAAGTCCGGAGTACAAGGGCATGTCAGGGCTAGAGTAAATTTCATTCAAAAATTATTTATCACATGTGTGTTAACACTTCACTGTGGTGAGAGCTGATGCCCTCAATTTCCCATTTATTTCCAAGGACTGCATAATGGTTTCAGGAATGTTAAACGTTAGGGTATAACATTCTGTTAAAGTCTTGAAAGATTGGCAGATGGATACAGATGTTCACCAGATGAATACAGATGTTAGAGAGGAGACTTAGCCAGATGGGTGTTCATAACTATCTTTGAGGGCAATAAGCAACTATCTGGGAAGTGATCCAAATGGGGAAAAGCAGGCAACATTGGATACAGTTGTGTTTTTTTTGTTTTGTTTTTTTGTTTTTACAAATAGTTTATTGTCAAATTAGTTTCCACATAACACCCAGTGCTCATCCCCACAAGTGTCCTCCTCCATGCCCATCCCTCCTCCCCCCCACATCCACCAGTCCTCAGTTTTTGTCAGCATTCAAGAGTCTCTCATGGTTTGCCTCTCTCCCTTTCCCCCACCATTTCCGCCCTTCTTCTCCCCCTTGGTCCTCTGTTAAGTTCCTCCTAATCCTCCTATACGTGCACACATATGATATTTGTCCTTCTCTGCCTGACTTATTTCGCTCAGCATAACACCCTCAAGGTCCATCCATGTTGCTACACATGGCCAGATTTCATTGTTTCTCATTGCCATGTAGTATTCCATGGTATAGATAAACCACATCTTCTTGATCCATTCGTCCGTGATGGACACTTTCCATGTTTTAGCTATTGTGGAGAGTGCTGCTATGAACATTGGGGTCCATGTGCTCCTATGCATCAGCACTCCTGTAACATTGGATACAGTTTTGTGCTCAGCTGTTTTGTGTTTCAGTTTTGTAAGGATGAGGAGATGTTGCATACACTGGGAAGGATATCTCTCTAATAGCTCTTAAAAGGGAATATGTTCTTCCTGCTGTTTTTCGGTCTTTTGAGAGGACTTCTCAAATTTTGGGGGCCGGGGGAATGTATTGGAGTTTGTGTTGCTTTAGCACTTTTCTACATTCTTTTCCTGATTGCTGTTGTAAAGTGAATATTTTTTCTGTAAGAATAAAAACAATGTGAAAAAGAAATGGAAAGCATGGCCCCCCCCTTCCCAGCCTTCTGGTCAGTTTCTCAAGCATTGGATATCTAAATCCCTTTATAATCTTAGATATGATCTCACCACCAGGTATGGTTTAGCCTGTGGGATTTGATACTTGAGTTCTCTTTGCCATGGCTAGCTGTTGACCTGCGAATAGATATTTGACATCTCTGTGCCTCAGTTTCCAACATGAGAAGGCATGGTTTAGTAGGTTTCCTTTTGCTTTTATATTCTATGACATAGTTGTTCTTGGTAAGCAATCTGGATACACCTAGGAGAATAGATCTATAACTTTGAAATATGGATGCTTATCTTATCTCACTCTTTTACTTCCAATGTCCTCCTTTCACTTAAATTCCTATTCTGTTACCCTCTGAAAATTGTAAAGATAGTATATTAAAGAGTATTCATGGCTCTTTAAAGCATTGGCAGTCCAACTCACATGCAATATATTATTCTGTACGATATATTTGTATGTGCCACATGACTGATTAGGGCATTCTATCAAAGCATCTATTTCTAAAGGTAATGGCAAAATCCTTCTTCCAAGTTGAAATACTTAAGCTTGGTAGATTCACAATAGAGATTTAAAAACAAGAAAGCTTTTAATTGTTCAACATGTAAATGTGTGGTTTCTACCGAGGGAGAATTTGGGGGAAGGTATGTTACAAGATGAAATCTTATACTGTTAGAGATTAATGTGCTAAGATTCACAATCCAGAAGAAAAGAAACACAGGGCAAGAATAGTGAGTAGATTTAAGGTGAGAAAACTTGCATAACACCTGAATTGTTATTAATCTTAGACCATCGGATGTTTCCCTAAAAAGCACTGATACCTACTGAGCTGTGTGAATTCTACCAATTAATACTATTTCAAAAATTTCTAAAAAAACTATTGTCAACTTTACAGAATTCCAGGATCTTGTTCTCTTGGGCCACTGTATAGAGTACTTGCTGTGCTCAACAAAAGAGTATTTGTATTTGCTACCAGTCCTAAATGAAGATATAGATTATTATTAAAACTATCAGACATGCCTGAATACAAGATGACCTAAGTGGAAGTCATATGGTCTTTTATGACCTAGTCTCAGAAGTCAAATATAGTGTCACCTCTGTCCTGCTGTATTGGTGAAAGCAGTTGGAAACCACCTGGATTTAAGATGAAGAAACACAGACCTCACCTCTCAGTGGGAGGAGTGTCAGAAATTCACAGGTCTGTTCTAACACCACCACAGAAACAAGCATGGTAGAGCCACAGACTGGAAAACCATGCAGCTGGGAAAGAGATGAGGAGACTCTCTACCTTTGTGGAAATATCACTGGGATATACAGTGGCTTTACCCTCTGTTGGCTATAATGAGGAATTTACTCTCTTAGATTAACTTTGGTTTTCTTTAGCAATCTCTATATTTTGAAAGGAAATTTAGTTAACCCGTGGGTAAAGATATCTAAACACTAGAATTTAAGGGACTTACTCACTAAATATCTTTATATACTTACTGCATGCTTAAAAAACGAATATTGGTTTTAGGAGGTTCATTTCACTCCAAATATGTGTATGATTTTAATTTAGAATGTGAATTCTAATTTAGTGTGAATATGTGCCAAATTCCAAAATTACTAAACTGTTGACTTTTCATCTAGAATCTTTTAATCTCTAGATTATTTTTTTAATTGGGTGAAGTATTCCAAGATAGAAAAATACTGAGTCTAATATAATCATTCATATATCTTACCATTTAATTATGTTGGACCTAGGGTTTTTTGTTTCGTTTTGTTTTTTTAAGTAATCTCTTTGCCCAATGTGGGGTTTGAACTCACAACCCTGAGATCAAGAGTCACACACTCTGCTGGCTGAGCCAGCCAGGTACCCCTAATTATGTCCGACCTTAGCATTGTGCCATGCTGTTTCTTATACCTAAGCAAATAGAAGTACAGATTCAGTTCAACTGTTTTCCCTTCACTGTTTTTCCTCCTCATATTGTCACTTATCTAAAATGTCATAGAACAGATTTTGGGGACAATTATAGTAGGGTATATTCTATAAGTGATTTATGAATACTTATAACATGTAAGTTATCATTTAGTATGTGTACCTAGTGATATGTAAAGGAGTGTCTTAATTTCTTTTAGAAATGCACAGTCTATGGAAATGTAGATACTTAGTGGAAATGAACTGTCTAGGAAGAGTGACAGAATACGAATTCTTCACCTCCTTAGGCTACAGGAAGAGTTTTTTAATTTCTAGGGAAGTACCCTTTTTGGCCCTGGGAACAAACACTTTGTTTTTCTGTACTGAAAGTAAGTGTCTCTTTCTTTTTCTTGAAATACATGCATTCATGGAAGCAATATTGCAAACAACAAATTATGAATGTAGCCATGCTTGTAAACAGTATGATTGCACATAAGTCAGGTCAGAAAAAAATTGCATGTTTTGAAAGAGAAGTCAACACAAACACTGTAGTTGATCAAGTGAAAGAAGAATATATAGCTTATTCACTGTCGATACTTGAAGAGAGCACTGGTGCCACAGATGAAATGCATTAATAGAATGAGGCAAGAATGCTGCCTTAAGAGAAACAGAGAAATCAGCGCAAAAGCTTTTGTCATCCAGGAACTGGTCATTGGCAGGTCATTGGGCACTTCTTGCCAGCACCTCCAGGCTTGAGGCAGGGTTCTGATACAGCCCAAATGCCTGAGACCACTAAGGGGAGGAAAATGACGGATTAATAGCTCGTAGTGGAATTCAGTCCACATGATCACCTGCTGTATACGAACGCTGGCGTCTTGTTGTCTGGGGCCTGCCGGGGGCACACATAAACTCTTACAAGCAACGCTGGAGGCTTTAGGATGCAGATGGATATTGGTTCCAAGCTGATATTAACAACCACACTCAATAACATATGGCTGTTCTCCTAGACCTGCTGTGGAGAGAGGAGTTCATGGTAACAGTATAGAGAAAGTTGTTGTATATACAGACTAGAGAAAGTTGTATATACAACCTATACAACAGTATAGGTTGTAGTACTGGAGGGAAGCTAAATTGTGCCAGAGTGAGTCCGCCACCACCCTCCTCTCCCCTCTCCCCACCGTACACCCTTGACACACACTCTGCCTTAGTCAGATTTAGATGCCTTCTTCTGTGCTCAAAGCCCCCATGCACATCCTCATCAGAGCAGTTACCACACCAAGTTGTACTTGAGTTTCACTGCCTTTTTCCATGTTAAGAACGTGAGCTTTTTGACCCCTGGAGCCTATCTCATTCCTCATGGTGTCCTTGATGGGCATCTAGCACTGTGCCTGGTATATAATAGATGCTTGTGACCCACTGACTGCTCACTAACTCCTAGGAACCCATTGTTCCTGGCTGGCTGGCTGTTACTTTTCTCCTGGATACAGCTGAAGGGCTCTTAATTTGGCATCAGAACTTACAGTGGGGCTTTCTATCACACGTTCTCAGTCACAAAACTAGAATTTCCCTGGAGCAGCAGTTCGACTTAAATAAGCAAATTGATGTAGTAGGTGTAGGCTCGCACTTTTCATATGATAAATTCACCCCAGCTTTCTAACTCATTAAGCTTTTGATTTTTCTTCTGCACCATGCTAGGGATGTTCTGGTATCACAGTGTCATTAAAGGTAAGGCCAGTCTCACCAACAGACAAGTAAACTGATAGAGAGCTACTTCCAGCCTTAAAACAAACATGGAACCCAGAACATCTGGCAAGCACACCCATATGATTAAATTCGGCCCAGCTCAGTGTTATATATTCCAGCCTCTTTGGTTTAACACCCTTAGAATCTACCCCCACACACATTCTCCAAGTCCCTGACAATATATATTTTCAAAACCTTGCAAGTCTCTGGATGTATAAGCTGCTTCTTCCTGAGTCACGCTTTCTACTTGCGCTCCTGGAACATGTTGAGATCTGAGCTTAGTTATGTGTCTTGAGGCAAGAACAGATGAGGGTGAGTCTTAAGGAGAATGGCTGTCCACTGGTGAGACAACTACCTCCCGTGAGGCTAATGCAGTGTGCCTGTCAGGGAAGGCTCATCTCTTCAGACATTAGAGGAAGAGTTGCTTTCCGCTCACCAGGGAGGCTCCCAGTGACTCAGGGATTAATATTCTTGGCTCTGTTTGGCTCCAACCAGATAGCCCTATTCTGTGTTTCAGAGGTCCACTCCTTTGCAGTCAATGCCCCAGCTTTTACACGACAGCTTGATAAGGCTATGGATTCACCTGGTATTCTAATTTTGTGACCTACACAATTAAATTTGTGTTTGATGGAAATCAAATCCTGGAAAGCAGGATTTCTAATCTCCATGTCAGTTAGAAATAAGTGATACTTTCGAGGCTGTAGACTTCTATTGTAATAGAAGTTCTTTGACCATGACTTGAGCTGAGAGTTTAAAGACTTGAGCTGCTCATTTTCTTTCTGTAAATATTCCAATGTGTTCATGGGAATCCATCCCATGTCACAATCCATACAGTAGTTATTACAACCATAATGGTCGAATGAAGGAGTCACAAACATCACAGTCATCTACAGGGGGTACTATGATTCATCAGGATGCCACTGTAAGCCACCAACTACTATCATACCGTGTCCCACTGGTGAAGGAGCTCAGCACTGCCTTTGAGCCCCAGGTGTGACCAAACCATTTCTTTGAGCTGTCAGCACAGAGCCTGTTGTGGGGCTTGAACTCATGAACCACAAGATCATGACCTGAGCCGAAGCTGGACACTCAACCGACTGTGACACCCAGGCACCCCAACTAAACCATTTCTTCAATCCTATTTTTGAGGGTCAATTTCCTGGGATTATTCTTTGGATAAATTTTTTTTAAATGTTTTTTAACATTTAAAAAAAAGGTCAGAGAGAGAGAGAGAGAGAGAGAGACAGAATCCGAAGCAGGCTTCAGGCTCTGAGGTAGCTGTCAACACAGAGCGTGATGCCAGGTTTGGACCCATGAACCGTGAGATCATGACCTGAGCCGAAGTTGGATGCTTAACTGACTGAGCCACCCAGGCACCCCATCTTGGCACAAATTTTTATAACAGGACCTGAAGATAGAAACCACAAAATAGAATATAATTAGTTATGGATTTTTAATTGTTAATGGAGTATGAAGTTGTTGACTAGGTAACTAAAAGGTGAAAACACTGTTCTGAGGTATCAGGTAGATATCAAATGCAAGAAATACCTACCACAGAGTCTAGTACTCAGAAAACAGAGGGAAGGGATTGGAATTAAGATGTAATAAGTTAGAGACGGGTCCTGCAGACATGAAACAGGACTTCTGAGAGACACCGCCAGCTGGTGCTGATGCCTCTGAGCTTTGGAGAAAGACTTCATACCCCTGAGGAAAGGGATGCAAGTCCCTTCTTCCTCCAACCACTCAGTCTGCCTTTATCGCCTCCTGTTAACAGAAAACAGCCTGCAGCCAGCTGGCAAAACCAGGATGTGGTTTGCAGAGTTCCAGCGCCAGCATGACAAAGCAGAGAAGGATAGATTTGGAGCAAGGAGTCAGTAACATAATAAGTAGCACATTTACCTTCTTTTCTGACTTCAGCCAAATGGATCCATGGCTCTACAAGAACCTAAGAGTCTCCCAGAATAGTTTTATTTCTTTGGTTTCATAGAGGGGAGGAGCACAAGCTGGTCTTCCCTTTCTGGGTGCTGAACTGGACCGGAGAGGTTTTACCCTAGAAGTAGAGATAACCCAGTACCAGCCAGGCTTACTCTGTCCCTAACCCATATGCTCCACAAAGATTCCTAGGAGGAGAAAGATCCAGGCAGGCTTGATCCTTTATATTTTTCTTGCTCGTCCTGTAATCACAGTGTCCTAAAATATCTCCCATTTTAATTGGATGTCATTTTTCAATTTTGATACCACATCTTTGTTTAAGGGCCTGAAGGGCTGAATATAAAGAGTGCATTAGTGAAGTAAGTGAATTAAGCTAGAAAATATTGCCATTGACGAGACTTATAAAAGGAATAACTGAACTATAAAAGGTCAGAGTAATCCAGCAAAACAATTTCAACTTTTAAAATGCTGGAGGATATATCTGGTAAAAAAAAAAAATGAAGTGTGGATGAATACACTAAGATAAATTAGCAGGACGGAGGGTTTGTTTGGCATAAAATAGATAAATTAGGTCTGTGTGTTTGATGGGAAAATGTAACTTGATCACCTGTGGGTTTACAGAATAATAATGGTTCCTTTGGAGTGTTTCAAGAGGGCTATTACATATGCCTTGTGATCCATATTCTTTGATACCGTCTCTTTTACGAGCCTCAGTTTTTCTATGAAGTTTTTACTATCATGAATGGATTCTTTTTTATACTCTGTTCTAGTTTTTACTTTCCCTGTCTTCCCTCTCCTCCTCTACCTTCCCTTTAGTTCAGATCTGATTCTTATCTAGATGTTTCTGCAGAATCCTCAGTAGTCCTTACGTTCTCTGCTTATATGAAATTATTGAGCAAAAGAGACAACTGTTATCTTGGAGAAACCTCTGGGAGAGAAGTCAGCTCCTGACTTTTCTGAAAGCTGTATAAAAATCTACTCAAAAGTTAGAATCTCTAGGCTGCGGTTTTCTCTCCCATAAGCTGAAGAAATTAGACAATGTAATTCCTAATATTGCTTGAATTTCTAACATGGGACAATTCTGGAATTTTCAAGTGTTTCAGGGTTGGGGAGTACTGGTCTAACAAATACTGCTCACATGGAGTTAAAAAAAAAACAAACGTTTTTCACTGAGGCAACTCCCATAGAGGAAATGATCATTGTTTAAATAACAAGACTTTGGGGACACCTGGGTGGCTCAGTCAGTTGAGTGTCTGACTTCAGCTTAAGTCATGACCTCATGGTTCATGAGTCGAGCCCACATCGGACTCTGTGATGACAGGTCAGAGCCTGGAGCCTGCTTCGAATTCTGTGTCTCCCTTTCTCTCTCTCTTCTCCTCCACTGCTTGTGTTCTCTCTGTCTCTCTCAAAAATAAATAAACTTAAAAATAAATAAATGAATAACAAGACTCTTCCACGATGAAAACTAAATTGCCAGTTACTGCAGGTTTATTAACTTTTAACTGGAGTTAAAAAGTCCCTTACAAAAGGAGATGGAGTTATAGGTGAAGGTTTTCTTGGGGCTAAAGTACAGGACATATCTCTGTATCTGCTTAGCGCTGAAGTAATGGACAGAAGATCGAGACAATAGACCCGGAAGCTCTGTTCCGCGGAGCAATTAGGCTGCAGCATCTGTCACTCTGTTGCTCTCTTAGATTGATTCCATCTATCTGGTGGGCCAGGCCAGTGTCCCCTGACTACTTCACCTCTGTCAGTATATGGAGGGTATTCTATATAGGAGAGACCCTTTTTTTAGTGAAGCTTATTCATGTCTTAGCACTCCAGCTCCTCTTCAAGGAGAGCAGTAATATACTTAGTGTCATTTTCCCAACAGAAATAGATGTGTCTGACAAATTTCAGTGATTCACTCACCCTTCCATCCATCCATCCATCCATCCATCCATCCATCCACCTATCCATCCAGTGAATATTCAGTGAGCATCCGTCCTAGACCAGACACTATGCAAGTGCTGGTGAGTCAGTCCCGAACAAGCCAGAATGCCTCTGTCCTCACAGAGCTTACTGCCTCTCCCATTTGAAATTTCTGATTTCTTGCTTGTTCTTCTTTTCCCCTCTCGCCACTTCTCAAGCCTCCAAAAGATTCAAATGTCTTTGTGTCATAACTGGAAGCTTTCTTTTTTTAACAAGTTAAAAATTACGTAGTATGGGGCGCCTGGATGGCTTAGTCGGTTAAGCGTCTGACTTTTGCTTAGGTCATGATCTTGCGGTTCGTGGGTTCGAGCCCCGCGTCGGGCTCTGTGCTGACTGCCAGCTCAGAGCCTGGAGCCTGTTTCAGTCTGTGACTCCCTCTCTCTCTGACCCTCCCCTGCTCATGCTGTCTCTCTCTCTCTCTCTCCTAGAAATAAATAAAAATATTTAAAAAAAAATTACGTAGTACGAATCTTAGAGAAACCAGTCATAGGGTTTTGTTGACTGTGATGCACTTTAGATGCTTTTTTAAGGTTCCTCATTGGGATTTTTAGATTCCTTTGAGCAAAGCCCTTGCTCTATTGGAGTAGATGGGCTTCTCTAGCTTTTCATGTGTAACCACCTCCCTCTCCCTCAGGACACAAGGGAAATTTTCTTGTCTTTGAATTTCTTTTCTTTTTTTTTAATATATATATTTTTTATTTATTTCTAGGAGAGAGAGAGAGAGAGACAGCGTGAGCAGGGGAGGGTCAGAGAAAGAGGGAGTCACAGACTCTGAAATAGGCTCCAGGTTCTGAGCTGGCAGTCAGCACAGAGCCCGACGCGGGGCTCGAACCCACGAACCGCAAGATCATGACCTAAGTGAAAGTCGGACGCTTAACCGACTAAGCCACCCAGGCGCCCCTGAATTTGTTCTGTCATACTGCATAAGATGGAGACCTGGAATCACGGGAGAACTTTCTAACTCAAAAAAAAAAAAAAAAAAAAAAAGGCAAGAGAGGAAATTGCTTTTATTAATAGTGCTAATAATTATTAAAAACAATATTATTAAGCAGTAGGCAGTAAGTCTAGAATTTCTAGTGAGGTATGTATTCATTTTCCCAGGCCAATGTCTTCTCTATTGAGATCTGATAAAAGAATCTGCAAGTCGCAAGGGCCCCAATGTATATGGTTGACTCATTGTTCCTTTAACCTGTTTTTTCTTGATTAATGCCGTGCAAGTCACTCTGGATCAACCTCAAATTCTTTCAAGGATTTAGTTTTTTTTTTATAATTTAAGACATCAATAGCTTCTTTTTTAGTTCAGTAATTGGCAGTGTTCTGGCATAAGCCTCCCAGAAATGTATCGTCATTTCAAAGTAGCCCCTTTGAGAGCCTTGACTGCTGCAGAAACTCAGGTTATTATGAATCCTTTAAATGAATAACATTTATTGCTAATCATTTGCTAGTTTAAAAAAATCTATATGATACGCCTCAAGGATGCCAGGTGGTAATGTGTGGATTTTAAACATACCATAGTGTTCTATGCTTTAAAAATACCACAGAGTTTAGAATCTGATTCAGTGGATAGAAAATCTCTTTCAAAAATGGCTCTTTTCATGATTAGCTATTGCATTTGTATTTTATTTTATTTTATTTATTTTATTTTTTTATTTTATTTTTTTTATTTCTAGGAGAGAGAGAGAGAGACAGCGTGAGCAGGGGAGGGTCAGAGAGAGAGGGAGTCACAGACTGAAGCAGGATCCAGGCTCTGAACTGGCAGTCAGCACAGAGCCCGACGCGGGGCTTGAACCCACGAACCGCGAGATCATGACCTGAGCGAAAGTCAGACGCTTAACCGACTAAGCCACCCAGGCGCCCCTGCATTTGTATTTTATATATCACAGAAGCCTCTTGAAATATCAGTTCTCTTTAGTGGGGCTTCAAATATGAATTATGTGTTAAGGTACAGCTCTTTCTAGATTTCCTAAGACAATATCTTTCCTTAAAAGGGCCTCCTATGCCTATAATTGAGGTAGCTACAGAGTGGGGTTAGGCAGTCCCCTTTAGAAATCCCATTCGAGAGTAGTATGTCTAGATTCTTTTTCTTAAACTTCTACAACAAATATATACTTCTGGTAGATGAGCATGGTTCTGAAATTAGGCCCCTACCCTTTGTCCAATCAGGCAAACTTAGGACTCTTAAAAAACTGTATGAGTGTGTGTGTGTGTGTGTGTGTGTGTGTGTGTGCGCGCGCGCGCGCGCGTGTGCATGCTTGTGCACGTATTCTGGGAAATTTCAAACACACACAAGTATAGAACAAAATGACCTTCTATGTTATTATATTTTTGCTCATTATCAACATTTTGCTAATCTTGTTTCATCTATTAATCCATTTTTTTTCTTAGGGCATTTAAACTAAGTTCCAGACATATTTTTTTACCCATAAATCCTTAAGCACATTTCCTAGATTTTTAATCTAGGAATGTTAAAAATTAATGTTAAAAATTTGAGATAAAAAATGTTAAGTGTATTTTTGTTTTAGATATGAAATTAGCATTGTTCCATTCCAACTGTCTTTGTTCCATGTTGGTAAGTTCAGTTTTCCTAGGTCCGCTTTTGTGTCTCCTTAACCGCCACCAAAACTATTTTGTTCTTGTCACGGCCGGCAGTTGTATAGTGGTCCCTTTATAAACACCGCATGGCAACTGCAGTTTATGTGTATGTATCAGTGATTTTATTTTTTATTTTTTTATTTTTCTAATGTTTTATTTTATTTCTAGGAGAGAGAGAGAGAGAGAGAGACAACGTGAGCAGGGGAGGGTCAGAGAGAGAGGGAGTCACAGACCGAAACAGGCTCCAGGCTCTGAGCTGGCAGTCGGCACAGAGCCCGCCGCGGGGCTCGAACCCATGAACCGCGAGATCATGACCTAAGCGAAAGTCAGACGCTTAATCAACTAAGCCAGCCAGGCGCCCCTGTATCAGTGATTTTAAAACTTTGCTCACATTGACTATTTCTCTTTCTTGGTAATCAGATCGTTAGTTGTAAGATTCTTACTTTAGGCATGAATCATCACTTTCCTATTATAAGCTCTATGAGTTTATGTGGGAACAGAGTGGGTATTGTTGAGTATAGGTTAGTAGAAGAAAACTGGATCATTTGGATAGACTGAGGCAAGCATGATTTGGATTTTATTGGAGTTAAGAATTATTCTTCTTCACAATATAGGCCCATGTGTGTTTGTGCTCAGAAACCAGGATAAGTTGGCTAGCTTTAAAAACATAAATATAAGAACCTTTTTGATAGTTTATGCTTTACTTCTATTGCTTATATACTCAAACCCTCCATAATACCACTGGCTCTGATTCAGTGCCTGATACTCTTTCCAGCGGAACTCCCCCCTCCGTATACAGCCATTGCCAGTCCTGATGCCACTGGTATTCCAGTAATTAACTGCCGTGTGTGCCAGTCTCTCATCAACTTGGATGGCAAGCTTCACCAGCATGTGGTTAAGTGCACGGTTTGCAATGAAGCTACGGTAAGTGGGGATTTCCATTAATAAAGCATAAATTGTTGTCTGACATCTCTCTAAAGGAAGTACTCTACTAATGTTACTTAAAAGTAGATGTGGGCTGGATACAGATATGGCTATATTTTCTCATCCTTTCTTTCTTCTCTCTACTCCTCCTTTATCATACAAGGATGTCCCCAGGTATTTAAAGTTAATTCCTTTATGAAAATTTCATGGTGAATTTAAGCATAATGCCATTTGGCTCCTTACTTTCTAACATGAGACTAACCCTACACAGTTACTTATCATTATCCTCAGTGTCTATCAACATCACAACTAAATCCATTTTGATGTTCACAAAAATGAGGACGTACCAAAGTTCACTTCAAATGTGGACTTTGTATTTACTATGTGAAAAATTGTTTAAATTTGCTCTATGTCTATAGGATGCCTATATGGTTTTTCTGAATTTAAGATTATGCATGTATTATTGATATCTGTGCCAAAGTATTTATAAATAGCTTGATATTTTATTCTATTTGCTGGTTAGTAATTTAGTGATATGTTCAAAAAACTTGAAGGGTATATTGCTTCTTTTTTAAATGAACCTTCAGAAAAGCAACTAAATTTTAAGTAAAATTTTTACAATTTCAAGTAATGAACTGGTAAAGTGTATACTGGTTAGATTAAATATATTCCTACTTTCATAGTTATGCTTTATTTTTAAAATTTCAATCTTTGTTGGGATGAGTACTGGGTGTTGTATGTAAGCCAGTTTAACAATAAATTATCCTAAAAAATAAAATTTCATTCTCTCTCAAAATCTTCAATTAAATATTAATTTAATTGTTGGTATTTGCATATTTTTCCTTTTTAGAAAAGTCTGAAAAAAAGTCAGCCAGGTCTTATTGTGTCTCTAAGAACCATAAAACATGCATACTGAGCATTACATGTTTTATGGAAAAGTCATTAAATAAAACCTTGAGTCTTGAAGCAATATGTTTCATAGTAAATTTATATTTTTATAAGGGACATCATTTGGAGATGAACTTTATTGTGTAAATAGAGGTGATACCTAAAAAACCCAGCTGTTTCCTTTTCAAGTTGAACAGTCACTAGCACACTTAGCATTAACCTCATAAGTGCTCATGTTAGAGTTAGCAACCGAATAAGAGTTAGACATAGGTGGCAATTAAAAAAATATCAGTACCTTAAAGGTTTCTTTGGATTTGATGTTGCTGTTGAGTTTTTCTCTTATTCCACCACCCACACAAACTTTTGATCTTTTAATGAGTAGAAAAAAAGTTTTAAAGCTTTATATTTACCCTAGGAAGTAAACAGAGCAGACTATGGATTTAGTCAGAGGCCTCAATCTGGCTACTTAGAAGTGATGAGTTCATTATACCAGAACAGTAGGATTTGGGTACAAATAAACTACTTCTGGACATAAAGAAAATTGTGCTGACATTTTTATATCATTATTACTCCTGTTAAGTAAAGAAATGTAAATAATTGGCAGTATCCTAGAGAAAATGAATAGTATCTAATTAGATTGCCTTGTGTGGAGTCAGCAATATTACAGGGGAAGAAAAGAAGGGGGAAAATGTGTGTAAGGAGTGCTTTAAGAGATGACTTGCCAATGTTTGCAATGTAATTTGATCTTAAATTTATGAATGGAGAGGTATTAGGCAACCAGCAACTCTGGAGAAATTCTAGGTTGGAAAGAACAGATAAATGGACCAGGGTCCAACAGAGCCACTCCCTCTATTCACTGTCACCATTCCCTGCTCAGTTTCACTGTGGTGCATTCTCCTCATGTCAGCTAAAACAGGGTATCAGTGTGTCCGTTCTCCTGGGCATCCGCCTCTGATAGGAACCTGATATTCCTGAGGAGATTCAAAAAATGAAATAACAAAACAATACAGGAAAAAAAAACAAGGCTAACGAAGTCCTGAATTCAGTAGCTAGAATTGGGAAAGGAGGTAGAGACTGAGAGGAGAGAAAATATGGACACATTTTAACAAGACTTAGAGAATACGTAATTTAAGGTTAAGAAAGAAGCAGTTACTAGGGCAAGTTAATGGAAAAGTTGAGAAGTCCTGGTGGAAGAGTGGAGCTAATTGGCTGTATGATTGATTAGGAGTCTGAGATCTGGAGGACTGGAAGGACTGGGGTTTGAATCCTAGCTCTCCCACTTGACAGGTATCTATCCTTGGGATTTATCTTCTCCATACTGTGGTTTCCTCATGTAGAGTAGTATAATAATAATACCTACCTAATAGGGTTGCTCTTGGGTTTACAGGGGTAAAGTGCCCAGGACTGCACCTGGCACACACAAGTTCATTTTGCTAAGTAAGAATATTAAAACTTAGGCATCAAGACAGTACCATTTACACCCCCATTTCCCTAAAGGTTAGACATGACAAGCCATGAGCTGGCACTAAGTATCAGTGCTTAAAATTGTCCAGTTCAGTCACCTTGTTTTGTAAATGAGGGAACTAAGGTCTAGAAGTAAGGTGGGAATAAAATTAAAAAGCTTGTTGGGGAGCCTGTGTGGCTCAGTCAGTTAAGTGGCTGAATTCAGCTCAGGGCATGATCTTGCTGTCCTTGAGTTCAAGTCCCACATTGTGTTCTGTGCTGTCATGACCGCTCAGATCCTGGAGCTGCTCCAGATTCTGTCTCCCTCTCTCTCTGCGCCTCTACTGCTCATGCTCTGTCTCTCTCAAAAAATAAAGAAGCACTAAAAAAATTAATTAAAAAAGCTTGTCTTTTGCTAAGTACACATTTATTTAATGGTAAAATTTGGATGCACATAAATTAACCCAAGTTCTGGTTTTCTTGATGTTTTAGATTGGATAGTAACACATTCTGGATGTTTATAAATTTTAGATATTCAGATTTTATCTGTAATATAGTTTAATATATTGTTGATGACTTATTGCTAACTTCTATATATTTCTAACAAACAAATTTTGTTTCCTTAAATTTTTAAATCTTTTTCTGAAATATGTTACAGATCTATAGAAAAGTTACAAAAATAACAGTACATATTATGCACAGAGAATTTCCACACATCCTGTAACTACATTCCCCAAATATTTTACTATTTTGTCACATTTGCTTTCTCTCTTTAAATAAATAAATAATAATCTTGTTTTAGAACCTTTTAAGGTAATTGCAGACATGACACTACAGGTTTGCAGACCCCTACACATTTTAGTGTGCATTTCTTTAAAAAACAAAAAAGGACATTCACTTATACAGTCATAGTACAGTTATCAAATGCAGAAAATTAACATCAATACAATGCTGTTGTCTGATCTTTTGACCTAACTCATATTTGCTCAGTGGTTCCATTAGGGAAAAAAAAGATATGGTCCAGGAGTGAATCCAGAATTACATGTTGTTTTGATGTCATGTCTCTTTAATTTCTCTTAGTCTGAAATGTAGTCTTTCTTTGTCTTGTATTGCCTTGACATTTTCAAAAAGTACAGGCAATGTGTTTTGTAGAATGTTCCTCAGCTTGGGTTTGTCTGGTATTCCCTCATGACTAGATTCAGGTTGTACATTTTTGACAGGCATGCCCAGGAGAGTGATGTTCTAGTCCTTTCATTGCTTCATAGGTTATTTACTTTAACAGGCCTGAGTCCTCGTGTTGAAAGGAGTCTTTGGTGTTTATTCTTGCTTTTAAATTTACTGTGATGTTAAAAAGATGTTAGCATTAAGAGTTATTGCAAGTTTTTTTGTTTTTAAGTTAAAAGGTAATAAAATTAGTTACTTCTTATATTCTAGGCAGTAAAGCTCAAATTTATCATATACTCCTCTTTGCCCACTATTCTTAATGAGCTTGCTTTTTCCAACCAGGTGCAAGAAACTTTAGTGAATGTTTGCACCTGGCGGGACAGCTAGATGACTTTGTCTTGTCCTAAAACTTTTAAGGGAAAACATTGCTTGCTGTGCACTTAAATTTTCTTCTCATATTGAAAGGGCAGTGCATGCTCACTTTGAAATATGCCCTTCACAATTGAATCTCTGCAGCCCCCAAACTTCATAGAGTGCTTGCCAATATCTGAGCTACTTAAAACTACTTATGATGCACTTTTCCTTAACGTACTTTGGTAGCACTATGGGGAGCCTAAGTTTTTAAGGAATCATTTCCTTTTTATACATAAACAAGCTTTGGCAATCTGTCCTTTGGTTAATTTGCTGTGTTTGCATTTTCTTCCCTTATCTAGCCAATCAAAAACCCCCCAACAGGGAAGAAATATGTTAGATGCCCTTGTAATTGTCTCCTCATTTGTAAGGACACATCTCGGCGAATAGGATGTCCGAGACCTAACTGGTAAGAGATAAAGATTCATTCATTTATTCATTCATTTGTTCATTCAACAAGTATTTATTAAAGGCTCATTATGTGCCCAGCTTTCTTCTAAATAGAGTCTTTGTCCTCAAAGTAATTACAGGAGCTAGATTTTTACTTTTCCTTTGTTAAAGGAATGATATGATTAGTTTGAAATTCATGGTCACAAATATTTGTAAGTTATAATATTCTTAAATGAGCAATGAAAGTTTTCTTGATGTTATGTCAGTACTTAATGCAGTGTAATAAACTAGCAACTCGTTAAACTTATTTAAAAATAACCACTTATCTCCATTGTTATGTATACAGTGATGTTATTAGGAACACTTTTAATAAGGATGTTTATGAGATCTCTAGTTGCAACCTGTGTTTAGACTGGTGGTATATGAGGGAACGGAATAAACCCATTCTGTAATGCGTGTAGTCCAATGTTTAAATAGTTGTCATAAAGGTGTTTCTAAGAACGCTATTTGCAAGCCACTTCAGACCTCTGTTACATCAGTGAAGGGAGGTGACACCCAACTTTAATGTATATATGAAGTGATTAGGATCAGCTTAAATAAAGATGTTCCAAAGGGGAAAAAATAAAATTAACCACTTAGTTTACCTTTGGTGTAATTCATCTTAATCTGGAAGCATTTTAGTTATCATTGTGTACCTTACTATGTGCTGTGCTAGTCTTTGCTGAATATACTCTATGCAGTAAATTCTGGAGCTATTTGCCCATACCAAATGCCATTATAGATGTGCCTAGATAGGAGTATATCAAGACTTAACTGTGTTTTTTCTGTGATTTTTGGCTTTTGATCTTTATATGAATCATTTGCAACCCTATCTGATGGCTTTGAAAGAGAGAATTGAAAGAGCCTTCTTATTTTCCTTTTTGTCCAACTGTGATTAAATAGATGTCAAGGAATACCAACCTACTCAGAGAAATTTGGTTGTGACTCAGTACTTTGATACCTTCATGGCACGCCACATATCTGTTGAAGTAGAATATTTTAACTTTTATAGTTTTCTACAAAACTCAATTTGTGTTCCTAGAGAATGATAAAAACTGTTTTCTGATTTGAACTTATAAGAACTTGAAAAAGGCAGTTAAATGGTTCCCAAGGTCATTGATTAGGAACCAACACCATGATATATGGTTTCCATCAAAAATATTAAAAACCGTCATTTTCTTTTCTTTTTTTTTTTTTGGCTTTTGAGATATTGATGATTGCTACTTTCTGTGAATTTGGCTTCCAATCCAGACAATTTATAAAACAAATTTAATCTATTTTCAATGCTATATTTGATGTTTTTGGCAATATATTTACAGGTTTTGGCTTCAGTCCATTTGTGGGATAATAAAGTTGTTTCCTTTCTCTCCCCACAGTAGACGCATAATTAACCTTGGCCCAGTAATGCTTATTTCTGAAGAACAACCAGCTCAACCTGCATTGCCAGTCCAACCAGAAGGTACAAGGGTCGTGTGTGGGCATTGTGGAAACACGTTCCTGGTAAGCAACTGGACATTTGTCACAGTGACATCAGTCTGTCAATGTAGGTCTTGATCACATAGATTTGAGCAGTGGCTCATGGTCTTTTAATTTTATCCAAGTGCAAAAAATCAGAAGATAAAACAAAACCTTTTTAAGAAGGACAGTTAATCAGAGGTATAGCTAGGATATACTACATCTTTTATGAATTAGATAGAAGGTGTATCCTCTGATAGGTTTGTTGGTAAAAGGTGCCCCTCTGGGTAGGCTAACCAGAAACAGCGCCCTTCTTTTTTACACCAAGCTTAGCAACATGATTCTCTTGGCATGTGGCTGAATTTTAGCCTTTACCTCACCTCCTCAGTAGAACAAAAAGTGTACAATTTCACACAGTGGCCCTGCTTTATGGTTTCTAGATTCAAGAAAAATTCTTATTATAATTTATCAAATTTTTTCTGATTTTTAAAAATTAAACTTGAAGTAAAGGGAATTAACTCTGGTGTTCCTAAGATGTAAGTAGTTATAGGAGTTCTTGTTTTGCTAACTTTTAACTCTAACACCAAGTTTGATTTTTTTTTAATGAATTTTTTTAACATTTATTTATTTTTGAGTGAGGGAGAGACTGTGTGTGAGTGGGGGAGGGGCAGAGAGAGAGAAGAAGACACAGAATCTGAAGCAGGTGCCAGGCTCTGAGTTGTCAGCACAGAACCCTACGTGGGGCTCAAACCCAAGAACTGTGAGATCATGACCTGAGCCAAAGTCAGATGCTGAACCATCTGAACCACCCAGGTGCCCCTAAGTTTGATTTTTAAAAGTTAAGTTCATAATGACTTGCCCTGTCGGGAAGGTTTTCTTTTGTCGGGAAGGAGCACTTATAGGAGACAAAACATTTTCTTCAGAACCTAAGTATCAATGAAAACTTCCAGAGTATAAGCCTGGGCAGGGCTGAGGTCACAGTGGTCTTCCAGTGCAGAGCCTGCTATCTTGGGATAATCTAAGGGATGAACAGGTTTAAGAAAGTGTAGGTGATTTGCATTTTTTCCTTCTAATTTTTATTTTTAGTAGCGTTAGTAATGTATATAATTTCAGTGTCAAATAGTATTATAAAGTGATCGTCCAAATACCCATCCTCCAAATACTTTCAACTCTTCCAGCTGCTGTGCTGGTATTACCTACATGTGTTTAAATTGTTTATCCTTTTTGCTTTTTGATTAGGCAATTTTAGATATTACCTATTACCTGTACAATGCAGGTTGAGGATTTAGCACTCATAACACCCCTTCCCCCACTCATAGTCGTTTTCTCGATTCTGTGTTCCCAGTAGAATTTTAATAGTTTATTAAATTAACACTTAGTGTTTATATTTTTTATGATGAAGTAAATTATGTCCACAGCTGAGCCAAGTAATATATTATACATTGGTGCTGTATGACTTTTCAGATATTTTTGTATTTGCTAATAATTGTCTGTCCTCCTTTTGGGGCACCTGGCTGGCTCAGTCAGTAGAGCATCTGAGTCTTGATCTCAGAGTCATGAGTTTGAGCCCCACACTGGGGATAGAGATTCCTTTAAAAAAAAAAAAAAAAAGAATAATCGTCTCTCCTTTTGAATTTAATTTTCTATTACAAATCATTAGTTATTCCCATATTGATTTTTAGAACTATAAAATTCCTATCAATATAGTCAGACACATCAGGATATCTATTATTGAGGCTTCTTGCTATACAGCTGCCATTGTGGGATTTTCCTTCATCATAATCCTAGGAATTCCTTTTTTTTTTCCTGTATTGGATCCCATGGCTTCCTCACAGCTCTTGGCTTATCCCTTCATTTTGGTGAAGTACATCCTCTCTTAACTTTCTGAGTAAACATGTAAGAAAATAAATATGAGACCTTTTACTTCTTAAACAGTTTTAAATCTAATCTCACATTTACTTTATAGTTTGTCCAGATTAGAATTATAGGTTGCTAATTATTTCCTTTCAAAAATTTAAAAGGCTTTGCTCCACTGTTGATGAGAAGTTCAATTGCTGCCCTAATTCCATGTCCTTTCTATCTATTTTTCCTCTTTATTTTCCTCTTTCTTTCATTTTCTCCGGTGCTCTGAAATTGCATTAGAATATGTCTTAGGATGGAAAAAGAAGATGTGGTACACATACATACATACATACATACATACACACACACATACACACATGCTGGAATATTACGCAGCCTTTAGAAAGGATGAGATCTTACCATTTGTGACAAGATGAACGGACCTAGAGGGTACTATGCTAAGTGAAATAAGTCAGATTTAGAAGGACAAATACCATATAATTTCACTTATGTGGAATCTGAAAAACAAAACAAATAAAAAGTGGAAACAGACACATAAATATAGAGACCGTACTGATGGTTGCCAGCATAAGGGTGTGAATAGGTGAAGGATAGTGGGAAGTGTATAGGCTTCTGTAATGGAATGAGTATGTCATGGAATAAAAGGCACAGCAGAGAGAATATAGCCAATGGTAGTTAATAGTGTGGTATGATGACAGATGGTAGTTACACCTGTGGTGAGCTTAGCCTAATATATAGACTAGTTGAATCACTGTGTTGTTCACTCAAAACACATAACACTGTGTGTCAACTATACTCAAGTTAAAAAATGTTTTTGTAAAAAGAATGTGTCTTAGGGAGGATATGTTTGAATTCATTGTCTGGGTACTCAATGGGCCCTCTTAAAGTCTATACTATTTTCTTTGTTCCCTTTCTAGAACCCTTTAGATCACCTGAATTGTTGGCTCTATTTCTTTCTTTCTTTCTTTCTTTCTTTCTTTCTTTCTTTCTTTCTTTCTTTCTTTCTTTTCTTTTCTTTTCTTTTCTTTTCTTTTCTTTTCTTTCTTTCTTTTACATATTCTTACAAGTTTTGGCTTTTTCTTTTACTTACTGGGAAACTTCCCTGATTATATCTTTCAAACTTAATTCAAAATTTTAATTTCAAAGTTTCTAACTTAATTTTTAATTTCAAAGACTTTCCCTGTATTTGCTGGTTAATCTTCCCTTTTTCTAAAGAGCATTCTCTTCTCTATGGCATCTTTCTGAACTATTCTATTTTTTTTGTGAAGTATTGTTTTCTTTATGCCTCTGTGTCCTCCCCACTTTCTCTTTTTTTGTGATAGAGATTTTACTGAAAAGTTCATTTATATTTGTTGGTCAGTCACTGACTGGAACTTCTATTCGTGCAGCGGGAGTTAAGATCTTTCTCCTTTAAAAAAAATTTAAAAAACAAAGGAGGTGGGGATGCCTGGGTGGCTCAGTCAGTTAAGCATCCAACTTTGGCTCTGGTCATGACCTAGCAGTTCCTGAGTTAGAGCCCCGCTTCCTGCTCTGTGCTGACAGTTCGGATCCTGGAGCTTGCTTCAATTCTGTGTCTCCGTCTCTCTCTGTCCCTCCCTTGCTCATGCTCTGTCTCTGTCTCTCTCTCCAAAAATAAATAAACATTTAAAAATTTTAAAAAAAGTCTTTCTCCTTTCCTTCCTTCCTTTTCTCCTTCCTCCTTCTTCTGCCTCTTTCTCTTCTTTTCCTTTTTCCTTTTACCATTTTTTTTGAAGAACTGTCAACTCTCAGTATCAAGAAGTCTGCTTGGAGGGCAAGTTTCTCTGGGGAAAAATCCTGCAGTTCTGCAGTTTGTTATGAATGATATGCCTGGGAGACAACATTTAGGAGTTAAAGGTAATGAGGTGAAGGTCTCAGCCACTGTTCAAACCATAGACTTTAACTTAATTCCTTTCTTTTGTTTTATTCTTGCCTTCTGCTATGCCAGGTGTTTCTAAGTTCACGAGCTCTCTATTCCAGTTTCTTTTCAGAATAAATCACTCTTTTCTTGCATGTACTGGGGAGAGAGTGGTTTCCAGTTTGGTGGAGGGGAGGGAAGAGTTTACAGGGGATACTGATGTTTGCATCACTGCTAGGACCCCCACCTCAGAAAGGACGTGGTAGCCCCAATACCTGAACCAGCTTTCTTTGACAAATCTCTGCAGACAGGCAAGTTTCAGCACTCCTTGCCCTAAGTCAGCTGCAGGCTCCATCTGCGTTCATTGTTCAGAGATTTGAGGCCATCTCTCTTCTTTATCCTCATGGTATTACACTTTTTAAAATTCATTTACCATTGTTTTAGTCAAGTTTGGGAAAAGAAGTAGGAAATGCATGCATCTATCTGATTTACTTCATTTAATCAGAATCGCTAGGATATTTCTGATTTTGTAGAAGAACATAAATCTTCTTCCTTACAGTTATATTTTATTCATTAAATCAGTGACTGAGTACATAAATTAGAAGATATAGCTGGTGGGAGTAGTTATCAAATTTCTTTTTGAAAATTACTATATCGTGTTTTAATATAGGATAGTATACTCTTGTAGGTATTGATAGATATCAAGTGATTTGACTAAGTTAAATATATATTACATATATTTATTATTTCTTTCTTATATGTGAACAGTTTATATTTTGAAAGATTTTCCCAACAAATTTCTTTTCAACTTATTAGTCATGTCACTCCGTAATTACCTTACATTTGCATTTTGCTCAGTTTATTTATAATTATTATTTATATTTATTTTATATTTTATTTTCTAAATCCTTTCCATGGACAGTCCTTATAGCCCCATTATAAGTGAGCTGATTTCCTTTGTTCAAATCTAATTACTGAGTGCGTGCCGGGCCCTGGACTGCATAAGGAAGGCATGTTCCCTGCCCTCTTGGAGTTTTCTAATCTAATTGGAGAAGAAAGATCATGAAAACAAGAATAATGTGAAATGGGTTAGGCTAGAGTGGAAAATAAGAGAGTGTTCTTAGTACACCTGCAGAGGTACCTAGCCTAGAGGGAGTGAGTGACTTTATGCTCAGAGTAATGGAAAGCTTTTGTAGAGTTCATAGTTAATTCTGCATGCAGGGATGTTACATATAGAATGGGTTATAAATTGCATGGAGGCAAGCCTGAAGAGGAACAAGACAAGATGTTTGGCTTTTATTACTCAAAAAAAGTGATGATGCTGGTTGGGAATAGCATAAAGATTTTGAGAGAGAATCAACATACTGATAATAGAGTAGATAAGGGAATGAGGAAAAAAGGAAATCAAAGACAACTCTTAGAAAGTTCATATTTAATTTTTTGAAATCATCTGGCATGAATCCTAGAGACTGATCCAAACTGAGAGGTTAAAAGATATGTCTGTGACATGATTTTTATTACTTTACAAAGTACTTTATGCATTTAGACATCTTTCACATTAGAATAAATTGCTAAAGTACAATTCAGAGACAAACTTCTAAAACTAGCTCTTTTTAATACTTAGTATAGGCAAGTGAATCATATTAGCATATTAACACAATAAATATGATTAAAAACTTTAATTTAGCAGAAAAGGGTGTTTTGGATTAATATATGATATTTAAATATGGTTTAAAAATTCCTAGAAAGCAAGTTTTTGGTGATTAGAGTACACAGTACATACCTATGGTGTGGCTGTTACTTTTGAGTTTCAGATTAATGAGAGATACTCAGTGTTATAAAATATAGACTGCAAATATGTTAGTGCTGTCTCAAGAACTTTGCCTTACCCTTATTATTATGCTGATCACAGATAGTCTTATATCCTTTGTTATATGTTCTTTGTCTTTCAAGCTTTTAGCTATTAGGATTCATTTACTTTTTCTCTACCATGTTTCAGCTTGGCTTACAAAGCTTAGAAACAGTCAAGTAAGTTACAAAGTTCAATAGCATTGAAAAGGAAATATGAAAAAGTTAGGGACAATGAAAAAAAAAAGGGCAGGAAAAATATGATAAATTATACATAAGAGAATATAAATCTGCACAATATTTAATTCTGTACAGTTGTTAAAATCAGTCTGAATTTTAGCTGTGAGACCTCTAGAGTCAATAAAAAGAGGAAAACATGCTCCATTACAAGATACTCATGATGTTTTTTAAAAAGATCACATAGAAGGTTTATTGGAATACTGTGACCTAAAAGAATTATTTCCATGGATAAGATAAAAGAACGATATAATGGTTGTTGTCCTCAACAACCTTCTGTGTATAATAACATCTTTTAATATATTGGTGTTACAATCCTAAAGTTAAATTTACTACAAATCCACACTATTCACACTATTTATTTCACAGCCTGGCTGGAACCGTGGATGGTGTTTAGGAAAGCTAGATTTGTGTTTTCAAAAGTATATTCAAGGGGCGCCTGGGTGGTTCAGTCGGTTAAGCGTCTGACTTAGGCTCAGGTCATGATCACACAGTTTGTGGATTCAAGCCCCGCATCGGGCTCTATGCTGATGGCTAGCTCAGAGCCTGGAGCCTGCTTCTGATTCTATATCTCTGTCTCTCTCTGACCCTCCCCTCCTCATGCTGTCCCTTTCTCTCTCTCAGAAATAAATAAAACATTAGAAAAAAAAAATTCAATAGAACAGTCATTTTGCAGGATAAGAGTAGGTGCTTTATGACTAAATGACCATTCCATGGTCATTAGGAATTGCTGGGATAAACAAAAAACTGAACAAAAAAATTTTATAGGTACATTTTTTTAAGTTTATTTATTTATTTGGGGGGGGCAAAGGGAGGGAAGGAGGGAGACAGGGAGACAGGGAGAGAGAGAAAGAGAAGCCCAAGTAGGCTCTGCACTGTCAGCCTTGAGCTGGAGGTGGGGCTCAAACTCAGGAACCATGAGATTACCATCTGAGCTGAAATCAGAGTCAGATGGTTGCTTAACCGACTGAACCACCCAGTCGCCCCTACAGTTGTATTCATTAGCATTTTTAACATGCATCAGTGTTATTATCCAGGTAGGAGTTTTAATGTAGTATTTATAAACTTTTTTTAAATCTCTAAATCATTTTGAGGGCATCATCTAGTCAGAATACTCTTTTGAGGGACATTTCTTCGAAAACAATTTTCCAGAAGAATAAAGGGAATACATAGCCTTTAGCTAGTCCTGCATGAAAATAAAAGAAGTTTCTTAAGACACTGAACAGTGGAGTTTAGTTTTGCATTTCTATGGAGCAGATGTTCTCTGTTGCTGATGAAAGGTAGGTCTAGATGCTGTGTCAACCAGTATCTGTGGGGCTGGCATGCCTCTATAAAAACTAATACGGACCACAGTATGTGCCTGGATCATAAATGACGGTTTGACTTCACTCTGACATGAGCCTATATAGTGCCTTCAATCAGGGTAAGATTTTCTTTATGGTTTAGTACTATAGCAGAGAGTAACAATAGTTTTAATTTGTGTACTTCAAGGTAATGACACCAATTGCCTGTTGTATCTATTAAAAAATAAAATCCAATAAGGTACTATCAAACAGTATAACTTTCTTATGAGCATTCTAAGGTTGATTAAAAATATATCTTGAGGAAATTAAGTTTACCTTTTACGTAGAATTGTTAGAAATAAGTCAAATATTGGAAGACCTTCACTGAAAATGATTTAGAGTTTTAGAGAAGTTGCCTTTAATCTTTCTGATAGAAGAAAGATAATTTTGATTTTTTCCCTACTGAAGTTCTGGAAATACAATTAAGAGTGCAGAAGCTTCTTTTGAGATAAAAGAACAGTAGTAAGTCAACTTCCTTTCAAAAGCACAAGTATTTGCATTCACTTGAGTAGGTTATGACACAATTACTTCTAATAATAGATGCTTTTCTGTTCTTCGTTTGCTGCATTTAAGTGAGTACTTGGAGATGACAAAACCCCGATGTGTTAAGTTGCTGGCTGTATAACTAATTACATAATAAAGTCTTACGTGTTTGCCAGTTATAATTGAATTTACCCTGCATAATCTGTGCTAAAATGAAGAACACTATAAAATGGTAATATTGGACGAATCATCTCCTTAGCTTGGTCATCTAAAATTCTAGAACCCCTATGCCAACATGTTAGCCTTCAAGCTTGGAGTTTGAGTTCCTCTTTGAGTTTCAAAATTGCCTCCTTAACCACTTTGGTTCTTTTAACTAGGAAAAACTTAAATTTGTTATTTATAAATAAAATTTGAAATGACATTACAAGTTCAGCAGCTGTCTTAAAACTAATTACAAAAACATAAAAAAGTACTAATAAGATTTCTAGATTCTTTTTTTTTAACTTTTTAAAAATGTTTTATTTTTTGAGAGAGAGACAGAGAGAGAGACAGCGTGAGCAGGGGAGGGTCAGAGAGAGGGAGACACAGAATCCAAAGACAGGCTCCAGGCTCTGAGCTGTCAGCACAGAGCCCGATGTGGGGCTTGAACCCATGAACTGTGAGATCATGACCTGAGCTGAAGTCAAACACCCAACTAACGCCTTCCATCCAGGCGCCCCAGATTTCTAGATTCTTCACTGACCAATATTCTGTAGAACTCTAGAAATCTTTGCTTATTAGGATACTAATTCTGACATTTTTACTTAGAATAAGTTTTTTGGGGAGCGCCTGTGTGGCTCAGTCAGTTAAGTGGCTGACTCTCGGTTTTGGCTCAGGTCTTGGTCTCACTGCCTGTGAGATCAAGCCCCACATTGGGCTCTGCACTGGCAGTGCAGAGCCTACTTGGAATTCTCTTTGCTCCTTCCCCACTTGCATGTGAGCATGCTGTCTCTCTCTCTCTCTCTCCCCATCTCAAAATAAATGTTTTTTTAAAAAAATGTTGTACAATAATTTAATTCATTACAAAATAAGTATGAAATAAAGATTTTCTGCTGCTTGAAAAAAAGTGTAGCCTTGGTTTGGCATTCTCAAATGTTGAAAAATAATAATTTTGAAAAGAGAATGAACATTCATGTAAAGTTTCATCTCTAGTTTATTTATGTTGGGACAATATGTCCCTACTATGACTGAGAGATAATTTCAAGGTTAACTTTTTTTGAGGTTTGAAAACAAAAATGAAGAAAGAGATACTAGGAAAACCCAGATTTATTTGTTCTTTCTAAAAAGTTAATAAAATTTTTTAAAATTTTATTTTTTTTTAATGTTTATTTATTTTGAGAGAGAGAGAGAGAGAATAAGCAGAGGAAGGGTAGAGAGAGGGAGACCCAGAACCTGAAGCAGGTTCCAGGCTCAAGCCAGCCGTCAGCATACCGTCAGATCATGACCTGAGTCGAAGTTGGATGCTTAACCAACTGAGCCATCCAGGCGCCCCAGGGCATTTTTAAATATACATTTTTGTAGTTAAGATTTACTTTAAACTTATACTGCACATTCTTTCAAAGACTTTAACCCACAACCAGTAAACCATTTCAAGGATCTCTGGAACAAGGAAGATAGCCTATTCTATTACGTACATTTATAGGAAAGAAAATTGATCTGTAGAAAGGCTATGTTTTTGTTACATAGAATAAGCATGGACAGAACTCAGAGCAGCTGCCTGACTTGAGTTCTCCCTCTGTCTCAGTCGTTTATTTACTTTGTAAGTTTCTCACATAAATAAATTGTAAATAGCTGCACTGTAGTAATGAATTTAAATATCCATATATTTCAAAAGCCAGTCTTCAAGATTTAAAGACAAAACATCTTTGAAGGTCCCTAAAATGTGTTTTTATTCCTTGGGAGTGAACTGAGATATAAGGCTGAAAGAAATGACCTTAATTACAGCATTATATTCGGTTTTCATTGCAAAACCAACCTAGATTGCGTCAGAGCCTTGGGCAAGTCATGGGAACTATAGCAGAGGAGAATCCCAAACTTTATTTTAAGGGAGGGGAAGAAGTGTTGCAGGGGAAAAGCTCCTAAACCCCTGAGAAGGGGCTTGCTTCTGCTGCAATCCCTGGTAACCTTTGAACTAAAAGAAACATCTTATCAGATTGGATAGTTTTCAGTTGTTTTTCTTTTCAATCTTTTCTTTTTATTTACAGTGGATGGAACTGAGGTTCAACACTCTGGCAAAATGCCCACACTGCAAAAAAATGTAAGTTTCTCTACTGTTGGAAATGCTACTGGGAGGTACTGGAGAGCAGGTTAAAGAGTTCAGAATTCTCACTTTGGTAGATTTTGATTTGAAGACATGCCATGGGATAAATGCAGGTTTAATATATGGATGCTTTTCAAAACTAAAAAAAAGACATCTTTAAATGGATTAATATGCTCTGTTTTGAAATGAAAATGATTGGGCTTGATTATCACCCTCCGAAGGGAAACCAATTTCTAAGAAAGAAATTACTAAAATTATCAGTAACCTGGTGAAGATTTGCAAATGTCCAAATCTATTGCAAATAATCTAAAACTTGTATTTAAAAACATGGGCTGTAATCCAGGAGAAACACCAAATGTTTAGGGGTTTATAATTAGGTAGCTGTGAACTTTTTTTCATTTCCTAACTAGTGAGATTATTCTCTGATAGCAAATAATTATCTGTTGTAACTATTCAGTCTGTTTTCTCTATTCCTAAATAGTGTGCCTAGGGAAATTAACAAAAGGCAATATAAAAAAATGGGAAAAAAATAGAAGATATTTTGATCAAAGACATTTTATGGCAGCTGTGTTGGGGGTCCCCAAATCACCCCAAAATTCTCTGATTTTCTAGGAGTACTATTAAGAGTTAGTGTGTATTTGTACTCATAGCTATGATTTATTATACAAAGCAAAATCAGTAAAAGAAAAGGCACAAGGGACGACCTCTGAAGGAAACTACATGTAAGTTTCCAAGAGTCCTCTCTTAGTGGATTACACAGAATGGACTTTATTCCCCCAGCAGGGAATCATTACAACACAGGTCAAATACTATACACCAGAGAAACTCATTAGAGATTCAGTGTCCAAGGTTTTTATCGGAGCTCCTCCCATAGGCACCTATTACATGGCACATACTGAATTTCCAAACTCTCAGAAGGAAAGCATTCAGTATTCAGCAAAAACCATATTGTTTGCACAAACAGTTTAGTCATGGTAAGCCACTCTTATCGGTTAGAGAATCGTGGGAACATTTTAGAAATTTAGGCTCACAGATGCTAGCCAAGGGTCAGTCTTGAAAGCAGACCTTTCTATGGAGAGTTATTTCAGCCTGCTAAACACTAATTCTTTCTGCACAGTATTTATTTTGATAACAAAATTTTAATCTGAAAATTATTGATGTCTGCTTATGTGTGTGAATTGTAACTTAAGCTAAGGAAATTAAACTGCAGTGTTTTGACAGGTCAACTTTTAACATTGAAAACATGGGTTCATAGTTTAATTGATGTGATCCCTAGTTTGATATAAAAACCTTATCTATTTTGAGGAAATCCAAAGAATGATTTTTAGGAGGAAAGAATTGAAAAGTGTCTGAATAGAATATATGTAATAAAATATCTCCATTTATCTGCACTAGATCTAATTCCAATTCAGTATGGCCCCATAAGAATAACTTCTTTACAGCATATTTCTAGCTTCAAAGGAACAGATACTTCCTTTTTTATATATTTGTGAAATTAATCAACTGAATTCTTAACTCTGTTGAATCCAGTAGAAGTCTGTACATGGAGAAGCGAAGTGGATAACCCCAAATAAGTACACAGAAGAATATATACTTGAGAGACATTCCTCCCACATGTATGTGAATGATCCAGATTTATTTTTTTTTAATTTTTAATGCTTATTTATTTTTGAGAGAGACAGAGACAGAATGTGAGTCGGGGAGGAGCAGAGAGAGAGGGAGCCCCAGAATATGAAGCCGACTCCAGGCTCCGAACTGTCAGCACAGAGCTGGACATGGGGCTCAAACCTACGAACTGCGAGATTATGACCTGACCTGAGCTGAAGTCGACCACTTAACTGACTGAGCCACCTGGGTGCCCCTCAGTGATCCAGATTTCTGTGTGTTATCTCTGTTTCCACAAAAATGAAAATATTAAATTGCAAAGTATCTCCACGAAGATCATTAAAAATTCTATGGAAAATAAAAAGCAGGAACTTCTTGTGATTAGCACATTGTGTGCTAAGCACAGGGATGGTTACTTTATATACAGAGATACAGGAGCTGTAATCCTTTCAGCAATCCTGGAATGCCGAAATTATTATCCTCATCTAACAGATGAGGAACTGTTAGAGAGGTTAAGGATTTTGCTCAAGTGACTTGGATAATTATTTTAGAACAGTGGCACTATTTTGCTGATAATAAAGAAGTATTGAATGTGTAGATAGTCTATTATCGGTTAAAATATCACAAGACAGTGTATTAGTGTTAAGAAGAATTTATGTCAGTTACTTAAGGAACAGCTTGTCTGTTGCATAGACATTCACATGGAATAAGTCTGCTTAAATATCATTCTTAAAGGAACATTTATGGAATTGGAGTCACATGCTAACCATGGGAGGACTCAGGGCATCCGTTACTTATTTGAGTAAAGATACTGCTATCACATGAACACTCATGGCTTGTGTCTACATTTCTTTTCTCTCTGAATATTTTTCTTCATAACAAAACGATGAGACATCTGTTGTGATAAGATTCTAAAGGAATTTTATTTCTTTAAACACAAATATAAAATATCCTACAACTATTTTTAAGTTCTAGGACCTAAATCATCACTAGGAAACCATGGCAGAACATGGGCAGGAAAGACTCCCCCAGGGGCCTCCAGTGACCAGGAAGGGGTTTTTCACCTCACTGTTTGCTACTCACGCAGTCATAGGGTAGCCGAAGGTGAGGTTGCCCTTTCAGGTAGACGCTTGCGGCCACTGCAGGATGGGAGCTGTAGTCCTAGTGTTCTGGAAGTAGTACTCACACTCTATTATCATAACAGACCAAAGACTGGTAGAGATGGCAGTTTAATCCACGGTGATTATTACCAAATATCATTTCTCTGGATCACTGACACACTCCTTTGTGGATCACCTCCTGACATTTTATTTTATTTATTTTTATTTATTTTTTTGTTAATGTTTTATTTATTTCTAGGAGAGAGAGAGAGAGAGACAGCATGAGCAGGGGAGGGTCAGAGAGAGAGGGAAGTCACAGACTGAAACAGGCTCCAGGCTCTGAGCTGGCAGTCAGCACAGAGCCCGACGCGGGGCTCGAACCCATGAACCGCGAGATCATGACCTAAGCGAAAGTCGGACGCTTAACCGACTAAGCCACCCAGGCGCCCCACCTCCTGACATTTTAAACAGTAGTGGACTCTTACTCTCTTTTATGTTGCTGTTTAGTGCTTTCTTTTATAATTATCCATGAATTCAGCAAAGAGTCCTGTGCCAGGTACTGGGTGCTTGAAATAAAAGATGGAAACTTGCCTTCAGGGAACTTATTCTTGTGGGTATAGGGAAGAGAATAGGCAATTACAATAAAGTTTTTTAATGCTTTAAAAGAGATACACCCTGCCTTCTCTGTTCTCAGGAACCCCTAACCCAGATTGGAGGGAAAGGAAACGTAAGAGGAGACTTCCAAGAGGGGGGTGTATGAAGTAAGTTATTCAAGATGAGTGGGAATGATGTGAAAAACAGTGTAGGATGCTTCCTTGTAGAAGGAGCTGCCTGTGCTGAGGTACAGTGGAATCAGAATGTAGACATGGTATTAAGGAAATGGAATAGATAGGACTGAATGTGAAGGTAAGAGAGAGATTGGGGTAAAGGATGACTTTATATCTGAGAGGCCGTAGAACTGTTCACTGAGATAGGGAATTTATCATCTAGAAGAGCTATGTCTGGAAGAAAGATGCTGAATTCATTTTGAACATATTAGATATAAAGATGCTCTAGGTTTGCTAGATTAGCTAAGTCTTCATCCCTTGAACTTCCACTTCCATCAGATCCATCCACTTTTCAAGTTACCAATCTTGGATCAGTATGGCCATGGCTTCTCCTTGCCTTTACCAAGCTAAATGACAGCTGAAAAAATTCTGTATTGGTTATCTTTTTACAAAAGTATAGCTTTATACTTCAACGAAACCCTGGCTTAGTACTCTGGTTTAAAGTGTTCCTGATTGGGGCGCCTGGGTGGCTTAGTCGGTTAAGCGTCCGACTTTCGCTTGGGTCATGATCTCGCGGTTCGTGGGTTTGAGCCCCGCGTCGGGCTCTGTGCTGACAGCCAGCTCAGAGCCTGGAGCCTATTTCAGAGTCTGTATCTCTCTCTCTCTCTGACCCTCCCCCTCTCTCGCTGTCTTTCTCTCCTAGAAATAAATTAAAAATAAAAATAAATAAATAAATAAAGTGTTCCTGATTAACTCCCTCTTCCATTCTCCAAAACAATTATCTCCAGAGATTTACTCTTCCTCTTAGACTCCCATCCCCCATACCACTACTGACTCAGCCTCAGCAGATAAGTTGCCTTCTGCCGTGGTATGATTGAACCTATCTGTGAAGTCCTTCGTCTTCACACTGCCTGCCTACACACTATCTATATCTAGGTGCACTTCATTTCCTCTTCTCAGCGGGAGGCAGGGCTCTTCCTTTCAGTACTTAGCCCTTCCTTTAATCACAGCATCCATTTGCTCTGGAGTGAAGTGCAATTAGCCATCCTCCCCACTAGGCCACTGAATTTGCTCTGATAAAGTTCACATCCCAGCTGCAGATTCTAATAGATCTGTTCAGTCCTCATCCCTGTTTGCTTTCTCTGTAGTGAGTCTTTGGTTCCTGTTGATCATCCTCTTTTTTTCCTTATAATTTGTTCTTTGCTTGGTGTCCAGGTACCACTTTCTCCTGGTTTTGTCCCATTTCCAAAAACATTTCTTTACTGTCTCTTTTGTTGACTTCCCTTTCTCTTCCAAGTTGTTAAATATTGCTACTCTCCTGGGTTGCAACTTGACTACGCTGTATCTTGGTTTTCTCATAGTTTCCGCTGCCATTTATGTACCATTAAATCACAACCAAAATGGCACTGAATCACCCCAGATCTCTCTTTGGAGCTGCGTATATAAATATACCATCTGTATTCACTATTTTCCCTATAGTTATTTCAACCTGGGTGTCCTCGGGCATCTCAAATGATCATATCCAACTTCCTTACCCCCCTCTACTAAGTCTCCTTGTGTGTTAATGAGTATATTATACTAATGGATGTTATCCTATCCGCCCAGCTGACCACGCCAGCAATCTGACAGTATCTCTATTCTCCATACCCAAATGGAAACAAGACCTGTCACTTCTGTCTCTTGACATTTCAGTTCTGATCTCTTATTGTCACTATTTCTACCTGAGTTCATGCATTTAGGATCCCTCTCCAAGACTGTAGTCACAGCTTTCTAATTTATCTCTTGGCCTTCAGCCTCACTGTTCTCTATCCATCTATTAGAGAACAGCCGCAGATACAAATATAATTTGTATATCTTTGGCTTCAAATGTTTTCATAGCTCCAAAATTCACGTTCATGCCATAGAGTTGTGCAAGTTGTATACTTCATAACAAGGTGCTGTTTTAATTGTTATCCTAGGTTTGTCTATGTATGTAGCATATAAAGTATCCTGAGGAAGAACATCTTCTACTAATTGACATAAATGCACCATATGGATTATTATAGGCCCATTGCCTAAAATTCGAAATCCAACTCCAATCTTCTTAGCAAGGTATATACAACCCTCTAGGTTTAGGTATTTGCCTAACCTCCCTAGTGTTATCTTTTTTTATACACTTTTATATACAACCCACTATGTTCCAGCGTCAACAAATTCTTCCACTTCCATAAATGTACAATACAGTTTCTTGCTTCTGTCCCTAATCTCATCCTGCTAGACCTGGGATGACCTGGCTAGTTCTGTTCTCATTACTATATATCTGGAAAATCCTTACCTAACTTTGCACATTAGCTCATACAGCCCTTGCTTCCACCACTCTCCTTCTCACCTCCAGAAACCTTCTCCGAAAGAAAGGCTATTCTACTGCTTTTTTCTTGAACAAAATTCTTACTTTGTTCATACCTGAACAATGCTGCTGTTATCTGCTAAGATGACTTACTTTCTCATCTATTCACATCTTATCCTGTCCTTGAGCCTCACCTAGTAAAACCTTTCCTGGTGACCTCATCTGAAAATTGTGCTGTAAATAACACTGCTTGGCACTGTCTTCATTTTCTATGTGTCCTTTATACAGCTCATGGTCCACAGGGGAATATTGTGAAAGGGAAGGTTAATAATTTGAAGAGTGAATAGTTACGTGTTTGGGAAGTATTGCATGATCTTTTCCTTTTGGGAGATTCAGTGTCCATATTTTGCATATTATTAGAGGCTCTTGACTTTCACATTCAGTAATATGAAAGACTAGTTAATGATAACAAACATCCTTTTAAATGTATAGCTCAGTTCATATGAAATTTAAGAAAATACCTGGGGGCCAGCAGTAAAGAGGTAATGACAGTCAAGTTTGTCATTTAGAATATGCTGAGAGTATTTGCCAATATGAGGGGCCCTTGGGTTTCTGTGTTCAGATGAAGAACAAGAGAAAGGCCTTGGCCCTGTGGAAGGTGTAGAGCTGGAATACCATCCTTCGCCCCAGAGAAAGTCCTTCATGCTCCATGAAAAGAGTAGGTTAGGGAAAAAAAAATCTACCAGAAAAAGAATATTACAAAATAGAAATTTTATAAGAACAGTGACTTTGAGCCTTATATTTAACCTCTTTTATATGGCCTAAGAAAACCCAGTCCCAGAAATCAATTTAACGTGGGTTAGGGTTTGTCCCTTTCTAGGAAGCCTAAGAAAAGCAAGTGAAGCTTCTCTATGGATGAAGCCACCCCTAAACCATTCTTATAGATTTCTTATATGAAGATGACTAAACTAAATTTTCAACATTTATGAACCACGTGAGGAAACAAGGTCCTGTATGTAGAATCAGCATCAATAACAAGCAGTATAATTAGACTCCCAAGGACTTCAGATATATTCAAAAGGAGCAAAGGGCGTTATAGTGAAAAAACCTAAGATCAATAGAAAATAGTAAAAGCAAAGAGAGAAAGGAGTTTTTTTTAAGATTTTATTTTTTTAAATTAATTTTCATACCCAATGTGGGGCTTGAACTCACAACCCTAACATCAAGGGTTCCATGTTCTACTGCCTGAGCCAGTCAGGTACCCCAGATAGACTTTTACTATAAAAAGGATAACAACAGTTCTGTCCATAAACAGCTCAACAGCAACAATGGAAGCCAAAAAGTAAATTTAAAAATACTTCAAATTGTTAACAGAGATTAACTGTCAAACTGATATTATGGACCTATCTAAACCATAATAAATAAATGAAAACAAAATAAAAGTATTTCCAAATGCAGAACCAGTGAACCAACAATGAACAAGAAAAAGCCCAGAACACTTACTATTTTGGTATCCTCACTAAAGAAACTATTAAAAAGTAATTTAGAGAAAATGCAAAATATCCTATAAGTTATTTCTACAAGGCAAGAAAAAAAGGTAAACCAAGACATAGTACACAGCCATAAAGAACATTGTATAAAAATAGCAAAAATAACAGTAAGGAAATATTAATGCTAATGAATTTGGAGAAATAAGTGTACAATAGAACTAAATTTTTTTTTCTTTTAGAGACAGTGTGTGAGCAGGGGAGGGAAAGAGAGGGAGACACAGAATCAGAAGCAGGCTCTAGGCTCTGAGCTGTCAGCACAGAGCCCAACACAGGGCTTGAACTCACAAACCTTGAGCTTGTGACCTGAGCCAAAGTTTGGACACTTAGTTGGCTGAGCTACCCAGGGGCTCTATAACAGAACTAAAATATTGGAAAACGAGAACATATAAGCTGGGAACAGAATATTTGAAGTTAAAACTTTCTAAGATTCTTGTATTTATTGGGAAGATAGATTTACTAAATGATTTTAGTTTTTAAATATTAGGTATGTTAAAATTTTATAAGCAACTGGTAAATTAGTAGAAATAAATTGTAAAACTTTCTAAATGTAGGTGGAAAATGAAACAAAAGAATCAAAGTCAATTTACAAGAAATCCAGAAAAGAGGGTGGAAAAGCATATAAGAAAATACAGAAACCATAGAAAGCAAAATAGAATAGCAGAATAAGCAGAATATATGTAATTGGACTAAATGTGTCGATAAGACTTGCCAGATATTATCAGGTTAGACTAAAGTCCATCTATGTGCAATCTGAAGAAGAAACACATGAAATACAGGAGCATAGGATGGAAGTTAAAAAGGGAAAGAGATCAAATCATGAAACCTGCAGCAAAGGAAAGATATACCAGGAAAACACTAACCAACATTAAAATAGTAATATTAATTCTCTTCCTTTTGGCAGAACTTTCAAAGTCTGACTGAACACCAGCTAACAATATTTCCTAGCCTCCTCTTGCAGAAGTTTGTAGCCATGTTTTTAAGTTAAGGCCAGTGGAATATAACATAAGTGATGAGTGCAGCTTCCTGATACTCTCCTGAAAGGCAAAACTATTTGTCTTAATTTTTTCTCCCCTCTTCCTTGTGCCTGGAAAAGGCATCTGGAGACTTGTCACCTGTCGTGTCTGGCAATGACAGTTAATCATGGAACAGAGCTGTCTGCCAACCCTAAGCTGTACATTTACTTTTGAATTCTTTTTTTGCAAGAGAAATAAACTTTGTTAAACTATTGTATTCTGGATGTGTCTCTTATAGGATTCTAGCAGGTACTTAATATCTCATATGCCTTAGGGTAAAAAGAATTATTATAGTCACTTCATCAAAAACGTAAATTCTGAATTTGTATGCACCACATAATACATCTTCCACATATGTAAAATAAAAATTGATCATTATAAGGACTGCTCCTGTAGACTCAGGCATAAATATGAAAAGGCAAACTCTCATACTTTTAGAAGATTTTAAAAATATTTTTATGACAGGAAAGAATTTCCTACACAGGAAACAAAAAGCACAAACCTGAAATGAAAATATTGATAATTTTTACTATATTAAAGTTACCTTATATTACAGTGATTTCATGAATAAAAACTCATTATCAATAGATGGTATTAAAAATGAATTTTAGAAACCTCAGGCTAGAATCCTCAACAACTGTACCCAGTTGCAACCGCAACTACCATCACAGATTTCACCTCATTGAAGTTTGCAAGACCCCTGGAGTATGTAGCTAAAAGATTTTTAGTAGCCAAGACTTCATTCAGTTATTGGCACAGTCTGTGAATCATGGCTTTGAGACAGTATATGAGCTTACGAAAATATGTATATGCGTAAGCTTTGTAAAGGGTCTGGGAGCAGGACACTGTCACCAGGATGTCACTAGCACCCCCTGCTGGACTGTGATACACTTACATGCTCCTCTCCAGTGGTGGTATCAAGCCTTATTCAGATGGGTTCACCTCACAATCCTATTTCATCTGTGTCTTAAATGGCCTCAGGCTTCTGCCTCTTGAAAACTATTGAGCCTTGCATGTACTTGAAGGATGGATGAGTCAGACATGATTGAGAACCCACAAAGGAACCTTGCTAATACTTGACCTCTGTGAACAGAAATGAAATAAACCTTGGTAACATACTGTCAGTATCAAGAACCTGTTCAGTTTACATTGTAATTCTAAAATCAACTAAAATGTGTACTTTTAGCAGAACTTTGTGTATAGTTAGAGATGGCCAACCCAGGGACAAATTATCTATATGAAAAATGGTCCTAACAGTGTCTTTTGCGTTTGGCACTTTAAGGTCATTGTTTGGCAGAAGTCTAGTTAATAATCTTTCTGAAGTGTGTTTTAATTGGGTTTAGAACCCATGTTGAATCTTCTTTTCACGGGTTTTCATAATATTTTAAAATTATTTATTTAATATTTTTTAAAGTTTACTTTTATTTATTTTGAGAGAGAAAGAGAGAGTGCTAGTGGGGGTGTTGCAGAGAGGGAGGGAGAGTGGGAATCCCAAGCAGCCTCCATGCTTTCAGAAAAGAGCCCTACATGTGGGCTCTATTCCACAAAACATGAAACTGTGACCTGAGCTGAGATCATGAGTCAGATGCTTAACTGACTGAGCTACCCAGGTACCCAGGTTTTATTTGTTTTTTAAGAAAAGATTAATCTTGCTGATTAAAAAATAGGCTAAAAGAAGATATAAACCATATATATAACTGCCTGGAATAGTATGCAAATTATGTAAATATCATCTGTGAATCAGTAAGCTGAAGACAGCCCAAAACAAAGAGATGATAATATGAACAAGCAGTTAATAGAAAAAGAAAACCAGTAGTCAGCTAATGTTTGAAAAGATGTTCTATCTTGCTAGAAATCAAGGATATACATGTTAAAACCACAGTGAAATACCATTCACATCCATGAAACTGTCAAGCATGGAAACAATACCAAGTGTTAAAGTGTTTATGTGGGTGGAACATTGGAAGCTCTCATGGAAAGAGGGTAGGGATATAAATTTAGCATTTATTAAAGTTGAAGATATGTCTCCAAAACAACCCAGCAATTCTGTTCCCAGGAATATGTTTGAGAAATTCCTGCAAACGTAGATAGGAAATACAAAGCAGCATTGTCATTATAGTAAAAAATTAAGGGAAAAAAAACCTGACTGCCCATCAATAGGGAGAATGAGTAAACTTGCACTTCTCTGAAAGTGAATGAACTAGATCTTCACATATCCACATATGAGTATGGAGGAGTCTCATGTAGAGTATTAAGCAAAAGGACGAGCTACAAAAGTATACTTTAGCATGTATACAATACAAAGCTTTAATACATGCAAAACTATACATATTGCATACAGATTCCACCTGTGTAATAAGTTTATATGAGCTTTTTCAGTCTATGCAATAGGTGCTCTGTCATCGCTTTATCTCTGTGATAACATGGCACTGCAGTTGTCGAGTAGCGGTAGGTTATTTATTTTCTGGGGAGACTTCTCTGAGGTAGTGGCTATAAATTGGGTGATGAAAAAATGAGCATGCATTTTCAAAGGAGAATTCACGCACTGAAATTATGTACTAATGCTCACAGAAAAGCTGCTCCAATATTCACTTAGAACCTTTTGATTCATTTAATATATAATTCTTTTTTATTATTTAATATATAACTCTAATAAACTGAGTTGGCTTGTAATTCATGGCGGATTAGACTGCCAGAAGCAGACACACGGGTAGATGAGAAATGATAGCCAGCCGTGAGGTAAAAGGCAGGGAAAACCACCAAATGATTGTATAAGAATTAAAACTAAAAGTGGTCTAAGACTAAATACAAAATAAAGGCGATGGATCTTATATGCCCTGGTAACTCTAGATAGCAACATATACTATGTTGATGATGACGCCAGGTTATCCAGGTGTACATGTTTCAGTTGGAGAATTCAGGAATATTTATAATATATGTTTGCAATAATATTCATAATTTTTTAAAAAAAGATTTGGAACTTAAAGGAAACCACTTTTCTGTTATGCAAAATTAACCTGTATGTAATAGCACATTTTTAAAGTATGCCTCATAAGTAACGCGTCTCTGTATTTCATTTACTCAGGATACATTTCTTGAGCATTTACTATATGCTAGGCATGGTGTTGACACTGGCCATACAAAAGCAAATCAGATACTTCATTATTTCAGTCATTAACATAGTAGCTCATATGTGATATGCTTAGGAAAAATAGAAAGTGCTGATTTGGTGACATGACCTCTGCTATGCTTATATCATTTTGAAAATTACAAAAATTAGAAGTATAAATAACTAAAAACTTTTAGATTTGAAATTTCAGTTGAGAAGTGTGATGATAGTATATGCTTTTATGAATTTCCCATAGGCTTCTTGCAGTATGCTAAAGGATTTTGAAAACTTAAATCTCTTTATTCTTGTAATCCTAATTCTAAATATTTATCTTGAGAAAACAAAACCAAAGAGAATACTTTTTTAAAAAAATAGTTTGATGTTTATTTATTTTGGAGAGAGAGAGAAAGAGACAGAACATGAGTGGGGGAGGGGCAGAGAGAGATGGAGACACAGAATCTGAAGCAGGCTCCAGGTTCTGAGCTGTCAGCACAGAGCTCGACATGGGGCTTGAACTCACAAACCTCAAGATCATGACTTGAGCCAAAGTTGGATGTTTAACCGACTGAGCCATCTAGGCTTCCCAAGGAAAATACTTTTAAATGATGTTTACCTGGCATTATTTATAGTAATGAAAATTCTAAATATCCAGTAGTAGAGAATTGTTTAAATTATGTTATATTCATCCATCAGAATTCCAATTTGAAGATGTTTAATGACAGAAGAATACTTAGGTTGGTAAATTGCCAAAAAAAAAAAAAAAAAGGCTAGAAGAGGAAAATATGCCAAAATACTAGGTGACTAAAGTAGTGGGATAGAGGTAATTTTCTTCATCCTTTTTATTCTTTATTTTCCAAATCTCCTACAGTAAACATATATTAACTGTTATAACTGCAAAAAGTCAAGTGCTATTTGTAAGATACTATGGATTTTCCATCTTAGAATATAATTTTTGAAATCAGCTGTCCTTTTGTGGATACTGTCAATAACCAAGACTTGAACTTTATTTAAAGCCACAATAATATAATATAGTCAATATAATATAAGTTGTTATATAATAAATATAATTTACCATATATGATTTTATTAACATTAAAATGACATTTTTATGCATGTTCTTGTCTCTCAAATGGAAGCACATGTCACTAAAGCCATAGATGTGAACTCACAGAGATGAAGTGGAGAATCTGCATGTGAATAATACTCTCTTTTGCTGTTGTGAATTTTCAGTTCCTCAGTGGGTAGTGCGCTTCCACGAAGACGCTGCTGTGCATATATTACCATTGGGATGATATGTATTTTCATTGGAGTTGGATTAACTGTGAGTATTACTCTACTCACTGCTAGAATTCTTTCTTCTCAACTTTATCAGTAGTAAATTGATGAGGCCTGAACCTTCAGTGATCCCCATAGAACTTGCCTCCGTGGCATAGTAGGCCTGGGAGGTTCTGAAGGCCAGTGGGCAATCTGAAGCCCCAGTTCATAGAACTGTTCTTAATGGAGCTCGCCCATCTTGTGAAATAGTGTTTTGGGGCTCTTCTAAAGGTCGTTGACACTGGGGACTTCACCACTTATTTAACAAAAGCCCACTGGTTTTATTTAGTGCCATAGCCAAAGCAGAGGCAATACTCAATCAGCTATGGAGTTCTGAAAAACCATTCTCTTTGTTCCAATTAAGCACGGATTTACTGTCATTATGGGGATGGCTTATTTTTAGAGGAGACTGAAATTACATGGTTGGCATGGGGATTAGTCTCTCCCAGGAGTAGGAGTTACTGATCTTTTTTGTTACCATTTACTTCCCGTGCTCCTTTGTCTCCTCTTGTCCTATGTTATTAAAACACTCTTGTGTCATACAACACTGAAGAGTTCAGATTACAGATTCAAATGCTTAAAGAAATAATGTGTTCAAGTGGGCTTTTCTGTTTATTTCATGAAATTTAACATAAGCAGCAGTATTGTCTTATTAAATTTTACTCTGTCAATGATAGTCAACAAATTTGACAACTTCTATTTCATAGGGATTTTGTGGCCTTGGTGATATACTTCGTAAAAATCTCATGTAAGCCTACTCAAGTTCTCTAAGCAATTATTTGCCTAAAGTTTTTAATCTTTTGTTCTTCTATTTGCTTTTTATTTTAGGTTGGCACCCAAGATTTTGCAAGGCGATTTCATGCAACCTATGTTTCTTGGGCAATTGCTTATCTCTTAGGTTTGATCTGTCTTATCCGAGCTTGTTACTGGGGAGCCATAAGAGTGAGTTATCCAGAACATAATTTTGCCTAAGCTTGCTTCTGATTCAGTGATGCAGGGGAGAGCATCTAGCAGTTCTTGATAAACTACTCTGGACAGCTTTAAATCATTTATCCTAATGGATTCCATTCTAGTTTATGTATAAAGTTTCAAGACTTTGCAAGTATTTTATGAACAAATGCCCATTGCACTACATTATATGCAAATAGTTTGTTTGCTGCTAGATTTTCAAGCTCTGAATAATAAAACTGTGTCTTCATGTTCTTTCACATCTCTTAAAAGATATTTTTGGATTTGTCACCAAACATTACGTATAACATCACCCTTCCATTATTCTTAAGTCAGTTATTCCATTACTTGCTCATCTGTGAGTATTCCCAAGGAGTGTTTATAAATGTTTCTACAATAGCTTCACATTTATACTCACATTTTAAACAGTATCAAAATTGCTTGCTTTCATATCTAAGCAATGTGCATTTTGCTTGAACTGCTTACTGGAACTTTAACCTAAGATCATAGTGACCTTATTCAGGAAAAACAATTGAGTGTACCTTCAAAGACTTGACATTCTTGTCAGATAAAAACCATTTCTAGATACTGTATGCTTGTTTTTTGTTGTTTGTAGAAAGATATAATATTTTGGTAGTAATTTAAAATACAAGAATGAAAATATTTATTTGTCCACAGTTGGAGATAATGTTGGATAAATGTTTTTTTCCTCAAAGATCACAGGAGTTTTGTCTTTCATTTTTGTCTGCTTTTTTGTTTACTAATTATAAAAGTTCTGGTCTAGATTTATGAAATTTAATGTTAATCAGCTGTGTGTATTCCTTTATAGATCTTGGAGGAAGTATTTCACATGACATATTTTTAAAATTAACCATTTAAACAAAGATATATTTACACTGGGTTGCCCTCTTTTTCATTAAATCATGGTAAAGTTTTCCTATTGGGCTAATTATGGACTGATTATATGAGAAGAGAGCCTATGACATTTTACACTAGCTAAAATGTTGAGATTAGAGGTAGTTACTCTTCATTCTTTTCAAATACAGCTGGTCAGATAGTTACCCAATTTATTCAAGAACGTAGATCAAAGACAAAAAGCAACATAGTTTTCTAAGAATTCACTAGGATTTAAGGAATCAGCTCTCGCACTGCCTATCTTTGCAGTTTTGAAAAAGAAATTGCTTAATTGAGAAGTAATGTTCTAAAGCCTTTAATGTAGTAGAAGTAAGATGATGAAATGATATGAGTAAATTAATTGGCTATTCCAGAGATAAGAATAATAGTTTAAATTATTTATGTTCCTGACTAGTATAAAAATGTACTCATCAGAGAATTTGGAGCAAAATACATGTAAACTTAAAAGAGTAAATGATAAATGTCTAAATGCAGTAGCTCAGGATTATATGTACCCTGGAAAATACAATAATAAAGATTATTGTTCAAATATTGTCTTGTTATATTCGATTTTCAAAAAAATAAGATGGTGTGGGGTGGTTGGGTGACTCACTCAGTTAAGCGTCCGACTCCTGACCTCAGCTCGTCATGATCTCATGATCGTGAGTTCGAGCCCTGTGCTGACAGCGTGGAGCCTATTTAGAATTCTCTCCCCCCCTCTCTCTTTGCCCCTCCTCTAGTCACTCATATACTTTCTTTTCCTTTCTTTCTCTCTTTCAAAATAAAGAAGTAAACATTTTAAAACATTTTTAAAAATTAAAAGAATAAAAATAAGATGGTATTTCCAAAATAGATGAGTTTTTACTCTAAAGGAGTTTTCATGTTTAAGAACATATATAATGTGGGGGTGCCTGCGTGGCTCAGTAGGTTGAGCGACCTACCCTTGATTTCAGCTCAGGTCATGATCCCAGGGCCATGAGATGGAGCCCTGCATCTGGCTCCACCCTGAATGGGGAGCCTGAGTAAAATTCTCTCTCTCCTCTGCCTCTCTTCCCTGCTCAGGTGTGTGCGCTCTTTTTCTAAAATAATAAAAAAAAGGAAGAACATCTATAAGGTTTCTTCATATATTATTCACTTGTGTTTTTTCTAGTATTTTCATGGTTTCATTTTTAAAATATAGATTTAAAATCTATTTATAATGTGCTTGATATAAGGAATGAAATAAGAATCTAATTTATTTCTTTCCTTAATGGTTATCTAATCGTATCAGCATTGTGTATTGAATAACCCATTCCTTTCCCATTAATTTGAAATCCCACGTTAAATTATATGCTGCATGCTCTTTTTCCTTTTGGAATATAATTCCATGAGAGCAGGAACTTTGGTGGCCTTGCTCACTGCTTTATCTCCAGCCTTTAGAATAGTGCGTAGTATATTTGTGTTCAATAGATTTGTTGTATGGATAAATAAGTAATTGAATAAATTGGTGCATTAAATTCTTATCCCTTTGGTATGGACTTTATATTTGTTACAGAATATATAGGTGAATATTGATATAATCTTGTGTTAAGGAAAAACTTTCTTAGTAAAACCCCAAAGCAGAAATCCTACAAAAGGATTGATAGATTGTATGATTTAAAAGAAAAAACTTTTATGTGAAAATAATCATAAGGAAAGGAAAAGATAAACTATATTTTTGAAATAGTAAGAAGTTAATCTTTTTAATATGGGAAGGGACAAAAGGCATGAAAAAGCAATTTATGAAAGAAGAAATACAATCAGTAATAACACATGAGCTTCTTTTCAATTTACTAATAATCAAAGAGTTTAAGTTAAAACATGAGATAACTATTTTTCACCTAGCATATTAACAAAGAATGAGTGATTAATCCCTGTAATGTTGAGGATATGAGGAGCCGCGCGCACACACACCACACAGTCTTTGATGTAGTGATTCTGTCTCTGGGAGGTTATCCTAAAGGTGCTCTGGATAAAAGAACACATGTATTTGTACAATGATATTTATCACATTTTGCTCATAATAGGGATTAAAAGCAAGACGTCCTTCAATTCAGCAATAAGGGATAGGTGAAATAAATTATAGTACACTCATAGTATGAAATAAGTACTAAATGATGAAATTAACAAAATGATGAAATTTCTTATCTAATTCAGTCGGCAATGGCTCATAAAATATTGTATGACAAAATCAGATTACAAATCAATATGTGCAATATAATTCACTTCTTGAAGAAAATGATTTTAGGTGTATGTGTTCAAAAAACTACGGAAAATTAACACTAAAACATTAAGAGGGGTTATTCCTGGGTGATGGAAGAGAATCTAACTTTTTAAAAGTTTCTGTACTAGATTAATTGGTTGGAAGGTTTAAGTTTTGCTCTTGATGAATAGATAAGAATACTATGTGATTGGGGCGCCTGGGTGGCTTAGTCGGTTAAGCGTCCGACTTTCGCTCAGGTCATGATCTGGCGGTTCGTGGGTTCGAGCCCCGCGTCGGGCTCTGTGCTGACTGCCAGCTCGGAGCCTGGAGCCTGTTTCAGTCTGTGACTCCCTCTCACTCTGACCCTCCCCTGCTCACGCTGTCTCTCTCTCTCCTAGAAATAAATAAAAAAAAAAAAAAGAAGAATACTATGTGATTGATCACATCAATATTTGTTACATTTTCATTTAGGCTCTTGAAGTTTTAAAATTAGTTTATTAAATCCAAACCAATGCATTTCATTGATAAAATCTTGAGGTTACCAAATTACATATTTAAGCTTAGTCCTATCTGAATTAACATAAATGTTTAATTAAAGCATATTTATGAGACTTTATACCAAGTTTTATTCATAGAACATTCCTTCCAATGCCTGGTATAGACGGCAAAACACAGAAAGTGCCAGGAAAATGTTATTTGAAAGAATATAACATAGTCACTAATCGGAAAAGGATTTTTTTTTTGTCCCCAGCTATCCAAAGGAGTAAAAGATGCCTTAATTCTTCTTAGAAAAGAGGGAATAAATGGAACCACAGTCAATTATTCTTGAGTAAGTCATATGTGAGTGAGCATATGTCATTTAGAAGATCCTAATAATGTGTGTCAGGTACAGGGCTGGCCTCACAGCACATGCAGTTTAACAGCCACAGGAAGCCTGGGAAGCACATATTCTCGTTTCTGTTTCACCAGAAGAAATTGAAGTGTTACTCTCTCATAGATTTGAAAACAAGAGCTTTTTAAGTAGGACAGGCATCTGCATTCAAAACAAGCACTCCTGGGTGATTCTGATGTAGGTTTTTCTGGATCCTATTCTTGAGAAACACTGCTCTATACCCCCCCCTCCCCCCCCACACACATTTGCATCCACCTTCTTGGGCATTCACATTTTCTTGTATAGAAAAAGCTTTGATTGTATTTGAGTAAATAATGCCATTTGCTTTGTTTAGCTTTTGTTTTTAGTTTTGATTTAGCTACACTTGTGCTTGTATATTATGAAACTATAACCATTCCCATGTGCATAGTCTCACAAATTGCTGTAAAATATAAGTTTGTACTTATTCGATATGTTTGGTACACACGTACACATAAATCTATAGTGATATATAAAATAAGCCCTGAAGAAAAACCCCAAGTGTTTATTGATCTGACTTACATCTATGTTAATATTAAACCTCTATGTCATAGTTATCCTGACACTACCACTGAAGAAGTTCAGAATGGCTAAGTAATTAAAGGTCATTCAGCTTAGATGTGATGGCACCTGCTGGAATCAGTCTGTCTGCCTCCAAAATGTATCTGCTTTCCACTACAGCATGAGATTTTATTGTGCTTTGCTTTGTAGAGAATAACTTTTGAATTTTGTGCCCCCTGCTGTTCATTGTCTGTAACTCATTTGTGGAAAGAAAGTTGAAAAATATTTGCCGTCAGAATTTACTTCACAAAGAATAGAATACCTTTGTTTAAAAATATTTTTATGAATTTGATATTATATCCAGCTTTATTTAAGAGCATTTTATGTAACAAAATATTATTACATGTATTTATTTTATTTATAATATAAAATCATAAGAAAAACTAGCTAGGAATATTACTTACTAAATAGAAGGAAATTGACATACAATGAATTTTAACATAACTCCCTTTAATATTGATAGCAGTATTAAAATGATTATTAAATAGCACATGATGCTAAAAAAGGATTTGTAAAGGTTTTTAATTTTTAAAATCCATTTTACGTACTTTGTTACAAATATAAATAAATACTAAGGTTTTTTATATTTTGACAAATATACATATATTTGACTTGAGATGGAATGCTATGTGATAAGCAGAAGAATAAAATGCCTTTGTTCTTTTGAGACTGGCCCACAGACTAAGGTATCAGATAAGGCTACAGATCTCAGGAGTATGGTTTGTTATTTGACAGGTGAGAATATTTTATCTACCACAGAGGTAGTCTTTTCAATTTTGACTGTGTAACTAAGTTTATCTGAGGTAACCTGCTAAGTATAGGAAGTGATCACTCACATTTCTCTCAACAGATTTTTTAAATACCTACCCTGAGTGGCTTATGCATATGCAACGGTACTAATGGTTGGTCACTGAAAGTTCCCAATGTTCAAATAAATTTTTCTGAAAAACCTTGCCACGGTGCCTGGTATTTCTATATCAGATATCCCCTTGGCTTAAGATATTGGACATTTAAATAATTGTGGAGGAAATGTATTACATTTTTATTGCTTTTTAAGTTTTTTGGAAGAGTAAGCTTGGGATATGTGTAGAGAATTCCTTAGCTTAGACAATGCTTTATTTTTCCTGGACACCTGCCTTGCTCCTTCCTTTAAAAGCACCTCTCTACCTACCATCGGCCATCTACAAACCTCCTTTCACTCCCCCGTAATCAATGTGGACTTCATTTACATTCTTACCATTTGCCCTTGATTTAAGTGTCAATGTGAATGGACTAATGCTCTGGTCTGGACTCAGTTCTGATTCCCTCAAGTCTAATGACCTTTACCTCTCTATTCCACTTGTGCTATTCACCTCCAGCTGTACGGTGTGCTCATACTTCGAACCACTCCATCTCTGAAGTCTTACACTCAGATGTCCACTCTCTGGACATATACTTCTTCTATTCTTATAAAATTCTCACTCTCACTCTCTTTGTGCCACTCTTCATAAATACCACTTTCAGCACCTCCAGTTCCTTAATTTTTCTTCCACTCTATCATGTCCTCTGTATTTACCAGTGAATCCCATAGCCACGCAGATTAATACCACTACAGATGTTTAGTTTTCACCTTCAGCTACTCCGCAGCATTGTGTACCCGTCTCCGGCTGTCTCTGTAAATTTCCCACAGATACTATTTGAAAACTTCAAAGTCCTTCAAACTCCTCATATTTTCCACAGTAGACCCCTTTCCTCTCCTAGCAGATGACTTATTTCACCTGTTCTTTCCTTTGTCCCCGCCCTCCACCTACCCTCTAGATCCATCCCATTCCCTTTCCTCCTCAGGGAACTCACAATATCTTCATTATTTCTATCCGTCTAGCTGCCCGCATAATAACTGGGATCACCATTTTCATTTCTCATTCTCACACCCTTTGCAGTCCATCAGGTCCCCCTTGTTCTCTCAAATACATGCACTTCTCTTTCTTGGTGCCCCTACCTACCTTACTTGTGGCTGTCATCAACATTGCCCGGGGGACCATAAAAGTCTATGAACTGATCACTTTGCTGCTGTTCTTGCCTTGCCTGCTACCTGTTTCTCTCCTTGATACATTTATCAACAGTTATCTAGGTGATTCTTTTCTGAACACACTTTCAATCTTACCATATCTAAAGTCCTTCAGTGTCTCTCTGTACACTTACGAGAGAAAAGACCAAACTTCTGTAGCCTAATACTGAACTCATACCTCATATTTTGTGTTTCTGCAGTACTGAATTACTAGTATTTTTTGTATTCACCGTTGTTTCATTTCTGTATGCCTTTCGACATGTCCTTCTGCCTGCAAGGAATATCCCTAAGTTGGTAAACTTCCTTTTATCCTTGGAAATCCTGCTCAAGCATTACCTCCTCTGGGAAATCTTCCATGGTCCCTCTTCTTCCCGTCATCACCAGATAGAATTATTTCTTTCCTTGTACTATTTCTGTTCTAAGCATATACCTCTAACTACTACATATACCGCCCTCTGTATCTTACTTATTAGTTTATAGATACTCTTAAAACTACAATTCTCTTCTTGCTTATCGTTCTTCAGTCATACTAAGTCTTAGTTCACTTTGTATCCTCAGTGGCTGGCACCTAACAGACATAGGTCTTCAAAACTTTTTTTTTTCCTGAGCTGAGCTGAATAGAACCAAGTCTCTACGGTTTTTAATGTATTGCTGTAATGATTATGTGTGTGTGCATCTCTATGTGTATATGTATCCATAAAATGCTTCGTAAATGTATGTGGAATAAGTGAAAGAGAGGCAGACTACTGGCAGGGGGCTAGTGAGACCATAAACCCACGATGATTGCTGCCCCATTCAGTTTTCCCCAACTCGCTAGGCACCCCAGGCACCACCGAGGCACACACACGCGCTGGGGGTGCCTTCATCTTAACAATTAGCTTACTGAATTGGAATTGTGTTTGTGAATCTGCGACCTCACTGGACAGTACATTTCATGAGAGCAGGTAAGCAGTTTGGGTGTGTACTGTGCTCCTATAGGATTTTATTAACTAAAAGGAAGTACTGTGAAGGTAAAGTCAAAGAAGATATAAAATATAATGGTAATAAAAACCTCTACTTACAATTAATAAAAGGCATTTAATTGTGAATTATTATCTTTCTAGTTGAGATTCTTATTTCCACTCTTGCTTTTCCCCAATCCATTCTCCAAACCTTTTTTAAAGAACCAAAGTAAATGTTTACTTAAAATGAGAGAAACAACGCAATGACAACCAGTTACAAATTTTAGAAAGCTGACTGACCAATACCAGGCATTAAAAAAATCCTTAAAAATATTTTAGTTAACTGCCTGAACCAACCCTATATTTAACCTATATTTTTAACTTCTATGTATTTTTTAAAAGTTTATTTATTTTGAGAGAGAGAGAGAGAGAGGAAGGAAGGGAGGGAAAAGGAGAAGGGGAGAGAGAGAGAGAGGAAGGAAGGGAGGGAGAGGGAGAAGGGGAGAGAGCGAGCGAGCGAGCAGTGAGGGGCAAAGAAAGAAGTAGAGAGAATCTTAAGCAGGCCCAACGCCGGGCTTGATCCCATGGATAGTAAGATCATGACCTGAACTGAAATCAAGATCTGGATGCTCAATGGACTGAACTACCCAGGTGCCCCACTTTTATGTATTTTGATTGCCTCTTTGACAACAATTTTGTAACACATTTTCTTTGTGAAAGTAAATAGTTTGGTCATTTCTTCTGCATTTCTTCTGTTGATCAAAATTTACTTTTTTATTATTAAAAATTCAGAGAAGTTGATTTCAGTCATAACTTATTTAGTAACAAAATGTCAGTTTTTAGTAGTGCTAATTTTGGGGAAATCTGTCAAGTTCCTTATGTGAGCTCAACGATTTTAGAGCATTTCAAGTTTTTCTTGACCAGTGTGATTAACCTTAAATCTTCCTGAAATTACTCATTAACCTGTTGCCAAGCTATTGTTGTAGAAGGGTATTATCCATTCTAGATTATCCTGTAGATGCCGGTATCTCTTGCCAAATCACCAAGAAATTTTTAAAGTTTCAGTGTATTTGGATAAATCATTCTCCTTCAGTTACTAAAAAAAATTGGAGTCTGTTACTTCTATTTAAAATTACTTCTGTTACTTAGTGCGTTGAGTGTCTGTCTCTTGATTTCAGCTCAGGTCATGATCCCAGGGTCATGGGATTGAGTGAGCCCTGCACTTAGTGTGGAGTCTGCTTGGAATTCCTCTCTCCCTTTGCCCCTCTCTCCCTCTCCCACACTGTCTCTAAAAAAACAAAAACAAAAACAAAAGTATCTCTTCTTCTCAGTGGATTGCTGGTTTCGGTTTGATCTAAACTTTTTTTTTTTTTTCTGGTTCACTTTTTGGTCACAATAATTTCTACTGATTTCATAGAGTAATATATACAAACTAATTGTAGTGTATGATGTATAATATAAATTTATGTTATATTGTTAAATATATGCTTGAAGAAGAAAACTTCTATTTTGACTATTGATGAGAATTGAATCCTACACTTATAATTTCCTACATCTGAGGCTTGGAAAGATTTGACTCCATGGTCCACAGATTACTGATGCTTTGGGTCACTGTCCCTGCTCTTTTTAGGCCCTGATGCCAGGTGAGTTGTCTCAGTGGGGGTAGGAGTGTTCCTGGAAGCTATTTCCACATCTAAATAGCCATAACTTGGGGTATGCGGGGCACCTGGGTGGCTCAGTCAGTTGAGCATCAGACTTTGCTCAGGTCACGATCTCACAGTTTGTGGGTTTAGGCCACAAACCAGGCTCCCTGCTGTCAGCATGTCAGTGTAGAACCTGCTTTGGATCTTCTGTCCCCCCTTCTCTACTTTCTCCTGCTAGAGCTCTCTCATTCTCTCTCTCTAAAAACAAAACATTTAAATAGCAAAAATTTAACTTTGCATGAAAGTGCTTCTGAAACCACACCTTTTAAAATGGTAAATCGTATTGCATTATTGCCCCACCGGATCCCTTCACTGTTTCCCATTGCTCTTATAAAATTAAACCGCCCTACCAGAGCCTAACCTTGTATTATCTTGGCTTTTCCCGTCTCTCCAAACTCATCCTCAATATTCTCTTCTTACTTTTTCTCTTGTCCAGCCATACTGATTTCATATCAGCTTCTGGATTTTGCCAAATTTTGTTTTTCTTGCCCCAGGGCACTAATATCTAAATTCTGCTTACCTAGACACTTTTTTTTTTCCTGTTCTTCATCAGCTTTAATGTGTACATCGATGATCCCTTTTCAAGAGGCATTACCCTATTCTAGACAAGCTTTCTTTTGCCTTTACACAACCACCTTTGGATGTTACTTGTCTTTTGAGTTAAATACTTCTTCCAGTATGCATAGTTTTTCAATCGGCATCACTTTCCTAATGTTCCCTTTCGTCCATTAAATCCCTATGACACGTAGGTGTGTGTGTATATAGGCACACGTATGTATGGAGATATATTTTCCATATTTATAAAATAGCTGTTTGGATACCTCAACTTAAATATCCCGTTATGATATTTATGAGTCCCACTCTGATTTGATCATTTCCTTCCCCAAACCTGTTCAGCCTCTTCCATTCCCCACCTTACGTTACCACCACCTATTCACTTGTTTGCCCAAGTCACTCAGGTCACCTAGATTCCCTTATTTACCCTTCCATCCAATCTGTCACTAAACATTGATTTCACTTCAGCAACCTCTCTCAGGTCTCCACTACTTCTGTGACATACTTTCTTCCTGGAGTTGTTGCAAATGCTTCCAACGAAGCCTTCTCGAGACCGATTTAAATTTGCTGTATGCCCTTGCCCTCAAGCTCTGCCCTCCTCCAGAAGGCTGTCGGAATGAGCTTTCAAAATATTCAAAAGGGCAAACTATGAAAGATTTAAGACCTAATTCAGGACCGCTTCCCCCGTTTCATTTCCCCAGTATCCGTTCCCCAACTCCAGCTAGCCCACACTAGACCCTTCTCCTTCTGCGCTTTCTCCTCTCCTTTCCTGCCTTCTTTCCTCGGCCCAAGTGCAACAACGCACCAGGGACACTGCTCTGAAAACCCTAAGAGGCGGGCACTGCGCCCCCAGCCGAACTCTGTTCCTCCGGCACTGGACTTAGCACGGCCCACGCAAGTGCGGGCGGGCTGGGAGCCCCGGGACGGCCGAACTACCCCGTCCCCCCGGGTAGCGTCCCCATGCCGTCGGGGGAGGGGAGGGTGAACGAAAGAAAAATAAATAAATAAAGGTGAAGACTGAAAATAAAGGATTCGGATGGAGGGGCTTCAACCAGTCTCGGTCTCTGGGGACAGCAGTCTGAGATTAAAGTAACCGTTTCTGACAGCTCGAATGCTAGCCGGACGCGGCGGCGGGGAGAGCGGCCCGCGCCGTCGGGGCCGGCCGGCAGCTCTGACGCGGGAGGCGCTCAGTCGTCAGCGCGCGGGCGGCCTCGCTCACAGAGGCGGCCTCGCTCATAGTCGCTGCCTGGAGCCCGCCGCCCGCCCGCCCGCCCGGAGCAGGCGGCTCGCCTCGCGTCTCCCGGTCTCCGGCAAGCAGGGCCGTCGACCGGGGCCCCGGCGGCTGTTCGCGCGCGCGCGCCCAGCCCAGGGCGAGCCTGCCAGCACCTCCGAGAGCCCCGCCCCCCTCCGCACGCCGCGGGAGCCCGAAGCCCCGCGCCCTCCCCGCACGCCCAGCGCGCCGAGGGGAGCGCGCGCGCTGCCGGCTTAACGGTTCTGGCCCCGCGCGGCCGAGCGCCAGACCCGGCACCTGAGGCCCCGCCCCGCTCTCTCCCGCAGCCGCCTCGCGCCGCTCGGAGCTGCCGTCGGCCCCGCCTCCGCTGCCGCCGCCCCCGGCCTCGAGCGGACGCGCGGCGGGAGCCGTTCCCCGACGGGCAGCGGGGCGCTGGGCCGCCGCGTTTGAGTTGAGCGCGGCGACGCTGCTGCCCCGAAATCCTCCCCGATCTTGAGGCGGTAGGTGGCTGGAGAGGATGAGCCGAACTCGGGGGCAGAAGTCGGGCCCGGGGTGTGAGGAGACGGTGGGCGCCCTCTCCGAGCTCGGACGCCGGGAAAGTTGTGAGGGAGGAGGTCCCGGGGGTCGGGCTGGACGGATCAGGCGAGGCCCCCACAGGGTCCCCTGGGTGGGTCGTAGAGTGCTAAGGGGGCGAGCCCGTCGCGAGGACAGGGTGGCGACTGGTGTGGGAACACCTGGCGGGGGCCGAGGGAGCGTTAACTCCTGAGGGCAAAATTAAAACGAGGAACAAAAACGCCAGGTAAAAGTTAGGTACGGAGCGCCCTCTGTCCCAGGCCCCGGTCCTTGGTGGCGGGATGGTTTGAAGACTCCTCGTCCCCCATACCCTGGCACCATCACTACTAATTTGAGGCAGAGGTCTTTTTAAAAATTATTATAGTTGTTTTTTTATTAATAACGTAAACAGTAAGTTAACAATTAATTAGATTAAACTGTAGTCCATAAAAAAGAAAACCCGGGAGGAAAAACAGAGCCAAGAAACATATATACGGTTAATTCGCAGAATCAAATGGTGCGTGAAAGTATATGAAGGTAGTTCACATAAGTTACATGTAAAGATACGCCATTAAAAAAACCTGAGGTATGATTGACATGTAACAGTTTCAGGTTTACGACGTAATGATTCAGTGTTTGTTATCAAGAGGTTTTAATTACTGCTATTTTAAGCGAAGTTAAAGCAAAGGACAATTACATCAGTTATGATAACCGCAAGCACATACTATCTGGACAGTTTTATCCTAAGTGTTAAATTTTGTTTGTACTGAAAGATACTTCGACGCAAAAAAAATCTATAGTTGTAAAGAGAAGGAATGAAATGGAAAATATTATGGAATGCACTCTCCTCTTAAAACTTTTTGATAGTTTAAATTTTTCTGGCATGTGGCAGCCTGATTTGTGGAATATAAAATATTTTTTATCACCTAAATCATAATTGGTTTATCTCTTAATTCCTATTTCCTTTATATTATTTTCAGCTATCAGTTAATCAGTATGTGCTGTTTACTTGTAAAGAGCATTTGGTTTCAAGGAATCCTAACTTTGTATAAATAATATTTTGAAGTTGAAGATTGAGATTAAGTCCTATCATATGGGAAATATACATGAGGTAGATGAAAACATGGTCTTCACACTTCTCAGATTATTTAATTTTATATGATTGTATTTCTTTTTATTTTAATTCCATTGTGGTTAACATACAGTGTTATATTAGGTTCAGGTGTATAACAGTGATTTAGCAATTGCATATATTACTCAGTGCTCATCAAGATAAGTGTTCTCAAGTGTACTCTTAATCCCTTTCACCTATTTCCCTCATTCCCCACCTTCACCTCCCCTCTGGGAACCATTTGTTTGTTCTCTATAGTTAAGGGTCGAGCTTTATTCTTTTTTTGTGTGTGTATCTCTTTTTTTCTTTTTCTTCATTTATTTTGTTTCTTAAATTCCACAAAGAGTGAAATCATTTGGTATTTGTGTTGTTCTGACTGGCATATTTTGCTTAACATTATACTCTAGATCCATCCATGTTGTTGCAAGTTGGGGGGAGTTCATTCTTTTTTATGGCTGAATAATATTCCATTGTGTGTATATGTGTATATACAAGTGTTTATATATATATATGTATCAATCACATATTCTTTACCCGTCATCTCTTTGATCTTATTAATTGCAGCAGAACCATTAGCACTTTCTAAAGAGATCTAGAATTTAAGTTGGATATTATTACCACAGAGTACATAGTGTGTTTCTTATGTTGTGACCCATGATAAGCATGGCACTGTTCCATGTCTACAGAATGAGGAAAGCATAGTAATCCTATAATTTATTTAGTGTTCTAAGAAAAATTATAAATTGAGGAAATGGAAATTATTCATATATGCCAATTTATTCAGCAAGTCTTTATATATAAATGTCGCTTATCATAATTCATTTAAAAAATCATTACAAGCAGTGTCCATATGGAATACTAGAGAGTCATACGTGTCTTTCTTTTACTCACCAAACATGCATGGGCATGAACTTTATAGTTAAATCCTCATTTTTGCCAAATATATACTAGGTGTTCTTGAGAATCTTATTTTTCTGAGCATCAAGGTTTTACATCTGTAAGGTGACTAATAGTGATTTTCTACAGCAGTTAATGACTGGCTCATAATGAAATGAAATAATATATGTAAAGCGTTTAGCATGTAATAGGACCTCAAAAATGGGGAGTTTTAATAAAATAAAGAATAGCTTACATTGCATAGTAAGATTATGTCCCACTTGGTCTGCTGGTCTGCTGTTAACTCACTATATTGTATTTTTAGATTAATTTATAATTTCAGAATTGGTGAGTCCTTAGGATTTATATTTAGTTTGATTTTTTTTTTTTTTTTTTTTTTTTGATCAGGAAAGGAACCTAAGATATAGTGTAGTATTGCTAGATGTAGAATAGCAGCTAAAGCTTCCTGACATGCAGGCCAGTATTCATAGCAGTTGGCTCTTTGAGATGATTTAACTATGTGTAAGCTTGAAACAAAACAAAACAAAACCTATTCAGTAGCTAGTTCTCAGCATGTATTAATAGAATGAAAATTTTGAGACATTGGATCAAAATGTTTTTTAAAAAATATATCACAAAGCTGTATATTATTTATAGTTTTAGAAGACAACTCCATGATTGACCCACTTCTTGTTATCTAGTGTTTTCAGTAGGATTTTTTTTTTCTTTTGCAAGTGTCCTTTGTAATAGTCGATACTGTAAATGCCTACCCTATGTTATATTTATTAGTAGCTTGAAAGGAAACTTTTGGAGCTCTATACTGTTTGAGTGAAGCAGGCATTAGAGTTTAAGACTCTAATTTTATATGATGATTTTATTTTTTTTTTAATGATTTTATATAATGAAGTTATTTTATATAATGATTTTGTTTTTTTTTAAATATTTTTGTTTTATTTCTAGGGGGGAGAGAGAGAGACAGCGTGAGCAAGGGAAGGTCAGAGAGAGAGAGAGACACAGACTCTGAAATAGGCTCCAGGCTCTGAGCTGGCAGTCAGCACAGAGCCCAACGCGGGGCTCGAACCCACGAACCGCGAGATCATGACCTAAGCGAAAGTTGGATGCTTAACCGACTAAGCCACCCAGGCGCCCCTATATAATGATTTTATAGTTAAATCTTCATTATTTTTAATCTAAACTGAGAGTTAGGCTTTGGTTTGTGGAGTCCTGTCCTTCATGGATTACAATCCTATGATTCAGTTTTACAATAATAACTACCTACTGTAAATACTTGTCTTTTCCATTAATAACACTGTGTAATACATGGTGCTCTTGTATACTGTGCATTCCAGATTTACTCCCTATAATGTCAGTGTCTCTATGCAGACATAGTTTACTTAAAAAATTAAAGAGAGTACTGTATGGCATCATCATTTCTCACTTCCTTAACTCATGTGAATTTATGTATCTGGAACCTTTGCTGTATTTTTCCTACCATAAATTGGAAGGGTGGACAATACTAAAAGATCTTTTTTTTTTGTTTATGTACTTGTGTTGCAAAATCATATAATGGTTCTGTAACTCTCCAACTCTTGAAAATCCCTAGTTTGAATACTGTGGATTTTCACTGCTCAGCAACTAGAAAAGACTTTACAACCTATCAACTCAGTTTCAGCTGAGCAATGAAAAACAAGAACATGTGTGCCAAAGTACTCTATTGTATTCTGATTCATTAGTTTCATAGGGGGAAACAGGATGGAAAGTTACTAGTATTAGGGTCCTAATTAAAATGTCTAGGATAAACGTCAAATAACACAGCATTAGATTGCTTTTTGACCCTTATTTAAAATTTTCCTTCCATATAGAAAATGTTCAATAAATACTTATTTGTCTGAAATAGTTTTTTGCTACATATGCTTATAAATTTTATTTGTTTCTTCTTATATCAAAATTATATTGCCAGAAAAGTAAGGACAGCATTAGTTTTGTTTAGAAGACTGATAAAAGCCATGTTGAAATACCAGTTAAGAGATACACAGCAAAAGCTCTTTAGGTATTAGTTTGGAATACTAGCTGGCTTATCTACAAACTTAAGGAAAAACTATTTTTGCACTTATTTATAAATTTATGATATTAACATTTGAGTTCTGTCTAGAGGCATTTTTCTAACTTATTTGTTTAATTGAAATCCAACTTAGCTAACATACAGTGTAAATCATTTCAGGAACAGAATTTAATGATTCATCACTTACATATAATACCCAGTGCTCATCTCAGCAAATGCCCTCCTTAATGCCCATCACCCTGTTAGCCCATTTCCCTACCCAGCACCTCTCCAGCAGCCCTCAGTTTGTTCTCTGTATTTAAGAGTCTCTTATAGTTGGTCTCCCTCTCTGTTTTTTGCTTCCCTTACCCTTTGTTCATCAGTTTTGTTTCTAAAATTCCACATATGAGTGAAATCATATATTTGTCTTTCTTTGACTGACTTATTTTGCTTAGCACAAAATGTCCAGAGGCATTTTTAAATAGGTAAAAGTAGGTCTCTGGAGCTAACAGGGAGTTATTAACCCTCTTACATATTTAGGCAAACAGTCATTTAGGGTAACAATCTGCTTAAAATCATATGGTTACTTTGTCTCTGGATAAGCAGATGTAAAGTCAGGCGGAATTTTACTTTTGGTTTTGTCTTAATAGACATCATGATTTGGAAAGCTATATCCAATTCAGGTATCAGAAGGTTTTAGTTATATTTAGGAGGTATTTACATTTATAGGTTTATTTAGTAGGTGAAACCAATTGTGTTGCAGGTACTAGGATACAAAGATAAATAAGATCTGGTTTTTTTAGTGTCTGATAACTCAGTCTACTCAAACAGGCATGAAATAGATTTACTGTGGCACATTTTTTTAATAATTAATAAATGTAAGGGTCAGTGGAAGAAGAAAAATAAATTATTTTTGTTACTTATTATTTTATAGCCAACTATTAGGAACTAGAAAGCTTCATGTGAATTATTTTATTTAGCATTACTGTTGAGGCACGAAGATATTTTCCAAGCAAGTAAGAACTTGACCTTGGTCTTGAAAAATGAATAGCACTTTGGGAGAATAGCAGCAGGGAGAGTGAAGGAACTCCAGAATGTATAAGTATATGGTAAAACGAAATACCATTTATGAATTCAACAATCCTTTAAACATTCACAGTATTCTAGACACTGTACTAGACACTGGAGATAGACCTGCGTAGTAGAACTGTAATTTAATGGTCAGGTAAAAGGTAATTGTGACTAGTGCAATAAGTACCACATGGGAAGAGGGTAGATCCAGGGGTGTCTTGTGGGTACGTGTCCTTATGACACGTATGAACAGAACCTGTTCATTTGTGCCTAGGTATGGGGTGGAGAAAGGCTGGGCTAGATTCTTCATTCTTGTTGGCTAAAGCATGAGCAGGGCACACCATCACTTCTTAGACTCGGACCTTGGCAAGATACCTAATTTCTCTAAGCCTTATCTGTAAAATTAACATTATCAAAAAATAGTAAAGCTAACATTTATTGAGCTCTTACTGTGTGCCACAGTTTGTGCTAATACTTTTTACATATATCTTACTTAGTCTTCACATCAAACCTAGGAGGTAGTGGCTAGTGTTTTCCATGTTTATATAACTAGGTGCTGGAGCCATAATACTAACAACAGGTAGGCTGACCTGAGATCTGGACTTTAACTTGTAATTGTGCCTAATTGATAGAGTTGTTCTGATTCTTAAATGATATAACTTAGGTAAATGGTTTATTCTACATGACACATGGATGTTGGCCTCTTTCTATTATGAATAATCCAGGAGGTGATGAGGAACTGAAGTTTCCTAAACAGGTGGGTATATGTAAAGGGATCATAGTTTGGAGACAAAGAGGTTATATTCATCCATTTGTTTAGCACCTACTTTGAATCCAGTCCAGGTACTGTGTTAGCTGCTAGGGAAAGAGAGTGAATGAAAATATTATTCCTCACTTCTAGAATCTGCTCCTCAGTTTTGCTCAAGTATAGAAGATAACTCAGTCTATTATAGTAGAGTACAATGTTGTTCTCTAATGCCATGATGTGGGCATATTCATTGTGTCCCAGGAACATAGGGAGACAAGGGAGTGTTTAAATCAGACTGAGTGATCAGGGAGATGAATTCAGAGTTACTGTGGCACTAAAAGAGGAGTTGTGAGAATGAAGAAAATCGATTTGAGAATTGTTTTGGAAGTAAAATGGACAGGAATTAGAGACTAATGGTATGGAGGCTCTTATTTAGATCTTATTTGACCAAAGTTGGTCTGAGGGAGTTGGTGAAGGACTACAGCAGGAGAAACATCTTTGGAGTTGAAGTATTGAATTTGATTTTGGATATGTTGAATTTGAGGTGTCAGTGATAAGAAGATATAAATGTTTAGAAATGTTATAGATATTTAGAAAAATAGAACTGGAATTTAAAAGAGAGTTAGATGCTAGATGTATAAATTAGGGCATATTTATCATGTAGATAGGTAGTTGAAATCATGAGAGTAGATTAGGTCAATGTAGAGGATCAAAGCCAAATTTGGAAGAATTCCTAAATTTCGTTGGAGAAAGGAAGAGGAGTAAGCTAATGAAGTTAGAAGAGGTAGTCAGAGAAATAGAAAACAAGCCAAAAGAGAAGTCAAAAGTTAAAGGAGTAAAGTGTTTTAAAAGAGGGACTGTTCCATTGTGACAGATGCTATAAAGATTGTCACATACTATTTTAAAGGCTTGTGATATTGTTTTCCACGTTAACTCTTTAACTTATAAAGTAGGTATCTTCAAATGAATGTTGTGGTTATTTATATGTATATGGTAAGGCATTTTCATTATCTTGTTGAAAAGATAAGATGTATTTTTCCCTCTTCAAGTATGGAACCTCAAGGTCTTTGTGATAATGGAAACCAAAAAATTGATTGGTAAACCGCTTCAACCAGCAAGACCTGTTCGTCATCTGACTTCTTCCCCTGGTAAGTAAGCTCGGGTATACATCTTTAAAGATAATTTGGATAATGGCTAAATAGTATTTGAAAGGCTTACTGATATATAAGGTAATTGTTTATGGTGGATAAAGAATAATGAAAACTAATGATCTCCTTTGTTTGAAGAGTTTAAAAGTATTAGCAAAGAAAAAGACTCTTGCATAGCCTACCAGACCAACAAAGGTGGGAAGAATGAGTCTTGCCTGAGAAAACCTTTATGGATTTTTTTTTCATTTCTCATTTTCATGGTTAACTGGCTTCTGCTTAGAATGATATTCTTAATACAAATTGTGCCCTCTGATTATGGTCACTGTAGAACAGCATGAGGTAGAGAGAATTAGCCTTAAAAAAAAATTCCTAACTGCATATAAATGAATGAATGGATGAATTAATTCATTAATACAAGCAGAAGAACAGTTACAGGTTACGGCTATACTTGAGCTGGAACATTTAGTCTTATTTTCAGAAAAGCTAAACAAAAATTTCTAAAATTAAAAATTTCCCTTTTGCTTATATAACTAGTATTTTGGAAAAATTCTTGAAATACATTTTGCTAAATTGGAATATTAACCTTTTAGTTTTTCATTGTTACCTCAGTGGCTTCTGAATTCTAACTTAGGAATGTGTATATGTGTGTGTAAATAATATATGCATTTTAATCAATTATTAAATACTAATAAATACATAAATATATATAGATTATCTCACCATCCTATTAAAATACTCTTTAGTCCATGTGTTCAACTGAGTTACTGGATATTTAGAAAAAGGAAAAAAATACCCCTTTTATTGGGTGCAAAGATAAAGCAGAAAAGATAGAAATGGCACCAGTTCCTCAGTCTTCTATTTATTCTCTCATCCTTGATTCTTACAAGGAAGATTGTTCTACTTTGGTCATGTTTCTTCTGAAGATAGCTGTGTAACTTAAGACAGACAAATGAAATTAATGAATCTTCTGGACCATAGCTTTAGCAGTATTTATGCCATCTCCTATCTCTTTTCTTTTTAATATTTATTTATTTTTGAAAGAGAGTATGAGCACAGGAGGGTCAGAGAGAGGGGGAGACAGAATCCCAAGCAGTCTCCACGCTGTCAGCACAGAGCCTGGCATGGGGCTTAATCTCATGGACCATGAGATCGTGACCTCATGAGATCATGACCTGAGCCAAAATCAAAAATTGGACCCACCTACCTACCTAGGTGCCCCAGTGAATCTCCTTCTTTCTGATGTGCTGAAGAAGCTATTGTTCAGGATCAAGTCTCAGATTTTCTCATAGAGGGAAGGGTAGAAAGCCATTGGTAGCAGCTCCTTCTGTGACTAGCCTTTTTACAGCACCTCTTACTCCCTCATTTGTACAGATTCAGTTTTTTGTTGATCTTTTCCCTCCAGGGCTGTTGTAGGGTAAAAGGTAGTGGGCTCATCTCTCATTTAATTATATTCTCTTCCAGAAAGGAGTAGGCTTATTGCGTAGAAAAGTTTAATAAATCAGAAATTAATTTTGGTCTTTTTCAATATATTTCTGTACTCCCTAACTAGCTCACATCCCCCCAGAATTCTTTAAGACCCAGATAGAATTACTTCCTTTTGCAGAGCTTTCTTTTGTATCACAAAGCCCTTGTATCTTCTCTGTACCTCTCAGATAATATTTTTTTAATCGTAGTAATTGTTTACGAGCTTGTTTTTTAAAATAGTCCATGAACTCTTTTATCTCTGAACTCTTTTCACACTTACTTTCCCATCCCCTAACATAGTGGATGACATTTCACAGTGTTTCGTAGTGTTGAATGAATTTATGTTGAGTAGATGAACCATCAGAAAATATTTCAAAACAATGATTAGAATATGTTAGATAAGGTTTTTAGGTTGTGGTAATGGGTATTTAATGTAGTTTTCTTTTTTTTTCTCTTCTAACAGGAGTAGTATTCCCTTTCAACTTTCAGAATGAATATCCATGCAACACTCAGTGCTTACAAAGTGGAGTTAGCAGAGTAAGTTCTAGAAGTTATAATAAAATGAAGCACTGCAGACTGGAAAGTAATATTTGTTAGATGGGTGTTCTGTGCCAGGTACTGTGTTAGGGGCTTTATATACTTTTTTTTTTGGAATTCCTTTTGAAAAATTTTTTAAGTTTATATATTTATTTTGAGAGAGAGAGAGAGAGGTGGGGCGGGGCAGAGAGAGATGGGTAAAAGCCCCAAGCAGGCTCTGCACTGCCAATGTGGAGCCTGATGCAGGGGTTGAACTCACAAATTGTGAGAGCATACCTGAGCCAGAATCAAGTGTTGGATGCTTAACCAACTGAGCCACCCAGGTGCCCCATGCTTTATATACTTTTTGAAATTATATTAAAGAAAATTACACCTGTTGCCCAGCATCAAATCTAAACATTTTGCTATATTTGTTTTTAGAAAAATGCTAAAGAAAAAACCTAAATAAAATAATGTTCAAACCCTATATATCCCATTTTCTTTCTTTATTAAAAAAATTATTTTTAAGTTTATTTTTGAGAGAGTGAGACAGAGCATGAGTGGGGGAGGGGCAGAGAGAGGAGGAGACACAGAATGCGAAGGAGCCTCTAGGCTCTGAACAGGCATTCAGCACAGAACCTGATGCAGGACTCGAACCCACTAACTGAGATCATGACTTGAGCTGAAGTCGGACATTTAACCAACTGAACCACCCAGGCGCCCCTCTTTTTTTAATTTTTAAGTTTAAAAAATTTTAATTTTAATTTATTCTCAAATTAGTTAACATACAGTGTAGTCTTGGCTTCAGGAGTAGAATCCCACTATTTTATTTTCTTCACAACCCTCCTCTTACTCCATGTGTTGGTATATGAGAATAGTTATTGTGCAATGGAATCCTATTTCCTGCCTTCCCCAAGCATTGCAGTAAGTGTGTGCATTAGGGCTTGTTCTGAAGATGGGCCCAGAGAGGGGGTGCCTGGCCAGAGGGACACAACAGCCACATGTGAGGGTTCCATTAGAAAGATGAGCTTGAGCCCCAGCCCTGTCACTTCTTGATGACCTTGCATGAATGATTTCTTTCACTTCTCAGAGCCTCAGTTTCCTCACCTAAAAATGGGGCTAATAGGTGGGTGTAAGGAGGAGGCAGCAGTGAGCTAATGCTCCCAAAGTTCTGAGCACTGTGTCTGGCATGCAGTGATCGCTCGCTCCGTATGTGCATCAGTTCTTCCGGCTGTGTCTGCCGACCGCGCCCCCTTCCACCATCCCATTGTCTTCTCCTCCTCCTCACCTTCTTCCAGGTTATTCTCAATTTGTTCTTGTTTCCATGAATGTGTTCATACTTTTGTTACAACAAATAGAATTGTTTTAACTCTTTTGTAATTTTATGTAAATAGTGCCGTACCCACATGTGTTTTTGCCATTCGTTTTTAGGCTTATGTTTTAAAATATCTAACTTTTCAACTAAGTAAAATAATCAAAATTGAAAACATACAAAATGGCATTTAATGGAGAATTTTCCTGCGATCTCTGTCCCCTACTCACTGATTTCCTCTGATCAAAAGTAACCATTCTACTAGTTTCTTACCTAGACACTTCTAGAAATAAATAATGCATGCATAAGCATAAGTATAATCATAATAAATAGAATATTAGGCAACTTTTAAAATGAAGCACTTCTATATGTGCTGACATAAAAATCTATATTTATGAATACTGCATTTTTCCATTTTCTCTTGGAAGGCTTGGCAGTTGTTTCTATTTTATAATACTGCAGTGAACATCCATCCATATATTTTATACATGTTTGAGAGGTTCTCTGCATTGTAAAACTGATGTAGAAGTAGTATGGTAGCAGCTAATCCTATGGTTAGCGTTTTTATTTACTGCTAAATTACTCTACAAAGTGATTTGTATGAGCAGTGCATGAGGAGTATGATTTTTCTACATCCTTACCTTGTTACCTTTAGACTTCAACATTTTGTCTTGCTTAATGGATGAGAAATCATTTCTTTTTGTTGGTTTTCATTTTTAATTTCCTGTTAACTTGTAAAGTGGTGGAGCATCTTTTAATATGTTTACTTTGCCCATTAGAATTTTCTCTTTTCTGAATTGCCAGTTCATATGATTTGCTCATTTTTATTGGTCTTTTTCTTTTTGGATTATATTTCTTTAAAATATGTTTTGGATTTTAATTATTGTTTTTCTTCTATGCAGAGCAAATAGTTACTTTCCTGGGCATATGGTCTAGAAGAGAATTGTTTCTTTTTTATGGTGTTTTTGTTCAGAAGTTTTAAATCTTAATGTAGTCATATTATTAGTATTTTCTTCATGATTTCACTTTTTGTGTCATCGTGAAGTCTTCCCAACTCTAACATCAAAAGATATTTCCTACATATTCTTCCATAACTTAAAATTTTTGTTTTTGTATTTTAGGTATAGTCTACCTGAAATTGATTTTTTTGTATTAGATAGAAATCAAAATTTTTTCATGTAGATAACCAGTTGTGAAGTATAATTCATTGAATATTTATTATTTCCATATAGACTTATAAAATCTTTATTGTACAGAGTTTTCATATACATTGGATCTTTTTCTGGGCTCTTTATTCTGTTCCATTGATCTATTTGCATGTCTTTGTATCAGTACTATGATATCTTACTCTTGCTTTATATTTTTATAAGTTATTGTAATATTTTATTCTAGCAGCTGGCATGTCCTTAATACAATAATAAGGTTTATAACTCTTTTCAGAACTATTAGCCTTCTTCCAGGAACTTTTATGTGCGGGGCACCTAGATGGCTCAGTTGGTTAAGTGTCTGACTTCGGCTCAGGTCATGATCTCATGGTTGGTGAGTTTGAGCCCCACATCGGACTCGCTGCTGTCAGCGCAGAACCCACTTTGCATCTTCTGTCCCTCTGTCTCTCTGCCCACCCCTGACTCTCATGTGCTTTCTCTCTCTCTCAAAAATAAATATTTAAGAAAACTTCATGTGTAAAAAGGAATATATTATTGCAAATTTTAGAGAGCAAAATCAAATTATGTAATTAAATTTACTCCTAAACTTTGCTGCTTCAGTTATCATGCAAAAGCCATTGTAACCAATGTAAGAGATGCCACATATATGATGGACACTTTTTACTGTGTATTTTTAAAAAAATTTATTTATTTATTTTGAGAGAGAGAAAGTGCAAGCTGGGTAGGGGCAGAGAGAGAAGGAGAATCTCAAGCAGGCTCTGCACTGTCAGCACAGAGCCTGTTGTGGTGTTCAAACTCACAAACTGAGATCATGACCTGAGCCGAATTCAAGAGTCAGACCCTTAACCAGCTGAGCCACTCACACACTCTTGTGTATTTTTTAAACCAACTTTATTAAGGTTTAATTTCCCGTGAAGCAAACTCATTGAACAAGTGGGTTGACAGATATATAGCCTGTGTGATCAACCTCACAGTGAAGATCTAGGACATTTTTATCTTCCCCCACAAAGTGCCCTTATGTCCTTTTGCAGTTGTTTACCATCCCTGGTTCCCCTAACCCCTAGCACTCCCTCCTGCTCCAGGCATCCACTGACCTGGCTTCTTTCAACTGCAAATTAGTTTTGACTATTCTAGAATGTCATGTAAATGGAATCATAAGTATATATCCTTTGGTGCTTGAATTTTTTTTGCTCAGCATAATAGTGTTGAGATTCTTTCATGTTGTTGATATATCAATAGTTGGCTTTTCTTTTCCCTTTTTTTCTCTTTTCTGAGAGAAAGAGCAGATGAAGGGCATAGAAAGAGGGAAAGAGAGAATCCCAAGCAGGCTCCACATTGACAGCGAGCAGCCAGATGCAGGGCTCAAACCCATGGACTGTGAGACCATAACCTCAGCTGAAACCAAGAGTCAGATGCTTAACTGACTGATCTATAGTTAATTTCTTTTTAATGTTAAACAGTATTCTGCTCTATGAATATTAGACGATTTGTTTATTCATCAGTTGGTGGACATCGAATTATATCAACTTTTAGATAATGTGAGTAAAGGTGCTATGGATGATTGTGTTCAAGTCTGTGTATGGACATACACACAATACACAAGGGTAGAGTTGATGAGTTTTATGAGAAGTTTGTTTAGCTTTCTAAGAAACTGGCAGTATGTTTTCTGAAGTGGTTGTATTATCTTACATTCCCACCAGTAGCATGTGCCAGCTCCAGTTGCTTCAGAACCCATCACTTTTTAGCCATTTTAGTATGTGAGCGTTAGTGTCTAATTATGTTTCATTTATTTATTTTTAATTTACATGCAAGTTAGTTAGCATATAATGCAATAATGATTTCAGGAGTAGATTCCAGTGATTCATCTGCTATGTATGACACCCAGTGCTCATCCCAAGTGTCTTCCCTTAATGCCCCACCTATTTAGGCCATCTCCCCACCCATAGCTTCTCCAGCAACCCTCAGTTTATTCTCTGTATTTAAGAGATTCTTACGTTTTGTCCCCTTCCTGTTTTTATATTATTTTTGCTTCCCTTTTCTTATGTTCACCTGTTTTGTATCTTAATTCCACATATGAATGAAGTCTTAAGATATTTTTCTCTGACTTATTTCACTTAGCACAATACCCTCTAGTTCCGTCCACGTTGTTGCAAATGGCAAGATTTCATTCTTTTGATTGCCGAGTAATACTCCATTGTGTATATTATGTACACATCTTCTTATCCATTCATATGTCTGTAGACATTTGGTCCCTTTCCATACTTTGGCTGTTGTCAGTAGTGCTGCTATAAACATTGGGGTGCTTGTGCCCCTTCAAAACTGCACACCTGTATCCCTTGAATATATACCTAGTAGTGCAATTGCTGGGCTGTAGGGTATTTTTAACTTTTTTGAGGAACCTCCATACTGTTTTCCAGAGTGGCTGCACCAGTTTCCTTCCCACCAGCCGTGCAAAAGAGATCCTCTTTCTCCACATCCTCGCCAACACTGGTGTGAGGTGGTGTCTCACTGTGATTTTAATTTGTATTTCTCTGATGATGAGTGATGTTGAGCATCTTTTCCTGTGTCTGTTAGACTTCTGGATGTCTTCTTTGGAAAAGTGTCTATTCATGTCTTTTACCCATTTCTTCACTGGATTATTTGTTTTCTGGGTGTTGAGTTTCATAAGGTCTTTATAGATTTTGGATACTAACCCTTTACCTGATATGTCATTTGCAAATATCTTTTCCCGTTTCATTGGTTGCCTTTTATTTTTGCTGATTGTTTCCTTTGCTGTGCAGAAGCTTTTTATCTTGATGAGGTCCCAATAGTTCATTTTTTTGCTTTTGTTTCCCTTGCCTCTGGAGACATGTTAAGTAAAAAGTTGGTGTGACTGAGGTCAAAGAGGTTTTTGCCTGCTTTCTCCTCTAAGATTTTGATGGCTTCCTGTTTAGGTCTTTCATTTTGAATTTATTTTTGTGTATGGTATAAGAAAGTGGTACAGGTTCCTTTTTTTCCCTGCATGTTGCTGTCCAGTTTTCCCAGCACCACTTGCTGAAGAGACTGTCTTTATTCCATTGGATATTCTTTCCTGCTTTGTCAAAGATTAGTTGGTCACATGTTTGTGGGTCCATTTCTGGGTTCTCTCTTTTGTTCTATTGATCTAATAAGGGTCTATTTTTGTGCCAATATCATATTGTCTTGATGATTACAGCTTTATAATACATCTTAAAGTCCAGGATTGTTATACCTTCAGCTTTGGTTTTCTTTTTCAAGACTGCTTTAGTTCTTTGGGATTTTTTCTGGTTCCATACAAATTCTGGGATTGTTTATTTTAGCTCTGTGAAGGATACTAGTGTCATTTTGATAGGGATTGCATCAAATATATAGATTTCTTTGGGTAGTATCGACATTTTAAAAATATTTGTTCTTCCAATCCAGGAACATGGAATAGTTTTCCATTTTTCGTGTCTTTGTCAATTTCTTTCATAAGTTTTCTATAGTTTTCAGTGTATAGATTTTTCATCTCTTTGGCTAGATTTATTCCTAGGCATTTTATGTTTTTTGGTTCAATTGTAAATGGGATTGATTCCTTGATTTCTCTTTCTGTTGCTTCATTGTTGGTGTATAGAAATGCAACCGATTTCTGTGCAATTGATTTTATTTTATTTTTTTAAAATTTTTTAAATGTTTTTATTTATCTCTAGGAGAGAGAGAGAGAGACAGCGTGAGCAGGGGAGGGTCAGAGAGATAGGGAGTCACAGACTGAAACAGGCTCCAGGCTCCGAGCTGGCAGTCAGCACAGAGCCCGACGCGGGGCCCGAACCCACAAACCGCGAGATCATGACCTAAGCGAAAGTCGGACGCTTAACCAACTAAGCCACCCAGGCGCCCCTGTGCAATTGATTTTATATCCTGCCACTTTGTTGAATTCCTGGATCAGTTCTAGCAGTTTTTTGGTGGAATATTTTGGGTTTTCCATAGAGTATCATGTCATCTGTGAAGAGTGAAAGTTTGACTTCCTCCTTCCAATTTGGATGCCTTGTATTCCTTTGCATTGTCGAAATACTGAGGCTAGGACTTCCAATACTGTGTTGAATAACAGTGGTGAGAGTGGACTCCCTGACCTTAGGGGGAAAGCTCTCAGTTTTTTCCCCATTGAGGATAATATTAGCAGTGGGTATTTCATATATGGCTTTTATGATCTTGAGGTATGATCCTTTTATCCCTACTTTCTTGAGGGTTTTTATCGACAAAAGATGTTGTATTTTGTTAAATGCTTTCTCTGCATCTATTGAGAGGATCATGTGGTTCTTGTCCTTTTATTGATGTGATGTGTCATATTGATTGTTTTGCAGATATTGAATCAGCCCTGCATCCCAGATATAAATCCTTCTTGGTCATGGTGAATAATTCTTTTAATGTAATGTTGGATCCAGTGGGCTAGTATCTTGTTAAGGATTTTTGCATCCTCTAATTATATTTTAAATTTGCATTTTCTGAATAATTAATGAGATTGAGCATCTTATCATGAGCTTGTTTGCCATTTGTATTTTTCTTTTTTTCCTTTTGGTAAAGTATCTGTTCATATTTTCCATATTTTTTACATTTGGGTTGTCTTTATCATTGAATTTTAAAAGTGTTGAAAATTAGTATATCGTATGTGTGTATTTATTTCTAAACTCTTATTATTTATTGATTTAAAAAATACATATTTTTTAATGTTTTATTCATTTCTGAGACAGAGAGAGACAGCATGAGCAGGGGAGGGTCAGAGAGAGAGGGAGACACAGAATCTGAAACAGGCTCCAGGCTCTGAGCTGGCTGTCAGCACAGAGCCCGATGTGGGGCTTGAACCCACTATTCATGAGATCATGACCTGAGTTGAAGTCAGATGCTTAACTGACTGAGCCACCCAGGCGCCCCTATTATTTATTGATTTATATGTCTTTTTCCCCCCAACTTTATTGAGGTATAATTGACATATAACATTGTATAAGTTTAAGGTGTACAGTGTGATGATGATTTGACACATGTATTGTGTTATAGAATGTTTACCAAAATGAATTTAGTTAATACAGCCTTCACATAATTATCATTTTGTGCTGTTATGATGAGAACATTTAAGATTTCTTTTAGCAGCTTTCAGTTATACAATACAGTATTGTTAACTATAGTTACACACTGTACATGGGTCTCCTATATGTTCATCTTTTTGTCAACATCACACTTTACAGACTGCTGTAGCTTTATGATAAGCCTGCATTTCAGATAGTGAAAATTCACTAACTTTATTCTTTCTACATTTGTCTCAGCTGTCTGGGTCTTTTGCATTTTCATATAAGTTTTAAGTGAGCTTGCCAAGTTCTACAGAAAGTCTATTGGAATTTGATTGAGTCTAAAGATTAACTTGGGAAGAATTAACAACTTACCAATGTTGGAATATCTTTCCACTCTTTGTATTTTCTAGCATATGGATCTTTTCTTCCATAAACATTCACTTTTCACTATCAAGCCAGCCTAATCCTCCAAGTGTTGTTTGAGCATCACCCCCTATGTAAAACCTTTGCTGACATTTTTAAGAAAAGGTTTTTCTCCTACTCATTCCTTCCATCAAACTTTCTGCATATCTTCATTATAGAATTCTCAAATCTTATTTGGTTATGTAAGATTATAAAATTTGTAAGATGTATACGTTATTGTAATATGATAATTGAGATAAGCTAACATAAAATTTTAGTAGATCTACATTCTTACATGCAATGAAAGATTTGAAATAATCACTATTTTTAGTTGTTAATATATGCATAAACGATAAAGTACATCTTTTTCCAGATTTTTTAATGTATGATTGACAAATATTGAATATATTTAGGTTATACAACATGACTTTTTTATAAAGGTGTACATGATTTAATGAATGTATACATCTTGGTATGATTATAACAAGTTCATTAATACATTCATCACCTCACATAGTTACCAATTTTTTGTGTGGTCAGAACACTTAGCAAGTTTTAAATATATAATACAATATTAATCATGGTAATCACCATGCTGTATATTAGATCTCTAGAACTGATTTATCTTACAATTGAAAATGTGTATTCTTTGACCAGCAACTCCATTTCCCCTGTCCTCCACTTCTGGCAACTACCATTCTATTCTCTAATACTATGAGTTTTACTTTTTAAAATTTCACATATAAGTGAGATCATACGGTATTTGTCTTTCAGTGTCTGGCTTATTTCACTTAGTATAATGTCCTCCAGCTTCATCCATGTTGTCACATATGGCAGGATTTTCTTCTCTTTTTATGGCTGAATAGTATTCTACTTATATATTTTTCATCTCTCTCTCTCACATTTTCCTTACCTATTCATCTGTTGATGGACTTGTGAATAATGGTGCAGTGAATGAACATGGGAATGTGTGGTCTTCAAGACAGTGATTTTTATTTCCTTCAGACGTATACCCAGAAATGGGGTTGCTGGTTCATATGGCAGTTTTACATTTAATTTTTTGAGGAAGTTCCTCAAAATGTTTTCCAACAAATCTGAACCAACTTACATTTCCATCAACATTGTACAAGGATTCCTTTTTCTCCCCTTTCTTGCCAGCACTTTTTTCTTGTCTTCTTGATAAGAGCTTTCCTATCAGGTGTGAGGTGGTATCTCAGTCTAGTTTTGATTTGCGTTACACTGACGATTTAGCAGTGTTGAGCGTCTCTTCATGTGCTTCGTGGTCATTTGTGTGTTTTCTTTGGAAAAATGTTTACTCAGGTCTTTGGCATATTTTTAAATCAGATCATTATTATTATTATTTTGCTACTGTGTTGTGTGAGATCTTTATATATTTTGGATATTAATCTCTTATTGCTAATATGGCTGGCAGATATTTTCTCCCACTCTGTTGGTTGCTGTTTCATTTCGTTGATTGCTCCTTTTGTTGTACAGAAGCTTTTTAGTTTGATGTAGTCCCACTTAACTTAATTTTGCTTTTGTTGCTTGTGCTTTTGATGTCAGACCCAAAAAATGATTGCCAAGCCCAGTGTCAAGGAGCTTTTTTGATATGTTTTCTTCTATGAGTTTTTATGGTTTCAGGTCTTTTATTTGTTTCTGATCCATTTTGAGTTCATTTTTTGTGTAGTGTAAGGGTCCAATTTCATTTTTTGCACATGGGTATCTTAATTTTCTCAACACTGATTTTTTAAGAAACTATCCCTTTTGCATTGTATATTCCTAGCTCCCTGTCAAAGATTAGTTGAATATTTGCATGAATTTGAGTTGTCTATTCTCTTCCACAGATTTATGTATCTATTTTTTAAGATTTTTAATCTCTACATCAAGGGACTCCTAACCCCAAGATCAAGAGTTGCATGTTCTACTGACTGAGCTACCCAGGCACCCCATTACGTGTCTTTTTATGTCACTATTGTAATGTTTTGATTATTATACCTTTATAATATAGTATGGAGGTGTGATGCCTTCAGCTTTGTTCTTTTTACTCAAGATTACTTTGGTGGCACCTGGGTGGATCAGTCGGTTAAGCATCTGACTTCAGTTCAGGTCATAATCTCATGGTTCGTGGGTTCGAGCCCCGTGTCAGGCTCTGTGCTGACAGCCAGCTCAGAGCCTAGAGCCTGTTTCAGATTCTGTATCTCCCTCTGTCTCTGACCCTCCCCTGTTCATGCTGTCTCTCTCTCTCTCTCTCAGAAATTAAAAAAAAACAAAAAAACAAAAAAACACAAAACATAAAAAAAGATTACTTTGGCTACTCAGGGTCTTTTGTGGTTCCATATGAATTTTAAGACTGTTTTCTACTTCTGTAAAGAGTGTTACTAGAATTTTGAAAGGGATTTTACTGAATCTGTAGATCACTTTAGGTAGAAAGGACTTTTTAACAGTATTCTTTCAATCCATGAACACAGGATATCTTTCCATTTATTTGTGTCATCTTTAATTTCTTTAATGCCTTATAGTTTTCCACATACAAATATTTTACCACCTTGGCTAAATTTATTTCTAAATATTTTATTCTTTTAGATACTATTATAAATTTTTTTTAATTTTTTTTTTTTTTAATTTCTAGCAGAGAGAGAGACAGCATGAGCAGGGGAGGGTCAGAGAGAGAGGGAGGCACAGACTCTGAAACAGTCTCCAGGCTCTGAGCTGGCAGTCAGCATAGAGCCCGATGCGGGGCTCGAACCCACGAACCGCGAGATCATGACCTAAGTGAAAGTTGGACGCTTAACCAACTAAGCCACCCAGGCGCCCCTATTTATAAAATGTTTTTAAAAATTTTTTTCAGATTAAAATATTTTTAGTTTGATTTTAGGCTTGCATTTTAGTGTCAGTGAAGTGTCCCTCTGCTGAAATTTTGAAACTTAAAAAACTAATTTTTAGAAAGGACCATAAAATTCATATGATAGTTTATTAAGTCTAACAGGAAGAAAAACTTTGGAGAATGAAAGCCTTTGGCATTTTTATATGTTTTCTACCTCTACTTAAAAATAAAAATTTTGCTAAAATTTGATTTTTTTTCTGAAAACTTATTTTGGTGACTCAGTACCATAGAATTATCTCCTTACTTTTCATTGTCATAGTGTTAGATAACTTTCTCACTTCATTGAGTTACTTTGGTAGAATTTGCAAATATTTAAGGAATGGGCTACAACTTGCTACTACAGGGATTGGTAGAGCAGAGAAGTTCATTTTTCAGGATAGATGTCTTCAGAGAGACCTACTTTAATGAATTATCGTGGTTCAGAGTATCGCCTACTGTTTGCAAACTGATTTTTGTCAGCATAAGGGATGATTTTTTTAATATTCATTTTTGAGAGAGAGAGAGGGAGAGAGAGAATGAGCTGGGAAGGGGCAGAGACAGAGGATCCAAAGCAGGCTCTGTCCTGAGAGCACTGAGCCTGATGTAGGGCTCAGACTCATGAACTGTGAGATTATAACCTGAGCCAAAGTCGGATGCTCAGCTGACTGAGCCACCCAGGTGCCCCAAGAGATGATCTATCTTAAGGATAGATTATATTGACCCAAGTTTGTGAAACTGATTTATAAAATCCTAAAACCCATTATTTTATCATGAGAAATCTTACTGTCTTGTGCTCTGACATTCTTATTGTTTCCACTGGTGTATTATATGCACTAGGGAGATTTATGGGAAGCTACATTATAATCAGGGTACTTCTTGGTGAGCATGGAATCAGAAGAGGAGTTAGTTAAAAATCATGACAAATAAAGAGATATGTGAATATATTTTGAAAGATTTTGGGTTTTTTTTGCTTTTTTAACAAGGTTGTTATTCTTTAAGGCCAGAAACATATCTTGACTAATAATTTGGTTGTTTAGGAAAATCATTTTGGATGTTAAAAAAAAGGTTATATTAAATTTTTAGGCTATAGTTAAAGGTATATTTTCTTTTCTTTCAATAGTGTAAGACAAATGGAATGCAAGCCTTTTCTCAAGGTCATAATGAACAACAGCAACATCAGTCTCCAGTTAAAAAAGGTAAATTTTTACCATAATTCCTAAATTTCATAAGGGAGTCTTAGTGATCATGGTAAGTTAATATTTGCCTAGCTGCAAACCTTATGTGCACAGGAAGTTTTATTATATTTTTTTGGTTGATTTCTGTCTATATTAACCATGCTATAGGTGTGACTGCTTTAGAGGAGAGACCATAATAACAAGGCAACCAAGATAGAAGTTTACTTCTGTATCTTCTTTTTTTAAAGTATTTTTGTTATTTAAATTTTTAAAAAATGTTTGTTTATATTTGAGAGAGAGAGAGAGAGTGTGTGTGTGAACAGGGGGAGGGGCAGAGAGAGAGAGACAGAATCTGAAGCAGGCTTCAGGCTCTGAGCTGTCAGCACAGAGCCCAATGTGGGGCTAGAACTCAAGAGCCATGAGATTTGGCTTGAGCTGAAGTCCGACCCTTAACTGACTCAGTCACCCAGGTGCCCCATTTCTGTATCTTCTGTATCAGCTCATAATTGAGCTGGTGTATTCATTCAGCTCTGGTTAAGTATTACTTGACTCAGTCTCCTTGCTTTGCCATCTTTAATGTGTGGCTTCTGTCTCATTGCCCAAGAGGAGTGTCTTTGCTCCAGCCATCATGTTCCCTATCTAACCATCAGGAAGGAAGGGGAGATGTAGTACTTAATAGTATGACCCATAAAGAAGCATATATCGCTTTCACTTAGTATCTCATTGACCAGTACTGAGTCATGTTGTACAAAGCAGACTGGAAAATGTAATCTTTAGCTGTGTAGCCTGCTAATTCTGTTACTAAAGAAAGCAGAAGGAAAGAACTATTCTTGGGGATAACCAATAATCTCCCCCACCAGCTACTTTTTAATGAAATAAAAATTATTAATTTAGTTTCCAAATTTTTGTAAATCTTTTGTTTAATTTAAAAGTTAGGAAAATAGGGGCGCCTGGGTGGCTTAGTTGGTTTAAGCGTCCGACTTTCGCTTAGGTCATGATCTCGCGGTTCGTGGGTTCGAGCCATGCTTCGGGCTCTGTGCTGACTGCCAGCTCAGAGCCTGGAGCCTATTTCAGAGTCTGTGACTCCCTCTCTCTCTGACCCTCCCCTGCTCACGCTGTCTCTCTCTCTCTCTCTCTCTCTCTCTCTCTCTCTCTCCCCCCCTTGGAAATAAATAAAAATATTTTTAAAAAGTTAGGAAAATAGTCTATTACCTTTTTTCTCTGGTATTTAATTCCATTATTTCTAAATAAAAATGCTTAAGTTGTTTCCAACTTTTAAATTTTTTGATAGTCTATATTGGCAGCCTGTTTTGGAAAATAAGAACTTACGTCTTCCATGAAACTTCCCTCACTTCTTCATCCTTCTTTCTCCCCTTCCCACCATATAATTATTTCACAAGTTTTAGTGAAAGCGCTATCACTCTTTAGATTAAATACAGTTGCTTAGCCAGTTCGCATACAATCCGTTGTTTTTTCTTGGAGCTAATGTTTGCATTGTTTTTCTGTGTGACTCTGGTTAACTTTTCCCCTTAAGTGTTCCAACAATGTTGTTACACTTACCTGTAATATTTTTCTGATACACAAATGTATCAGTTGGTATTTTCCTCCTGGGAAACTTTTTTCAGAATCCTAAACTATCTTGTTCCAGTATGGACTATTTACTCTTCAGTACTATTGTCCCAGAATGTACTTTTACTAATATTTTGGAATACCCCTTTGCAATTCTTTGGTTTCTTTCTTTTTTTTAATTGAAGTATAGTTCACAGTTTAAACCATTTTAAAATGTATAATTTGGTAGTTTTAGTACAACATTATACAATCATTACCACTATTTCCAGAACGTGTTTATCATCCCAGAAGGAACCTCAAATCCCTTAAGTAGTCATTTTCCATTCTCCCCTCTGCCCAGACATTCATAAACCCTAATCTACTTTTGGTCTTAATGTATATACTTATTCTGGGTGTCTCATTTAATGGAATTATCTTATACGTGACCTTTAGTGTCTGGTTTCTTTCACTTACTGTAAGGTTTTCAAGGGTCATCCATATGTAGCATGTATCAGTACTTCATTCTTCCTGTTTATGGCTGAATGACATTCTCTTGTATGGATATACCACATTTTATTTATCTCTTAGTTGATGGGCATTTGGATTGTAAACTTTTTGGCTATGATGGATATCTATTAATATTTTTGTACAAGTATTTGAACACCTGTTTTCATTTCTCTTGGATATATACATGGGAGTGGACTTGCCAGGTCATATGGTAATTCTATGTCTAACTTCTCTGAGGAACTCTCAAAATATTCTCCACAGTGGCTACACTATTTTATTTTCCCCCTAACAATGTGTGGAGGGTTTCAGTTTCCTGACTTCCTTGTTAGGATCTTTTTTTTTTTTTTAATTATTATTACTGTAATCATTGCAGTGTGAAGTTATCTCATTGTAATTTGATTTGCTTTTTTCTAATGATTAATGGTATTGAGTGTCTTTGTGCATTTTCTAGTTTTACTTGTTATTGATTTCTAATTTCATTGCATTATGGTCAGAGAGAGGATATTTTTATGATACCATTTTTTAAATTTATTAAGACTTATTCTGTAGGCTAATGTGGTTCATCCCGGAGAAAGTTTCATGTGTACTTCAGAAGAATGTACATTCTGTGTTTTTGAGTGAAGTATTCTGTATATGCTTGTTAGGTTTAGTTGGCTTACAGTGTTGTTCATATCCTCCATTTATTTCCTTGTTGATCTTTTGTCTAGTTTTCTGTTCATTTTTGAAAGTGGGGTTTTGGAGTGTCCAGTTATTATTAAACTCTCTGTGTTCCTCCAGCTTGGTCTGTTTTTCTCTTCTGTTGTTAGGTACTATATATTTATAATTTTCACTGTAATGAATTGATTATTTTAACATCATATATATATGATATTATCTGTTTATGTATTATAACAACTTTTATCTGTTTTCATTTGTTATTAATATACCAACTCCAGCTCTCTTTTGGTTATTGTCTGCATCAGATATCTTTTTCATTCATTCATTTTCAGCTTATTTTTGTGATTGCATCTAAAGTGAGTATCTTCATGGGGCACCTGGGTGGCTCAGTTGGTTAAGCGTCTGACTTCACCTCAGGTCACGATCTCCCAGTTTGTGGGTTTGAGCCTCACATCAGGCTCTGTGCTGACAGCTAGCTCAGCCTGGAGCCTGTCTTCAGATTCTGTGTCTCCTTCTCTCTCTATCCCTCCCCTGCTCATGAGGTCTTTTTCTCTCTTTCTTAAAAACAAAAATTAAAAAAATATCTTTAGATAGCATATGATTTGATATTTTTAATCCGTTTTGCCAACCCATGCCTTTTTTTTACAGCTTGTTGCATATATATATATATATATTTTTTTTCCAAATAGTTTATTGTCAACTTGGTTTCCATATAGCACCCAGTGCTCATCCCCACAAGTGCCCTCCTCCATGCCCATCTCTCCCCTCCCCCCCCCACACCCATCAGTCCTCAGTTTGTTCTCATCATTCAAGAGTCTCTCATGGTTTGCCTGTCTCCCTCTCCCCCACCATTTCCCCCCTTCTTCTCCACCATGGTCCTCCGTTAAGTTCCTCCTAATCCTCCTATACGTGCAAACATATGGTATCTGTCCTTCTCTGCCTGACTTATTTCGCTCAACATAACACCCTCAAGGTCCATCCATGTTGCTACACATGGCCAGATTTCATTCTTTCTCATTGCCATGTAGTATTCCATGGTATAGATAAGCCACATCTTCTTGATCCATTCATCTGTTGATGGACACTTAGGCTCTTTCCATGTTTTGGCTATTGTGGAGAGTGCTGCTATGAACATTGGGGTACATGTGCTCCTATGCATCAGCATTCCTATATCCCTTGGGTAAATTCCTAGCATTGCTATTGCTGGGTCATAGGGGAGTTCTATTGTTAGTTTCCTGAGGAACCTCCACACTGTTTTCCAGAGGGGCTGTACCAGTTTACATTCCCATCAACAGTGTAGGAGGGTGCCCGTATCTCCACATCCTCGCCAGCATCTAGAGTTCTCTGATTGGCTCATTTTAGCCACTCTGACTGGCGTGAGGTGGTATCTCAGTGTGGTTTTGATTTGTATTTCCCTGATGAGGAGCGATGCTGAGCATCGTTTCATGTGTCTGTTCGCCATCTGGTTGTCCTCTTTGGAGAAGTGTCTATTCCTATCTTCTGTCCATTTCTTTACTGGGTTGTTTGTTTTTCGGGTATCGAGTTTGGTGAGTTCCTTATAGATTTTGGATATTAACCCTTTGTCTGATAGGTCATTTACAAATATCTTTTCCCATTCCGTTGGTTGCCTATTAGATTTGTGGATTGTTTCCTTGGCTGTGCAGAAGCTTTTAATCTTGATGAGGTCCCAGTCGTTTATTTTTGCTCTTGATTCCCTTGCTTTTGGGGATGTGTCAAGTAAGAAGTTGCTGAGGTGGAGAGCAAGGAGGTTGTTTCCTGCTTTCTCCTCTAGGATTTTGATTGTTTCCTGTCTCACGTTCAGGTCCTTTATCCATTTTGAGTTTATTTTTGTGTATGGTGTGAGAAATTGATCTAGTTTCATTCTTCTGCATGTTGTCCAGTTTTCCCAACACCATCTGTTAAAGAGGCTGTCTTTTTTCCACTGGATATTCTTTACTGCTTCGTCAAAGATTAGTTGGCTGTATACCTTTGGGTCCAGCTGTGAGTTCTCAGTTCTATTCCATTGGTCTATGTGTCTATTTTTGTGCCAATACCATACTGTCTTGATGATGACAGCTTTGTAGTAGAGGCTAAAGTCTGGGATGGTGATACCTCCCATTTTGGTTTTATTCTTCAGTATTACTTTGGCTATTCAGGGTCTTTTGTGGTTCCATACAAATTTTAGGATAGTTTGTTCTAGTTTTGAGAAGTATGCTGGTGCAATTTGGATTGGAATTGCATTGAATGTGTAGATTGCTTTGGGTAGTAATGACATTTTAACTATATTTAGTCTTCCGATCCATGAGCATGGAATGTTTTTCCATTTCTTTGTTTCTTCTTCAATTTCCTTCATAAGCATTTGACAAAATACAGCATCCCTTCTTAATAAAGACTAGAGAAAGTCGGGAGAGAAGGAATCTACTTAAACATCATAAAAGTGATCTATGAGAAGCCTTCTGCTAACATCATCCTTAACGGGGAAAAACTGAGAGCTTTCCCCCTGAGATCAGGAACACGGCAGGGATGTCCACCCTCACCACTGTTGTTTAATATAGTTCTGGAAGTCCTAGCATCAGCCATCAGACAACAAAAGGAAATCAAAGGCATCAGAATTGGCAAAGAGGAAGTCAAACTTTCACTCTTCGCAGACGACATGATACTCTGCATAGAAAACCCGACAGACTCCACCAGAAGCCTACTAGAACTGATCCAAGAATTCAACAAAGTTGCAGGGTACAAAATCAACATACAGAAATCCATTGCATTTTTATACACCAACAATGAAGCAACGGAAAGAGAAATCAAGAAGCTGATCCCATTCACAATTGCACAAAAAACCATAAAGTACCTAGGAGTAAACCTAACCAAGGATACAAGAGATCTGTATGCTGAAAACCGATCCATGCCTTTTAATTGGAGTGTTTATTACTGACAGTTAATTATAATTACTAGTAAGGACTAACTCCATTTATTTTGCCATTTGTCTTCTATAAGTTTTATATCCTTTTTGTGTTCATTTCTTCCATTAATGTTCTCCTTAGTGTTTAATAGATTCTACTGTATCATTTTTATTTCCTTTTCATTTCCCTCACCATATATTTTTTTAAGTTTATTTTGAGAGAGAGAGATACATGCCTGAGTGCGGGAGGGGCAAATAGAAGAAGAGAGAAGAGAGAGAATCCTAATTAGGCTCTGCACTGTCAGTGTGGAGCCCTTTGCGGGGGTTGAACCCATAACTGTGAGATCATACCTAAGGTGAAATCAAGAGTCAGAAGCTCAACCGACTGAGCCATGCAAACACCCCATCCCTTACTGTATATTTTGAGATTATTTTCCTAATGGTTGCACTGGGGAATAATTTAATTTACAACAGTCTAGTTTGAATTAATACTTAGTTTCATTATTCTATAAAATTTTGCTCCTGTAGTTTTATTCCACCTTTAACATTGCCATTGTCACAGATTCCATCTTTATGTGTTCTGTAATCAATCTAGTTATAATTCTGAATTTTTGTGTCTTTCTCTTTCAAATCATATAGGAATAAAGGAGAGTTACATCCACAAATTCATTGATACAAGTTTTTAACTTACCAATGTAGTTAGGTTTCTAGTGTTTACTTCTCAATGTGGATTTAAGGTTTTAACCCTCAGTTAAAACCTTTTTTTTTTTTTTCTGAGTAGTTGGTACACTGTGGGTCTTCTGATGTGGAATTTTGTGGATAATTCTTTGATAATTTTTCTCATCTCCATTATTTCTATTTTCTTGAAATGCTGATTATAGTCAGATATTAGTGATATTAGTCTACTTGGATTGACTCTAATTTTTTTATATCCTCTCTTATTTTCCTTCATCTCATCTTTTGGTTTTATTTCCTAATGGCTTTCCCCAGTTTCTTTATCTGTCAGCACAGTCCAGAGAACAACTTGGAATTGAGTATTAGCCATTAGTTCTTTTTTATTTATTTATTTTTTTTTTATTTTGTTGTTTTTTGTTTTGTTTTGTTTTGTTTTATTTCTAGGAGAGAGCAAGAGAGAGAGAGAGACAGCATGAGCAGGGGAGGGTCAGGGAGAAAGGGAGTCACAGACTGAAACAGGCTCCAGGCTCTGAGCTGGCAGTCAGCACAGAGCCCGACGTGGGGCTTGAACCCACGAACTGTATGATCATGACCTAAGCGAAAGTCGGACGCTTAACCGACTAAGCCACCCAGGTGCCCCTAGTTCTTTTTTAAAAGCCACAGGAAACTCCCATCGCTGGAAAATTCTTACTCAGTTTTTCCCTGTGGCTCTACAGCAGCCAACAGCTGCTCAGTCTGTCTCAGTCCTCCCTTTCTCATTCTCTCTCTTTTTAAGTTTATTTCATCTCTACTGTGGACTCAGACTCACAACCCTGAGGTCAAGAGTCTCATGCTGTAACTGAGCCAGCCAGGCACCCCCTTTCTTATTCTCTAAATTCAGAATCCTTAGCCCCCAATTCCCATTTTTTTCAAAGATCTTTATTGAGGTATAATTTACATACTTTAAAATACAACATTTTAAATATACACTTTATTGTCCTTTTAGTAAATTTGCAGAGCTGTGCAACCATTAACACAATTCAGTTTTAGAAGATACTTATCATCACAAAAAGAATCTTTTCCATGTTTGCAGTTAACACCCATTTCCATACTAACCAGCCCCAGGCAACTAACAGTAATCATTATCTGTCTCTATTGATTTGCCTTTTCTAGACATTTCATATAAATGGAATCATACAATATATAATCTTTTGCAGGTAGCTTCTTTCGCTTAACATCTTTTTAGGACTATGTATGTTGTAACATTTGTCACTAGTTCCTTTTTATTGTTGAATAAGTGTGTTTCATTGAATGGCTATACCACATTTTATTGATCTGTTTACCAGTTGATGGAGATTTTTGTTTTCGGTTTTGGAAAGCATAACTACAGCTCCTGTGAACATTCTTACAGAAGTTTTTGTGTGCACATATGTAGCTATACCAATAGTGCATGAGTTCCCTTTTCTCCATATATTTGTGTTTGTTATTTCTTATCTTTTTGATGCTAGCAATTTTGGTATAAAGTGATAGCTAATTGTCGTTTTGAATTGCATTTCTCTGATATTTAAATGTTGAGTATATTTTCATGTGTCCATCATCCATATCTTTTTTTTTTGTTTGTTTTTGTTTTTTTTGGAAAGATGTTTATTCAGCTTCTCTGCCCATTTTTAATTGGATGTTTTGGTGTTGAGTTCTTTATACATTTTAGATGTTAACCTCTTACCAGATGTATCATTTGCACTTACCTTCTCCCATTCATAGCTTGCCTTTTCATTTTGTTGATGGTTCCTTTTGCCTTGCAGAAGCTTTTTAATTTATTTATTTTTCCTTTTGTGTCCCCTAAGAGACAGAGCAAGAAAAACATCCCTGAGACTGAAGTCCAGGAAATTACTGCCTTATATTTTATATTTTATTTTAGGAGTTTTATAGTTTTAAGTCTTACCTAGCTCTTTTTTTTTTTCCTTAAATGTTTTATTTATTTCTAGGAGAGAGAGAGAGAGAGTGCGCGAGCAGGGGAGGGCCAGAGAGAGGGAGTCACAGACTGAAACAGGCTCCAGGCTTCTGAGCTGGCAGTCAGCACAGAGCCCGATGTGGGGCTCGAACCCACGAACCGCGAGATCATGACCTAAGTGAAAGTCGGACGCTTAACCGACTAAGCCACCCAGGAGCCCCTTACTTTTAGCTCTTTAATCTATTTTATTTTTGTGTGTTGTGCAAAAAAATGGTCCAGTTTCATTCTTTTGTATATTGTTGTCCAGTTTTCCCAGCATCATTTATTGAAGAGACTGTGTTTTCCCCATTATGTATTCTTTCTTCTTTATCATAGATTAATTGACCATATATGGGTAGTTTTATTTCTGGGCTCCCAGTTCTGTTTCATTGATCTATATTTCTTTTGTGCCAGTACCATAATGTTTTGATTGCTATAACTTTGTAGTATAGTTTGAAATGGGAGTGTGATACCTCCAGCTTTGTTCTTTCTCAGGATAGATGTGGCTGCTCGTGGTCTTTTTTGGTTCCATACATGGTTTAAGAATTTTGTTGTTGTTGTTCTAGTTCTGCAAAAAAAATGCCATTAGTATTTTAATAGGGATTGCATTAAATCTGTAAATTGCTTTGGGTAGTATGAACATTTTAGCAGTATCAGATCGTCCAGCCCATGAGGATGGGATATCTTTCCACTTACTTGTGTCACCTCCAGTTTCTTTTATGAATGCCTTACAGTTTTTAGAGGGTACGTTTTTCACCTCCTTGACTGAATTTATTCCTAGGTATTTTATTTTTCTGATGTAGTTGTAAATGGAATTTTTCTTAATTTCTCTTTCTGATAATTTGTAATTAGTGTATAGAAATGTAATAGATTTCTGCATTTTAATTTTGTATCCTGTGCCTTACTGATATCACTTACTCTAATAGGTTTTTCATGAAATCTTTAATGTTCTTCATATGTAGTATCATGTCATCTGCAAATAGTGCCAGTTTTAACTTCTTTCTTACAATTTGGATGCTTGACTTTCTCGTATGATTGCTGTGGCTAAGACTTCCAGTACTATATTGAATAAAACTTACAGGAGTGGACATCCTTGTCTTGTTCCTGATCTTAGACAAAAAGCATTAATTTTAACCATTGAACATGATTTTACCTGTGGGTTTGTCCTACATGGGTTTTATTATGTTGAAGTATTTTTCCTCTGTACCCACCACTATGATCTAATGTATTGTTGAATTTTGTTCAATAATATGTTGTTGAGAATTTTTGCATCTATTAAGGCTTGAGTTTTGCTTTGACATCATTTTCTCATTTTGTATCAGGGTAATGCTAGTCACATGAGCTTAGAAGAATTCCCTCTTGTTTCTTAGAAGAGTTCAGAAGGACTGACATGAATTCTTCTTCTTCTTCTTTTAATGTTTATTTCTGAGAGACAGAGACAGCGTAAGCAGGGGCGGATCAGAGAGAGAGAGAGGGAGACACAGAATCCAAAGCAGGCTCCAGGCTCTGAGCTAGCTGTCAGCACATAGCCCAACGCAGGGCTCGAACCCACAAGCTGTGATATCATGACCTGAGCTGAAGTCGGATGCCCAACTGATTGAGCCACCCAGGTGCCCCTGACATGAATTCTTCCTTGAGTGTTTGCTAGAATTCATCAGTGAAGTCATCTGGTCTTAAGATTTTTATTTGTTGGGAGGTTTTTAATTATTGATAACAGTCTCCTTGCTAATAATTTGTTCAGATTTTTTCTTCATGATTGTTTTGATAGCTTACATATTTCTAGGAATTATCCATTTCTTAGAGGTTGTCAAATTTGTTTGATGGATAATTGTTAATAGAAGTCTCTGTATATGATTTTTTATATGTCTGGTATTTTTATAATGTCTCATTATTTGTGATTTTTGAATCCTCTTTTTTCAAGCACCTTACCTTTATTGAAACTTGTTTTATAGTCCAGCACATGGTCTACTTGAAAATAATTTGAATTTTTCAGTTGTTGATGTAGTTTCTGTAAGTGTTAAATCAAAATGTTGGTATTGTGCAGATCTATATTTTCTAATTTTTTGTCTAGTTCTATAAACTCCTGATGAAGTTTAATATTACCTTATATTTTTGTGAAACTATTTTTTATTTCTGTCATTTTTTCCTCTCCTGTATTTTGAAACTTTGTCATTAGACACCGTACATCAGTAATTCTCTCTTTAGTTGATATTAAGATAGACACTCTATCCTCCTTACTCCTACTTTTTGCATGATATATCTTTTTATATCCCTTTATTTTCAACCTATCTGTATATGTCTTGCAGGCAGCATATAATAATAGGGTTTTTTTTTTTAAATCCATTTTGTCAGTTTATGGCCTTTAATTGTAGTGTTTAACCTGAGTTAGCAAACTGGGTCCCTCAGTTCAAATCCTTGTTTAGGAAATTAAAATTAATTGGAACACAGCCACATACTATTTTTCTGTGGCTGCTTTTGCATTATTGGACTGAGTAGTTGTGACAGAGACTGTATGTTCCGAAAGTCCCAAATATTTACTATTATGTATTTTAGAGAAAAAGTTTGTTGATTCCTGACTTAGACCATTAATATTTAAGGTGATGTGGTTGGATTTAGGCCAATTATTATTTGTCCCACTTTTTCCTTTTTCTGCCTCCTTTTGGATATTTTTTAATTTTTGTTGGTATTTGATTATATCTGTTGGGTTTTTAGCTCGGTTTTCTTGTAGTTTTAGGTTGTTGGTCTAGGGATTACAACATCTAACTTAGTGTACTTGTTGATATACTACTTCATGCAAAATGGTGATGGTAGAACCTTGCAACCCTGTGTTCCTTCCTTTACACCATTGCACTGAACTTTTTGTTGCAGTTGTATGCATCATATTCTCAACCAGACAGTGTCATAAGTTTTGCTTTTAACAGTCATACTCTTATAAAACTCAGAGGGGAAAAAAAGGAGGTCATTATATTTGTCCAGCTACTTACCCTTTTTCTTTTATTCTTCATTTATGAATAGTAAAGTTTTTGTCTAGTATCATTTCCCTTCAACCTGAGAAGCTTCCTGTACATTTCTTATAGATTAACTCCACTAGTGACAAATTCTTCTAATTTTTTCTCTTTTCTGGAAATGTCTTTTAACTTCACAAGTATTCCAGGATATTTCCACTGGTGAGGTGTAAGGGAAAAAAAAAAACACCGTTTCTCCTCTGCTTTCAGTACTGTGTATATTCATAACACTTCACCTCTGACATTAGATGTGTGGTTTTTCCACAAATCAAGCAATTCTCTGCAACACCAGCTGGGTTATCCTACAATTTAATTCTATTTTCACTAACTGGAATTAGTGCAGACCCCACAGATTAAGGGCTCAGGCTCACAAGACAACCCTCTACTTCATATGGCAGTTGCAAATGGTAGGACCCTGAATTACCCATAACTTCTATCCCCAAGTTGGCTACAAATTGGAGATTCCCAGATCTCCCTTTTTGGACTTGATCATTTGCTAGAACTGCTCACAGAACTTGGGGCAAACAAACTTTATCTCAGTTTATTATATAATAAAAGATATAATAAAGGATACAGATAAAGAGCCAAGTGAAATGATACATGGGGCAAGGTCTAGAAGGATCTCAAATGTGGGAACTTCTGTCCCTGTGGAGTTGGGGTGGGCCACCCTCCTGGTACATAGATGTGATAGATGTGTTCACCAACCCAGAAGATCTCCAAACCCCATACTTTTGGGATTTTTATGAAGGCATCATCATGCAACACGATCAGTTGTTAATTCAGTCTCTAGTCCCTCCCCTCCTAGGAGGAGTGGAGGTTGGGCTGAAAGTTTCAAGCTTCTGATCATGGCTTGGTCTTCCTGTTGACCACCCCCTGTCCAGAGGTCCACCAAAAGTCACCTCCGTAGAACAAAGGACATTTCTGTCACCCAGGAAATTCAAAAGTATTTTAAAAGCTGTATGTCAGAAACCAAATTATTTGAACAAAAGATGCTTCTAGTATTCTTATCACTTAAGAAATTACAAGGATTTTAGTAGCTTTGTGCCAGGAACCAAGGACAGAGACCAGTATATGAGGTTGTCATTTCTTTTGTGTTAGTACTTTATATCTATTGCTCTGCTGGCTCAGCAAGTGGTCTTTTGTGGTGATAGTTTCTGATAAGAAATATGCAGATATTTGAAGCATTGTTCTTATTCCCCTTTAAAGATAGGGTGACTCGGTTGGTTGAGCATTGAAACGTTGATTTCCACTCAGGTCATGAACCCAGGTCATGGGATTGAGCCATACTGTGAGTGGAGCCTGCTTGAGATTCCCTCTGTCCCTCTCCCGTTTGTACTCATGCTTGCTTACTCAATCTTTAAAAAAAAAAAAAAAAAAGGAAAGAGGGACTCTATCTTAGCTATTTTTCACCATTACCTAGCACACCTCTTATACTCAAATGTATAATAAATTTTTCTTGAATTTTCATATATTTTAAGTAAGTTAATGAAGACTAGATAGGCTTATTAGGGTTCCATTTTGCCAGGGTCTGAATTGCCCAACAGGTGTGACTGCTGTTATATTTTATAATACAAGATCCCTTCATTAGTTATAAGTAACCAGAGGAAAGAAGCCATGCATTAACCAATTTTCTGAAATAGTTCTCCCCCTTCTATTTCCTTGGTTATTTGGCTTCCTTCCCATGTAAAAGGAAAATTGAGGGCAGTTTCCAGATTTTTTGCCTTCTGCATAGAAACTAGTCATCATTTTATAAAATAATGGATTATTAAGGGATATGCAGAAAGAAATGAACCAAAAGATGCTCTGGAAGAGTTATATATTTTGTAACATTGCATATGTTTAATTTCTATAGAGAGAATTAAATACAGCAGAGATTTCCTGTTGAAGCTCTCAAGTGTTTCCATCTGCAGAAAAAAACCAGACTTTCTGCCTGATCATCCCATTGTACTTAAAAAACCAGTAAGTAGTGTTCTAATTTTATATTCTAAAATATTTGTCTTCAATATTTCACTAGATTCTCACTAGATTTTTAATCTTATTATGAAATACAATTCAGAAAAGTACATATAAATGTATATTATAACCAATTACTCTAATAATAGAATGGAATTGTATTTTTAAGAAATAGTTTTTCCATTGAAAGATACAGAACATCTCATATCATCTTCTAAAAGTTCTATTGTTTTTCAGTTAAATTCTTTAGTCCATCTGCAGTTGATTTTACTGTATGGTGTGAGGTAGGGGTCAAGTTTTATGTTTTTCTACATGAATATCCAGTCATCCTTGCTATATTTGTTGAAAGGATAGTCCTCTACCATCTTTGTGGCAATATATCTGATTTGTTTTTGGTCTCTCTACTCTTCTCAGTATTTCTATACAGTAAAACAAGTCCTCCTCCTTCTTCAGTATGTCTTTGCTGTTCTTAGTGCTTTGTATTTCTGTGTCACTGCATCAGATTTCATCAGAATGAATACAATAAATACACATCTTTTAGGATATTGATTGGAAAGGGCATGAGTTTGGTATCAGACTTGGGTTCAAGTTGTAGCTTCACCTTGTGTACTAATGTATCATTGAAACTTAAGTCATTTGACCTGCATCTGTTTTGTGATCGTAGATAAGGCTGATAATCTCTAGTTGTTAGGATTAAATGAAATGTATGGAAGAGCTTGGTATGGTACTTAGCTCTCTTAGTACTTATGCTCTTAGTAAATGGTCTTTATTTCCATTTCTAGTAGAAGTTGACTTTAGAATTTTCACCAACTATTTTATGCGGGTAAATATGTTATGGAGATTAACTCAGAATATAGATATGCTGAGAATGGCTCAAATGTGAGACATAACATACTTTCTGTGCTTTCCATTTTTGGGATTTCTAAGCCATGGGAATCCAAAGCCTTTTTTTCCTCTTAGAATTTTTAAAATTTTAACTTAAATAACTAGTTTATTTTAGTTATTTAACTAAAACAACTTAGTGTATTTTAGTGTTTCCTAAAGTCTCTACCTTATAGAACTCTCAATTTTTCAAAATTTAGGCATAAATTTCAACATACCTTGCACACAGGAATGTTTTATCATGAAAAATGTCCTTAATGATGTTAACATTTTCCGTCGTGTTCAGAGGTCTCAGGAGTATGTATGAGTAAATCCAAATGTCCATGCTATATAAATTACTGTCAGGTTTTCATTTGCAGACTTATTTCATCTCTAACATTTTATTTTGTAAATAAAAGTTTGACATACACATTATTTTGAACTAGGTACCAGAGAAACAACAAGTTTGAAATACAATCTAGTATAATTTAAAAATTACATGTTTTATTAAACACAGAACTGTTTTGACAAATTCCAGTTACTTGAATACTTTGTATAGCAACATGCATTTAAGATCTGTAAACACTTAATAGGGTCACAGTATTTGGTTTGATAAACTAGTAAAAACTGTATTCATTCAGTCTAATTGATAAATTAACTTTTTATTCTGTGTTACAGGAAAACCACCAAAGTTTTAAGTAGCATTTTAAGAACAGATGAATTTGAAGATAATTACTTGTTTTATATTTTGGACACCTGCAAATGAAGTGGATATAGTAACAATAACTGTAATGGACTGTGACAATTCAGTATAATTTTGATGGTTGGGTATTTGGTTTCTCCTAAAATGAGAAAGGTATTTTAAACTATAAAGAATTTTCTAATCAGTTTCAGCTTTGCAGGCAGTTTCCTGCATAAATTGGGAAGTAACACTGGAAAGTAGGAATTTGGTTAGTAAAGTGGGAAGACTATTTATAATTTGCATGCTACTTGCAATTTTTTTTGTTTTGTTTTGTTTTTCATCTCTTGTAATAATGGACTGGAAATGTAAGCTGTAAAGATTCTCAAATATAAAGTATTTGCTATGATGTATATATGGTACATAATTTCGTTGCTTTTAAAGTTGCTTTTGTTCTTTTTGCCACTGATTTCATACCAGCACTTTGAAAGGATCTTTACAGTCTCTCCAGAGGCTAAGAGTGATTCAGGATATTCAATGCATAGTTATCCGTGACAGGAAACAATGTTGTAACAGGCAGTTCTTTGGTCTCTAGTTTTTTGATAACATTGTTTAGATTCATAATTATTACCAGAGAATGTCAATTTGGAACAGTGAAACTGAAAAATAGCTGCTACTGTGTTTTCTCTAATCAGACTACATGAACAGAAGTTGGGCAATTCCAAAATAAAACTGATATTTTTATTTCCAAAAGAGGAAAAATTTAGGCATTTGCAAATAATTGAGGTACATTAAGTTTCAATTCTATAATTTCTTATAACAAAAACAAATATGGATGTAGAATTTGGGGGTTTAAACTTTTAGCTCCTAAAATTTTATATAAATTTCTGCATTTTGTCACCTGGATGAAAGACAAGGAAGTTTCTTCCAGCATAGTATAAAAAAAATTGCTGATGTAAAAGGTAAGTGTATTCTACTGGCAAGGCATTCAAGACCATCATTTGGCAGAAATTTATCTTCAAATGAATTCTGAGCTCCTAAAACCAGTACCTTTCTCCTCACCAGTCTTTGGGCTTGTTACCTAAACTTTTAGTCCGTGGGAGGCTTCCTGTCTTGGTCTTTTAGTACACTACTGTTCATTACTTTTGTTCCCCATAAAAAGATTTTTTAATAGGAAAAAGCCCATAAATTTATGAGTTAATTAAAAGTGATACATTTATACCTAGGGCCCAGGTTTTTCATTTATTTTCTGTCCTATTTTCCCTTTTCATATATATATACACACACACACACTGTATTCACATTCTCACAAACATAAAAATTTATATATAATTTGTGTAAAAGCTGGGGTCAGATTGCCATATAATAAAATTGGTTTGCTTTATCATTTACCTATTCTCAAAGTTGTTTTTGACTCTAGTTAAAAAAAACTATGATAGAACCTATTCTAGTTTGGAATCTAAACAGCCATTCTGCTCAGCACTGTTATAAGGGCAGAAACCTTTTTGAAGTCATACCACCACTGTACTTCGAAAACTGCCTCATACTCAGAAGACAGAAGACTGAGGTACTTCCTGAATCTAATACTATCTATCTTTTTATTGGCTATAATTTGTATTTTTTGAAACCATTTATAACCAACCTTTTCAAGAAGAGTTTGTCAGAAGTCACTGTATATAATCAGAGTGAGACTGCAAAGACTGTGCTGTTATCTGTTTGCCTTTGTACATATGTATAGTTTGTTTGAATAATCATTGTACATCTCCATTAATGTTCTCTGCTTTGTATATAAATTAAAAGAGTTAAGCCAGGTCTGGTTTCATAGTGTTTGTCATCTGTAGAAATGACTAGAGATCTACACACATATATACACGTGCGCGCGCACACACATTTGTGTCTGTGTATGTGTCTATATGTCAAAATTTACTGCTCTTGTCTAGTAGAAACTATGAAAAAAATAATTTTGTTTAGAGTGAATGAGGACAGAGAGTACACAAAGGTACTGATAGGAGTTAGTGTTTCATAAATTAGCTTGAGAAAATGTTTTAGGTCAAATTTTATATTAAAAAATAAAATTTTAGTTCAACCTTCAAGTTTTCCAACAGTAAAAAAAAAAAATTATTTTTTCCTTGACCTGTGGTTTCAAAGGAATTTGGATTAGAGAATAACGTGGCAACAAACTCCCATATGTACTGGATTTTCACTAGCAGCATTTATCAGAATGGATTCTACTAAAAATATGTATATATGAGCTTGTACAGAAGAGTATTATTACCTACAAGGTTAACTGTTCTAGAGAAATTAGAATTATTGTCATTCTTGTGTTGAAACTGGGAAATGTTTTCTGTCCAATATCTTACCCATTTTATTACTTCCCTAATTTAGATTTTTACTTGTTCCCTAGGTTAAAATTTTTTTAAATATTTTGAAAGTGCAAATGTTATTTTTATAAGAAAATTAGTCCTCTGAATCATACGCCAAAAATTTGAACCTGATTTTCTCAAACTAAGACTCTCCTCTTTTCTTGATTTGTTGAACATACAGGGAATTATGATGCTAATAAATGATATAATGGTGTTAATATTACTAAATGGTACCCTATCACAGAATTATTCACTTGCAAAAAACCAGTTTATAACCTGACAAGTATATAGAGTCTGTACATTATAGCCAAGACTGTTGTATGCTCATGTATTAACTTTTTTTTTTTTTAAAGCTTAAACAATAGAAAGGCATTTTTCTCACAGTTGTAGAGACAGGAAGTCCAAGACCACAGTGCTAGCAGGGTTGATTTCTTCTGGGGCCTCTCCTCAGTTTGCTGTTGGGACCTTCTTACAGTGTCCTCCTGTGGCCTTTTCTCTATGTAAATGCATCCCTGCCGTTGCTCTCTCTGCATATAAGGACATCATTTTGGATTATGTATTAGCTTTTTCAGTAAATACTCATAAGATCATGAGTTGGGAATACAGTGAGCCATACTGAAGAATATAAGCTTCATTCACAGAAAATCAGTTACTTAAAAATGACAAGACATTGATTTAACCTTTATAGCTTTTTAACCTTTATGAGAAGTCCACAGAAGCTATCCTATGAAGTAATACTTTAAAAGTTCCCACTTTAATTCTTTTTAACATTTCTTTTTCACAATTTTATTTCTTTGTGTATACACTTGTTTCACATATTAGGATTTTGCCACTAAAGGGTTTTAGGTTACAATGTAGCAAAACAGCAGACTTCAAAAATTTAGCTAAAATTCACATGAAAGATCTAGAAGACATTTTAGAAGAGTGCACATCTTAAATATGTTAAAAGTATAGTGTAGATTAGTAACCACAGAGAATTTTCTAATTCACATTTTAGATAAGAATACTTGTTTTGTACTTGGAACCATAAGGAACACGGAACATCTAGTTCAGGATCCACCATGAAGCTGAAAAGAGAAAAGCAAAATTTTAAACAGTGGAAATAATTGCCAGGGTGTAATCATTCTTAAAAAGACTATTTTCTTCCACCTTTATTCCGCATAATTATCTTTCAAGTCACTATTTCCTGACTAAGCCAAGATTGAACTCTTTCTGTGCAATATTTGTACCAGATTTTTTTGAACTTGGTTATAGTCTAATTTCGTCATTGTCATTATGAATGAATAGAGCTTATCTGGGGCCCTAATAATATCATAAGTGTCCTGAAGATGAAGTCATGTTGTTGGTGTTTTAATCTACGTAGTACTGGCAGAAGTTTGGGAATATATGATACTTCTACATAACAATTTCATAAAGATTGGGTATAAGCAAGGGGATGTGTTTTTTAGTAAATTTTTATTGTAAGATTGAAAATGTTTTCCCCAGTGAATATAAATGTCCCAAAGACAAATCTATGGAATGCTGGTGAGAAACAAATGGAAAGGATTAAAACTTGTTTTCAAAGCTGTTTAAGTGATGTGCTAGCTGACAACAGGATCTTATTTTCTTGTGTATCCTCTTTCCTCTTAACCACAGGCCTTTCTCCTTTGCCAAGGGATATTCTGCTCCACAGACTGAATTCTCACACTTTGGGTGTTTTATGATGGCTAGTGGACATATTTAGCCATACTCTAGTATGACTCATTTTAATTTTATATTTGAGAGTTCATAGGAATATATTTTGGTTTGTATTTTCATAGCTGGGTACAGTCTGGTTTTGCTGATTTATTAAGATGTATCTTAGGTAAACAGCTTAGAAACCTAATAAAAAAGCAATCTTACAGAAATCATAATTTGGGAGTTAAAAATACAAACCGAATCTCTGTATAACAGCTGTTTTTTCAGATTTTTTGTAGGTCTAAACGTGTCATTGTTTTTATTTTTAGTCTTCATATTACAGACAAAATTCATAAATGTGTATTAAAAATATAAGAAGTGATATGGCCAGTAAAACTAAATATTTATAAGCTAATTACAGCTGTTTGTCAACTATTGCGATTTATAAAACTTTTCCTATTAAAAATAAGAAATACTGATTACCTTCGTAATTTCTTCACTGAGTTTATAGAATTGTCTAAGTTAGATGGGTACTATTTCTGCCTTGGTATTTTCCCCAAGTACCTAGAATACATAATATGTAATTGTGCCCTAAATGTAAGTTATTTGCTCTTATGAATCTTTAATCAAGTTTATTGGTTATAATTTACATATAATAAAATTCATCCTTTTGATGTAAAATAAATGATAAAATAATAGGATGCCCCAAACAGATTTAAAGAATAGGGGTAAATCTTGTTTGAGGGAGATTTAAAAAATGGGTTAGAAATCAAATCTTTCTTTTCTTCCAAATTTCAGTAGTCACTGTTGAAATTAGAGATGATATGAAAATTAATGCAAAATAGGGTAGCAAAAAAAAGGCATTAAATTGTATTGAATTTGGGCTCTGAGAACAAGAACTGAACCAGTTTGAGGCCAGCCTTTCTCTCTAACTTAGGAAATGCCCTCAGAAAGAGTGATAAGAGAAATTTCAGCCATATTCATGGCTTTCTTATTTGAGGACTAAATCCGAGATACACGGTAAGGGAAATTCTACAAGTGTACCATCTCTAAGCCCGACAGACCTGTTCTTAGATCCAAAGTAAGTGAAGAGCTAAAGCTCAGGCTGAGATGGTAAGTCTGCTGACTGGAAAGCAGTCACACCTGGTCTCTCTTGCCTTTAATTCCAGAATTTATCTTTGCACTTTCTCTTATTCCTTAATCCATCAAAATCTACCCTAAGTTTTAAATTCCTTCCAAATTCAGAACTATTCTCTTGAACAGTGACCTCTTGTCCAATGCAGTTCTCAGTCCCATTCTCTGAAGTCCCATTCACTGTGCAGGCCCCTGAGGAGCACCGTGCCTTGCACGTTACTCCTCTTTTGGTTTCCTCGCTACTCAACTACTCTGATTCTCCTACCTTTCAGTGGTTCCCCTCAATTTCCTTCATAAAGGAGGCTTTTCCCCTCACAACCTTGTAAATGAAGGCATTTTCCTAGGCTTCTGTCAGGTATTTTGTTCCTGCAGTATACCCTTTCTCCCCAAACCTGGGCTTCATATAGCTTGCCATGGTTAACTCCTGAAACTCACTGGCAAAGGGACTCCTGGTAGCTACTGGTCAGGTGCCACCTTTTTCCTGGCCTATGTTATTGCCTATCTGACCACTCTCTCTCTGTGGCAGCCACCTTTCTCCATCTTGCCAGATACTACTGATGAGAGCATTCATTATCCCTCTCAAAAACCTTTAATGACTTCATATTACTAAGTTCACACACCTCATATTTTCAACCTCATTTCCTATACTCTCTTCTCTCTCCACGTGTATCAAATATGAGCCTTATGCCAAAGTCTTACTTTTGTACCAATTAGCCAAGCCCATTTAACATTTCTTGGATTTGTTCACGTGTACAATTTACCTCTGCCAAAGTAGAGGTAAATTTATTTGTCCAACTCTCACCTTTTAAGCGCCAGCTCCAGAGTTCTCTCTTTAAAAAAAAAAACTGTTAAAGAAGCAATCCCTTCTCTAAGTCCAGATGCATATTATGACCATTAGTAATTACTATGTTATGACCTGAGCTTGGTTCTTTCCTGCAAGAACAGATAGCATTTCATGGGAAGAGACTCCATTTTTACTTTGTACTCTCTCTAGCTCTTAGCATAATGTTTACTCAAAGTTGGAACTCAAGACTAGTAAACAGACTAATAAGCACCCCAGTACCTAGCACATATAACACTGAGTAAATATATTTAATTGGTGTTTGTTAGGGCAGATGAATGAATGAATTTTGGTTCTCAATTATCTTAAACCTCAGATAGGCTAGATTTCTTAGACCATTTCATTTCAGATTTCAATTCTACTTTCCCCCAATTATAGATATTTTAACAACTATTATAATAAAAATATTTCTAGCTTAATTCAAACCTGCAGCCTGTGGGCCACACATTTCAAATTAATACATTACAGTAAAGCATTTGAATAATTTTTTTCAAAATGTCATGATTTGACTTGTACTTAAAGTTTGCTAAATTATTGAAGGTGACCAGAAAATGACTAATATTAGGTTTAATATAGCCAGGAATACAAATAGGAGCAACTAAGGACTAATGACAATAGAATATATGGATCTCTTATTTCCTCCTCCCACTTTCAGATTTTAAGATAGAGAAATAATAATGAAGAACAGCACCACTGACTGAGAATGTGTTTGGGAGGAAGAACATACTATCTTTTAAAAAGCAAAAGACTGTACAAAAACACATAGAAGCACAGTGAAACCAGTATAATTACCAGGAACTAGCATAGTAGATGTGAGTTCTGGAGTTTCCAAGAAATCCACGTTACTTCTTTGGAATGTCTTGCTATAATTTGTCTGAAGGTGGCTGTATAAATAATTATAGATTAAGGCTATGCATTTTTATTACAAACTTGCCAAGCAGAGTGCAAAACAGTTCAAATTCATTCAAAATGACAAGGTTTTGGATGATTTGGATTAAGTGTCTGAATATAGACATCATTATCTATTACCCTAAAACAATAAAGACTTGTGTAATTTAACAACTGTCATCAGAAAACATATTTTAAAGACTTCTAAAAACAGAATACCACTAATTCCCTATAGAAGATAAAACAAAAGGAGAAAGACTTTAATTTCAGAAGTTTAAACAGAAGGAAGAATATATTGGCTGTCAGGATGGTTAAAAAAAATAGGATAGCTAAGAAGAGAGACTATAGATTTTTTTCTCTCTAGGAAAAGAGAAATAAAAATCATCTTAAAGTGTAGGCCTGAGGTACAGAGTTGAATAAGTTTCCTTTAAAAGCTCCCTTTGGTGTTTAAGATTCTTCTGGTGTCATTCTGTAGTATAGTCTTAAAATAGTCTCAAAAATGAAATTTTGGGCAAAATATGTATCAACTAAATTTCCAGGTATTCTGTTACTTTCATTACCATAGTTAAAAACCCTAAATCTGGACTTACTGGAGGGCTATATTCACTGCTTTTTATTTTTTTTTATGGTAGCTTTCATCCTTTATTTTATTTTTTTTTTACAAATAGTTTATTGTCAAATTAGTTTCCACATAACACTCAGTGCTCATCCCAAGTGTCCTCCTCCATGCCCATCCCCCCTCCCCCCCCATATCCATCAGTCCTCTATTCACTGCCATTTAAAACTAGAATTGCTTAATCTCAGAATAGCAAACATTTTCTTTATCCATTTTTCCTAAGTATGTTACTTATTTGTAATTAATTACAAAGAGGTAGATTTGTTTAACTTTGTGGAATTGACAAATACGTACATTCAAATTTGCAAAATGATTTGATATACCACATATACATTGTAGAATGGTTACCCAGAGAAGTTGATTTGTTTTTAATCTTTTCGAATCAATTTCTATCCCCCCACACCTTTTTGCAGTGCTTAAAGACATTTAGAAAAGTTAAGCTATGATGATCTTAACCATTATATATTTTTATTATAAAACACCACAGAATTTATGAAAAAATAGAAAGTAAAATTACTTTCTCATCCTTTTCTGTGTCCTTTGTTCACCTGCTCCCCTGACACTTTAGATACCCATGACCCATATCTAACTCTTACTTGAAAACATCAGTAAAATGGTTATACTTAAAAGAGGATAATTACCAAAGGTATTTGTTTCAAGAGGAAAGTGTTTTCTAATCCATGAAATAAATTGGATTTAGAAAAAAGAGCAAATGAAACATTTTAAGGTATGGAAAGGAAATACAGTTTTTTCTGCAAATCCTAAAATATGAATATTTCCCCCTCCTACTCCGCCCCCCCCCCCAAGCCTGTTTATTACTTACCTATTCCACACACTACTGTTCTCCCAAAACTCGTAAATCATGTAGCGAGATTCATTGGAAAGCTTCTGTATGGAAATGCTGAAAGGGAAAAGAAAAGGCATAAGTAGCCACAGGAAATTAAAGACAAGCAGCAAACTACTTTTTCTAGTCATCTCTGTAGGGGTATGAAACAATCTTATCTACTCGTACAGGAAAACACCCAGGTGCCTGCATGAAAAATAAAGTTCTGTGGACAATTATTTCAGTATGTCTGTTTTGTTTGACATAATTTTTTAATTTTCTGGTTTAGTGTGAAAACTGTCTCAGTATATTATAGACATCACACATAGAACTTCTGTAAAATTTCATTCCTTCAAACGATTATCTGTGTGTCAGGGTTCAGAAAAATGTGTGCCACTGCCCTTGCCCTCAAAAGCGAAGCTCTTTGAATCCATCCTGTCACTCTCTATAGCTCTTTCCAAATTCCTGGCCTTACCCCTCCCTTGGATTGATGGCTTTTGTTTGGGGTCCTGCTGTTAGCCATTTGAGTCCACACTCCTGCTATTCAGCAAGGCTTCTGGTTTGCTAGTGGTCATCCTCCTCTCCCCACCCCTCCCTCTCTCCCACATACACATCTCTCAATTTTCTCTGTTCAACTCTGAGAGACTACATTCTAGCCACTAGACATGATTGTAGTCTTTTGTTGTTTGCTTTCCCAATTTAGGCAAGAAAAATTTGTTCCTTGAAGTTCTTTGACCAGTCAGAGAGTGGCTAAAAGCCTATATAGTATGTTTTGGAGAAGTTGGGTGGGAATGTGTTAAAAAGACATGTTGAGGTAAAGGCTAGATTTAATCCTGGAGCAATGAACAGCCACCGAAGGATATCAAGCAAGGAAGTAGCATGATTAGAGTTGGGTTTTATTGATTTAAAACATTTTTTTAACATTTATTTTTGAGAGACCGAGTGAGACAGAGCATGAGGGGGAGGGACAGAGAGAAGGAGAGAAAGAGAGGGTGGGATACAGACCGAAGCAGGCTCCAACTCTGAGCTGTCAGCACAGAGCCAGGCACAGGGCTTGAACCACTGAACCTGACTGAGATCACTACCTGAGCTGAAGTGAGACACTTAATCGACTGAACCACCCAGGTACCCCAGAGCTGGGTTTTAAAAGATCTTTCTATGGTGGGTACCCCATGGAGAACAGTGAATACAGAACAGGAAAAAAGCTAGAAAGGTGGTGAAATTAATTAGGTGATTCATGACAAAGATCCAAATCAAGGTAGAAAGGTGGGGACAGATTCATAAATTTAAGGGAGAGTACGAGACAAATATAAAGACGCCTTTAAAAAATTAATTCCAGGGCCTTCTGGGGAAGATGGTGGAGTAGGAGGGCCCTAAGTTCGCCTTCTCCCATAGCTAGAACTAGATGATATCCCCCACCAGTGGAAACTCAGAAAATGACCCATAGACTGGCAACACAGACTACAGCTAAATATATTCCTCAAGGTAGGAATACTGTTGAGGGCTAAATGGACATTTGGACTGTTGACAGAAGGAAGGGGCCCGTGGTGGTGCAGAGGGGAGAGAAACAGACCCTCACAATGGGAGACGTGCACAGGGAAGATAAATCCCCATGACACCTGTCTTTGAAAACCAGAAGGGCCAAATTTCATGAATTTTTAAAACCAGCAGGACTTAAAGTCTGGGACTTTAAAAATCAGCAGGCTTGGCTCTGGGTGTGCCTGAAAGCCCAAAGCAAACTGAATCCCCACCCTTAAAGAACACAACAAACAGCTCCACTGAGAGCCAGCATAGGAGCAGCAGTTTGAAAAATGGGGTATACTAGGGGAAGATCTGTTTACTAATCTCAGGGCATGTGCTGGAGAGGCAGGGATCACTAGCAGACTTCTCCGGGAACAAAGGCGCAGGCAGGTGCCATTTCTCTCCCCTGCTCCCTAGTATAAACCCAAGCTACCTGTGGGAACCAGGGAGGCATGGATAATCCCTACCTAACTTGCCAATACTCCACATCCTGCCCACCCTCCACCCTCCCTGCCCGTGCATCCCTGCACTTCTGCAGATCCACCCTCTCCAACCTGGCCACCATTCTGGCAGGTGGGGACCCCAAGCACAACAGACTAGCACACACCTTGCTGACATCACACATCCTGCCTCTGTGCACTTTAACGGATCTTCCCCCTCCAATATGCTCTTGGCCAGAGCCCACCCAAAGCAGAGCCATAAGCTTGGGGGTGTGCAAGCATCCCTGACAGGGGCCAGCACCACTCCAAAGTGACTCCTGCCTCTGGGAGAGGGGAAGATAACCACACATACACCACAGTCCAACTACAGCCCCAGAAGTGGGGTGGGGGGCAGATATCTGGTCTGATTACAACAACGAACAAAACTTTTCAGGGCAAAAACAGCAAAAGTGCTACTACATCTCTGGCAATGCGTGCTCCGACCCAACTCAAGCCCAAGGCAGCATGAGACTGGCCCACTAGTAGGACAGGGACCAAACACTGCTGACAACAGGCAAAGAGAGCCACTGCAGGTGACTGAAGGGAAAAATGGCTCCCTCAAAACATTAGGGTGCATTAAACACACATAGGAGACACCCCTGAAGTGCCAGTTTCAGGTAAACAGGACACCGCATTGCAGGGCACTATAGGACTTCTTCTTCACAGCCACTACTTTCAAAAGCGGAAGACAGACGACTTACCTAACACAGACAAAATGAAGAGATAGAGAAATATATCCCAAATGAAAGAATAGGACAAAGTGACAGTAAGAGACAACTGAAACAAGTAATACATCTGACAGAGAATGTAATGTGTATAAAGATACTGAACAGGACAAGAGTGGAGGACCTCAGTGAGGCCCTTAACAATGAGACAGAAACATAAAAAAGTACCAATCAGATGAAGAACAGTAAATGAAACTAAATATACACTAGATGTAAACTAGAGGAAGCAGAAAAACATCAGTGACCTGGAGGACAAAGTAATGGAAAGCAAGCTAAATAGTAGAAAACAATAATACAAAAGGAATATAGATTTAGGGAACTCAGCGACATCATCAACTATAATAGCATTCCCATTATAGGGATCCCATAAGAAGAAAGGAGAAAAAAGGAGTCAGAAAAGTTAATTGAAGAAAAAAACTGAAAAACGCTGAAAAAAATCCCAAATCTGAGGAAGGAGACAGAAATTGAGATCCAAAAAGCACAGGAAGCCCCTCGTGAAATCAATATAATTCACAACAAGAAGTATAATAAATAAAATGTCAAAAAGTAGTGATAGAAAATTTAAAAGCAGAAAGAAAAAAAAAGCGTTACATACAAGGGAAACCACATAAGGCTATGAGCTGATTTTTCTATAGAAACATTGCAGACCAAAAGGATATAGCATGATATTCTAAACACTGAAAGGAAAAAGTCAGCAGCCAAAAATACTCTATTCGGCAAGGCTATCATTGAGAATAGAAGGAGAGAAAAAAGAGTTTCCCAGACAAACAAAAGTTAAAGGAATTAATCACCACTTAACCAGCCTCACAAGAAATGTTAAAGGGAACTCTTTGAGTGGAAAGACCATGAGTCAAAATAAGAAGTACAGGAAGAAGGACAAGAGAATAAAGTTAAGTACATCTGTAAACCTTGGTCAGGGTCTCACAAAATAAAATGATTTAAAGCATGACACCACATGCCTAAAATGTGGGGGAAGAGGAGTAAATGAGTTCAAACTTAAGCAACCATCAACTTAACATAGACTGCTAGATGCATATGATATTATATACAACTGAATGGTAACCAAAAATCAAAAACCAATAATAGATATGCAAAAAATGGAAAGGAATCCAAGTATATCACTAAAGAAAGCCAACTAATTGTGAAAAAGTAAGAGAAGAACAAAAACAACCATAAAACAAGTAACACAATGGCAAAAATCTATCGATAACTTGAATGAGAATGGACTAGACATTCCAATCAAAAGACACAGAATGGTGGAATGGATAAAAAAAAGCAAGACCCATCTATATGCTGCCTATAAGAGACTCATTTCGGACCTAAAGACACATGCAGATTGAAAGTGAAGGGATGGAAAAATATTTATCATGCAAGTGGACATGAAAAGAAAGCCAAGGTAGCAATATTTACATCAGCCAACAGACTTTAAAACAAATGTTATAGAGGAGAAAAAGAAGGACACTAGATAATCATAAAGGGAATATCCAACAGGAAGATAAAACAGTTGTAAATATTTATACAGCCAACATGGAAGTACCCACATACATAAAGCAGTTATTGACAAACAAAGTAATCAAGACTATACAATAATAGTAGGGTACTTTAACATCCTACTTACATCAATGGACAGATCATCCAAACAAAATCAATAAGGAAACAGGGTCTTTGAAAGACACATTGGACCAGATGGATCTAGCAGATATATTCAGAACATTCCATCCTAAAACAGCAGAATACACATTGTTTTCAAGGGCACATGAAACATTCTCCAAGAATGGATCACATGTTAGGCCACAAAACAAGCTTCAAGGAATTAAAAAAGACATCATATGCATCTTTTCTGGCCACATGCTATGAAACTAGAAATCAACATCAAGAAAAAATCTGGAAATAGCATATAGAGAGGTTAAATAACATGCTACTAAACAATGAATGGGTCAATCATGAAATCAAAGAGGAAATTTTAAAATACACTGAGATAAATAAAAATGAAAACTCAATGTTCCAAAATCTTTCAGAAGCTGCAAAGGCAATTTAAGAAGGAAGTTTATAGCAGTACAGGTCTACCTTAGAAGAAAAATCTCCTAAAAGAGTAAGAAAAAGAATTTAAAAAACCCCAAATCACTAGTAGAAGGAAATAATAAAGTAGAAATAAACAAAATAGAAACAAAAAAAAGCAATAGAACATACCAATGAAACTAGGAGCTGCTTCTTTGAAAAGATCAACAAAATTAATAAACCTTTAGCCAGAACATATCGGGGGTGGGGGGAGGATGGACTTAAATAAAATGAGAAACAGAAGAGGAGAAATAACAACCAACATGACAGAAATACAAAGAATTATTAAGACGATATTATGAACAATTATATGCCAACAAATTAGACAACCTAGGATAAATGGATAAATTCCTAGAAACCTATAACTTCTCAAAACTGAAGCAGAAGAAACAGAAAATATGAACAGACCAATTGCCAGCAAAGAAATTGAATTAGTAAAAAACCCCCAAAAATCCAAAAAAACAAACCATCCTCACAAACAAAAGTCCAGGGCCAGATGGCTTTATAAGTGAGTTCTACAAAACATTTAAAGAAGAGTTAATACCTCTTCTCAAACTATTCCAAAAAATACAAGAGGAAGGAAAGCTTCCAGATTCATTTTGTAAGGCCAGCATTACCCTGGCACCAAAACCAGATGAAGATACTACATAAAAAGAGAAGTACAGGCTACTATCGCTGATGAACAAAGATTCAAATCCTCAACAAAATATTAGCAAATTGACTTCAACAATACATTTAAAAAACCCCAATCCATAAGAGAACTAATATTGTTAAAATGGCTATACTACCGAAAGCAATCTACAGATTTAATGCAATTCCTGTCAAAATACCAACAGCATTTTTCACAGAACTAGAAGAAATAATCCTGAAATTTATATGGAACCATGAAAGACTGCATAGCCCAAGCAATCTTGGAAAAGCAAGGCCAAGCTGGAAGTATCACAACTCCAGATTTCAAGTTTTGGTACTAAGCTGTTGGAATCAAAACAGTTTAATACTGGCACAAAAACTCAGCTCAATGGAACAGCATAGACAACCCAGAAATAAACCCACCATGATTATATTGTCAGTTAATCTTTTACAAAGAAGGAAAAAATATGCAGTGGGAAAAAGACGGTCTCTTCAACAAATGGTGTTGGGAAAACTGGACAGCTACAAGCAAAGGAATCAAACTGGACCACTTTATTACACCATATACAAAAATAAACTCAAAATGGATCAAGGACCTAAATGTGAGACCTGAAACCATAAAGATCCTAGAAGAGAACACAGGCAGTAACTTGTCTGACATTGCCTGTAGCAACATTTTTCTAGATATGTCTCATAAGGCGAGGGAAACAAAAACAAATGTTAGGCATCAAAATAAAAAGCTTCCGCATAGCAAACAGTCAACAAAAAGACAACTTACTGAATGGGAGATGATATTTGCAAATGAAATATCTGATAAAAGGTTAGTATCCAAAATACATAAAAAACTTACACAACTCAACACAAAAAGCCAACACATAATCCAATTAAAAATGAGAAGACATGAACAGACATTTCTCGAAAGAAGACATCCAGATGGCCAAGAGACACATGAAAAGTTGGTCAACATCACTAATCCTCAGGGAAATGCAAATCAAAACCACAATGAGGTATCACCTCATACCTTTGAGTATGGCTAACATCAAAAACACAAGAAATCAGTGTTTGCCAGGATGTGGATAAAAAAGAACCTTCATGCACTGTTGGTAGGAATGCAAACTGGTGCAGCCACTGTGGAAAACAGTATGGAGGTTCTGCCAGAAATTAAAAATAGAATTACCAAGTGATCCAGTAATTCCACTACTATTTACCCAAAGAATACAAAAACACTAATTCAGAATGATATATGCTCCCTTCTGTTTATAGCAGCATTATTTACAATAGCCAAAATATAGAAGCAGCCCAAGTCCTTCGAGAGACGATGGATAAAGAAGATGTGGTGTGTATATATATGTGTGTGTTTGTGTATGTGTGTATACACGCCACACCCTTATCCACACACACACAATGGAATATTACTTAGCCATAAAAAAGAATGGACTCTTTCCATTTGCAACAACATGGATGGATCTAGTGAATATAATGCTAAGCACAATAAGTCAGAGAAAGACAAATACCACGATTATGTTCATATGTAGAATTTACGAAACAAAAGAAATGAAGGGAAAAAAGACAAACAAACTCTACAGAGAACAAACTGATGGTTATCAGACGGGAGGTGGGTGGGGAGATGGGTGAAACAGGCAACGGGGTTTAAGAGCACACTTATCATGCTGAACAGAGTAATGCATAGAATTGTGGAATTACTATACTGTACATCTGAAGCTAATGTAACACTGTGTTTTAACTATTCTAGAATTTAAAAGTAAAATAAAAAATTCCACAAGTCCAGCGTGTTCAATTTTATGTTTTACATTATATTCAGATTAGAAATCAAAATGAAAGTATAGACCAACAGCAAGGATATTTATTATTTTTTATTGTCAAGTTGGCTAACATATAGTGTATACAGTGTGCACTTGGTTTTGGGAGTAGATTGCCATGATTCATCGCATACATACAACACTTAGTGCTCATCCCAGTAAGTGTCCTTCTTAATGCCCATCGCCCATTTTCCCCTCTCCCCTGCCACCCCCCCATCAACCCTCAGTTTGTTCTCTGTATTTAAGAGTCTCATGATTTGCCTCCCTCCCTCTGTTTGTAACTAATTTTTCCCCTTCCCTCCCCCCACAGCCTTCTGCTAAGTTTCTCAAGTTCCACATATGAGTGAAAACATATGAGATCTGTCTTTCTCTGACTGACTTATTTCACTTAGCATAATACCCTCCAGTTCCATCCATGTTGCTGCAAATGGCATGATTTCATTCTTTCTCCTTGCCAAGTAGTATTCCATTGTATGTATAAACCACATCTTCTTTATCCATTCATCAGTTGATGGACATTTGGGCTCTTTCCACAATTTGGCTATTGTTGTAAGCACTGCTTATAAACACTGGGGTACACGTACCCCTGTGAATCAGCACTCCTGTATCCTCTGGATAAAGTCCCAGCAGGGCTATTCCTGGGTCTTAGGGTAGATCTATTTTTATTTTTTTGAGGAACCTCCACATTGTTTTAAGGACATTGACTTAAAAGATAATAAAGAATGTATCAGTGTAAAAGTCAGGCTAAATGTAGTTTAGGATTTATCTAAGTATGACCAGCAGGTGGTGGTAACAACACACAGAAATTTTAATATTTTCCTTAAGCTCTGCTGGTAAATAGTTTATAATGTCCTTTTGAAAAGCAGTTTATCTAGCTTGCTTAATTAAGGTATGATGTAGCAAACGTTGTTAGCTAAATTCCAAATTTTCTAGAAAATGGTTTATAATAGAATCAAAAGAATTGGATGGAATGTGAAATTGAAGATTTTCTAATTCTAGGAGTTCCTGAATAAATAAGCTCCTGGTGGGTGTAAGGGGCTGTTCCTGGAAATTCTAGAAATGAGCTGCAAATTGATTTACAGGTCTATTTTTTTTCTGGGAAGAAAATCCATAGCTTCCATAATGGTTTCAAAGAGTCTATAATCTCCAAATATAATTTGGCAATGTAATGGACAATTTGCAACCCATTCCTTTTTTTTTTTTTTTTAGGATAAAGTTTAAAATACTCAGCCTAGCATTTTAGTCTCTTCATGAACTGCCTGCTATAAACTAATTAATTTATATTACTTATTACATTATAAAGCCACTACTCCTGCTATTTGGACCTTCCATTTTTCTAGACATCCACAAGACTATAAGGAATTCAAAACTTTTTTAGCATAATTCTCAAGCTCTTAAAAGATTGAAGAAAGCATCACAGTGTAATGAGGTAGTGGTGTGAAGTACAACCCAGCAGGCCTACCTTTCTCTACAGCTTGTTAGCTTTATCACTTTGGGCCTATTACTTAACCTCAGTTTCCTCATCTGTAAAATGGTGATAATAACAGAACTATGAGGATTAAAGTGTTGCATGTAGAATATTTAGCCCAGTCCTTGGCAAATTTTGTGTGTATCAGCTGTTAGCTCAATAGCCAAGAAGAAATTAGCACTTTCACTGGAAGAGCAGTAACAAAGGTTAAATGTGCAGTGGAGCTAAAGCTGAGAAGTATGACAAAAGCAAAAGAAACTGGAGAGAAAACAAGGCGAGGAAAAAAACTGCAGGAAAAAGACACATTTGTGAAAATGAGAAGCAGCAAGCCAGTAATAATAATTATAATCATTATATTATTATACACACTAATAGCAATGGTGATAACTGCTAACATATATATCGCTCTGTTCCAGACCCTGGTCTAAGCATTTTACACAGATTAAGTCATTTTACCTTCGAAGTGACTCTGGGGATGATATACCAAAGACTGTCTACTACCCCAACTATTACTCCCCTCTTTCTTAACAGAACCTTGCCATTGTTGAGTTTGCAATATAGCCAATGAGCCAATAAGCACTAAACTGAGACAGTTACCATGATCTCACTCCTTTCTGTTGGATAACTGGTTTCCTCACTTCCCCAGGAGTCAGAAATGACCATGTGACTTAAGCTGGGCCAATGAGATGGCAAAAAATGTATGCTGGGGAAGCAAGGGCTTCTGGGAAATGCTTGCATCCTGAGGATCACCATGGCAGGAAGGCTTGTTGGTATTGCACCCTTCTCTTTCTTCCTGAATACAGGTCATCTGGTAAACAGCCAGATGGCAGAGCTAAAAGGCCAGTGCAAATTTTGGCTCAAAGGGACACGGGTGAAAATGCTAATCCCAATTGTTCTACTGACTGGGTGCTTTCAGGTAAGAGTGAAACTGACCAATACATAGCAATGATGTTTAAGGGCATTGCTACTTGAGACTGTTCAATACAGATAACATATGCAATGTGCAATAATGCCACCGAGAAAAGGTTAATTATGAAATAATCTTTAGAAACATTTCTGTCAGCAATATTTCCATTGAAAAGGCTTAGGGCTTGAATGATTACTTTCAATTATTTGCAAACTTAGAATTACACAGCATATTTCTGAGCTGCTGTTACGTGTTTCAGTCTTGCTCCTCAATGTGTTCAGACATCCTGTGATACTTAACCACTCACTGGCTGAAGCAAGAGTTCTTTGGCTAAGCTGTCCCTGGATGCAGTCACTAAGAGCTTCAGCTCTGAGCTTCAGGAGAACTTGAATATTCCTAGCAGCTGGAAAATGGCAGTGAAACAGCTTCTAGGGGAAAGGACGTGGTCAGGAACAATTGGGGTTGAACATAAGTTACCCAAGGCAACTGGATCGTCATGTAAGACTCTTCCTCTTGGCTTTCCTCCTTTCCCCATATGTCCTACGTTAACTCACAGAGCCTAACCACTGGAGAAAAGGCCCACAGAAGGGACAGTCCCCATTTCTCCATACCAAGATCCAGCCACCAATTTACTTCACCTAAGTAAAAATGCTGATAAATGATTCATGGTCAATATGCCACAGGGTATCATTAGTTCTTATAGATGATTCTTTGGCCATGGTAAAGTTCAGGGTCAATTCTAATACAATTCCACATTCATGTTTCCTGGGCTCGTGACATAGAGTTTAGAACACATACAAATTCTAGAATTAACATTTGACAGTGACTTCAGAAAACATTTTATTCTACTACTTAACAGCAGTGAAATTTTAGGCCATGAGTAAGTATCCTATTTTCCTAACTGGATTCTAAGACCCTTGAAAGCAGAATCTCACTTTTTCTGGTGTCAAGCATGGTTCTAGGAATACACTGTGTACATTGCATATATTCAGTTGGTACCTCCCCCACAGGCATTAATAAGCCTTCGTGATTGCAAAATAAGCAAAAAGATCATCAAACAGTGCACACACGCATATGTGTGCACATGTGTGATAGATGGGTCACACGACTGATTTGCTTGTCTTTTCCACTAATAACTCATTTTTTTTTTTAAGAATTTATTTATTTTTATTTTATTTTTTTTAATGTTTTATTTATTTCTAGGAGAGAGAGAGACAGCATGAGCAGGGGAGGGTCAGAGAGAGAGGGAGTCACAGACTGAAACAGGCTCCAGGCTCTGAGCCGGCAGTCAGCACAGAACCCGACGCGGGGCTCGAACCCACGAACCGCGAGATCATGACCTAAGCGAAAGTCGGACGCTTAACCGACTAAGCCACCCAGGCGCCCCTAATAACTCATTTTAAAACTCAATTGACCAATACTCTGACAAGGGCTCTGTCAGCCCCTAAACTTCGAAGTCTCACAGTCAAATACCTTTAGGGCCAAAGCCTCTCTAATTCAGTTGCCTGAATTTAAGAAAGTAAGGCCCTGTAATTGGAACAGGAGAGATCCTGTCCATTCTACTCTTGGTTAGCCACAGAAAGTTGAAGAAACTTTAATTCAAGGATGACCAAATACTGGCAAGAAGGAATAAATGTGGGTTTTGGAGTCAGACATGTTTGGGCAAGATGGTTAATGCATCTGAGCCTATTTCCTCCTTAACTGGAGGTGATACATCAGATGACTGCAGTGAAGAGTAAATAAGGATGTGGATACAAACTCCCTAATCTAGTAGTAAATCCTTAATTTCTCCTTTATGTTACAGCAGCAATTCCTAGCTAGCCATGGTGAAGCTGAGCCTAACATTATGGGAGAATAAGCTGCAAAAGTGGTAATTCTCAAGAGTTTTATTTTATCAGCCAAGCACAAGGCAACAGTGCAGGGCATATTGGTGCATGCAACTGACAGTGTGAGTGACAGTGACATTCGCTCATCAATTGATCCAGTCAGTACACTAAATGTGACTAATGGGCACAACTGAATTTAGACAGGCGTGCCAGCATAACGTGTATTCCACACGGTTTGCACCCATGTGGAGTGATTCTCTGATGCTCATCCATCTGATGAAGTCCACTTTTTGAGACTTCCAGTAAAAGAAGGAAATCAGTTGAAAAAATCGGCAATAAGTGAGTGAAGAGTCCTTAAAAAACAAACCAGTCGTGCAAAGGAAGAGGAGAGGCTGAGTCTCAATTTATTTCACTGGAAGAGGATTCTCCCCCTCCCTGATCATCACAGCTGGAGCCGAGGGAGCAATTTTCCATGGTTGCTGAGAGAACAGAATCGTGTCAGGCGGCACAGATCTACCTAGTCAGCTGCTCTCCCACAGCTGCTCCCCCGATCCTGGGGCCATCGGTGTGGCCTCAGCCCTTTTCCTGACACACATGAAAGCATGATCTCTGATCCCTAAAAAAATAATCAAACTTTGTGCCATATTTATAAATGTAAAAAGGCTAAACCATCCTGGAGATTGTGATAAACAAACCAGACTTTATCTTCATGTTTCCATTTCTTTGGCTAGTACCATGCTCTACTTTCTGTAGTGGATGTGTACAGGTGCGTGCACATGCAGACATGCGCACACACACACACACACACACACATACACACACACATACACACACACACACACACACACCTCACAGCCTTCTTGCTTTTTCCAAACGTTCAACTTCAGTTTTTTAAAAAAAAATTTTATAGTTGATTTATTTTTGAGACAGAGAGAGACAAAGCACGAGTGGAGGAGGGGCAGAGAGAGAGAGAGGGAGACACAGAATCCGAAACAGGCTTCAGGCCCTGAGCTGTCAGCACAAAGCCCGATGCAGGGCCCAGACTCACGAACCACGAGACCGTGATCTGAACCGAAGTCGGACGCTTAACTGACTGAGCCACCCAGGTGCCCCTAAACTTCAGTTTTAAGTGAGTAGGCTTTTAAAGCTATATATACTCTCACTGTGGCAAATCCCTACGTCACTGAACTAAACAAAAGGATGAAAATGGCTTCAATACGAGCCCTTCTGAGTTTGCTGTGAAGTAGAACAACAACAATAAAACAAACAGCATTTCCTGTGTTTCTATCACAATGGCATGACTGGAAGATTGTGAGCATCTGACATAAAGAGCACTGAGCGTGTCCTCTTAAACTCTACAGAGTGGGCCAGAGGTCAGCCAGCCAGATGACGAAACGATAGTGATCCCAGCTCACGATTTCTGGGCCTCACTGTGCTGCGCACTCACTTAACCCTCGCAATCATCTTAGGAAGTTCTTGATGAGGAGCTGAGGCTTAGAGCCAGTAAGGATCTTTCCCTACAGCACAAAACTAATACAATCCCATGTGGAGCTCCAGAGCCAGACTTCTGAACTGGGGAGGTATTCTGTTGGACTATGAATAAAATATAGTTACTGAGAGTAACACCAAAGTACTCAGAGACGTAGAGCACGTGTGTACATATGTACATACTCACGCACGCACGCACGTATTTAAAAGCTTTACCAAAGCAATGCTTAAAAAGCATTATGAAGTTGAAACAAACCCCCAAGGCAGGGGTGGTTTTGGTTGTGGTAGTTTTCCAGATGCAGTTGAATTTGGGGCTGGACTTCGAACTTGAGGCAGAACATGGGCTTGGCCAAAACCTACCAGCTGGCCCTATACTTGTGGGAAGGAGAGTGGCCAGGTCAAAGGCACAGATCATGCTGAAAAGGGATGGGCAGCTGGGGAAGCTCAGGTGAGGAAGAACCAATGGTAGCAACACTATGGATTCTTGAGTCGGATAAACGTAGCCTCAGAGAAGCATCTAGCACTTGGTTAAGGCACTCAGAGAGTTACTGCAGTTCCTGATTAAGGGGATTCTATAATAACTGTTTCTGTAAAATAATTCTAGTGACTGTTCATTGGACCCCTTGGAGTGGAGAAACTGAAAATGAGGAATAGTTCATACGTTTTAGTAGCAGCCTGAGCAGGGGTGGCTATGGAAAGAGGCTTTTTTTGTTGTTTTTTGTTTTTTTTTAAAGACCAAGACTTCAGAAATTGTGCAGTTTCATCATGGCTGAAGTGATTATCAGGCTATAGGGCACGATGCCAAGGGAGCAATCAGGGCTAGATGCACTGGAGTTGGGGCCTCATCTACCAGAGGTGATTTTAAATCAGTGTGGGCCTGCCTGGATGTGAAAGGGGAGGGTTCAGGCGATGTGAAATTCTCCTTTCCAAATTGTTCTCTTGATGGTATCTCCCTTGGTGCCCCCAGTGATCAAATCCACACAGAGTACAAGAAGAAAAGAGCAACATCCAGTTAAAGTCTGCAAAATGCATCACCCAGGAGGCTGGAATAATCACCATAACCACAAGAGTATTCTCAAACGTGTGTCTTCCCACCACCCCTCCTTCCGCCTGCGGGGGCACTTACCGCAGACAGCCTCTTTGGGAGGAAGCACTCTCTACATAGTGTTTCAGAGCAAGCTGGAATTCCTCCAGGTCCTCCTCGATCACAGACATCTGACGCTGCACGAGCATGATGTGCTGCAGAGGAAGAGGCAAGTGTCACCGTCCTGGTGTCATGGAGCCTTGATGAAGCTGACCCCCTGCAGCCCGTCCCACCCCCCTCATAAAGCAAATGATTCTCATCTAAGCAGGTGACCAAAAGGAAGATCCTGACTAATCCAAGACATAACACTGGATAAAAACTGTAATGGAGGCAGGATACTCTTCTCGCCTCTAGAAGCAGCTGCAAACAGAATGTCTTCCCAATGACATACTTCCCTTTTAAAAGCAGTGGTTCTCAAGTAGAAGCACTGGGGGTGGGGGGATGGGGGGTTAAAATGGCACTTCTGTCAGGATCTCTGGAAGTGGGGGGGGTGTCCAAGTACTGGTATTGATAAAAACCTCCCCAGGTGACTGTAATGTGCAGCCAGGGCTGGGATCTCCGGCCTATAGTCAGTTTTAAAGAGTAGTCCCACACCACACACTGGACAGTCCACCTTCACCTTAAGTATTCTGTGATATTAGACATGTTGCCACATCATTACAAACAATCCAATTTCAGGAAAAGTGTAGTCAAAGTTGCATTCCAAAGGTACATGAACCATCACAGGTTCTCAAACATTAACCACCTACGCTATACTAGAGGCCTTGCCCAAAATCTCATGGTATCTGGTGGAGCCTGTGTTTAATGGATCACACTGGGATGGATGCCAATTGCTTCTTGTAACAAATTCTATTACCTTTATAGCACTTGTAGTTTTGAAGACTTTTCTACAGATCTGCCAATGAGCTTCTCATGGCAATTTGATCTCAAGATAAAGCTTTCCCTCCATCATCAAGGGATGGGAATGAATCACAGAAGTGCAAAAAAAAAAAAAAATGTAAAGATTGGGAGTGAATTATAAAAGTGCAAATCAAAGGCGCCTGGATGGCTCAGTTGGTTGAGAGCCATTCAACTCTTGATTTTGGCTCAAGTCATGATCCTAGGGTCGTAGGATTGAGACTACTTAAGATTCTCTCCTCTGCCCCTCTCCCCCACTTGTGCACTAAAAAATAAAAATAAAATAAAACAAAAATTTAAGTAAAAAACAACAGCAACAATGTAAGGATGATTCAGAATATGAGGAAAATAACTTGCACTGTATAACAGCAGAGCCAGAATTAAGCACCTAGGTTGCTGTCTCCTATCCAATGAGTTTCTTGCTTCATTGTTAATCGCTACCATTGTTGAAGACCCTAACACCAATATCACAGGTATTATGTTAGGTACTTTATGTATTCAATAATTGTTCCTACTTTGTTTTCCTACAGACAAATGCTGGGTGCTGGATTCTGGGTATACAGTGACAAATCAAGATAGAATCCTTGCCTTTATAAGGTTTAGTAAAGAAATCAACAAGGTTTGTAAACAATGTGTATGGAATAATTTAAGGTATCGATACTAGCACATAAAACTGACTATATGTAAATTGACCAGAAGTCTAGTAAATTTTTGACAGAACTGTACTGTCAAATGAATCTTGATTCCAGTCTCAAAGTCCTTTGAGTAAGCCTTAAAGTAATATTTGGGCACCCAAACTCACACAAGCAGGACACAGGCTATCCTGTGTACCACATAACTCCTACAAAGGACAGTACTCTTCAGTGAGCTGTTTCTGACATGGTCAGGGAGGATGAAGAAACAAGAAGAGACTCTCAAAACAACAATGGACAACAGCGTTCCTCCCAGAATGGAGATCCAGTGTCCAATCACAGAACTTCCTTCACTGACAAATACCTTCCCAGCATGAGTTCATTATTGCAATGAACTACTGAATGCTGTATGCTTCCTTCTCATGCCTTTCCTGAATTGTGCTTTTGATGACATTTCTCCTGGCCTGGCTTTATCATTGTATATTTTACCTGTGTGTTTGGGGAGTGGTAAGGGGAAATAGTTTACTTTTTGATTCATAAGTATGTCAGGCTGCAAGGGACTACATCTTGATCTTACAGAGGACTGATCATCATGCAGGGATCCTAGACTTTGAGCCAAAAGCAGTAACTGGAGAAGACTTTGGGTAGTCTCTCTTGGGAAGGGGTCTATGTGTTCTATGTATGTGAAAAGAATGAATATTTAATAACTAGAAGGCTCACTGTGGCAAAGACTCCAAGCTATTCACCAAAATCCATTTCCTCTTCTTTCTAGGTACAGTTAGAGCACATGTCCCATCATCCTTTGCAGTAAGGTATAACCAACTGATGAGTTTTCACCAATAGAACATGAGCAAGAGTGCTGTGTATTGCTTTTGGGACACGACATTCCAGAAGGATGTGAGCCCCTTCCACATCCTCTTCCCCTTTTCTGCTGATAGAACGACCTGCCTTGGGAATGGCAGAGCCACATGTGAGAGGAGGGGTTTGTGTCCCTGACTCATTGTGGAAGCTGTTTATTGGGCAAGGAAAAAACTTTCATTACATTGGAATCATTCTCCATTCGGGTCTATTTGTTTTCATAGCCCAGCTACCTTAATGAGTTCAGTAATTTTAACTAAGCTTTGTTTCCCTTCAGGGTTAGAGATCAAGAATTGGTAGATACAGGCCTAGAACTGTTTCCTCAGGTTATGTAATGAAAAATCAGCCCCCTGCATGACTCTCTCAGGACCTTTTTAATATCAATAACAAAGAGTTTAAGTTAATCTCTGCCAAAATAACTGTGGGCATGTTCTTTTGACACAAATCCGTAGGAACTTTTTGATCACATATTTGTGATCAACAATGACTCAGATGACTCTCATGGGTTTTTCTAATGAGATATATAAATATATCTACCTATTCCACCATAATCCTTTTAGTCTGAAAGCAACTCTTATGTGATCTAAATTGTAACCATGAGCAGAACCATGAGCAATGCATGTCCTTTGAAATGTGACTTTGGAGAAGTGTCTGTTCATATCTTCTGCCCATTTCTTCACTGGGTTGTTTGTTTTTCAGGTGTGGAGTTTGGTGAGTTCCTTAAAGATTCTGGATATTAACTCTTTAACTGATATGTCATTTGCAACTATCTTTTCCCACTCTGTCGGTTGCCTATTAGTTTTGTGGGTTGTTTCCTTTGCTGTGCAGAAGCCTTTAATCTTGATGAGGTCCCAATTGTTTATTTTTGCTCTTGATTCCCTTGCTTTTGGGGATGTGTCAAGTAAGAAGTTGCTGCGGTGGAGGTCAAGGAGGTTGTTTCCTGCTTTCTCCTCTAGGGTATTGATAGTTTCCTGTCTCACGCTCAGGTCCTTTATCCATTTTGAGTTTATTTTTGTGCATGGTGTGAGAAAATGATCTAGTTTCATTCTTCTGCATGTTGCTGCCCAGTTCTCCCAACGCCATCTGTTAAGACATCCAGATGGCCAACAGATACATGAAACGATGCTCGGCATCCCTCCTCATCAGGGAAATACAAATCAAAACCACACTGAAATACCACCTCACGCCAGTCAGAGTGGCTAAAATGAGCCAATCAGAGAACCCTAGATGCTGGCGAAGATGTGGAGAAATGGGCACCCTCCTACACTGTTGGTGGGAATGTAAACTGGTACAGCCCCTCTGCAAAACAGTGTGAAGGTTCCTCAGGAAACTAACAATAGAACTCCCCTATGACCCAGCAATAGCACTGCTAGGAATTTACCCAAGAGATACAGAAATGCTGAGGCATAGGAGCACATGTACCCCAATGTTCATAGCAGCACTCTCAACAATAGCCAAAGCATGGAAAGAGCCTAAGTGTCCATCAACGGACGAATGGATCAAGAAGATGTGGTTTATCTATACCATGGAATACTACATGGCAATGAGAAACAATGAAATCTGGCCATGTGTAGCAACATGGGTGGACCTTGAGGGTGTTATGCTGAGCGAAATAAGTCAGGCAGAGAAGGACAAATATCATATGTGTGCACGTATAGGAGGATTAGGAGGAACTTGACGAGGACCAAGGGGGAGAACAAGGGGGGAAATGGTGGGGGAAAGGGAGAGAGGCAAACCATGAGAGACTCTTGAATGCTGACAAAACTGAGGACTGATGGATGTGGGGGGGAGGAGGGATGGTCATGGAGGAGGACACTTGTGGGGATGAGCACTGGGTGTTATGTGGAAACTAATTTGACAATAAACTATTTGTAAAGAAATAAATAAATAAAATAAAAAATAAGAAGACTACCCACACCAAAAAAAAAAAAAAAAAAAGAAATGTGACTTTTGGGCTTCACCTATCAAACCATGGATTCAACTTCTCCTTCCCTTGGATCTGGGCCAGCCTTATAAACTTGCTTTGGCCAATAGAACATGGCAGAAATAAGAGTGCCAGTTTCATGGTTAGGCCTCCAGAGGCCTTGTGAGTTTCCATTCTTTCTCTCTGATCCCTCAAACTGTCATGTGAACAAGCCCTGTGAGAAGAGGGGTCAGCAAACTCTTTATATGAAGGGACAGATAGCAAATATTTTAGGCGCTGTGGTCCATGAGATTCCTGTCACCTTCCTCAACTCTGTTTTAGTGTGCGAGCGGCCACAGATAACAGACAAATGGGTGTGGCTGTGTTCCAATAATACTTTATAGGTAAAAACAGGCAGTGCACTGTAGTTTGCCAACCTGTGTGATGGTGAATTAAAGACTACATAGAACAGAGCTGAATCAGCGGATTCATCCCAGCTGAGGCCCCGGGCATATAAGAAACCCCGCCAAGATCAGCAAAGCTGGCATGCAGCGGACTACAGGTGCCTAAGGGGGCCTGCTGACACCAGAACCACCCACTTGATCGCACTTGAAACCGCCTACCTCCAGAATTATGGCTTAACCCACTCCATTCTGGGTGCTTTGTTACACAGCAGTAGCTAAGTGATTCACTTCACTTACATAGATGGATGTGAATATGATTTAGAAATTAAATTTACTTTGCAGTCCAAACAAGGCATGCCTTTTCCCTCCTTTCCTCAGACACTTACACCAAGAAATCAATTTATGAGGTCCAGATCATCTGTCTATGTGTTATGCCCACTGTGACAAGAGACGCTTTTTATTTTTATTATTATTTAAAAAAAATTTTTTTAATGTTTTATTTATTTCTGAGAGAGGGAGAGAGAGAGTGAGCAGGGGAGGGTCAGAGAGAGAGGGAGATACAGATACAGAATCTGGAACAGGCTCCAGGCTCTGAGCTGTCAGCACAGAGCTCGATGTGGGGTTCAAACCCACCAACCACAAGATCATTACCTGAGCTGAAGTCGGACGCTTAACCAACTGAGCCACCCAGTGCCCCAAGAGATACTTTTTAAATCTCCTTGGTAATTTAAGGTAGATCATATGAGATCCAAAGAAAACCCTTACCTTTTCTAGGCTGGCCAGGCCAAGTTGTAGGATGTGGAGCGAAGGAGTCCTAATACCTTTGTGATATTTCTATATGTCACTTATGTCAAATACACAGCCTGAGATCCTCACTGAAATCTGGTGTGAACAGCCAGCCTAGAGCATTTTCGTTTCTCTGCTTTAGAAGGGGTGGTGTAGCCCTTATTATTTACTTTATAGTGATTTTGTTATGATGGAATTATGATGGAATATGTACAGATGAGTATTTGCCAGTCCCATCAGGGTAGCTGCATCTACTTTTGATTTCTTGGATTTTTAAAAAATGTTTTTTATTTATTTCTGAGAGAGAGACAGCATGATCAGGGGAGGGTCAGAGAGAGAGGGAGATACAGAATCTGAAACAGGATCCAGGCTCTGACTTAGCTGTCAGCACAGAGCTCGACGCGTGGCTTGAACCCACGAACTGTGAGATCATGACCTGAGCCGAAGTCAGACGCTTAACTGACTGAGCCACCCAGGCGCCCTTGATTTCTTGGATTTTTTTTTTTAAAGTTTATTTATTTTGAGAGAGAAAGCATAGGAGGGGCAGAGAGTGAGGGTGTGAGAGAGAATCTGAAGCACTGATAGTGCAGAGCCTGATGTGGGGCTTGAATTCATGAATCATGAGATCATGACCTCAGCTGAAACCAAGCGTCAGATGCTTAACTGACTGAGCCACCCAGGCACCCCTTGGATTTTTTTGTTTATTTCAAGGATGTTCAGCTGTTTTAATCTCTGGAGACGGGAATATTTTAAATGCAACTAATTTGGTTCATGTTTTCCAGCTCTACTCACTTTACAATTGTGTTCCAAGCATGTCTTCAGAAATGTAACAGCTTTTCTTGTGTGCTCTTGTTCAATCTCATAATAGCTATAGCAAAGCAAAACTATGTTCTAATAGCCCCTGACATGTTTATTGGCAATAACTCCCAATCCATATGATATCATATGCTGGGATTCATTTACCTCACAGTGTATTATTCACAGGCTTTATGAGGGGAGAAAGGCAGAAAAATAGATTTGTAAATACCTATTGTATACGTTATTCTGGTATAAACAACAATAATGTACCCAAGAAAAGCTAGAGCTTTTGAAAAGCACCAGAATGAAATCAAACCTTGTTTAAAATTATTTTGAATCCAAAAAGAACTCTGAATATAGAAAGTATCGAGGAAATCATGATCTTTTTCCCATAATTGTTTGATAAGAAGTGCCATGTGAGGCATACAATGGCACCAAGCTGAAAGGATCTGGGTGAATCTATAGTCCTGCCCAGATCCAGGATGTGTGGTCTGGCTGGATTCCCTTCAAAAATCATATTGACCTTTCAATGGTTCATACTCCCTGCTTAGTACTTGACAGCTAGAAGACAAGAATTATCCCCAAATTCTCCATGAGTAGTAAAGTCATAGTCTTGGATTTTAGATCTGGGTTTATCTCTGATGGACATTCCCTTTTTCATTATGGCAAGAGTACAATTATGAATTCCAAAACTTGCTATCTTTGTCACATGCTTGTTGTAAACCACTTGGAACATTTTAATATTCCCACATAGCACCTAAGTGCTGTTCTCTTGGTGCGCCATTTGAACAATTCAATGTCATAAGGGCTAAGTCAATATTTAAAAAAAAAAAACTCCTCCTTATTCTTTTTGACTTCATTTTGAATATTAGGTCATTCTGGAAGTATTCCCTGGCCTCCTAAGTTGTGTCAAATCTATACTTTCCTATAATAATTTTCATCCCAGTGTATCGTAGACCATTGTTTAATCACTGCAGCTCTTTCTGGTCTATCCTGTAGCCTGTAATATTCACCATTTCATCTCCACACCCTCCCCCAGGGCCTGGCATATAACTGGTGATTGTTCTTCATGGAACAAACAAGCAAGACATTGCTTTTGCCATTGACTATTCTTAAAAGCTCTTTAATAAATTTCATTCATGCCCTATTCATTCCAGGGAAGTATAGAGGTGGTCCTGAAATCTCTAGAGCCCTGCACATGGTCTCTGATCTACCTCCATCATCTTGGCCTCCTTCCTTTCCTCTTTGAGAACAAAGTGCACACATTTAAAAAAAAAAAAAACTTGGCTTTACTTTTACTAGCTATCTGGCCTTGAATCAGTTACTTCATCTTTTCATCCAAAAATCACCAAATGAAATTAGAACCATGGCACTTAGTATCACAGTTTTGGGGATGATTAAATGGAATTGTGTATGTAAAAATCTTGCCCAGGATAGATATTCAATAGATGTTACTTCTCACTGAGGATAAACAAAGGGCCTTAAAAGAAAAAAACAGAAAGAAGTCATATCTTAGACTCATCATTATGTAACGGCTCACGTCCCAGAAAACTGGATACGGGAGCTAGCTGGGTTCAGGACTCTTGCTGTGTGCTGAAATAAGCCCACCAGATACTACTGCTCTGCTCTAAAGGTAGGAAATCTCAGGAAAAGGAGTCATCTGTCAGCTCCCCACCTCGCTAGCAAAGAACAACTCTACTTTAGTGTCCACAAATGCACCAAACACTAGAGTTGGACCATTGCAGCGTGTAGGCAGGTGCAGGTCTGGTGTAGAACTGCTGGGGTCCAGCTAGCTAGGGGGGTTAAATCCTTCCACATCTTGGTTCTCCACTTGCAAAATGGGGTTAAGATGGCACCACTTCATGTGGCTACTGTGAAGATGAAGTAAATTATAGAGGTGTGTGTTTGGGATGATACCTGGCCCATAGTAAAGACTCACTAAAGATTAGCTTTTAAAAAATAAAGCATATCATGGGGCACCTGCGTGGCTCAGCAGGCTAAGTTCCCGACTCTTGATTTTGGCTCAGGTGATGATGTCATAGTTTGTGAGTTCAAGCCCTGCCCTGCATTCTGTTCTGACAGCACAGAGCCTGCTTTGGATTCTCTCTCTCTCTCTCTCTCTCTCTCTCTCAAATGTAAATAAATAAACTTAAAAAAAAACCAAAGTATATCATAAAACTTAAGTCTGTGATTTCCAGTGGGCAATTTATTTTTCAAAGTTCTCAAGTATTCACCAATGGAAAAGGCAAACTACCTTCCTAGTCAATGAAGTCTAAAACTGGTTTTGGTCACAAAGCTAAATCACTGAACATGGAGTGTGTAATGATGAGTGACAGCTGGGAACAGTGAAGTTTGGTTCTGGTCACTGAATACAGAAGGCGTCACGAGGACAGACAGTGATGCATCCCTGCCGCTAATGATCAAATACAACTTTTAATGACAACAATCTTATTGGTAGCTCTGAAAAATAAACTTGCTCAAATCAATACTATGTGTATTCCCCAAGAGCACAACTATCATACCTTTACATGTGGTTGAAAATAGTTAAGGAATATTCTTTCCTGCTTTTAAATAATATTGACTGCTAAACCACCTTCCCAGTCTCATTTTGTTCTTTAAGTACTTTTATGTACTATTGAATTAGTAATGCTGTGTGGGTTGATAAATCTTTTAAAATTGACATTGGTCTCTCTTCTGTCAGGGACCAGAGAATGGAACAATCTGTCACCTTTAATAAACAATTCTTAGACGATTTCTCTCCCACATAGCTATGAGAGAGAATAGTCTCATGTCTGGAAATTATGTAAGAATAGACAATGGTCTTTCTCAACATTAGAAATGTTATATTGAGTTTTCTGGACTAAAGTGTAGTGTTCTCTACATGCAAATCTAATTGATGATAGAGATGAGAGATCGCAAGGTCACAATTCTGTGCCTACCAGCATTCCCAGTATGTGCACTCGACAGCCTTCTCTCCTTCTCACCAAAACCTCCCCCTTTAGAATTCTGGGTGCCTGATAAATTAACACAGACCATACCCCTCTCTTTGGAGGAAGAGAGCACTGAACATGAGTGAACTACAGATTGTCTTTGAGGAAAGTGTCCATATCTATAGGATTCCAATCATAACAGCCATTATTAAACTTTCTGAGAACCCTCCAAAACTTCCCCTTTGTGCTATGAGTTTGGACAGATGGGTAGGAGCTGATGGCCAGGTGAGCCCTACCTTCTATTGCATAGGCAGTGGCTGTGGAATAAGTGACGGCACAGAGATGAAGGGTATTTCCTATCTTTGTCTCATGTAAATGTGATTGATCCTGTAAGATCTCTACAGTACACAATACACTTAAGATATTAAGAAAAAGGTGATTTTCTGCGGGTTGCCAAGATTTTAAAATTTAAATGTCCACTAAACAAAAATGCAACGATTCACTTTTCCCAAACAGAATGTGCTACAAATATGTGCCTCAAAATAAAGTAAAATAACAAATCCTATATATGTGTTGCTTTTCAATTAGTTAACTTAATCACAAATTTCTTTTTTGTCTTAGTGCCTATTAACATCACTTTATCCATTTTCTTTCAATCTCTATAAATTGCCACTACTATGGATGGAAGTCTTTTCCCTATGAGTGTAAATGTTCCTTCTTCTCCAGATGTCAATTTTTTTTTTTGAAAAATGATTTCTGAGCACTTACAGTGTGCCTGGCCCTGAGTGACATAATACTAAATAGAATCAAGTTTCAGCACAGGTGTGGCACTCAGACTTGGAGGGGTTATAAAATGTTTATGATGTAATTTGAACGTGGCCATTCTCCGCTGCTCATAATCAATTATTCAATAACTCATTGACTTATATATGCATAAAATTCTCATTTTGCACATGTAACATGCTAGGTACTTACAAAAAATCTCTACAAAGCAGGCATTGTTAGGTTTCTGCAAATCACAATTTAGAAACTACTACATAGCCATGCAAAATAAAATATGCCTATTGTATTACTCTTTAAAATTTTCACTGAGAGAGTAACTAATGAAGAAACTAAGTCATATTTGCAAAGTGCATGTTTTCACCACTTTGATCTAGAAAAAAAAAGTACTTACAGATTTAGTATTCCCTTCAATAACTTCTTCTTCCCGTGGTTCAAGTTTGAGATCCTTTAAAGAAAGAAATGGGGAAAGTAGGGGCCAGATATTAGTTAAAGAAAAATACCATATACTTGAATGGTAACCCTTTTATAGCTAACGTTGTGGCAAAAGAAGCTCATTATCTGAAAGGATATGGAATCATTCTGATTTTAAAAATGAAGCTTTTCCAGTAAAGACTCTTTTACCCATTTATCAATGGTAAAAAGCCATTTCAGTGTGTTCAATTTGTTATTACTTTAAGTTTACTGATGCATTAAAAGAGAACAAAATGGAGAGGCGATTCACCAAAACAGGGAAATGGGAGAACAGTAAAATAAAAAAAAATTAAAAAAAATTTAAAAAAAAGGAAAAAAATGAGTTATCGGATTTCTTTTGCTGTTTGTATTGATCACCACTCTTCTAGGGAGAACACGATGGACATTAGCGCAAATGCTATAATATATTCACACTCTAGTGAGGTTTTACTTTACTAAAACATGAATTCAAAAGCAAATGAAATCACTATTGAGATTTTCTAAAAATGAAGGGCTGTTAAAAAGATCCTAGAATTTTTACCGTGTTCAATGGATGATGCTAATGTCTCCAGTGAAACCAAGCATGTAACCTCTGAGGACTTCATTCTAAGAATATATATTCTACCATTGGTGGTGAGGATTATGCACAATAATTCCTTCAAATAGATAAGAAATCCTTTGAAATCTGTAGAAATCTAGACGGTCTGATATAACACAAGCCTGTTAAAATCAGAGCTATGTTGCTTTAGCTCTGCTACTCTCTTGCAGTAAAACCTTCAACATGTTATTTAACTTATCTAGGGTTCACCTTTTTAAAATGTTTTTTATTTTATTTTTGAAAGAGAGACAGGGCATGAGCAACAGAGGGGCAGAAAGAGACAGGGAGACACAGAATCCGAAGCGGGCTCCAGGCTCTGAGCTATCAGCACAGAGCCCAACACGGGGCTCAAACTCATGAACCGTAACATCATGACTTGAGCCAAAGTTGGTGCTCAACCGACTGAGCCACCCAGGTACCCCATGTGGGGTTTACTGTTTCCTCTGCTTAAATTCTCTATCCATAGGGCTTCATCTAGCTGGCTCCTTATCCTTTCTCATACCTCAACTCAAATATCACTGTCGTAGGGCAACCTTCTCGGATCACCCACTTAGGTATCCAACCCCTCATATCTACCATATTGCCTTAGTTTGTCCTCAGAGTACTTTTCACTCTCTGAAATTACCTTGTTTCATTTATTTGTTTACTGATTTTTATCTGTTTTTATTGGACCAAGAACCTTACCTGTTTGGATCACTGCTGCATTTCCACTGCCAGAATAATACTGGCATAAAGTAGATGCTTAACAAACAGCTGAATAAAGGAATGGCTGAATGAACGCCCCATTTAAATCATAGCTTTTCTATGAGGGCGACGTGATGCAATGCATATGGATGTGAACTGAATCTTAAAGACAGAAACTGGGACAGCAATGGTGTCCTTGACCACTCTTTCCCTAACACCTACTCAGGCACACTTTTCATTTCCACTTTCTTTGACCTAAGATGAGAACAGCTTAAAAGACGCTGTATGCATGCAACATCCTTAGCTGTACTCCTTCAAATGAGGCTGTCCTGTGATCTGATGATATACTTAGGGCTTCATGAAGACTGAACAGGTTTTGATTTGAACAGATAACATGAATATGTTTTCTGCAGAGTGTGAGCAAAATACAAAATACAGTCTCAATATATCCCCATATATCCTCATAGAGGCTGAAATGGAAAGACTGCCTGAAGGTATCTGTAGAGATTGCAAATATTATCTTCCCCCCTCATATGAATGGCCCTGGGCTTGGTTTCCGGTGCAGGAAGGATTTATCACACTAAGTGGAGAGAAAAGAGAACACGTGTTCCACTGCAGGCACACTTCCTCTTAACGGGGAGATCAAACCTAGTGCCAAAGACAGCAGGAGACGAGACAGTCAGCTGTGAAATGACATGCACTTAGCTACTGTTTGGCAATTGGGTAGTTTTTCCTCTAAAAGCCTAATTCGCAGTACAGAATAAGTTGTAGAAGCAAACGGAACTTGAACTTGCACTGCCTCTCCATTCATTAGGACAGGTCCTGCTGAGCCACGCACAGCTGGAACCCAATGCCGAAGACCATCACATCACACTTTCAGCAAATCTCTCAGACACTGTCCTCAAAATGAAACTCTTTCAAAGAAAGGGAGGAAGAAAAAGTCTAGGAAAGAAAGAGATGTGATAACACTTTGATTTAAAGTTGGAAAAAAGGCATGACCTAAGTTTAAGCTATTCCTTTAAAAATAGCTATCTAAAGTTAAGAAACCAAATAAAGACAGGTTTGCCAAGCATCTCAAAGCAATTTGAAAAGGAGGTTTTTGTGTTCTTTAAATGAATCTAAATTTATGTAACAATAGACCATGTTTTAACAAGATCTGCTTTCCAAATAGAGGTCATGGATTTCCAGGCCTTCCATGACTGGAAAACTAATTTTCATACCCAATAATTTTCTTATGAATATTTTTAGTCTCAGTTAACATTTCAATTCATAAAATAGGAAGAAAGCTGAATTGCTGTAAGTTTAGGTTATTTGCCTAGGAAGTGGCCAATGTAAATGTAACAAATGATGACATGGTGTCAGAGCGACTGGCATTCTCCAAGGTTGCTTTCCCTGGACTTGATTACTTGTACGGAACCTTCTTCTCAGAGATCTTACTCCACCTCAGGACTTGGAAGTTTCATCTTTGTGGAGATGGTTCTTAAAAACCTAAACCATTGGCCTGACTTCTTACCTACTGACATCTAACTGAACATTTCGGCCTAAATATCCTATTAGATCTTGGGATTAACACATCTAATAAATCAGTTCACCTCCTCACCTCACCTGACACATTCTCTCTCACTTGTCTCCCCCTTTCTGTTAATGGCACTATCGACTGAGACGCTCAGGCTTAAATTCTCAGACTCCTCTTTGAGATTCCTCCGTCCTTTACCCATCATACCCATCATAACCCATCCTGTTAATTTCACTTTAAGTCTTTTAGTCTGTCATTTTCTTTTCAGCCATATAATACAGGCCCATCTCTTGTCATACCTAATCCCAGCAGGCTCAGATCTACAACCTGCTCATTAATGTCATTGCTTGAGCTGGCTTTGGTGACTCTGACTTTGAATTTTCCTGTTTAAACCCAGTTCGTATGCTTGCTGTCCAATTTTCTATCTAAAAGATCTCTTTGGTTATATCACTTACCTGTTGAAAAATAACAAATGTCTCCTGTTGTCTCAAGATGAAGTCCGAATCCCTTTTCCTGTTATTTAATGCCACCCATCCACACAATCTTATTTGTTATCATTTTCCCAAATGAAAGACTAAGCTGGTCTATTTAAGCTTTACTCATGTTATCACCCTTACGTGAATATCCTCTCTAGCTGCTCTCTTTTTACTAAAATTTTACTGCTCCATTGCAAATATCTGCTTGTTAGCAGGCCAGCATTTATTCCAATTTTAGTAACAATACATTTTACTTTCAGGGAAGTCTCTCCTCTCCTTTAAATACAGTGCGCTGGGACTGTTAATCAAGATGCTCTCCTCCTTCATCAGTTAACAAGCTACTTTCTAGAGGTTGGGAATGTAATTTTGTTTTTTAGCATATCACACAACCATTTCCCTGAGTCACTCTGAAACATTCCCAAGACATTATCCAGGTCGTCCCTAACAGCTACCACTTGCATCATTCAAGCACCCTGTTACTTATGGCACTGATAACTCAAGAGTTGAACAATGCAGGACATTTATTTAACTTGCAACTCTACATATTGTAAATATGACTAGGGGGTAGGGGTGGGTGGCCTAAGAATTAACGTGAGTTTGTCTATTTCCTTTAACAGAAAGGGCCAGATAACTACCAAGCAGCCATCTGTAGCCATCACAGAGCTCCTGGCTATTATTCTATCTGTGGGACAGCCATGGATATATTAATACGAGGAAAACGAGTCAGAATGTACTGATAAGTGAGAGGGAGAAGAAAGAAAAGGAAGCACCCACCTTCTTTTCCAGTCGATCAATTAATTTCTGGAGTCTATTGATCTGGGTCATCCACTGGTTGTCTTCTTCTAATGAGCCTTGAGGGGAAATCATGAGGGCAATATATTAAACAGAGCAGAAATTTGGCATCTCAGAACTTTCCTTTAACCCTGAAGGAAGCACACAGTGTCACTGACTAGTCAGCACCCTTTTAAGAAATGTATTCACGTGAGTGCTCTCTAAGTTATTGATTTCCATAGGTCTAGGCAGCCCAGGGGGCTCATTCTCACAAGTCTGTGATTTTTATGTTGTTGCCTGTACTGGCCTTCGACAGTCAAAGAACAGATCCTGCTGAGACATTTTTACCACCCCGTGAGACGGCTGATTTTTCTCTTGAAAAAGGAAAGCTTCAGTCAATAATTCTAAACTTACTTCCACAACAGTGGCAGGAGCCAGGGAAATAACAGCCTTGACTGCAGCCAGGTAGCTGCTGTCTCCTTTCCTAGGGACTAACCCAAGTAAACATGGACACTATGGTCATCGCATAACAGTTAAGCAGACTCTGGAACCTGAAGATCAAGGTCAAATTACTTGGCTCCTCTGGCCTTTGCTTCTTTGCTTTTAAAATGGTAATAATATTGGGGCGCCTGGGTGGCTTAGTCGGTTAAGCGTCCGACTTTCGCTTGGGTCATGATCTCGCGGTTCGTGGGTTCGAGCCCCGCATTGGGCTCTGTGCTGACTGCCAGCTCGGAGCCTGGAGCCTGTTCAGTCTGTGACTCCCTCTCTCTCTGACCCTCCCCTGCTCACGCTGTCTCTCTCTCTCCTAGAAATAAATAAAACATTAAAAAATTAAAAAAAAAATAAAATAAAATGGTAATAATATCACCAGTAGCCACATAGTCACTGTGAGGAATAAATTTGAATAAATTAGAATATATATGTATATATGTATACACACATATGCATGTATATATGTAGCATACGTATGTCTATATGGGCATATACATAAACACATATTTATAGTCTAGCACCAGGTCAAACACTACATAAGTTCTGCTTTTATAATTGCTGTAATTATGTTTTTTTAAAATAAATTGCTTTTATTATTGTTTTTTCAAGCTCTACACCCAACGTGGAGCTTGACTTCGTGACCTGGAGATTATTCAAAGGTGCAGAGGGAAGAGCTGTAGTCTGAGACCCTGCACAAACATCCTGGCATCCTTCTGTATCCTTATGGCAGCCTGTGCAAAATGACTTCATAGGCATTTGTTGAGATAATAGTATTGAATATTTCTTGATGGGAGAATGTAATTGAATTCAAACCATAAAACCCTGTTTTAGCTTTGAAAGTTAGAAAGATAAGCTCAAAATTATAAAGAGGTAGTACTTCATATTAGAATTCACTTCACTCTCTGCATTCTTAGGTAAAACTCTCAAAGCCTATCGCAGAAATTATGACGCAAAACTAAGTCGGAACACAGTCACACAGAAGTGGCTGCAAAAATCAAAATAAGGGGCCTTATAACAGAAAACATTGCAACTATATAAACAAAATGTATGTTTATTTTCGGTTTAGGAATTAGTTAACATATTCCATTCTGGGGTGTTCCTAAAAGAATTTAAGGTGGCTGTCACATCAAAATTCCTCAGAAGGATATTTCGCGTTTTGCTGTGTTTTCTAAATGGTTAAAGCATGAAGAACAATCCATATTTTGACTCAGGAGCTTAGTACTGTCATTTTCTAGTCAAAACACGGTAGCCTGTACCACTATTCCTAATTTTTCCACTTTCTTCCTGTTACGGAATTATATGTATACAACCTTTGCCCCTCAACTTTGCAGCACCTCCTACCACAATGGATGGAGTATATCCCCCTTCCCACTATGTCTGGGTTTGGCATGTGACTCATTGGGCCAATGGAGAGCTGGCGGATAAGATGCACACAGTGGTTTAACTGAGCTGTGTGGTTTTGGCCTGGTGACTTATGCTTCTGACACCCACCAGGAGAAGAATTTGCTCCAAGTAGTCACTGATCCCAGGAGGCTACTTGAGAGGAGCAGAGCTGAAGCCAACCTAGAGGATCACAATCAATTACAGACCCATGAGTGAAAAAGACAAATATTTGCAATTGTAAACACTGAGATTCTGAGGTTGTTTCTGAGCAAAAGTGGTCTAATGAATCATATGACCTTGAACAAACTGCTGCACTTCTGGGGAAATAAAGATACTAACATCTATCTCATAAGGTATCAGAATTTAAGACAGTGTTCAAGAAAGCACTTTGAAACCTTCCAAGTACAGTATGTATAAATATAGGCTAGAGTTAGTACGTTGATTTTGTGAAATATGAGATATTTAAACATTGTGTTAAAATGGTATGTCCAAGTGAGGTTTATATAATCACTTATATAATTCTAGTTATATAATCTAGTTATATAATTCTAGAAATTACTGTGATATTTTATAACATGAATTTGTATATTGCAAATGAATTTTAAAAGTTATTATAAATGACCTGATTAAAATATAATGACCTAAAATTATTACTAAGGTTTTAGTCCAGGGGTGCCTGGACACTCGATTGACTGTTAGACTTCAGCTCAGGGCATGATATCACAGTTCGTGACAGCTTGCCTCTGTCACTGCAGAGCCTGCTTTATATCCTCTGTCCCTCTCTCCCTGCTCCGGCCCCACTTGCTCACTCTCTCTCTCTTGAAAATAAATATTAAAAATACCTTTTAAAAGTAAGGTTTCAGCCCAATAAATGTTATATTATAGTATACACTTCAAAAATGCCAGCTATGACTATAATCCCATCATGAAAGGAAATAAGGATCCTTTTCCTGAAACAGACTGTATATGATTAGGCAGGCTTGAGGGGATCGGAGCAAATCAGGGTAAAGGGTGCTTCCTTCCTTGAGAATGATGGGAATTTCTACAGGTCTCAAGGTCCCATCATCCCTCTGTGCACTGGGAAGCGCGGTTGTGGGATTCTCAAGGAAACAATGGGGTGGATCTTCACCTAGTTCTTACCATAGGCTCCTTGCCACTGTGGTTTCAGACAAACTTATCTGGTATAAGGAAAGCATTTCATTACTACTGCTGTTTTATTTGCTTAAAAATATAAATGTGAAAATAAAACCTGAGTCAGTTTTGGAAGAAGAAAAATGGCAAAGCTGCATTACCTGAGCCACAGGCACTGAACTGGGGGCTTTTCGGGGAGAAGCTGTTGTGTCTCTGGACTCGGCGATTTGATCGCTTTCCAGGCCACTGGATCAACAGGACTTCTGGCTTGGTCGGCCCTTGCCTTGAACAACAGAGACAACATTTAACCTTAGCGTCAGGCTCTTGCCCCAAGAAATAGATCTTCAACCATCAGTCACAAAGATGCTGTGGTGGAGCGAAATGAAAAGTTAGGAGAATTGCTGCTTGCCAACGTGTGTTGGAGACCCAGATGATTCGGTTTGGTAAATGTGAACCTACAGAAGAGACTTGGAGCTGGCTTTATTCTTTGACAGTTTGAGTAAAAATCCTATCTTAATTTGTAATTTAAGAAAAACTTTCTTCTTGGCCAAACCATCAAAGGAAAAGCTGTTTCTGTATGTGCTGATGTGTTGTGTTTGAGAACACCCATGGAGGTTTTTCCTTCTTTCAGTCAGTGTTAAATTTTAAAAATCAAGGCTATGTATCCATATACTTTTAACAATCAAATAATTCTATAAAACTTATTTTAACAAATAGGAGCTCCTACTCACCCACCTGCACACCATTCCCCATTCCTCTTGTACAGAGGGAATGCTTACAAAAAGTGGTTATTTGGATGTTTATCCTCATATCTATGTATAACATGCTTAAATTACTATCTCTCCATTCTTTAGATTTTAAATGTATCTATTAACTTCCCAAAAGGAAATGATCAGGACAATGATATATACAAGGAAATATTATAAGGAACTTAAAGGAAGACTGCTTGATAGGATGGACTGAATGTAGGAGGTGAGCCTTTGGTCTTTCCCTATTCTCTCCTGGTTGGAATACAAACATGATAGCTGGAATTCCAGCAACCACTTTGGACCATGAGGAAAACCCAAGGATGAACTTAATATGTGAAAAGGCAGGAGGTCTATGATAAATCTGTAGAGCTCTCATACTTGTGTATGTTGCCACCACTAAGCTCTTTCATAAAAGATAGTAAGTCCTTATGTGTTTAAGCCTCTTTTTTCCCTATATTACATGCAGCCAAATCTAATACTAATTTATTCATCCCCAAATCTTCCTTTGTTATCAGCAAGGGAAAATTTCTTTAGCCTCTCTCTGGTGCTGATTCTGACCCCCCACCCCTACCCCACAACCCCTTTTAAGTTTCGATTTCATTTTACCTTTGTTTTGGTGGAAAAGAACATCTAACCACTTCACAGAAAAGGGTGCACCATGAGAGGCAAAATTTTTGAGACACAGCATATTAAAAAGATACTTTTATTTTATTCTCCTACTTTATTGGTGGTTTTATGGGGTAAATAAATTTTTTTCTTTTTTAAAATTCCAGTATAATTAACGTACAGTGCCATATTAGTTTCAGGCATACAATATAGTGATTCAACAAATCTATATACTACTCAGTGTTCATCATCATAGGTGTACTCTAGATCCCCTTCATCTGTTTCACCTGTCCCCCAACGCAATTCCTCTCTGGTAACCATCAGTGTGTTCTGTATAGTTGAGTCTATAATTGGTTTGTCTCCTTTTTTTCTGTTTTGTTTCTTAAATTGCACAAATGAGTGAAGTCATATGGGTTTTGTCTTTCTCTGACTGAATTATTTCACTTCGCTTTAGGCTCTCCAGATCCATCCATGGTATTGCAAATGGCAAGATTTCATTCTTCTGTATGGCAAAGTAATATTCCCCTCTAACACTTTATCCATTCATCTATTGAAGGACATTTGGGTTTCTTCCTTAGTTTGCCTATTGTAAGTAATACTGTAATAAACAAAGGGGTGCATATATCTTCTCAAGTTAGTATTTTCATATTCCTTGGGTAAATGTCAGGAGTGGAATTACTGCATCATATGGTAAATCTGTTTTTCATTTTTTGAGGAACCTCTATATTTTCCACAGTGGTTGCACCAATCTGTATTTCTACCAACAGTGCACAAGGGTTCCTTTTTAGCCACATTCTTGTCAACACTTGTTTTTTTGTTTTGTTTTTTACATTTTTAAATTTCATTTATTATTCATATTTTATTTTAGACAGAGAGGGGGGGAGAGGGACAGAGGGAGAGAGAGAGAATCTTAGGCAGGCTCCACACTCAGCATGGAGCCTGATGTGGGCTCAATCCCGCAATGTGAGCTGAAATCAAGAGTTGGATGCTCCAGTGAATGAGCCAGCCAGGCATTCCTCTTGTGTTTTTTATTTTAACCATTATGACAGGAAGGAGGTGATATTTCACTATGGTTTTGATTTGCATTTTCCTCATGGTTAGTAAGTTGAGCATCTTTTCACATGTCTCTTGGTCATCTGTGTCTTCTTTGGAGGAAGAATGTCTTCTTTCCATTTTTAATTTTTTTTAATGTTTGTTTATTTTTGAGAGAGAGAGACAGAGCACAAGCAGGGGAGGGGCAGAGAGAGAGGGAGACACAGAATCTGAAGCAGGCTCCAGGCTCTGAGCTGTCAGCACAGAGCCTGATGTGGGGCTCAAAGCTATGAACTGTGAGATCATGACCTAAGCTGAAGTTGGATGCATAACCAACTGAGGCACCCGGGTACCCCAATCCTCTGTCCATTTTTTAATTGGATTATTTACTCTTTTGGTGTTTAGCTGTATATGTTCAATATATATTGTTAATATATTTTGGATATTAACCCTTTATCAAATATATCACTTGCAAATATCTTCTGCCATTCAGTAGGTGGTCTTTTGTTGATTCCCTTTGCTGTGTAGAAGCTTCTTATTTTGATATATCCAATGGTTTGTTTTTGCTTTTGTTTCCATTGCCTTAGGAGACATATCTAGAAAAATCTTGCTACAGCCAATGTCAGAGAAATTACTGCTTGTGCTCTCTTCTAGAATTTTAATGGTTTCAGGTCTCATATTTAGGTACTTAACCCATTTTCAGTTTATTTTTAAGTAAGTAAGTGTAACAAAGTGGCACAGTTTTCCCAATAGCATTTATTAGAGAGAAAAATGTCTTTTTCTTGATGCATATTCTTGCCTCCTTTGTCATGGAGTAACTGACCATATAATCATGGATTTCTGGGCTTTCTATTCTGTTCCACTGCTCTATCTGTCTATTTCTGTGTCAGCACTATACTGTTTTGATTACTACAGCTCTCAATTATATCTTGAAATCTGGAATTGTGATACTCCAGTTTTGTTTTGTTCTCCTTCTTCAAGATTGTTTTGGCTCTTCAGGGTCTTTTGTGGTTCCATATAAATTTTAGGATTGTTTGTTGTAGTTCTGTGAAAAATGCTATTGGTATTGTGACAAGAAATGCATTAAATCTGTAGATTGCTTTGGGTTGTATGAGTGTTTAAAAAGATATTTCTTCTCCCAATCCATGAGTATGAATGTCTTTCCATTTCTTTGTGTCATCTTCAATTCTTTCAACAATGTTTTATGAGTACAGTTCTTTCATCTCCTTGGTTAATTTTATTCCTTATTTTTGGATTTTTGGCACAAAGGTAAATGACAATATTCTCTTAATTTCTCTTTCTGCTACTTCATTATTAGTGTATAGAAATTCAATGAATTTCTGTATATTGCTTTTGTTTCCTGTGATTTTCTTGGATTAATTTATCAGTTCTGGTAGTTTTTTGGTGGAGTCTTTAGGGTTTTCTATATATATAACAGGTCCTTATATAAGAGTTAAAGTTTCACTTCTTCCTTATCGATTTGGATGCCGTTTCCTTTTTGGCTGATTTCTGCAGCTAGGATGCCCAGTACTATACTGAATGAAAATGGTGACAGTGGACATCCTTGTCTTTTTCCAGGCCTTAGGGGGAAAGCTCTCAGTTTTTCACCAATGAGTATGATGCCAGCTGTGGATTTTTACACATGGCTTTTTTTGTTGTTGAGGTATGTTCCCTCTAAACTTACTTTATTGAGGGTCTTTATCATGAATAGATGTGGTACTTTGTCAAATGCTTTTTCTGCATCTATTGAAATGATCATATAGTTTTTAATCCTTCCTCCTGTTGATGTGATGTATCACGTTGAATGATTTTGTAAATACTGAACTACGCTTGCATCCCACGAATAAGTCCCACTTGATTGTGGTGAGTGATTTTTTTAATGTATTGTTGGATTTGGTTTACTAATATTTTGTTGAGGATTTTTGTATCTAGGTTCTTTACAGATATTGGCCTGTAGTTCTCGTTTATTGTAATGTCTTTATCAGGTTTGGGTATCAGGGTAATGCTGGCTTCACAGAATGAATTTGGAAGTTCTCCTTTCTCTTCTTATTTTTTGGAGTAGTTTGAGAAGAATGGATATTCACTCTTCTTCAAATATTTGGTAGAATCCACCTATGAAGTCATCTGGTCTTGGACTTTTGTTTATGGGGAGTTTTTGATTACTGATTCAATTTCATTGGTGGTAATCAGCATTCTGTAAGTGTATTCTTGGTTATGGCTTTTTTTTTTTTTTTTTTTTTAAATTTCAGCACTTTGAATATATCATGCTACTCCCTCTGGCCTACAATGTTTCTGCTAAAAACTCATCTCATAGCCTTATGGGGTTTATTTGTATGGGTTTTCTTTTCTCTTGCTTCTTCTCAAGTCTTATCACTACTTTTTGCCACTTTAATTATTATGTGTCTTGGTGTGGACCTGCTTGGGTTGATTTTGTTGGAGGCTCTCTCTGCCTCCTGGATCTGGATGTCTGTTTCCTTACCCAGATTCAGGAAGTTTTCAGCTATTATGTCTTCAAATAAATTTCCTTCCTCTTTTTCTCTCTCTTCTCCTTCTGTTATTCCTATAATGTGAATGTTACTATACTAGATGGTGTCATCGAATTCCCCTAATCTATTCTTTTCATTATTCTTTTCTCTTTCTTGAGCTTGATTGCTTCATATCACTGCATCTTCCAGGTTACTGATCCATTCTTCTGATTCCTCTAGTCCACTATTTATTCTCTCTACTACAGTTTTAATTTCTATTATTGAGATCTTCACCTCTTCTTTTTATTTTCTATGTCTCTGTTGAGGGTCTCACTGAAATACTCAAGCCTTTTCTCAAGTCAAATGAGTATGTTTATTTCCATTACTTTAAATTCTCCATCAGGCATGTTACTTATATCCACTTCACTTCACTCTCTTACTGTGATTCTTTCAAGTGGGACATAGTCCCTGTCTCCTCATTTTGCCTAACTTTCTGTGTCTGTTTCTATATTTTGGGAAAGTCTCCTGTTACTGAAAGTAGCGGCCTTATAAAGAAGAGGTCCTATAGTGCCTTGCAGTACAATGTCCCCTGTTTACCAGAACCTGACATTTCAGGGGTGTTTCCTATGTATGTTGCATGTATTCTGTTTTGGCCAAGCTGTATTGGCTTTCCGTACAGTCATCTGCAGTCTCAGTCTTTTTCTCTGTGTCTCTCTGTGTCTCTCTCTGTTGTGCCAGGGTTTCGTCCTTGTTTTGTTAAGGGGAAAACTCTGGTGCTGCTTTTTCATCAACTTTAGTCAAAGCCGGCATTTGCTTGAACTGTGGTCGCACTGATCTGCAAGGCACTCTCCGTGTATTGTCTACTGAGTGCCTTTCGTTGGTGGGTAGGGCCTGCAGTCAGGCTAGATGTCTGCCCCCAGCCCACTTCTGGGGCCAGAGTGGAGCTGGTTTTTTTGGTTATCTTTCCCTCTCCCCATGGTAGAAGTAACTTTGGATTTGCAGTGGCCACTGTATTGGCTGCTTACTCAATGCCACACTTGTAGAACAATGCCACACTTGTAGTATTGGCTGCTTACTCAATGCCACACTTGTAGAACAATGCCACACTTGTAGTATTGGCTGCTTACTCAATGCCACACTTGTAGCTGCCTTGCTAAGTCGGGTTGAAGCACACAGGTCTGCAGAAGAACATGGGTGCTGGGCATGCTCTTGACAACCTAGGTGTAGAGTGTTTATGCTGATTTCTGATGGTGCCCATGTATCTACTCTGAGGTGTTTGGGAGGGAAATGATGCTTGCCAACTCCTTTTGTCCTTTAGAAGTCTCCCAAAGATCCGTCCTCCTCCAGTACCCATTTTAAGATTAGTAAATCTCCTTCCCATGTACCCCCTGCAGTTTTCAAACTGCTTCTTCTCAGCCGTATCTCAGCAGGGATGCTTGTTTTGCTGTTCATTTGAGGGTGGGAACTCAGTTTCCTATCGCCCTCTAGCTCTTCTTTAAAATTCTTGGTGTTAAGCTCCATTAATCCAAAGAACTCACAAAGTTAAGCCACTCTGGTTTTCAAATCCAAATGTTATAAGGGTCCACCTTCCCTGTGTGGGTCCCTTGTGTCTGGGCTGCTTGATGCAGGGTCTTTTCTTCTCCTTTCCCCATGATTGCAATGTCCCTCTCCACCACAGACAGTCTAGTGGGTCTATGTGGTTCACGGCCGTATCTGCACCCTTCCTGCCACTTTCAATGTGGCCTCTTCTTTCCATTTAGTTGGGGAAAGTCTGTTCTTCCAGTCTTCTGGTCATTTCCTAGGTTATCTGCACTTATGTGGCTGTTATTTAGGTGTATCCATGGGACTATGTGAGCCTAGGAGCCTTCTACTCTGCCATCTTTGCCACAAGTCAGAGTAAAGAATTCTAGGTTGCAAATCATTTTCTCTTCAAATTTTGAAAAGGCTGTCTCGTTGCCTTCTAGCTTTCAGTGCCATTATTTTAAAAAATCTAGTATCTTATTCATGTTCTGTATTTGACCTAGTTTTTGGTCTGCGAGATTTTAGACACTTCTCTTTGTCTCTGGTATTCTGAAATGTCACAATGACATGCCTTGGTGTCAGATTTTACAATTCATTGTAATGGGCTCTTACTCTGTTCTGTCAACCCGGAAACTCGTGTCCTTGTTCTGAGGATTATTTCTTAGATAATTTCTCTCCTTTTTTCCTCTTCCTGGAATTTCTACTTTTCAAATATTGGACGTCTTAGGCTACCCTATAACTTTATTATTTTTTGTTTGTTTCTTATTTTTCATCTCTTGTGAAAATGTCATCACACTTTTATCTCCAAATCTTGACCAAAGGTTCTTATTTCTGCAATCATAGTTTCCAAGAACTCTTTGTGTGCTTTGAATATTATTATTTTTAAAGTAGCATCCTTTCCAGCATGCATAGGTGGCTCAGTAGGTTAAGAGGCTGACTTCAGCTCAGGTCATGATCTCTCAGTTTGAGTTTGAGCCCCGCATTGGGCTCTGTGCTGACAGCTCAGAGCCTGGAGCCTGCTTCAGATTCTGTGGCTCCTTCTCTCTCTACCCCTTCCCTGCTCACACTGTCTCTCTATCTCTCAAAAATAAATAAACTTAAAAAATAAAAATAAAGTAGCATCATTTCCTTAATTCATAAGTGCAATATTTTTCTCTGCTTTCTGAAAGCATTGATGATTTTTTGAGACAGTCTTCTGCTTTCTGGATTACATCTGTTTCTTCTAAGTTTCTTTTTTTTTGTGTTTGATTTGTTGTTTTGGTTGTCCCTGGCTATTTCAGAGAAAAGAAACAAAAGAGAAGAAAAAGGAATGAGGGAAAGAGGGAGGGAGGAAGGGAGGAGGAGAGAGAGGGAGAGGGAGAGGGAGGGAGAGAAGGAAAGAGAGAGAGGAAGGAGGAGGAGAGAGGGAGGGAGGAGGAGGGAGTGGGAGAGGGGGTGGTGGCAACTGCCAACTCACAGCCTCCACTGTAGAGCGGCCTCTCCAGGCCTATTCATTATGAGCACCATCTCTTGGTACCTTTAAGGTATTGCTCTGGATAAAGAAGAACTTTGGAAAATAGAGTAAATTTTCATATTCCATTATAAAAATAAATTCACATATAATTAAGCTGTGTTCCCAGAAAACTGGTCTGTGAGGAATGGAGGTTTATATAAAAGGACAGAAACCTCTAGAGGGAAGCTTCAGTGTCACATAATGATTATTCTTGTCACTGGCTATTAGGTGCCTTCAGAAGACATGGAATTAAAGTGGCGCCCATTTACCAGTATGTCAGGATGGATACAAAGAATATTGTAGAACACCATCTGAAAATCTCACCTCTGTGGCATTCCAGCTATACGCATCCCTTCTCTCTGAAATTGCCATTTTCCCATGAATAGACACAGACGTTCTGCCCAGCACTGCATGTCTAACTCATTACTGCAGGATGACTGATACGGTGTGATTCCTCCCTGGGGTGATAACTAGACTAGATCCCTTCTCAAAATTTGCTATATTCCAAAGAGGTTTTATATCCCTAGGTTTCAGAAATATTAAGCCTCAAAGTAATATTGATGTTTAAGGGGAAGCAAATTATTATAACTCTGGGATTTTTAATGCTCTCTGAAGGTTACAACTGTTGACTATGCGGGGTATCATGGACTCCTCCTTTATGTTACAAAAAACTGGTGAGTTCTGAGGTACATTGATGTGACCTCTCCTCTCTGACCTAGCTCTAACTCTTCCCAAATCTTTACTATATACTGTTATGAGACTAGAATATTCCTTGAAATTTGGGGCACTTGGGTGGCTCAGTCACTTAAGCGTATGACTTTGGCTCAGGTCATAATCTCATGGTTGGTGAGTTCTAGGCCCACACTGGGCTCTGTGCTGACAGGTTGGAACCTGGAGCCTGCTTCAGATTCTGTGTCTCCCTCTCTCTCTGCCCCTCCCCCACTTGTGCTCTGTGTCTGTCTCTCAAAAATAAATAAAAACATTAAAATTTTTTTTAAAAACCCTTCATTTACAACCACTAAGACAATCTCTGATAATATGAAATCTAAATATAGCTATCTAGCTTTTAAGACCTTCCCTAACCTTACATGCCAGGTAGGTTACTTTCACTGCCCCAGGCTCTCATCCACTGCTGTTCTACATAGTTCCCTTTACTTGGGATTCCCATTCATTCATTCAGCTTCATATATTTAGCATTTAGTTGTGGCAGATAGAGGGAAACAAGGCAGAGCCCTGTCATTTAGAAATCCAAGTCTAACGGGACAGATAGTGAAGGACTGGGCTTGCAGGTACAGCTAAGGAGAGGGTACTGAGGAAGACACAGCGGTGCAGCAGGAGGTATCAAGTCCTCTTCTGAGAGCAGTGAAGCTTTCCCAGAGCAAGTGCTCCAAGCAGTGAGCAAGCAAATGGGGAAGACCCAGCCAGAAGGAAGAAGATGGTACTATGGGGTGGCTGAGAAGACCTCCAGGGAGAATATTTTCTGCCATTAAGTCTACCCTAAAGATCCCGTTCGAGTCTTGTCTCCTATGAGGCTTATTTACTGGTCTTTTGTTTAATATCATAGGAAAAGGAGAGCCATCTTTCCTGCCCTGTTTTTTCCCCACCTATGAGGGCCCCTGGGGTTCTCCTTGCTTTGGTTTCTGGTGGCCAGCGACTGGAAGATGAAGCTAGAGAGAGGGGACACAGCATTTTAAGCATGAGTGTAATTTGTACTCTTCCGTCAGGGTCACCAGAGATTTCAAGTTGGATTTATGGGCAAAAACTCATAGAGGAAACTAGTTTTTCATTTGCTTTTCATTTTATTTTTGTTTACTGAAAACCTCCCAGGGAGGAGTATCATGGATTTGGTGTGGGAGGTGGGCATCCCTAGGTACCTTAATCAATACCGCACAATAGCACTCCCCAGATTTACATCAGACCTGTAATAGTGCTTATTCTTCCAAGCTCTGTTTGAGCTAGAAACCTATAAATAAAATATCAGTTAGTCCTCCAATGCCTTCTGTGTTCTTTAAGTTCTGCATTATCACATTCTTTCTCATTAAACACAGCTGCAGCTGTTGGTAGCTTTCACAGGGGGTCAAGGCTAGCCTGAGGCCTGGCACCAAAAACAGCTGTTCATTATGCATTTGCTATATAGCGGTGAATGTAGAACCCAAGTTTGTAGGAGCTGACGATAGACAAAACCCAAAGTGCAGGTGAAGACGGGAAGTGGAGCACTTTTGTAAGTCTCTTCTCAGGAGGCTAATAATTGATTCTAAAAAGGGAGGATCTATTATACGTCAAGGAAATCTAAAGACAACAAAGAAACCAACCTCATTTCCCGTTTGGAACATGAAATCAGTATCACTGTGTTTCAAGACACTCTGTAAGGAACTGGCCCGCTGCTTCTCTAAAGCTGTCGGTTATACCTGCCATTTGAGATGGATTCATTCAGTGCAGTGGAAATGAGTTTACAATGTGAGAATGCTCCACAGATCCACTGAAGAGCGGACACCAACATTCATCAGCTGCACAAGCTCATTAGATTGGAGATTAGAGTCTTTTTTGTTAGAATTTGGTGGTGCTCACTCATTTTGACATTGTAAACACATGGTTGAAAATGCCACCATTGCTCGAGATGTCCTAATAATTATGTATCCATTAATTTGTTTAGAAAAATTGGCCCTATTGAGTAGTCCATTATCATCAGGCTATTCAAAAAAGCTACTGTGTGATTCTCCCTAACTTCAAATGCAAAAAGTTAGATCATCACATGTATAGGTTTGAAGTAACACACGCAAAAATGTGTTGTATAAGCACGAGTTTTGCCAGGCCCTTCTCGAGCTTGCAAGGTATAAACAATGGCACCTCAAGAAAGTACCAACTGTTGGTTGGAGTAATTTTGATGTCTGCTTTACACATTTCTAATTCAGGTTTCTCTTTAGCATTAGCACCTTTATTTATATAGCTTTTATAATCTCATCACTTATCTTCTCCGTGATATTACTTGGTGGTCTTGAATTCTGAAAACATTTCCTACCATTCACTTTTCTCTGTTTCCTTAAATAAAAAGGCTGATTCTATTCCCAAGTCCCCGGGTACATACAAGTTCATTTGGCCTCTTAGTCTATTTTCTATCACTTCCACATTTTCACATAATACTCATTTGCAAGATGAGCCTAAATATGGTCAGAAAATTCCATGAAATTGTCTTTCCTCTCTCTCTCTCCATATTTAACCTTTTACTCTTCCTGAATCCTTGGCAAGTTATTTTGCCTTCTGTATGGCATGTACCACTTTGCATCCTGTGTTATGGTTTTACTCTTCATGTCTTACTTACGTGTTAGATTTTAGCCTCCTGAAAAGTCAGAACTTTGTAAACTGTATCTTTACATTATCACAGTGTCTTTTAAAGGTTTCCCCATCTATTAAATTCTAATTTAAATTTGTTGAATAAATGATGGACAGTAAAAATAGAATGGTCTCTTGTAGAGGCTAATATAAGGCAAGCACCCAATGGAGTTTCCTGTCATTCTATTTAAATTTACTAATTCTCATTTTTAGTTTTCACTCATTTAAGCATGAACGTCCCTCAACTGGTATTTCACAATAAGTAACCAGACACCATATGAAAATATTTAACTTGCCTTTCTTGACGGGTTTGTTCCTCTGTAGTTTCCATGGCACATTCCAGAGAATTCTGGAGAGACTGGAGCTGATTCAAGGTCTCCTTCAATAAAAATCGAGTTACAAATTGTTCCAAGTTGGAGGCCTCTTGATAGTCCTAAAGATGACCAAGCAAAAGTAGTTACAAGTACGGGAAGGAAAAATATCCAGGAATCGTTTTCCCCCATGGATCCAGCAATCTCATATTAATCCTCGAAAAGAAACAAAGAAGAAAGACATGTTGGCCCTGGAGGCTGAGACAGCTCTATTCATCCACCAGAAGTCGAATATAAGATCCGCAGAGACAACAGGAATGTCTAGCTCATCTCCCACTGCACTTGCATCAATAAAAGGAAAAAGGACAAAACAGGTAGAAGTATGGAACAGACGTATGTAGGAAAGGAAAAGAATATTCTCTGGGGGCCGGGGAAAGGTGGCATGTGATTAACTCAGAGTTTGTTCTGTGCTTCATTTAAGTAATGACCACGCCATCGTGTATTTTCTCCACTATCAACTAAATGAAGTCACGTTTCCGCAATTGGCTTAGTTCCCTCTTGATGTATTTATTATGCCTAATCTGTATTATACTGAAGCCAAAGGAAATTATGTGTAGTTATCCCCAAATTCAGAAAATGTTAGGCATGGAATATTTAAACAGTTTACTAAGTCTGCTTACATGCCTCCCTCAGGAACGTACCTGAAACTCATTTGTATCTAAATGCCACAAAGCACCATTCCTTCTAACAGGCCCGAGTCTACCTGCAGATCATTGCATATGGAATAGCTATACTTGCCAAGTTCAGTTTTGGAAGACAGGTGGGCTTGCATGGGGCTACCTGCTGTTCTTCTACAATCTCAGGGAGAACCAAGAAAGGAAAGAAAATCAGGTTGGCATGGAATAAAAATGCCAGAACCACTCTTTCGTGTCAGGAGACCAGCCAGCTAAACCGGATTTTCTAGAGTATTGGATGGGAATGATACATACAAGTTCAGCTAAGAATCAGATTTATCTAGCTCTGTCCCGGGATTATTTTTTCATGGTTAAAAACACAAAACTGAAAGGAGCGACCATGACAAGATAATGCCAGAAGTCATGATGTGCCGAGATGTCTCATGTCATGATTAGAAACTCAGAAAAACCAAGATGTAGTTATTTAATCTCTCTGGGTCTCAGTTTTTCATTTACAAATCAGGCTATAACTCAGGCATACATTGCAACTCAAAATAGTCTGTGTTTCTATCAACTCTAAATTAGGAAATATTGGATTGTGGCTTCCTGATGGAAATTACTTTGAAACTTTCTTCTGATAGCAGAACTACCTAATGCCATAGAAATCTTCATTTTGTTCCTATTTTGAAATCACAAAGTGCTTCAAATATCAGTTTCTTTTTAAGAGGATTCTTTTTTAAAAATTTTTAACATTTTTATTTATTTTTGAGACAGAGAGAGACAGAGCACGAGCTGGGGAGGGACAGAGAGAGAGGGAGACACAGAATCTGAAACGGGCTCCAGGCTCTGAGCTGTCAGCACAGAGCCCAATGCAGGGCTTGAACCCACAGACCGCGAGATCATGACCTGAGCCGAGGTCAGCTGCTTAACCAACTGAGCCACCCAGGCGCCCCTTTAAGTGCATTCTTGTAGGTGAACAAAGGAAATTCTCTTATCTACATATCTAGTGATCTGATTTGAAACTTAAAATTTTTCATGCCTTTAAACTCCATCTAAGAAACTAACCATAAACCACAATATTACATATTACAGGCTTATAATAACCTGAGAGTTTCCGTGAGTTGATTCATGATAAAAACACACCACATATTTAGTTTTATCAAATAGCTTGCTAGCTAGTAGCAATAAAAACTTCAAAAACTTGTTTCTCAATGTGTTTGCTTAAACCAAGAAAGGGGCAACTGGGTGTCTCAGTCAGTTAAGCGTCTGACTTTAGCTCAGGTCATGATCTCATCGTTCGTGGCTTCGAGCCCTGCGTCGGGCTCTGTACTGACAGCTAAATCAGAGCCTGGAGCCTGTTTTGGATTCTGTGTCTCCCTCTCTCTCTGACCCTCCCCTGTTCATTCTGTCTCTCTCTCTCAGAAATAAATAAAACATTAAAAAATGATAATAATAAAGTGAGAAAAACCTTCTTTTGAGAAGAAACTGTGATAGAAAAAAAGGCGTGTGCTTGATTCTTTCTCCTAGGTCATTTCTATTCTGTGAAAGCAATTTTTTTAAAAAATAAAATGTATTAAGACATTTTCATAAATAAAACAAAATTTATTAAAATGCCTCAGTAGTGTAATGGTGTAGTCAGAGATTATGCCAATTACATTTGCATCTCAGTATACACCGTGACTAATCCAAAGCAAGCTATGAAGTTTTACACTTATTTGTAGACAGCCTGGAAGGTGAAGGAAGCATGCATTTACCAAGCAATGCATTATCATGTTAGCCTCGTTCTTTCCTCAGTTAAATGTTAAGCATTTGCCATGTCAGAATGATAGAATGAATTGCATATTATTGCAATCAGATTTTAGCTCGTAGACTCAAAAGTCATGCCTTACTCTTCTGTGTGCCTCATGGTGCTCACACCAGATACGCACTCAATATTTGATTGTACAGAAACTCCTAAATCTAAAAATTTATTGCATTAGCTATTGTGGTCTTCACATATTGAGATTTTGGTGACGTTTGAGTTTAATACTTAAGGACAGTTAAAACCTGACAACTGGCTATTCCATGGCAGCCAGTTAAGAAGTGATTTTTATACTGAGGCATCTATCCCTCTCTGATGAGAGTTTGCTATCCTACTAGTGACTCTTTGGATAACATTAAGAGATGGCACAACCAGCTAGTACACTGTGAATAACTGATGTTTTGACATTGAGAGGTGTGGTAGGTGGGTTTAAGGCTTTGGGGGATTCACTTCTTTGAGTCAATACAAAGACTGGCTGCTATGTGCTACCACCCCTGGATCATAAGGAGTAAAAAGAGCTTGTTTTCAAATATTCCTATTTATTCTTCCAGACTCTACTCATGGTACCATTTGGGTAGAGCTTTCCTTTCCTTGAACTACCACTTTGCTTCATGGGATTCGGCACATTTCCTTTCCCTTCTCAGTGTTCCCAGCCCGAGGAAATGGCTAACATACAATTTATCATTGTATATTAAAATCTGCTGTCTATTTACCCATCTCCCATATCCTAGGCAAGTACTTTAAAGGCAGGAAATAAGGTATGCCTGGGTGGCCCAACTGGTGTAGCTTCTGACTTTTGATTTTGGCTCGGGTCATGATATCATGGTTCATGGAACTGAGCCCCATGTCGACCTCTGCAGGGATGGCACGGAGCCTGCTTGGATTCTCTCTCCCTCTCTCTGCCCATCCCCAACTTGTGCCTGTGTTCTTTCTCTCAAAATAAATAAACAAATATTTGTAAGAATCCATAAAGGTAGGAAATATATCTTATAATCATCTCTGCCTCCAGAATGTCCAGAACAAAGCCCAGCTCATAGCAGGGTGCTTGCTTAAAGGGAATGTGAGCAACTGGACACTACCTGCAGATTCAGGCACCAAGGGGCATATCTGGGCATCAGAAACTATTCTTGCCTTCCCCCAGGCACAGGCTGCCTCCCCCTGCCTCTCGCCCTTGCCAGTGGCAGACACTGCTGTCCGGCCGGTCCGGTCGTGTGGGCTCTGCAATAAATGGAAATAAAGCTTTGTTCTTAACAGACTGTTTGTCCTCATTTCACTTTTCTGGACCATTTGCTAGTCTTCTTTCCTTCCCTTCATCTGAATCCCAAGGTTTAGGCCTGCAGACCCAGGTGGCATGGATTCAATCTCCCTTTCCTTCTCTGGGATGTGCAGCAGATGTTCCTTTGGAAGGCAGTGGCAAAAGAAGCAGATGGAAAATTAAACAGATAACAAGCTGGAAAATGTCAAGGCCTGGCCCTGTTTATTCTCAACAAACATGTTGGTTGTGCAGGTAGAAAAAGGGGTCTTTGCATGCTGAAGTCCCCGGAGACGAACATGTTGGCTTAAGATACATAATCTTTTGAGCAACACCTGGAATTCGAGAGACTGGCAGAAGGAACATCCACTCGTCTCCTAAAGCAGCAAAAACACGTACAGATGGTACCTGATATCCAGATTCTGCCACTTTTTTCAAAAACAGTTTAGTCCTTTATGTCTCTTAGAAATGTTATAGGCAAATGAAGGTTAATAATATGTCTCTCAGATCCCAATACTGTTTATTCATGTCACAGAGCATTGCCATTTAAATTAATCTTTACGTGGAAACTGTTAACAAACTAGCATTAATATTTCCCTCTGTGCCTTTGGAAAGCCACACTGTGAACATATCAATCTGCCTATTTCTTTTGTATGGAGCTGGGACAGGGTGAGGATCTGTCCAAGTAAAAACCCTAGCGTTAGAAGCACAGCCCTTTAAAAATCAGGTTTCTCAGGGCACTGCCTGTGCATCTTAATTGTCAGATCATTTCTCGGAAAGCAAGCGCCTGCCCATCCGGGTGATGGAAGAGTAGAGATCCCGGCTATTAACCCACCATGAATCATCTGAGTTAATTAGGAAAATAAGGGCATCAGTCTTCCCTGTTTGTATTTGCCCTACTTGAAAATTAATCAGGTCTGTGACATCCAGCCTCAGTGTCTTCTTGTTTATGTGATCAGATACAATCGGATTTAGCAGGAGGTCAGGCTTCTGACTGCCTTTTGATCTAAGCCCCTGCAGCTATCATGTTCTTGTATGAGGCGTCTGTGCTGCTTCTATAACAGGGAAAACTTGACTTTTACAAAGATGAGATTATCTTTTTCCTTCTCTGCTATTCCCAAAACTATTACTATTTTAAAAATAGTAACTGGGGGTGCCTGGGTGGCTCAGTTGGTTGGGCGTCCAACTTCAGCCTAGGTCATGATCTTGCCATTCCCGAGTTCAAGCCCCCACGTTGGGATCTGTGCTGACAGCTCAGAGCCTGGAGCCTGTTTCAGATTCTGTGTCTCCCTCTCTCTCTCTGCCCCTCCCCAACTAGTGCTCTGCCCCTGTCTCTCACAAATAAATAAACATTAAAAATTTTTAAAAATGGTAACTGGTTTACACTGCCTTATCTATGTCCTATTTCTTCTTAGAATTTCATTTTAAATGACTTTCAAACTAGGAGATCATTATATCAAATTCAAGCCTTAAAAAATAAAAAAGGAAGAAAGAAAGAAAAGAAAGAAAAAAGAATGAACAAACTGGTCCTTAATTCAGAGTCTTAAAATTGACTAAGGTTAATTCCAGATAAGTCTTTAGAAATTTTAGACAGCAAAATAAGAGATTAAAATATTTTCACATGCAGATTCCCAAGAATTAAAACAATTATAGATTTTCAGTTTAGTGAAAGAAAAAACAAGGCTCTAATTGTGGAATAAAATGTTATTAAATAACCAATAAACTTGAATAATTTCAAAGCCTTATTTTAACTAGCTATTCTATAGTTTGAAAGCAGAAAATACTTCAGAGATGAGTTATATAATTTAACGTCTTTACAATGACAAACTCCATGGTAGAGGGCTCATCTTGACATCATCAAAGATTGATTACACGTAGGCTCTTTCTTCTGGTTTCTTCTATTGTTGTGTTTCACAACAGGAAACTCTAACAAGAACATATGGCCCCTTGAATGTCTATGCCCAGAGAATAATCCCATTCTGCTGTGAAATAATCTTCTTCAAACAAGTAGAATTTTGGCAAAACCAAACAACCCTTCCCCACCACCACCTAAACCTGCATTTGAAGTGGGAACATAAACAGTCAGCCCAATTTGAGGGTTAAGAGCTAACAGAGGAGCACTGGGTGTTATATGGAAACCAACTTAGTTTTAATTAATATGCCACTTAACAGCATTGTGAGCTTAGAGAAGTAGTCAACCTAAGTCCCTGTTTCCCTAACTATAAATAAGAATAGTCAATCTCATAAGCTTGTGAGGATTTAACGAAATACAGCCTGTAAAGCACATGTTAAGCACATAGTAAAGCACATGCTAGCACATTTCTGGCTTATACTTTTTGATAAATGTGTATGATCACTATCAATCCATTGGAGGATGGTTATTATAAACTATAATGAATAGGTAATTGGCTCAAAATTCACAATGCCTGAATTTGGATGTTGTGATAACAGTTCACTTCAGAATTTTGCTAGGATAATTATACATTGGTGTTTAGTGTGTAGAACGCTCTTCACAAATATTAATATTTTGGAGTTCCTTCTACATACATTTTGTACTGCACATCTGCTATCTTTATTATTCAGAAATGTGCAACTTTTACACAGATACTTCTTACCACACTGAAGCTATGACTCATGGAATTCAGGCTTTGAGAAGGGTCAGCTAATAATATGGATTTCAATGGATGCAAAAATTCTCAACAAGATACTAGCAAATCAAATCCAAAAGTACATTAAAAGAATTACTCACCACAACTGAGTGGAATTTATTCCTGGGATGCAAAGCCAGGTCAATATCAGCAAATCAATCATTGTGTTATACCACATTAATAAAAGAAAGGATAAGAACCATATGGTCCTCTCAATAGATGCAGAAAAAGCATTTGGCAAATTACAGCATCTGTTCTTGATAAAAATTCTCAAGAAAGTAGGGACAGAAGGAACATACCTCTAGAGCATAGAGGCCGTATTATGAAAGACCCACAGTTAATATCACTCTCAAGGGGAAAAACAGAGAGCTTTGCCCCTGAGTTCAGGAACACGGCAGGGATGTCCACTCTCACCACTGTTGTTTAACATAGTGCTGGGAGTCCTAGCATCAGCCATCAGACAACAAGAAATTAAAGGCATCCAAATAAGCAATGAAGAGGTTAAACTTTCACTCTTCGCAGATGACATAATACTCTATGTAGAAAATCTCAATCTAGATTCCACTAAAAATTACCAGAACTGAAACATGAATTCAGCAAAGTCACAGGATATAAAAATCACCATATGCAAATCTGTTGCATTTCTATATACCAATAATGAAGCAGCAGAAAGAGAAATTAAGGAAGCTATCCCATTTACAATTACAAAAAACCATAAGATACCTAGGAATAAACCTAATCAAAGAGGTAAAAGATCTGTACTCTGAAAATTATAGAACACTTATGAAAGAAATTGAAGAAAACACAAAGAAATAGAAAAACATCCCATGCTCAAGAACTGGAATGTTAAAATGTCTATACTATCCAAGGAAATCTACACATTCAATGCAAGCTCTATCAAAATAACACCAAAATTTTTCACAAAGCTAGAACAAAAAATTCTAAAATTTGTATGGAACCAGAAAAGACTCCAAATAGCCAAAGTAATGATGAAAAAGAAAAGCTGGAAGCATCACAATTCCTGACTTCAAGCTGTATTACAAAGCTGTAACGATCAAGGCAGTATGGTACTGACACAAAAATAGACACATAGGTCAATGGAACAGAACCCAGAACCCAGTAATGGACCCACAACTATAATGTCAACTAATCTTTGACAAAGCAGGAAAGAATATCCAATGGAAAAACGACAGTCTCTTCAACAATGGTGTTGGGGAAACTGGACAGTGATATGCAGAATGAAACTGAACCAACTTCCTTAAACCATACACAAAGACAAATTCAAAATGGATGAAAGAACTAGGGGCGCCTGGGTGGCTTAGTCGGTTAAGCGTCCGACTTTCGCTCAGGTCATGATCTCGCAGTTCGTGGGTTCGAGCCCCGCGTCGGGCTCTGTGCTGACTGCCAGCTCAGAGCCTGGAGCCAGTTTCAGTCTGTGACTCCCTCTCTCTCTGACCCTCCCATGCTCATGCTGTCTCTCTCTCTCTCTCCTAGAAATAAAATAAAAAACATTAAAAAAAAATTTTTTTTTCAAAATGGATGAAAGAACTAAATATGAGACAGAAAATCATCAGAATCCTAGAGAAGAAAACAGGCAGCAACTTCTTTGACATTGGTTGAAGCAACTTCTCCCTAGACACATCACTGTACGCAAGGAAAACAAAAGCAAAAGTGAACTTTGGGACCTCATCAAGATAAAAATCTTCTGCACAGCAAAGGAAACAATCAACAAAACTAAAAGGCAATGAAGGGAATGGGAGAAGATTTGCAAATGACATATCAGATAAAGGGTTAGTATCCAAAATCTATAAAGAATTTACCAAACTCAACACCTGAAAAACAAATAAACCAGTGAAGAAATGGGCAAAAGAATAGACATTGTTCCAAAGAAGATATCCAGATGGCTAACAAACACATGAAAAGATGCTCAACATCCCTCATCATCAGGGAAATACAAATCAAAACCACACTGAGATACCACCTCACATTGGTCAGCGTGGCTAAAATTAACAACTCAGGAAACAACAGATGTTGGTGAGGATGTGGAGAAATGAGAACCTTCTTGAACTGTTGATGGGAATGCAAACTGGAGCAGCCGCTCTGGAAAACAGTGTAGAGTCTCCTCATATATATGTATATATATATTAAATTACCCTACAGCCCAGTTATAGCACTACTAGGAATTTACCCAAAGGCTATAGGAGTGCTGATTTGTAGGGGCACAGGTACCCCAATGTTTACAGCAGCACTTGTCAGCAATAGCCAAATTATGGAAAGAGCCCAAATGTCCATCAACTGTTGAATAGATAAATAAGAAGTGGTATGTGTGTATACACACACACACACACAATGGAATATTATTCAGTGATGAAAAATAATCAAATCTTGCCATTTGCAACAATGTGGATGGAACTGGAGGGTATTATGCTAAGTGAAATAAGTGAGTCAGAAAAAGACAGATATATGTTTTTACTCATATGTGGAATTTGAGAAACTTAATAGAAGACATAGGGGAAGGAAAGGAAAATTAAGTTACAAACAGAGAGGGAGGCAAACCATAAGAGACTCTTAAATACAGAGAACTGAGGGTTCATGGGGTTGGGGGTTTGGGGGAGTGGGGGAAATGGGAGATGGGCAGTGAGGAAGGCATTTGCTGCAATGAGCACTGGGTGTTGTAAATAAGCGATTAATCATAGGAATCAACTGTTGAAGCCAAGACTACGCTCTATACACTAGATGTATGTTAGTTAACTTTATAATAAACTATTTTAAAAAATCAAAAATATAACTACCCTATGACCTAGAAATTGCAGTACTATGTATTTATCCAAAGGATATAAAAATACAGATTCCAAGAGACACATGTACCTCAGTATTTATAGCAGCATTATCAACAATAGCCAAATTATGGAAAGAATGCAAAATACCCATCAAGTGAAAAATGGATAAAGAAGATGTGGTATATATTAGTCAGCTGTCAAAAAAGAATGAAATCTTGCCATTTGCAACAATGTGGATGGAGCTAGAATGCATTATGCCAAGCAAAATAAATCAATGAGAAAGACAATTGCCATATGATTTACTCATATTTGGATTTTAAGAAACAAAACAGATGAAGATAAGGGAAGGGGATAAAAAATAGAGGCAAGCAAGCCATAAGATACTCTTAACAACACAGAACAAACTGAGGGTTAATAGAGGGGAAGTGGATGGGGGAAATAAGTGATGTGTATTAAGGAGGGCACTTGTGATGAGCACTGGGTGTTAGATGTAAGTGATGAATCAGTAAATACCACTCCTGAAGCCAATAATACATGTTAACTAACTTGAATTTAAATAAAATCTTCGAAGAAAAACCCCCACAAAAGCCAACTAACAAAACAAAATGTGAAGTTCACCTGCAAAAGAAATTAAAAAGTGTTTCTACTCTTGATTTATTTCTCATCAAGGATAGTACAGGAGACCCAACTTCTTGCATTCCTCTTTATAACCTCTGAATTCTTTAAACCAAATCTTTTTCCAGATCATTTCATTTTCCAGAACCTCTTTAAAATTCCTTCTCAGTCTCTAATCTGATTTTATTTCCTTTTCCTCTTTTCTTTTCCAGATCTTTGCATGTATGTTGGTGAAGATTTCTTCCCTTCTCCTCAAGCCACTGTAAGTCTGGTTCTATTTACCTGGGCCACTTCCCTTATTCTAGAAGTGCAGAAACTAGAAAAATAATAACAGGAGGATTTGGGAAGATGATCATGTTGGCAATATAACGTTTGAAACTCCTGGAATCCACTCATAAAGACAGAACAAACAGATAAAAACAACCACCACAACAAAAACCTCACTGACAACAAATACAACAAAACTAGATTTGAAGGTATTATCATGAAACTCAAATTACAAGTGGGTAAGAATAAAATCACTGACAGACACAAAATCTGCACTGCATGGGATCACTGGATATATAGGAAGAAACAAAGAGAAGTGATGGGATAAATGACAGACCTGAGGACCAAAGAACTCCAAAACAGCCAATAAGTATTCATTAGAAAGCATAATTGGCAAACTCGAGAACATCAGCTAAACCTGGAAAGAGTTTTATCCAAAAGTGGATGAACATAAATATCCTAGTAAAGTCTATAGGGGCTGGAACTGAGGACCTGTGAACTCTTCAAATCAACTAGCTAATACTGTAAAGTAGGAGGGCCCCACATTTGAAGGGAAACTGTGAGAAGTCAAATCAAAGTGGAGCAGGACAGGGTCATGGAGATAAAGAAAGGAAGATTCACTTAAAAGTAGGGGAGAGTAACAGAGCCAGGAACTCTCAGAGGAAAAGTCACTAAATTTTTTCAATACTACAAGACAGCCTCTGACCAAGGAGCTCTGTGAAGCCAGAAAAAGTATTTGACCATAGGCGTCTTTTAAAAAAAAATTAGGAAAATTAGTATTTTTCAAAAGTAGGCTACAGAAAATTATTAAGGTTAAATTTTATATAGTGTATTATAAGAAAATGGAAATTAAACACTATTACTGCAGACAATGAAAGCACATCAGAAAGATAAAGTGCACAAAGTAGATAAAAAGTATAAGCAAGTATTTTAAAATGAGAAAAAAATGGAAAAAAGAAACTGAAGAAATGAAAGAACAACATGATCCACCGCAGCAACTTCTTACTTGACACATCCCCAAAAGTAAGGGAATCAAGAGCAAAAATAAACTGTTGGGACCTCCTCAAGATTAAAAGCTTCTGCACAGCCAAGGAAACAATCCACAAATCTAATAGGCAACCAACGGAATGGGAAAAGATATTTGTAAATGACCTATCAGACAAAGGGTTGATATCCAGAATCTACAAGGAACTCACCAAACTACACGCCCGAAAAACAAACAACCCAGTGAAGAAATGGGTAGAAGATATGAACAGACACTTCTCCAAAGAGGACATCCAGATGGCCAACAGACACATGAAACGATGCTCAGCATCGCTCCTCATCAGGGAAATACAAATCAAAACCACACTGAGATACCACCTCACGCCAGTCAGAGTGGCTAAAATGAGACAATCAGAGAACTCTAGATGCTGGCGAGGATGTGGAGAAACGGGCACCCTCCTACACTGTTGGTGGGAATGTAAACTGGTACAGCCCCTCTGGAAAACAGTGTGGAGGTTCCTAAGGAAACTAACGATAGAACTCCCCTATGACCCAGCAATAGCACTGCTAGGAATTTACCCAAGGGATACAGAAATGCTGATGCATAGGAGCACATGTACCCCAATGTTCATAGCAGCACTCTCCACAATAGCTAAAACATGGAAAGAGCCTAAGTGTCCATCAACAGATGAATGGATCAAGAAGATGTGGTTTATCTATACCATGGAATACTACATGGCAATGAGAAACAATGAAATCTGGCCATGTGTAGCAACATGGATGGACCTTGAGGGTGTTATGCTGAGCGAAATAAGTCAGGCAGAGAAAGACAAATATCATATGTGTGCACGTATAGGAGGATTAGGAGGAGCTTAACAGAGGACCAAGGGGAGAAGAAGGGCGGAAATGGTGGGGGAAAGGGGGAGAGGCAAACCATGAGAGACTCTTGAATGCTGACAAAAACTGAGGACTGGTGGATGTGGGGGGAGGAGGGGTGGGCATGGAGGAGGGCACTTGTGGGGATGAGCACTGGGTGTTATGTGGAAACTAATTTGACAATAAACTATTTGTAAAAAATAAATTAATTAATTAATTAATTAATTAAAAAAAAAAAGAAAGAACAACATGAATTGGAGTTAGATTAGCTCACAAACAAGGTGACAAAATTCAGAAGAGAATTAGAAGAAAATTATTTTGGAAATGAAGTCTAAATTAGAAGGAGCACAAGAACACATAAAAATAACAGATAATACCTTAATAAATAAAAATGAAAAGGAGGCAGTCTTTAAAACTCAAAAGGAAATAAGGAAAAGCAGAAAGATTGGAGACACAATGACAAATACTAAAGACAGAATACTCAACACACTATGATAGAGCTCTTAAAGAAGTACAGAAACCATTAAAGGAATAATGCCAATACTAGAATCTATTATTCAAGAATGCTTTGTTTAAATAATTGTTTATTCTGAGAGACAGCAAGTGGGGGAGTGGGCAGAGAGTGAGTGGGGGAGAGACAGCAAATGAGTGGGGGAGGGGCAGAGAACAAGTGAGAGCGAGAATCCCAAGCAGGCTCCCCTCTGTCAGAACACAGCCTGACTCGGGCTTGAGTTAACTGCGAGATTATGACCTGAGATGATATCAAGAGTCATATACTTAACTGACTGAGTCACCCTGATGCCCCAAGAATGTTTTTGTGAAATATAAACACTTGAAATTAGATATTCAAAGTGTGAAAGGTGAAATACAATCAAGTCATGGATGTCAAGGGTTTTAAAGTGGAGCCAAAAGATCATTAAGGAGGTGAGCCTTATGCACACCATCTCACAGGTGGGATCATGAACTTTGAAATGGGCCAAACCACAGATAATCAAATATTCTGTAAGAACACCTCTAACTTGCCACAGTATGAGATTTTTGCTTCGTGACAGACTTAGCAACTAATTTTGTTTAGGTAAGATTAGTTTTCTGTCCCCAGCATCAATCAAAATTCTTTGTAAACAACTTATAAGGGCATTCTCATTTTGTCATTAAAAATCCTCAACTTTTGCTCCCTAGTGGGACACTATTTAGATTGATACCCAAATCTGCGAACCCCAAATGGCAATTCTTTATTCCCAAATAAATGTTTTTGCTTATTAATTCCTGCCTCTTGAGAATTTTAGATTGACCAAAGCACACCATATTCCTAAGAATATCAACTCAGAACAAACATCAAGGCATATTTCTATAAAATTATTAGGCTTTAAAAGACAAAGAAAAAAATTCTTTTGTGCACAAAGACATAAGGAGCAAACAACTGACTAATGGGGTAAAAATAAACAAACAACAACGACAACAAAACTGGATTACTATGAGACTTGCCAAAAGTAACCTTTTTACATCAGGAGAAAGTGAACCACACCATGAGAAAACAATCAGCAAAATCCAGACTATGTGTACCTCTCTAAAGGATTGTTGGGTAATTTGTAAATTAAAAGAGATGTTAACACATATAAAAATGGGCACAAATAAACTATAGTTTTTAGAGATGACTATCAGTGTGATGAAACCACAATACAATGCAAGGGAATGATGGGTAGAGGGATCTGCTCACTATTTCCAGGTGGAGAGAAAAAAACTGGGATAAGGCACACGGAAGATCTGGGGTGGTTGGTAGTTTTGGGTTTTGATCTGGGTGGTGGTTTAAAGTGTTTGCCTATGATCATTAAGTTCTCCATGGGATTTGTGTGACTTCCCTCCTTTTCATTTTATTTTCATAAAAGGTTAGATATGTGTAGGAACCAGCCTGGTAGAGATCCACTATCCTCATATTTTTGAGAGACTGTGGGAGTAAAAAGATAAGGGCTATAAAATACAGGAATCTTTGGCAGGCACCAGGACAAGAAAATCTGTAAACACTTCCAAATTAGTAATTTTTATCACCTCTCATATACTATCTTTTCAACTGCTAGCCTGTATTTTTCTGGAGTGTAACATAGAACCAAATGTTAATTTTTTCAGCATGAAGAGCACAGAGCTATATTTACACATAATTTGGGTGAAATTTATGTTTGTCGATGTTGTTAATAAAAGATCATTAAAATTTCTTCCCCCAAAATATGCTGCTTTCCACCTTTTAACTCACACACTTTTCTTTGAATATCATTTTTTAAGCACATGTAATACTTCAAGGGTAACATGCACTTGTAATCTGACTCCTCCTAAACAGTGTATGTGTCAGATGGATAGTTCTATTTTAACCACAATCTTAAAATATGTGAAGTTGGTATGTCTAAGTTACTGAATTTTCCAGAGACAAATACATCTTCAAAACGTCATTTGTGATCTTTCAGCTTCCAAAGACATATCATCTTTGTCTTTGATCTAAGCAAACTCTATGACAGAGGTATAATAGAGTAGTAAAATATTAGGAGCATTTCCAAACATCACAATATACGAGAAATAATTGATAATATATACGAGCACTGACACATTTTTGGATTTAACCTGCATTTGTGGCTCACTTATGAATAGAATACCAAAACATTCCAGTAACGTTTTGTTCAGGAAGAAATGTAACTGGTAATAGATTACTTCTTCAGAATAATAAATAGGCAAGGATTTTCCCTAGTGGGACTGAATTAAATACAAATGTTGTATTTCATTAAATATGAAGTGTAATTATAATATGCATCTTTTTTCTGTATTTTGTGCATCACAAGAAAATACAAATATTTGTAATTCAGTTTTATACCGTCAAGTGCAAAATGCATCCTAATTGCATTGATGTTAAAAAGTGAAATGTACACATCTTAGAGATTGATGAAATACAGGCTTTTGACACATTTCAGTATGGTAATGACTAACAACAAGATGATCTCTTTGTATCTTTAACTTCATACTGTTATGTCTTTCACATTTTAAAATCTGGGATGTTATACGGAGAGACAACACTGAACATTGCTCCTACAGATTCAAGAAAATGGTCAATGCAAGAAGAAACTGGCTATACGCTGAAATCAGAGCCACAGCTTCCCTTTCTTTTCTTTTTTCTTTTAATTTTTAAAATGTTTATTTTTTACAGAGACAGAGCATGAACGGGGGAGGGGCAGAGAGAGAGAGAGACAGAGAGAGAGAGACAGAGAGAGAGACAGAATCCAAAACAGGCGCTAGGCTCTGAGCTGTCAGCACAGAGCCAGATGCAGGACTGAAACCCATGAACCACAAGATCATGACATGAGCTGAAGTCAGACACTTAACAGACTGAGTCACTCAGGTGCCCCATGGCTGGCCTTTCTTAAAACTGGGTTTGTGTCAAGGTCTCCTGGCTTGATTTCAAATTATCTAGACAAGTTTCATTGAAATCTTCATAAGCATCGTGAAGAATGTTAGGTGTTCATGGTCAAAGTGTTTCTAGGGTCTAAGGTCACTAAAATGATGCAACCTGCTGATACATACACACACTCAAGGTGGATTTCAAATAATAAAGACCCTCTAATTCCTAGGTCATTAAAAATCTATGGGGAACAGGGAACACACATAATAGAACAGTGGATTATGAAAATCTACCTATATCCTCTTTTCTGAAGAAAAAAAAGTCTTCTAGATGATTAAACAGATTACTTACAATCAATTCTGAATATCTTATTTTCAAACTGGTAAATTGGAAGGTAATAGTTATTTTTAAAAATTTACTGGAAGCTCTGCTTTCGGCAACAGAAGCTGTTAAATTTCCTAAAAAATACTACTTTTACAAAATTATTAAAAGTATGACAAATATTTTAAATGTATAGCTGAGCTTCTAAGAAAGTAAGAAAAAAAAAAAAAAAACACAACCCAGCAGTGCCCAAAAGGAACAGGAAACAGGTACACATACTATGAACAGGAAACACCCACAGACTATAATCTAGCACTAAAATCCTTGCTGTTCTGTAAGCATTTTCATTAGCCAGAAGCCTCACATTTCAGATTGTAACAATTTCTGGGGAGAGATGAGTCAAGGTAGAGGCTTAGAATTGGAACACAGAGGTGATCATTGTTGCCCATAAACAAAGGAAGATGACATATTGCCTAAGGCTTAGCTATGGGTACAAAAAGTTCTTGAAAACTTATAACCAAAGCTAGTTCACATTAGAGTCTGAAGTTCAATATCTTTACCTACTGGATCCAGGAGGTCCCTAAGCTGAGAGATTGATTTAAAGTACTTCTGTATTAGTAATATCCTGGGCCACCTATCATAAAAAATATATTATTTGTTTAGGAAATACATCATCAAACCAGATTTCTCAGAATACCCAAAGATTTAATCATACAAGTATGAATTCACAGCTAAAAAAATTTCAGTCTAACCATGTATTCATATTATACAAAGAAAAGAAGAATCCTAAAAAAGGGTCAGCAGAACATGCTTCAATGCTCAAAGAAAAAAAAAAAAGGTAGTTGAAACATAAGAAAGGAAAGAGACAATAACAAAGCCAGGCAAATTTCAAAAGAAGCAATAAGAACTTTAAAAAAGGAACTAAACACTCAATGGATAGGTTAAATAACAAATTAGATACAGATAAGGAGAGAATTAGGGAATTAGAATATAAATCTGAAATAATTATCAAATTGAAGCATAAAGATGGACAAGATGTAATAGAAGACAGAGAAACGGAAAGGATCTAACTTTCTACACAATTTAAAGAGGAGAACAAAGAAAACTGAAAAGAGGCAACAGCCAGTAATTTTGCAGCATTGCACAAAGGTATGCCATCTCAGATTCTGGAATCATAGCAGACGCCAAGCAACATAAATAAAACAGAAATTAGCCCTTGAATGCAATATAATAAAACTTGTTAAATAATAGAAGTACTAATATTTTATTTTCTCTTCCCTCCTGAGGGACTTGCAGCTGAAACCACATAAATAAATCCTTGTTCTCGAACCCTCTGGACATGCAGCTGTTAACCCAGTAGTGTGCTCTTCTAACTGCCACAAGGTAGAGGAAATTCCAAGCACCGGCTCTCACCTTCAGAGTTCACCACAAGTACATAGCAAAGAAAAGAAGACAGTTACCTACAAGGGAAACTCCATAAAGCTATCAGCAGATTTTTCAGCAGAAACATTAAAGGCCAGAAGGGAATGATATGATAACATCCAAAGTGCTGAAAAGGAATAATCTGCAACCAAGAATACTCTAACCAGCAGGGCTATTATCAGAACAGAAGGAGAGATAAAGAGTTTCTGAGACAAACAAAAATTAAAGGAGTTCAGGAACACCTAATCAGCCTTATAAGAAATATTAAAGGGCATTCTTTGAGTGAAAAGGAAATACTATAACTGAGAGTATGAAAGTAGGAGACATGGAAGAAGTAAAAAGAAGTATTTCAGTAAAAATTCATCAAGAGATTCATAAAATAGGGGAGCCTGGTGGTTTAGTTGGTTGAGTGTCCAACTCTCGGTTTTGGCTCAGGTCATGATCTCATAGTTTGTGGGTTCAAACCCCGCATCAAACTCCACACTTAAGGCATGGAACCTGCTTGGCATTCTCTCTCCCTCTCTCTCAGCCCCTCCCCTGCTCTCTCTGTTTCTCTCTCAAAATAAATAAATAAATAAACTTATAACAAAAGAGAGATTCATAAATAAAAGAATGTAAAATATGACACCTCTAAAACATAGAGGGGAGATGAATAAAGAATGGTTCAAACTGAAGCGGCCATCAATTTCATATAGATTGCCATATGCAGATGTGATATGAAAAGCTAATGGATAATCACAAATTAAAAAACAGTAATAGACATGCAAAGAATAAAGAGAAAGGAATCCAAGTATATATTTTTTTAATTTTTAAAAAAATATTTTATTTATTTCTAGAAGAGAGAGCGAGAGAGAGAGACAGTGTGAGCAGGGGAGGGTCAGATAGAGAGGGAGTCACAGACTCTGAAACAGGCTCCAGGCTCTGAGCTGGCAGTCAGCACAGAGCCCGACGCGGGGCTCGAACCCACGAACCGCGAGATCATGACCTAAGCGAAAGTCGGATGCTTAACCGACTAAGACACCCAGGCGCCCCCCCCCCAAGTATATTATTAAAGAAAGTCAACAAACCATGAAAAAAAGCAAAAGAAGAAAGGAACAGAGATAAGCTATAAAAACAACCACAAAACAATTTTTTAAATGTCAATAAATACATATCTATCAATAATTACTTTGAATGTAAATGGACTACAGACTGTAATCAAAAGACATTGGTTGACAGAGTGGATAAAAAACAAGACCCATCTATATGCTGCCTACAAGAGACCTGTTTCAGACCTAATGACAGCTGCAGATTACCAAGTGAGGAGATGGAGAAACACTTAGAAATATTTATTAATAGATAAAATAATTGTTAGAAAGATGGTAACAAGAGACAAAGAAGGACACAGTATAGTAATAAACAGGAAAATTAAACAAAATGATATAACAATTGTACATATTTATGTACCCAACATGAAAACACCCAAATATATAAAAACAGTTGATAAACAAAAAGTAATTAATCAATAGCAATACAATAATAGTAAGGAGCTTTAACATCCCACTTACATCAATTGACAGAGCATTCTAAGAGAAAATCAACAGGGAAAACAGTGGCTTTGAATGATACTGGAGCAGATGGACTTAACAGATATATTCAAAACATTCCATCCTAAAGCAGCAAAATACACATTCTTTTCAAGTGCACATGAAAAATTCTCCAGAATAGATCACCAAAACAAGTTACAACAAATTCAAAAAGATCAAAGTCATACCATGAATCATTTATGACCACAGCCTATGAAATTAGAAATCAACCACAAGAAAAAAACTGTAAAGACTACAAATACATGGAGGCTAATTACATGCAAGTAAACAATTAGTGAGTCAACCAAGGAATCTAAAAAGAAATAAAAAGTTACAAGGAACCAAATGAAAATAACAATACAGCGGTTCAAAATCTGGGATGCAGCAAAAGCAGTTCTAAGAGAGAAGTTTATAACAATACAGGCCTACATCAGGAACAAGAAAAATCTCAAATAAATAATCTAACCTTACACCTAAAGGAGCTAGAAAAAGAACAAAGAAAACCTAATATAAGCATAAGGAATAAAATAATAAAGAATAAGAGCAGAAATAAATGATATAGAAACTAAGAAAAAATGAAATAGATCGATACAACCAGGAGCTACTTCTTTAAATAGATCAGCAAAATTGGAAAAAACTGTCCAGGGGACCTGAGTGGCTCAGTCACATAAGTATCTGACTTTGGCTCAGGTCATCATCTTGTGGTTCATGGGTTCAAACCCCATGTCAGGCACTGTGCTGACACCTCAGAGACTGAAGCCTGTTTTGGATTCTGTATCTTGCTCTCCCTCTGCCCCTCCTCAGCTCTCGCTCTTTCTTTCTTTATCAAAAATTAAAAAAAAAAATTAAATGGAAAATTTTAGCCAGACTCATTAGAAAAGATGAGAGAGACAGAGAGAACTCAAACAAAATCACTAATGAAAGAGAAGAAATAAAAACCAACACCAGAGAAATACAAACAATTGTAAGAGAATATTATGAAAAATTACAAGCAAACAAATCAGACAAAGAAGAAGACATGGATAAATCCCTACAAACATATAAGTTACCAAAATGAATCAGTGAGGATTAGAAAATTTGAACGGACTGATTAAGAGGAATACAATTGAGTCAGTAATCAAAAAACTGTCAATAAGCAAAGGTCCTGGACCATATGGCTTCACAGGTGAATTCTACCAAACATTGTAAAGAGGAGATAATATGTATTATTCTCAAACTGTTCCAAAAAATGGAAGAGGAAGGAATGATTCCAACTTCATTCTGTGAAGCCAGCATTACCCTGATACGAAAACCAGATAAAGACACTACAAAAAAGAGAATTACAGGCCCATATCTCTGATAAACATACATGCAAAAATCCTCAACAAATAACAGCAAACCAAATCTAACAAAACATTTTAAAAAAAGCATTCATCACGGTCAAGTCGATTTATTTCTGGTTTGCAAGGGTGGCTCAATATTTGCAAGTCAATCAACATGATAGATCATATCAACAAGAGAAAGTGTAAAAACCATATGATCATCTTAACAGATGCAGAAATAGCATCTAACAAAGGACAACATCCATTCATGATAAAAACCCTCAACAAAGTAGGTTTAGAAAGGACATACAAATAATAAAGGCCATAAATTAAAAACTCACAGTGAACACCATACTCAATGGGAAAAAAACTGACAGCTTCCCCTTTAAGATCAGGAATAAGACAAAAACGAGGGTGTCCACTCTCACTTTACTTCAACATGGCACTGGAAGTCCTAGCTGGAGCAATTAGACAAGAAAAGAAATAAAGGGTAACCAAATTGGTAAGGAAGAAATAAAACTTTCACTACTTAAAGATGAAATGATACTCTATATAGAAAACCCTGAAGAGTCCACCAAAAAACTACTAGAACTGATTAATGAGTTCAGTAAAGCTGCAGGAATGTAAACTCAATGTACAGAAATTGACTGCATTTCTATACACCAATAATGAAGCAGCTGGAAGAGAAGTTAAAATAACAATCTCATTTACCACTGCATTAAAAATAATAAAATGCACAGGAATAAACTTAACCAAAAAGGTGAAAGACCTGCACTCTGAAAACTATAAAGCATTGATGAAAGAAACTGAAGACAACATTAAAAAATGGAAAGACATTCTGTATTAGTGAACTGAAAGAACAAATATATATATATTTAATATTTTATTTATTTCTAGGAGAGAGAGAGAGACAGTGTGAGCAGGGGAGGGTCAGAGAGAGAGGGAGTCACAGACTGAAACAGGCTCCAGGCTCTGAGCTGGCAGTCAGCACAGAGCCCGAAGCAGGGCTCGAACTCACAAACCGTTGCAAGATCATGACCTAAGCGAAAGTCGGACGCTTAACCAACTAAGCCACCCAGGCGCCCCAGAACAAATATTTTTAAAATGACTATACTATCCAAGCAAATCTACAGGTTTACTGCAATCTCTATCAAAATACCAATGGCATTTTTTCCAGAGCTAGAATAAACAACCCTGAAATTTCAACGGAAACACAAAAGACACTGAATAGTCCAAGAAATCCTGAAAAAGGAAAACTAAACTGGAGGTATCTCAATTTAAGAGGTCAAGTTGTATTACAAAGCTGTAGTAATCAAAGGAAGTATGGTAATGGCACAGGAATAGACACACAGATCAGTGGAACAGAACAGAAAACCATGAAATAGGGGCTCCTGGGTGGCTCAGTTGGTTAAATGTTCAATTCTTGGTTTCAGCTCAGGTAATGATCTCTTGGTTTATGAGATTAAGCCCCACATCAGGCTCTGAGCTGATAGCACAGAGTCTGCTTGGGCTTCTCTTTCTCTCCCTCTTTCTCTCTCTGCTCCTCTATAAATAAATAATTTTTAAAAAAGAAAACACAGAAATAAACTCACAATTACATGGTCAATTAATCTGTGACAAAGGACGGAAGAATATGCAATGCGAAAAAGACAGTCTCTTTCAACAAGTGGTGCTGGGAAAACTGGACAGCTACATGCAAAACAATGAAATTGGACCCCTTCCTTAAACCATACACACACATAAAAACTCAAAACAGATTAAAGACCCAAATGTGAGACGAGAAACCATAAAAACCCTTAAAGAGAGCACAGGCAGTAACTTCTCGGACATCACCCATAGTAATATTTTTCTATGTATGTCTCCCTAAGCAAGGGAAACAAAAGCAAAGATAACTATTGGGACTACATCAACATTAAAAGCTTTTGCACAGCAAAGGAAACAATCAATAAAACTAAAAGGCAACTTATTAAATGGGAGAAGATATTTGCAAATGGCATATCAGATAAAGGGTTAGTATCCAAAATGTATAAAGCATATATAAAACTCAATATCTAAAAAAAAAATATTTCAATTAAAAACTGGGCAGAAGACATGAACATGTATTTCTCCAAAGAAAACATCCAGAAGGACAATTGACACATGAAAAAGAAATGCTAAACATAACTCATCATGAGGAAAATGCAAATCAAACCTACAATGAGATATCACTCACACCTGTCAGAATGATAAAATCAAAAACACAAGAAATAACAAGTGTTGGAGAGGATTAGTAGAAAAGGAAGCTTTGTGCACTGTTGTTGGGAATGTAAACTGTGGAAAACAGTATTGAAGTCCTTTGAAAAGTTAAAAATAGAACTACCCCATGATCCAATAATTCTACCACTAGATATTTACCCCCAAAATACAAAAGCACTAATTCAAAGGGCTATACATATACTCTTATATTAATTGCAGCATTATTCACAATAGCCAAAATATGGAAGCAGCCCAAGTGTCCACCAATAGACGAATGGATGAAGATATGGGGTCTGTGTGTGTGTGTGTGTGTGTGTGTAAAATGGAATATTACAGTGCCATAAAAAGAATAAAATCTTGCCATTTTCAACATCATGAACGGAGCTACAGAGTATTATAATACTAAGTTATTATAATATTATTATAATACTACAGAGTAATAACTTAGTATTATAATACTAAGCAAAATAAATCAGAGAAATACAAATACCATATGATTTCACTTTTATGTGAAATTTAAGAAACAAACAAATGAGTAAAGAAACAGACTCTTAACTATAGAGAACAAACTGGTAATTAGCAGAGGGGAGGTGGGTGGAGGGATGGGTGAAATAGGTGACGGGTATTAAAGACTATACTTATCATAATGAGCACTGAGTAATGTATAGAATTGTTGAATCATTATCTTATATATCTGAAATTAATGTAATACTGTTTACTGGAATTAAAATTAAAACTTAGAAAAAATCATTACTCTAAAGCTGAAGTGTTGTGGATCTATAAATTTACTAAAAGTTATTTAACCATACACTTATTATTGGTGAATTTTATGATATGTAAATTATGCCTCAAGCTATTAAACCATCTATAATATATTCTTTTTTTAAAAATATTTTTAATATTTATTTTTGAGAGAGAGAAAGAGGGAGGGAGAAAGAGAAACAGAGCACAAACGGGAGGGTCAGAGAGTGAGAGGGACACAGAACCTAAAGCAGGCTCCAGGCTCTGAGCTGTCAGCAGGACTCAAACTCATGAACCGCGAGATTATGACCTGAGCCAAAGTCAGACACTTAACCAACTGAGCCACCCAGGTGCCCATGTTTATTTTCCAAAAGCAATTATACATTTATTTTTAATCAGATATTTGTACTTAAAAATGCATGTATCTTTTCATGCCCATAAATACTCATTTGCTATATATATTTATTTTTAAATTTTTTTAATGTTTATTTATTTTTGAAGGAGAGACAGAGTGTGAACAGGAAAGGGGCAGAGAAAAAAGGGAGACACAGAATCTGATGCAGGCTCCAGTCTCTGAGCTGTCAGCACAGAGCCCTAAAGCAGGGCTTCAACTCACAAACTGTGATATCATGATTGGAGAAAGTGGGACACTGAACCAACTGAGCCACCCAGGCACCCTATGCAATATAATCAAGGCTAAATGGTATTTTCTATTATATTCATAAATTATTCATCCAATTTCATATTGTTGGACATTTGGGTTATTTATAACAAAAATTAGAAATTATTATAATATGAACATGTTTTATACATATGCTTAATTATTTCCTTAAGCTAATTTCTAGGAGTGAAATTACCAAGTATTTGTAGTTTTCATAGTATAATGTCACTAAACTTGCCCTTCAACATGTTGAGTCCCATTATTGTGGTTGAAAGTCTTCATTTTCCTGTGTTTTTGAATAATGGGCATTACTATACTTTTTGATTGGTAAATGTATATTTTAGTTTCGATTTAATTTATACTTGACCATTGATAAGCTTGAACATTCACAGAATATAAACTATAATATTTGTGTATTATACACACAAGGAGAGAGTAGCCTCTTTGCATTTGTAAGCAGATAATTCAATTCATTCCATTTATACATATTTCTCATTAGTGACATGTCTTGTACAGAACAATCTAGGAACTTTCAAGAAACAGACAACTGTGGCATACTAGAAATAGAATGGGCTTTGAAATTAGAGACTACAAGGGCACCTGGGTGGCTCAGTTGGTTGAGTTTCTGACTCTCGATCTGAGCTCAGGCCATGATCTCACAGTTGGTGAGATAAAGCCCCTTTGTCCGGCTCTGCTCTGCCCCTTGTCCGGCTCTGCATCCCAAGCAAGCTCCATGCTGTCCCTCCCTGCTCAGGCTCTCTCTCACTCTCTCTGAAAAATAAACAAATAAACTTTATGAAAAGAAATCAGGGGCTCCAGTTTCTTACTCTTTTTTTAAGTTTATTTATTTTGAAAGAGAGAGAGAGAGAGAGCGAGAGCGCTCTAGTAGGGGAGGGGCAGAGAGAAAGGGAGAGAGAGAATCCCAAGCAGGTTCCATGGTGTCAGCTCAGAGCCAGACAAGGGGCTGGATCTCACCAACTATGAGTGAGATCATGACCTGAGCGGAGATCAAGAGTTAGAAGCTCAAACACAACACAGAGCCTGACCCAGGTGGGGCTCGATCTCACGAAGCATGAGATCATGGTTCTGTGCTGAAATCAAGAGTAGGACCCTTAATCAAGTGAGCCACCCAGGCACCCCTCCAGTTTTTTACTCTTACGCAAATTGGTAGGAGAGTCACATTAGCAACGTATCATAGTAAGAAGCCTTGAGCCCTCCTTCTCCCTGAAAAGACAATGATTTAGCAACAACTCAGACAAATCCAAAAACTAATCAACATCTCCTGCACCCTGGGCATACATGAAAACAGGCTCACGGAAGCCAGAGTTTGGGACAGTTTCCTGCCAGAGTCCCCAGCGCTGGCACAGCACTATATGATTCAGATTAGCCTACAGCTTTTCTCAATAGAGGGAAAAGGATTGGTTTGTGTGTCTAGCACTGCAGCTTTTCCAAGAGGACTTCCCAAAGGACTGGCTTCTGTCTTGCCAGTCTTGGAGCTCTGGCAGGCCTGGCACAGTCTAGCTACCTGGTGAAAACTGAAATGGTGGCTTGGGCTGGTAGACGCCACAGATCCCCTGCCATGCTCAGCACAGACTGAGCAGATGAAAACCCCAGATCTCAGCCTCCAACCTGAAGAGCTGCTCCATGCATCTAGCATTCAGACTCCTCCAGGCCTTCCCAAAATCGCTATTCAAGTTGAAATGAAAGAACACTAAATAGCAACCATATAGCATTAGAAACTCATTAATAAAGGTAAATGTAGAACACAGAATGCTGTGTTACTGTAATAGTGGTAGGTAAATAATTTTTAATTCTAGCATAAAAGACAAAGTATTAAAATAGAACCATAACCAAAATACATTAAAAGATACACAGTATGGATGCACATAAATTGTGACAGTAACAACACGTGGATGGGGGGGAGAAGTTAAAGTGTAGAGTTTTTGTATGTGATTAAACTCATCTTTTTAAAACAGACTGCTATAATTATAAGACCCTTTATGTAAGCCCTAAGATATCCACAAAAATAATACCTATAAACATTATACAAAGAAAAAGAGAAAGCAATGCCTATCAATACCAAAAAAGTCAACAAACTATAAGGGAAAACAGCAAGAGGACAAGACAGACAAAGGAACAGGACTAACAGAAACTAACAAAATGGCAAGAGTAAATCTTTCCCTATCAATGATTGCTTTACATATAAATGGATTAAATGCCCTAATAAACACACATAATGTGCCTGAATGGATTCCAACAAAACAAAACAAAGCACACAAGTGCCTCTACAAGAAACTCATGTCAGTTTTAAGGATGCCTATAGGCTGAACGTGAGAAGATGGAAAAATATATTACAGGAAAATGGTAACCAAAAGAGAGAAGTGGGTTCCTTTATACCACACAAAATAAACTTCACCTCAAAAATTCTCTCAAGAGACAAAGGATATTATAGAATGATAAAATAGTCAATCCACCAGAAAGAAATAACAATTAAAATTGTATATGCATACATTAGATCACCTAAATATATAATGCAAACATTGACAGAACTGAAAGGAGAAATAGACAAAAACACAATAATAGGACACTTCAAAAGCCCACTTTCTAAACAGACAGAACACTCACACAGTAGGAACCAGAAGATCTGAACCACACTATCGATCAAATGGACATAACAGACATATTCAGAACATTCCATCCAACAGCAGGAGAGTGCACAGTCTCCTCCAACACAGAAATATTTGGCCAGGTCAAATCATATGCTGGACTACAAAAGAAGTCTAAATTTTAAAAAGACTGAAATCATATCAAGTACCTTTTCCAATCACAATGGTGGGAAATTAGAAATCAGTAACAGGAGGAAAACTGGAAAACTCACAAATCTGTGCAACTTAACACATTCCTAAGTAACCAATGGGTCAAAGTAAAAATAAAAAAAGTGAGACTAATTAAAATTCAAACACAACATGCAACATTATTTATGGAATGTAAAAAATCAGTCCAAAGAGGAAAACCTGTTGTTCGAAACACCTACATAGAAGACAGATCTTAAATAAACAACCTAACTTTATATTTCACAAAGAGCTAGAAAAAGCACAAGCTATGTTTATATTAAGCAGAAGGAAGAAAGATTAGAGCAGAAATAAATGAAATAGAGGATAGCAAAATAATAGAAAAATTAACAAAACTCAGAATTGATTTTCTGAAGCCAAATTGATGAACACCTAGCTAGATGAAAGAGAGAGTGAGAAAAGAGATTCAAATAAATAAAACCAGAAATAAAGAAGAGACATAATGGATGCCATGGAAATATAAAGAATCAGAAGAGACTATGAACAAGTACATGCCAACAAATTGGATAACCTAGAAAAAATGGATAATTTCTAGAAACATACAACCTATTGCGAATAATCATGATGAAAGAGAAATTCTGAACAGGTCTATAACTAGTACAGAGATTGAATCAGTAATCAAACATATCCCCACAAAGACAGACACAAGTCCAGATGGCTTCATAGGCAGATTCTACCAAATATTTTAAAAAGAATTAACACAAATACTTCTTAAACTCTTCCAGAAAATTGATGACTAGTGAACACTCCCAATTTTATAAATTCAGCTTTAATACTAAAACCAGACAAGGATACTATAAGAAAAAACTAAACACCAGTATCCCTAAAGAATGTAAATGCAAAACTCATCAACAAAATATTGGCAAACCAAATCCAGCAGCACATTAAGAGGATCATACACCATGACTGAGTGGGATTTATCCCTGGAATGCAAGTGTGGCTCAACAGGAAAATCAATTAATATATCATATTACAGAATAAAAGATAAAAATCTCATGATAATCTCAACAGATTTGACAAAAAGTTTGAATAAATTCAATATCCTTTCATGATAAAAAAAAAAAACCTCAACAAACTAGAAATACAAGAAAAGTACTTCACAACATAATAAAGACCATACACGAAAAACCCACAGCTAACATTACACTTAATGGTGGAAAAACAAAAAGCTTTCCCCTTAAGACCAGGAAGGAGGCAAGAATGCCCACTCTTGCCTCTTCAATTCAACATAGTAATGGAAGTGCTAGCTAGAGTAACTAAGCAAGAAAATAAAAGACATCCAAATCAGAAAGAAGAAATATTCCCCGTTTGAAGACAATATGATCATGTATATAGAAAGCCCTAAAACGACCTTAAAAATACTGTTAGAATATATAACCTTATTCCTTAAGACTGTGAAATATGAAAACAACACACAAAGATCAATTGCATTTCTATACACTAACACACTATTTGAAAAGGAAATTAAGAATACCGTTTAAAATATTATCAAAGAATAAAACAGGAATATATATATTTTTTAATTTTTGATTTACATCTAAGTTAGCACAGAATGCAATGATGTTTTCAGAAGTAGATTCCAGAGATTCATCCCCTGTGTGTAACATCCAGTGCTCATCCCAACAAGTGTTTTCCTTAATGCCCTTTACCCATTTAGCCCATCCCCCCACCCACAGCCCCTCCAGCAACACTCAGTTTGTTCTCTGTATTTAAGAGTCTTTTTTGTTTTGTCCCCCTCCCTGCTTTCATATTCTTTTTGCTTCCCTTCCCTTACCGTTCATCTGTTTTGTATCTTAAATTCCTAATATGAGTGAAGTCATACAATATTTAACCAAGAAGGTGAAAAACTTGTACACTGAAAGTACAAAATACTGATTAAAGAAATTTTAAAGCAGATACAAATAAATGGAAAGATATCGCTTGTTCATGAGTTAGAAGAATATTAAAATATCCATTACACCTAAAATGATCTATAGATTTAATGTAATCTCTATCAAAAGCCCAAGAACATCTTTTACAAAAATTAACAATTCTATAATTCATATGGAACTACAGGAGACCCTGAGTAGCCAAAGCAATGCTGAGTAAGTACAACAAAAGTGGAGGCATCATATCCCGTATTTTCAAAATATTTTTAGGAATTACAGTAATCAAAACAGTAAGATACCAGCAGAAGAAGAGCATTCATACAGTGGAATAGAGAGCCCACACATGAATCCATGCATATCTGATCAACTGATCTTCGACAAGGAGGACAAGAATACACGATAGGAAATGGACTATTTCTTCAACAGTGAGTGGTAGGAAAACTGGATATTCACAATCAAAAAGAATTAATTTGGACCTTGAACACTCCCATGTTCACTGCAGCAGGATTCACAATAGCCAAGATATGGAAACAACCTAAATATCCATAGACAGATGACTGCATAAAGAAAATGTGGTATATAAAGACAATGGAATACTATTCAGCCTTAAATTTAAAAAAGAGGAACTTTATAATATGTGACAACATGGATGAACCTGGAAGATACTATGCTAAGTGCAATAAGCTGGCCATGGAAAGATACAGGTGACATAATTCCATTCGTATGAGGTATCCAAAATAGTCATATTCAAAGAATCAAAGAGTGGAACAGAGGGTCCTGGGGGCTGGTGGGGAAGGGGAAATGGAGAGCCACTAATCAACAGGCTCTAAGTCTCAGTTAAGCAATAAGTTTATAATAATAAGATCTAGAGACCTGTTGTACAATGTTGGGAATTACAGTCAATAATAATGTATAGTGCATTTAAAAGTTTTAGAGGATTCATCTCATGTTAAGTGTTCTTACCACAGTAAAATACATCAATAAATAAGTAAAAATAATAAAGTTTGAGAACTCTGAGAAAAACAGAAACCTTTCCAGACCTCTATTTTCAAATGACTCTTACCACAAGTGTCTTTTTTTTTTTTTCATGAAAGCTATATTTTAAAGCTCACTGATCAACCTTTGGGGAAAAAAAGAGGAAAGGATAAAATGTGTATATGAGTACCTCTTATTTACTGAATATCGCTTTGTAAATATAATTGTGAAGATTCATTAAAGAAGGAAATAAAATAAAACCACCTGCTTTGCTTTTGCAATAGTATAGATTACAAAGCATTCTTCAGCACATAACATTAACACCCACAGAACATAAAGACTGCAAATAAGGCTTTAGCCAAATGCTAAATACACATAGGGCTTATTAAGTAGTGAGCATTCTCAACCTCAATTAAGTGTATATAACTACCAAAAAGTCTCATTTTCAATGACAGAGATATTTAATAACAATAACAGGGTATATATAGGCTGATAATGTGGAAAACAAACTTCAGTATCAAAAATCACTAAATTTCATGAGCAATCAGCAAATCAACCAAAGACAACTCATTATAAAGCTAGAAGGGACCAATGAGTCTAAATTCTTCATTTTCAAAATGAGGTTCAAACATATTAAGGATAATTTTCTTGAAATCACACAACCCTTCTAGACTAAACTAGAATACAGGTGTCCTTTTCCTTCTGCCTCCCATCAAAAAGTGTTTAAACCACAAAAAGCCTCCTGATCATTCCTGACTCATTGTTCAGCATCACTGGAGAGAAACAGCACGTTCCAGTCTCATGAGGCTATGAAGGGCAGAGGCTCCTGATTATAAAATCACAGCCTTAAGAGCACTGTCAGAAGGAAAGCTTTTCAGAACAGAAAATAAGCAATTAAGAAGGAGGAAATACATCATCTAAATTGCAGCTGAGCTTCTCTTTAAGAGAGTAGCAAAAAGATAGTATTATTTCTTGAGCAGAGACACTTAAATCACATCAGCATCAGGTTTTTCTCAGAAACATTTACAGTCTTCAGGTAAGGATTTATAGAAGCCTATGCTGGAATTAGTATCTCTAGGCTGACAGTTATTTTATTTATAATTCCCTATTCCTCTTTCATATTTGATAGGTTTTTTGTGTGTTCTGTACTGGAGCACTCAAAAACTTTAATACTGAAATGTAAAATTAAGATTCTAGAAGAAACAAATATAAGTTATACCTCAATATCCATCAATCTACTTGTCATCACTGAGATAAAAACACTCAAATAAGCAGAATGATTAAAGTGTATTTATGTTACTAAAAGATATCAAGGAACTGATGGAATAAAATTGATTCACTTATTATGTAAACAATAAAAACCAAACTTCAAATAGGTACTTGGAGCTCCAGGCTTCGGGTAGTATAAAAAATGAAAAGACTACGACAGTGATAAAACTCTGATAGGAATCTTGATTATTTCTTAACAAAAGGATTCATTTTAATCAGAAGCTTAGATTTTGTTCCTTTGCCATGGCAACAGATGTAGAATCATGTACCTGGAAGGTTACAATGATAGTCTTCATTATGCTCACAAGAGGCTCTGTGTTAACAGTTTAGTTATTGGATTGGAAGGAACTAGTTTGAGTATTTCTATTCGGTTCTAAATAATATTTTTTGATGCTCATGGGGGGTGTGATTCTCTGGAGGACAGTCTTGGCTATGAACTCACAGTATGACTTTAGGTAAGTCCGTTAACTCCCCTGTGTTTTTTCCCACAAATCTATGGGAATATTGGTCTCAGCTTTCATCCTAGAACAGGTCACGTTTGTATTCGCTGGTTATCTAGTGCTGAATGCAAAGAAAAGAACCATTTTTTTACTCTTTAGTCAACAAGCGAAGAAATTCTCTCATTCATGCTCTACCCTTCTTGCAATATGACCTCAAAAAGGGTGAACATGAGGAGATGCAGAACACACAGAGTCATGGTCATTCTGCTCCAAGCATCCTGACATTTGACATGATCCTTGAATATTCCCACTTCAATATATAAGCACTGAGGTCAGCTGCTCCCTGTTGAGCAACTAATTTCTTATTGAAATGCAGAAAAGGAGTCCATAATATAAAAAAAACTTAGTGGAAACACTAAGCAAACTCTCAGAGAAATCAGAGGGAAGTTTTTATTCCTTCTGATGAGGGAGGGTACCTTGACAGCCCTTCATTAAATACTAATGTGTTGCTCAGCAGGCCTTTGAACCATCTTTTTGCTAAGTTATTAGATAACAAAGGCTTTAGGTCTTTTCCTTCCCAGCAACATAGGCTTTCAAAAACCTGTAAACACTGGTGTCTTAAGGACTGAAAAGCCTTCAAGACTTAAGAGAAATGGATATTTAAAGGTGGGTGTTTCAGGAATTCCTGAATCCTTGCCCATGCTCTGAAATCACGTTCTTGTGGCCAGTGGAGGTTCCCTGAGAACAGAACTGGCTCCACCCGCTGCTTCTTAGGGCGGCTCTGCGATGCTCCCACCACTTTCTCACCAGGCTACTCTCTGCTACCGATTGAGCACCGTGGAAGTTCAAGAGCTGGGCCATTTCTACCTGTTGTGGGGCTCCCTACTGGCCTGGTCAGGACTTTCTTGGTGGCTCTTCCTGCCCCACTTTCATGTCCAGGTGTCAGACCTGCACCCCAGTCTGGTGGTTCTTCCCACAACAACTGCTTCCTCTTCTCTTTTCCTTTCACAGGAATCTCCTGCATCCTAATTCCATCTTGGCATCTGCTGAGAATTAAAGCAGACTCAATACTCCATGAATTGTTGTGCCAGATGAAGGAATCTCAGGATGAACCAAATGAACTCGTAGGGGAAGTGAAGAGAGAGGTGATAATCTAGATCAAGTACGCGTAATTTGCCAGGTGCTCGACTAGGACAGTCTTGGTGCAGTTGGGCTAAAACAAGTTAAATTAATGTTTGTTCAGTGGTTGATATGTATGAAATGCTCGCCAAATAGTAGCTATCCATATTGATAAGAATTAATTGGATTGTGTGACAAGGTCAGGTGGGTAGGAGATATTTAAGTCATGGAAGATGGAAAGAACTCAGCTCGAGAAGAGGTCAGTAGTATGAAGGGAGCACATGGTCGAAGCAGTACTCTGGGCTCAGCCACTTGGCACAGCTGAGAATGCCCTCCGAGCTGCTGCTTCTATCAAAGTTTTGGGCCTTCTAGGAAATGTTCGGCTCTAGGTGGCCCCCAGTACTGAATGTGTTCATTTTTCAGGGCTCTGTGGTTTGATAGGGTTCTAAATTGTTAATGTCATCTCTGATTTCAATGAGGTGGGGGAACACCAGCATCAATCCATTAGTGGTACTACTCCAGGTCTGAAGACAAGGCTAGATTTTCAATTTGGATTTGAGACCCCAAGAGGAAATGGTGGAAGAAGGGGTGAGAGCAGACAGAGTCTTGGACTGAGACCTTGACTCCTTCCTATCTGAACTTATTCTGAGAACACCCAGGCATGGCAGTTAGCTTCTCCATCTGCTTAAAGTGCAACACCACAGTTAAGTGTAGGATTGTGGGCTTTTCTCAACTGTAGTTTCATTTAAGAGGCAGACTTTCCAGATGTCAGATATCATGTTGAGGCCACACTCTTTACCACCTAAGAGAAGACAGTCCATGACTAGGAAAATTCTGCAGAATACTGCAGAGGATACAGAGCCTGCAAAGAAACAATCACATCCTGGAGCAACAGTAAATACAAAAGGAATTATTTTTTAAACCAACTGATTATTCTCAAAGCCATTTAAATCATCTGTCAGCAGTAACTTTCAGAAGGCAGCTCCAGATTCCTTAGTAAATTAAGCCTACAAGTGAAAGCAATCCTAGTTCATCACATGCCAGAGCACTTGCCACAAACATAATTAGTCTCATAAGAGCATCATTTTTGAGAGGTTAATAAATCCATCCATCCTTTCCCCAGAGTACCAGGGGTCAACTTTCACTTGCCCATGCCTGATGTGTGCTGCTGCTTTTTGAAATCTAATGAACTTCTCAAGGAATTGGTAGCTGTTTTTTTAAACATAAGATAGTACTGCATTTCAGCATTGCTAAAGCATACAATCAGATAGATGGTCTGAAAATAATTAGAAGATCTATTACCATACATTATGACATATCCATCTTAATTCAATCTGCCATTGAAACTATCAGGGTTAGATATGTTTAAAAATTCAGAATTTTTCAGAATCTAGAAAGCAATACCTATGATATACACAAACACATGTAAAATACAGTTATCATATATATAATACCCCCAGCAGAGTCTGGGGTAATATCCTATAATGACTATATTGATACTTTTACAGCACAACCCTGAATATTAAAATAGGTTTTGTAACCAAGTGGCTTTTGATGCTAAGCTGATCAAACAAGAAAACCAAGACACTCAGTTTTCAGAACTTTCCGGATTTCAGAACTGCAGATAAAAAAAGTGGACCTGCATTGAATTTGCATTCTAACTCCTCCTCAAAAAATCCCCACAAGAACTGTGGGAACAGAAGATAAAAAGCTGCCAGGGATTTAGCTTGAAACTGAAGTAGGGGACTTTTATTGCTGCTTTCTGATTGCTAACTCTTTAAGACTCATTTGCAAACTGTCTCTTAGGCTGCATAAAATACAGACTAGCTACCCAACACTTTGCATGTAGTGAGTAATGTGAAGGAACTGTTCTCTTACCAATGACCAGCTCATTGATCTTTACTTGTGCCTCTGATTTGCATGAGCAAATATGGAAGTGGAGAAATAAGAAATAAACAGCCCCTTCCAGCCACCTCTTTCTCCCTATGGCAACAGAACCGTTCATCAGAGTCCCCTCCTTGTAGAGGCTGAAGGTCTGATGATTTTCTGTTAAACCTTGTGGGGTAGTGTGAAGGGGTTCACAAAACTTCCCATTTCTCTACCGAATCAACAACTGCTTTGTCTATCAGCAGAAAAGAAGCCCGTAACAACAATGCTCAAGGCAGCAGAGTAGCCATTAACAAAAATGTTTTATCAGATCACTTCATTGGTGGGCAGGGCTCATTTTTGTTCCATATTATGTTCCTCTTGGCGTGTAACATCTGGCAACACCTTGAACTTGGCAGGTGTTTCTTGTGTGTTCATTAAATTGGATTGAGAAAGCATGTTACCCTCTCCAAACCACACTTTTTGTTTGCTTATTGCTTTTCAAAAGAAGTCTGTTTCCTCAGTGTTGAGGCAACTCTGAATCTCTTTTGGATTCAGAGGCATTGGATTCTGCTCCTGGAGCTATTTATAACTCTGGGTAGGCAGGTTCCACATCCCTCCTTTGTGCTTCCAAGGGGGCTGTAGGAGTATATGTTCTGTCGCTGCAGATGATCTGTTTTGATCATATTAATGAGGAGCTGGCTGACTAGGAGATGTGTTTCCTTTTCAGTTGTTCCCCTATACTGTTATGAATTAATTTCTGTTGGGTTTTGATAATTTTGCTATTGACAGACTCTTGCACCTCCACAATCACGTCTCTGCCCATAAGGAGCGGTTTGGTCGATCGCTCAGAGACGTGTAGGTACCTCTCCATACTTGCCAGACAGGATCCCCTAGAAACAAACCCATTTGTTTCAACTCTTCTTTTGGTTTTTACAAGTCAGCTGAAATGTGGATCCTTACAACAAAGGAAAGTTTCATGAGGCACTCGCACTATCCATTAAAAAAAATTCAGAATGCGAAGTTTGTATTTAATTTCTTTGGAGGATCAACATTCCAAACTTTTTTATTTAGATTAGTCAGCTCCCCCACCTTGTAGAAACAAAGTGTTTGGGCTGTTGTTCTAAGAAATAATCCGTATCTGTACAAACCACCTACTTAGCAATTCTGAACAATAACAAAGACTGAAAGAAACTTGGGAAAGACCCCAGAAGTAAACTGATTAACTAGTTTCTCTTGACTCCCTATTATGGGTAGTGACAGACACCCTATGTATGTGATTTCATTTTGTGCTCTCAATGTTCTTGGGAGGGAAGTACAGTTATTCATATCTGGCAAATGAAGAAATGACAGCGCAGAGCTTAACTTGGATATATGCTAGCAAGTCACAGAGCCAGGATTCAAACTAAATTTTACCTGATACTGAATTGTTCTCTACAGAGACGTCTGTGCAGATAACCTGATTTACACACCTTGGGGGAAGACAGCTTCCCATATATTATTGCACAGGGGTGACCGATGCAGAACTCAAAGGCAGAACTTACAAGGAAATAACAGGTTTCCTTCATTTCTAGTATTATGTATTTGCTTACATACTGAGGGAATGAGGCTCTCGTTATCATCATCATTAAAAATATTTATGTGGGCGAAAAGGTGTTTGGATCCGTTAAGAACATAACTAAACATTATCAATCCAATTTATATATGACATGATGTTTATGCCATGTCTTTTTCTTCCTTGCTCTTTATATTATTGGCATGAAAATGAGGCTTCTGTTTCTAAGAAACTAAAAATATTACTCACCTGCACCTACCATGTTCTGCCACATTATAATCTTGGCTACAGCTCTGAAAATGTCAGAACAGAAGATCGTGGACTGAAGATGTGTCATAGACAAACACATTTTAAAGGCAAGTTCAACATGATGGACTAAGAAAGGAAAACCCAACTGGGAGAAAACTTGATGCTGACCTACAATTTAAAAGAAATAGCACTCTTTATAAAATACAAAATTGTATGAGAACTATGGTTAAAACTGCTAACTCTTTTCTTTCCTACCCAGTTGGCCACAAGACACATCTGGCCCCTTGCTGAGGACCCCAACTTCCCCTGGCACTCCGCTGGGTGGGGTGGGCAGTTCTCACTCCAAGAGTTGGTCAATTCAAAAAGAGTATGCTGCTGCCCTTGGCAAGTAATCATTCCAAATTTCATAAACAGTTTTTGGTGAAAATTCTGCATACCTATTCTCTCCTCACCTTCTCACTAGTTCCTTAGAATGGACAACTACTTTGACTAGCTTGTCCAGAATTGGGATTGCAGGCAGCGAGCCCATCCTTTCCAGATGATTCGTGATTAGCGGTAATCAGCAATATAATGCCATCTCTCCAGTGAACGAATATACAGTCAAAAAATTATACTGAGTAGCTTCACTAGCCCTAGCACTTTAAGAGAATTCAAGACAGGAGGGTGACAGATATGTAAGAATTGACAGGAGTAATCATAGGGATGTGCAAGAGGTGCCTGGAGAGCACACCGCTCCTCCTGAGGGTTAGGGAAGGCTTCGTAGGGCAAGTGACATTTACGCAGAGTCCTATAACATCACCAGGGATGTTATGGGACCAAGCAGATGAAAAGCAAGTGGATAACTGGAGCCCGGAGAAGGAATCTGTGGAGGTTAAAGAAATTCATCCACTCAGAAGAACCACTACATAGCAAGGCCCAGGTCGGGGAGAGACCATGAGGGATTCAGAGAACTATAAATAGCTAAGCATGGCTTGGACAAAAGTCACTCAAGCACTGGCAAGAAGTGGGACTACAGAAATGACCAGGGGTACTAGGTGGGCAAGGAGATCCCAGCTTTGTTGGATCTTGTGTGTTCTGGGCAAAGCATCTCAACTTTTTTTTTTTTCTGAGGGCAATGGGGAGCCATTACAAGGTTTTCACCATTTAGGTCTTAGGGTAAGGGGAAAATCTTATTTTGGGCAAAATATTTCTCATCCTTCAGGGTGGGATGTGATCTACAGGCAACACTGGAAGCAGAATAATGAACTCTGTGTCTGTGGCAAAGAATCCCAGTGGGAATCAATGGAGGCTCTGCCTCACACAGCCCAGACAGGAGTGGACAGAGAAGATGGACAGTGGCAATGGATGAGAGCAATATTAAAGAGCTAAACTTGTTGGAACAGAAGGATGATTTGACCATGGGGATTAAAGAGTGTGTCCCCTTCAGATCTTTGTTGCCTTCCAAACCTGAGAACGGCCCTTTTATTCGGGTGATAGCCATATGGATGATTTCTTTTTCATTTACAATATTTATTTTTTTTATTTTAAACATTGTTTATATGTATATATAAAGGATATTTAATAGGTGGAATATTTAGTGACTTATTTTTTTGAAAGCCAGAAATCATGAAGTCAACAAAGATTTGCTAGAATAATTATTGCTCATATTTGACTGAATCATAAGGTAAATCGAGACATTTCTCTTTCACAAGACAACACCTGTGAATTGACCTCTCACCACAATTTACTGAAGTACTGATTTTCAGATGATGTAGAAAAATGATAGGACTACGTGAGGAAGAGTGAAAACCTACATATTTAAAAAAAATTTTTTTTAATGTTTTATTTATTTCTAGGAGAGAGAGACACATCGTGAGCAGGGGAGGGTCAAAGAGAGAGGGAGTCACAGACTCTGAAACAGGCTCCAGGCTCTGAGCTGGCAGTCAGCACAGAGCCCGACGCGGGGCTGGAACCCATGAACCGTGAGATCATGACCTAAGCGAAGGTCGGACGCTTAACCAACTAAGCCACCCAGGCGCCCTGAAAACCTACGTATTTTGATAGTCTCAAGAAAACTAAGAAAAATCTTTACATATTTTCTGGACATTTTTCATCACTGCGGTTTTGTTTGTTGTCGAAAACCAAAAATTCGTGGCCTTTGTCCACTACTTCTGAATCATGTAAAAATATACACCAAGAGGGAAACTGAGGGGCACCTGGGTGGCTCAGTTGGTTAAGCGTCCAACTTCAGCTCAGGTCAGGATCTCACAGTTCGTGGGTTCAAGCCCCACATCGGGCTCTGTGCTGACTGACAGCTCAGAGCCAGAAGCCTGTTTCAGATTCTGTATCTCCCTCTCTCTCTGACCCCCCCGTCCCCCGCTCACTCTGTGTCTCTCTCTCTAAGAAATAAGTAAAACATTAAAAAATGTTTGAAAAAGAGGGAAACACATGATTCTGCCTATGCCTCTTAATTAATGTCTCTTAATCCATTCTGACTATTAATAACCAAAAGAGAATGAAATCAAGAATGGGATTTTTAAAAATGAGGAAAACTCTTAGTTCCATTTATATTACTTTTAATGTAACTAATGCTTGCTGAAAATAGAGGTGCTTTCTAGAATTCATAAAGATGACCCAGATTCATATACCCATAAATATGTATAAAATGGCACAATATATACAACTTTTCCTTCAAAGACTAAAGATCAATATTATTACTGAAGTAAATATTATCCTCATTTTTGAGGTCACAGTTGGGAAATCAAATAAGTGTGTTTGAGAGCAGAGCTCACTGAATTGATCCCCAGGTGACCAACTCCATTTTGTTAAATTTTCAGTGGCCCTCTGCTGCTTAATGATTAAACTCTGAAGTTTCCCAGCCAATTTGCCTTTCAGCAAATACCCACTGGAATCCAAAATAGCTTTATCCTTCAAAAACACTGTATTTCCCAAATTTCCATGAAAATGCATGGTTTCTCATGTTTGCCTGTGTTACTTGTTTCTTGAAAGTGACTTCCATTCCCACTATATTCTACCAAGCTCTGCCCACAGACCCGCTTTCCATCCTGACATTCTGCTTAAATACATTTACTCCTTGATAACCTGCCAGATTAGGAGGATAAAGCAATGCTTTCCTATTTTCTATTCTTACTCTAAGGAGTTTGAACCATTTCCATCAAATCTATTCCAAGCCCCACAATGCAGATAGACCTGTGTTGCCCATTCTGCTCTAGGGTGAGCCTCTAGAGAACCCGGTGTTGCAAAACGTGGATTCCTTTCCACTTCCCAGCATGGCATTTCTGTGGAATCAGTGACTGAACTGAGGCTTTCCTAAGAGACATGGATTTTCAGTCATTTAAAAAACTGTATTTTTTGAAAGCTGGGATTTTTGAAATACTTCTTTAAAAGCTTGTTTTAGAATAGTTATCTTTAATATTAACTTAAAAATGTATTATCTTGTTATACATGTTTAGCTCTATTAATACCTATTTCCTTATGTATACATTTGTATATGGTGGATTGAGATATCCTTCTAAAGATAAAACATGTCTGATTCTATTTTCCAGCATTTGTAATATTCAGCTAAGACAAGGAAAAGATATGTAGGCTGATTTTAGAAATAAAGTTGACATCTTTTAATGGAGGTAGGTATTAAGAGAAAAAAAACAGATGAAAATTCCCTTCCACCACTCCATCCCGAAACATACACACACACAGTTAAAAGCCAACTACAACTGGTGGCTTTAAAGATATGGACACATATTTTTTGATTCTGTCTTTGCAGAAATCGAGTTTAATCCTCTTCCTCCTGAGTGCAGACTGGACTTTCTTCTAGTGAACAGAATGTAATAGGAGTGATAGGATGTTACTGCCATGGTTATATTGTAACTCTAGTCTCACTCTCGTCTTAGTGTCTCTGTCTCTTTGCTGGTCTCTCTTTGTCTCTTTCTCTCTTTATAAGGACTTGCTCTGGAGAAAGCCAGCTTCCCTGTCACAGAAGCACCCTTGCGGAGAATTTCCAGGATGAGGAACTAACTGACTGTGCCAATAGCTGCTAAGAAGTACTGCTCAATCACCTTGAGATGTTAGATGTTTCCAACTCAAAACATGACCATAACCTCATGATAATCAGAGTTAGAATCACCCAGTTAAGCAACTCTTAGATATCTGACTCTCATAAACTGCATGAGTTAATTGCTATATTGGGAGAAATTTGTTACACAGTAGTAGGTAACTATTACAACTAACAAGTCTTAAAATATTTTTTTTCCCTCCAACCAACCATGATTGTTGTCATCTTTTCAAGAAATTGGCTACGAATGATGATAGCTTCAAACTTAGAAGGTCCAGGAAGAAATTTACAGAAATTATGAGATTTTGGACCTTGAGGAAGTGACCTAACTTTCTTTGGCCTCAGTTTCTTTATATACTTAAAGAACAAAGCAGAATCTACCTAATAAAATATTAGATTAAAAAAGTTTAAAAAGCATTTAGTATAGTCTTTGCCAAGTGGTAATCAATAAATATCAGATACAGTATTATTATAATTTTGGTTCAAAAAGAAAAGCTAAGGTTGACTGAACGGATACTCAATCTCACAGAGTAGCACATAGCCAGTAGTACATGTGTAATTAGAGAAAACAGTCTCCTTCCCATACTGCCAGAGGTCAGGCGACTTGGCAGTGACACTCTTAAAAAGTGAATATAATCCACAGTAGAAGTTCAAACCTAGTTTGGTCCAGGTCCAGAGAAACCCTACGAGTGTGTCACTTGAGGTACCAGATCATACTGCAACCTTGGAGGCTGTGAGAGCTACAGGTCACGTGTTAGTACACAACTGTCAGATCACTAAAGAAATCACTCCATGGGGGACAGACAGTACTATGTGGACACCAGCGCTCTTGTCCTGTCACCACACAGGAAGCCCAGGTGTAACACCACATTTGTCTGGTTTTTGCACATGCGATTGAAATAAGGACTTTGGCAAAAATAAATAATCCCCAAATAACAGTTAGTATTTGTTTTGTAACAGCAAACAAAGAGAAAGAACAATGGCATGATAATAATTGATGTCTGTCATATCGAGAAATACAACACAGAGCAATTGTTAATCTTTCCCTCTGTGCTTTTCCACTTCAGGCAAAAATAAATGAATCTTTTCAAATGTGATTCTCACAACAGAATCACATGCTGTGCCGTGTATCTCCCTAGATATGTCTGCATTAACTTCTCTCTCCCTTAGCTAGCTCTGAACATGTCAAAGATCAACTCTTCAGAAAGAGGGCCATAACTTCCCAAAGACAACGGTAGTTCAGAACTATATCTTTAGGCAAAATAAACCGGCTTTTCTGTTTAAATAAAGGAGTGTGCTTTGTACTTTTAACTTCATTAAGCAGATAATTAACTATCAATTTCTGTCAGGAAATTAAGTGTTCCAGTTAGCAACTTAAGAGTGATTAATCCTAAAAAGATTTCCTTGAAGAAAATAAAGAGCTATGCAAAACCATAGGCACATGACACATGATACAATGGTTTCTCATTATATCTCACTTCAGGTTGGGGTCGGAAAAGGGGTAAAGGATTGAGAGGATTGGGAAGATTATCTGAAAATGGAAAGTGATCATGAAAAAAAAGTGATTACAGGGATCCCTGTGGAGTTGGGGGTGCCCTGGAGGTTTACCTGCGGCCTCTGACACACATCTAGGAATTTGTTGAATTTTTTTAAATCCTCTCAAGATTATTTGCAAGATCATTGCTCAGTTTTTATACACGCACTCAAGAAATAGTAAATAAGGTGAATTGTGACCAACTGCAGTCAGCATGACCTGATCCGAACCACTGATAAACCATAGCCTTATCTAGACACGAACGAGGGCCTCTGGCTGAACCAGTCCCCAGCTACCCACTTACAAGGTCAAAGGAGGGCCGATATCTGCAGGCTCTTCTATCTTCCTTCTCTCTTAACATCTTGCCCCTTCTGTGACACTCACTTAATTCCTACCTCCTCCCTAAGTTTTATCTGATCACTAAGTTAACACGGAGCTCTCCTTTTTGAATGTCAAGTTTATTCATAGCCTGATGCACCAGCAATTAATTAAATACATTTTATTCACTATTATTCATTTTTTCCTCTTCTGATAAAATAGAGAATCTGTAAACGTTTTACTAGTTTGTGTTTGTAGTACCTTGTGACGAAGTCTTAAAAGTTTTATTTGGTATTATGGAAAATTATCTTGTTCCTCTGCGATATAAGATTTTAAAGTGTGTAGTCATAATTTAGTACGGACTTGCAGCACTGAAGAAAAATCTGAAATCTTACATAACAACAGGCATAAGGTACAGCTTCAAGGTTCAGTTCAGAGAAGTGGGAGGAGGTGAGTCAGAGAGCTAGACTAAGTAGAGATTAGTTGGCTTTGAGGGGAGACAGAGAAGATGGCTTGGTTCTTCCCGTAAGTGACCATGGGTCTCAATGTTCAAACTCATAATATCAGCAATGGAAGATAAATGACATGACACAGCAACTACTCAGGATGGTAGCTAACCTAGTTACTAAATTTATATACAAAAAAATCATTTTTCAATATACCACCAATATTAAGTTAGGAATATGGAGAGGCAGGCCAATTATAAAAGCAACAGAAACACACAACATCCATGAATTGATTTACCAAGATGTGCTCTGAAACTATACGAAGTATCATAAAAAAACTTAATGAGACCCAAAAGGAAGCTTGGATAAATGGAGAAGTACGTATGCAGCTGCAGGGGAAGGCATATTACCAAGATGACAGTTCTCTTAAAGTTATAAATTTAATGTAAATCCACAAAAGTTCTCATAGTTTTTCCTTAAAGCTGGAAAACAACGGAAACTTACATAAAAATGGCAAGACAGAAAAATAACTCTTTGGAAAAGAAGAATCATTAAGTGTAGATTTGGATTTTCACAATTTCGTATATACCCAAGTATTCAAAAATTAAGAAAACATTTTAACAATATTAGATAATATAGTTTTATAAGTGGAACAGGGCAGTGAGCTTGGGCACAGATCCAAGTATAAGTATTTAACAAATGGTAAATATGGCATTTTAGTGAGTGGATTAAAAAATGGAGAAATAGTTTCAGAATAGTCAGCTCTCTGGGGAAAAAAAAAAATCAGGTGGCCTCCTATTTAGATATTTTCAGATCTTGTATAAATCTATCCAGAGCTCAGAAGGCCACCAATATTTCTGCTTATTGATTTTTGGTATCTTAGCCTTTGTTTTGGATATATTCCACTCTCCAAATAAAAAGCTAAGTATCTCTTCTTTGAGATAACTTCCACTGTATTCTAGTTAACGTTCCATCTATCCCTGTGGCATTAGACCATGTATTTTAAAATGTCGGAACTTCTTTGCTTAGAACTTCACTTATACACCATCTATATTTGATTTTAGCATTAAATTGTTATTGCAACATTTAGTTATCTGCTTCTGTCTATAATTTCTTCACATTACATAAAGCTCTGGAAATCTATTTGTTCATTTGCTTAAAATGAAGTTGAAAATAACCAAGGAAGCTAGAATCTCCAGACTTTACTGATCAACAACTAAATTTCGAAGACTTCAATCATTTCAAAGACCAAATTTATCTAACACCAAATATTTTCTGTGCCACAATACAACTTGGAATGGTTTATTTGCAATATATTCCAAATGGGACTACATAAACCTTAAATAAAAATTTTCAAGTGAGAATTGGTTTAAGTCTAACTTTGTGATATTCATAAAACAACTAACTACTTTGGGATTCCGTTTCCACATGTTTAAAAGAGAGACAGAGACAGCATGAGTGGGGGAGGGGCAGAGAGCAAGAGAGGGAGAGAGAATCCCAAGCAAGCACCACACTGTCAGCACAGAGCCCGATGCAGGGCTCGAACCCACGAACCGTGAGATCATGACCTGAGCCAAAACCAAGAGTCAGAAGCTTAACCAACTGAGCCACCAAGGTGTACCCCAAAACTGTGATTTTTAACAAGTGAAAGGAATATGGAGCCTGGGGAGCCCAGATGCTAAATATAAGGAAACAGGTGTAGAGAAGAGATGGGAAGGTTGAAATGAAGAAGTGCACAGATCCCAAAGACAGGTTCAAGAAGGGAATAACAGAGACCCAATGATGCTAGGACTCATCTATATTTTTTTCTTAAAATAACTGAAGATGTATTATAGAATGCACTTGTTGGAAAAAAAAACAGCTTCCAGTTAAAAACTATAAAATATGTATACATTTTAATTTTGGATATTTTCCCAGCTTCACTCATCAAGGTGAAGTAATTATACACCCTAAGTAATTACTTTAAGAATATCATTCTTCACTTTAGCTTATGATCATTTCCTTTTGAGGTCTTATCAGTAAGGCTTAAGAGAATCCAGAATTCCATTTATGTTTATACAAATAGCTCATGATGAATTTTAACTTCAGCATCTGAATTCTACATTTGCTTTGAGATTACAAGCACACCACATACTAATCATGTAGGTTAGCTTATCACCCCACTGTAGAAAGAAAAATGAATAGGTAAACCCACTATGTTTTGTAAAATCCCAAAGCTAGACAGGGAGTTCTGTTTTTAGCTACTTTCAAGGCTTCCAAATGACCATTTGGAATTTGACCTATGGTGTTTATTCTGAAAAATAATCCAGGTAACCCTTGAGGACCTATAGAAAGGCTTGGGTTAAGAGAAGAGGAGGAAGAAGGGGAAATAACAGTGACAGATTGTATCTGTCCCGAGTCACCTCCTGGGGTTTAAGTTAAGCAGCTGGAATCCATTTTATCCATTCTCTGACACAGCAGACAGATGTACTGCACAAATGGCTTGCATTTCACTTTCCATAAAAGCTTAGAACAGTCAGCCCTCCCTACTGAGACAGGACTTTTCATCTGGGTAAAAATATAGAGAGATTCTCAAAAAGAAATGCTGAATTTCTCACTCAGAAGGGTTCATTGTGCTAGACAGTATGGAGAAGATGTCAGTGCAACAGTGGCTTGAAAAAACTGTCAAACTCCTGCATATCACTCATCTTTGAGCTATCACACAAAGAACCTTTCTTAATTTTATTTTGGACCATTTACAAAAATCCTTTTGTCCTTGATTAAGCAATATGATTATATAGATCAAATGTATTTTTAAGAGTCTGTGCTAAAAAAAAAAGGCTTTTGTACTAAAGAGACTTCAAAATATAACAGGTTGATCTTAATTTAAATCCCACAAAGTCTCACTGTATAAATACAAAGAACATGATTTTAGTATAATTTGTGAGAACATAAAAACTATACACTTGCTTTTCCTTCCCATTAAAGAATATCTGAACTCTTTTTAGATAGACTTAGGAGCAATTTTTCTTTCAGGAGCAAAATTACTTCACCTTTAGAGCAGAATGAATATCCATTTAAGTCACTTTATTTAACCAATCAACAAATTTTTATTGAGTACATTTTGTCAGGCTCTGTGCCAGGCTCTGGATATTAAAAAAAAGAAGAAAAAAAAAAAAAGACACGGCTCTTCTCCCTTCTTACAAACAACAAAAATCAAAACAAAATACAGGGGTACCTGGGTGGCTCAGTCAGTTAAGCATCCAACTTCAGATCCCACGATTCATGAGTTTAAGCCCCACATCAGGCTCTGTGCTGACAGCTCAGAGCCTGGAGCCTGCTTTGGATTCTGTATGTGTGTGTCTCTCTCTGTCCTGTTCAGGTGCTTATTCTCTCTTTCTTTCTCTCTCAACATAAATAAACATTAAAAAAATCTCAGGTCATGATATCACAGGACGTGAGATGAACCCCCACATCGGGCTCAGTGCAGACAGCTAGCTGGAGCCTGCTTGGGATTCTCTCTCTCCCTCGCTCAGCCTCGCTAGCTCTCTGGTCCCAACCCACCTTTTCTCTCTCTCAAAATAAATAAACATTTTAAAAAATACATAGTTACTCATTCTGATTATTGCCAGCAAAGAGCAAGAGAAACTCAGAGACAAGCTCTTTTGGATAAGGTGGGCAGAGAAGATTTCCCTAAGGACATGTAATTAAAGATGAGGCCTAGCAAACAAGGGGAGAAGTCGGCCACATCAAGTAGAGGTTTTAAAGAATTACCATTTCTGGAGGGAAGGTCCCAAGGAGTAAAATCTTATGCAGTTTCCAAATACTCCTTAACAAGTCAAAGGAAAATGTATTCAGATGCCATTTCTGTTTTCTCTTTCTAGAATTTGTTATTTGGATTATAGAACATCTTAGGCTGACGCTCCAATTTTCTTATACTTTCTTTTTTGCTTTACTTTTGGGGAGTCTAAAATTTATTTTCCAGAATTCTGTTAAGTTTTTATTTGTGCTCTTATTCTAATTTCAAAGAGCTTTTGATTCATGAAAGCATATCTTCTCTTCTCCCTCTGAGGAGGCTGAGGAGACTGGGAGTTTTCATCTTCCTGTTAGTCAGTCCTCCTGTACTGCCTGTTCATTCGTTCCTCCCTCTCTCCCTTTTGGCTTGTCTTGGTCTCTGCCTCTCCTGTAAGAAATTTGGGGACACGCGGCTGACTGTGCATCTTTAAGGATGGGCTGTGGACAAGCCTTTAGGATCTAAGGGGAGAAGAGGGAGATCAGGTGGAGCTCCACCTACCACGAGAGAGACTTGAGGCCCTTCCCATAGTACCAATCTCTCAGAGACAAGCTCTTAGGTCTGGCTGCAGGATGCCAACCCTCCGGGAGTGAAACAAGGGAAGAAAGCTGGAGGTCCTCTTATTTAGTATGTCAGCTCTACTGACTCCCCCAACTACAGAGACAGGGCAGAGACTCTCCCCTTGCACCCTTTCAGGGAACAAGTCTAGGTTTTCTACCCGGCTGGATCAAAAGGCAGTTGCTCCGCTCCATAGAGAAGAGCAAGGAATCACAGATTTCCAATAGTTCACTCTACTTTAGCCCCACCATTCCCAGCCTTTTCCAGTGCCAACGAGCGCTGCTAGATCCCCAAGCTTTTCTGCTTTTCCACTACAAGCCAAGCCGTCAAATGCATTAGGTCTGCTGCCAGCAGCAACCACTTGCTCATCTGCTGTTCAGTTTCCAACTTTGGTTCCTACAAACTTCTCCATTAAAAAAATCTCATTTTAGGGGCGCCTGGGTGGCTTAGTCGGTTAAGCGTCCGACTTTCGCTTAGGTCATGATCTCGTGGTTAGTGGGTTCGAGCCCCATGTCGGGCTCTGTGCTGACTGCCAGCTCAGAGCCTGGAGCCTATTTCAGAGTCTGTGTCTCCCTCTCTCTCTGACACCCCCCACCCCCGCCCCGCTCACGCTGTCTCTCTCTCTCTCTCTCCTAGAAATAAATAAATTAAAAAAAAAACACATTAAAGTGGCACCTGGGTGGCTTAGTCGGTTAAGCGTCCGACTTTCGCTTAGGTCATGATCTCGCGGTTCGTGGGTTCGAGCCCCATGTCGGGCTCTGTGCTGACTGCTAGCTCAGAGCCTGGAGCCTGTTTCAGTCTTTGACTCCCTCTCTCTCTGACCCTCCCCTGCTCACACTGTCTCTCTCTCTCCTAGAAATAAATAAAAACATTAAAAAAAACATTTAAAAAAAATCTCAGTTTAGTTTTCTTTAGGGGCCTTCAGGAACAAGTGGAGTTCAATGATATACATAGAAATCTGCTGACTTTCTCCAGAAATTGCATGTGACCTTTAAACATTTTTATTTCTTATTATGCACTTCAGATGTTAACATATCTTTTTGTAATTTATGAACAACGGGAAATGTAATTCACATCTCTCTTCACCCCTCATTAGCAGTCAACACTATCGACCGCTCTGTACTTCATCAGAATAGTCTCCCCAACTTCTGGATGCTACAGTCTCCCAGATTCCCTCTCCTCTTTCTGCCCACTCCTTCTCAGGCTCTCATCCCTGACTCATTCTCCTCCACCCACCCACAAAAGCTGAAGTTCCTTTAAGCTCAGTGTTAGGTCCTCTCCTTGTTTTACTACACATTTTCTCTCTGTCTAGATGATGTCATTTAAGTTCTTTGCCTAAACGTTAATAATTCAAAAACATATGTCAATCTAGACTTCACCTGTCAGATACATATCTCTGTATCTAATGGTTTACTTGAATTTCCTTAGATGTCTCAAACGCAGCTTGGATTCAGTAGGTCTATAAAAAAAACTTATGATCTTACCTCCTCAAACCTGGACTTCTTTCAGCATTCTGTCTGTGCAAGACCACCACCCAGGCACATGAGCTATAAACTAGGATTCATCCTGGACATATTCTTCTTCCATTCCCCATATTCAGTCCTTCTCCAAGTTTTATTGGTAGGATCTCACACATGTGTACAGTTATTTTCCCTTTCTCCACATTTCCTGCCAATACCTTTAAACTACAAACATCTCTCACCTGGGTTAGTGAACTAGCCTCCTCGTTTATCTTATTGATTCTGTTCCCCACATTCTCCACCCTAATCCCAAGCTAAATCTTATATGGTCTTTCCAAAAGACTGCATGAATTTCCACATCTCTGCTTAAAATGTGGCTGATTTATTCACATCTAGGAGGCAGGTGCACATCCTTACGTTCACCAACAAAATCATGAAAGCTACGGCCCCTCTACTACACCAGTTCCATCTCACATCATGCCACTCTTGAGTTTTTTAGACTTTAACCTTACAGACCATCTTGATTTCCTGGAATGCCCTGTGCCTGCCCCGTTCTGCTTTTCAGCACAGGGGCTTTGTATGTGCTGTTCCAGGTGTTTCTCTTTTCCCTAGCTCTAACTTCATCCACAACTGCTCAGGTGTCATGGCCTCCGGCGCAAACCACGCATTCCATCCCGTGCTGCCCTCCGTCGTGCTGTCCCACAGTGGTTTCCTCACACACTTGTCTCCCTACAAGATTAAGAGCTGCTTCAACAGCTCTTTGTATCTTCGTGTCCTCAGCAAAAAGCACAGTATCTGGCACCTCATATTTTGTTAACTGTATTGTGAATGACTACAATAGATCATTTAATATTGAGAAAGTTATCAGTGATAAAAAAAATCAATATATACTTTTTGATACATTAGGAAACAGGTGTGATTTTCCAAGAAAATTTTTTCAAAGAGATTTTATAGAAAATAAGCACCAACATTTCCTTACTTTTTTTGTTTTGCCCATTGCCTTCAGGATGGAAAGATTTAGGTCTTCAAGTGCTGCTAGTACATTCTCATATTCTCCCAAGTGCTGAGAAAAATATTCTAAAAGTAAAAATATTGAAAAAAGTTAATGTTTGCATTTAGGTATCCTAAACAACAACAAAATCAACTGATGACTCTATAAGTGAGTAAAACAAATTGCAAGCTATAACTGAAAACTGGAAGGTTTTCAAAAGAGACTAAGGTGTCAATATATCCATTTCATTAAAAAAAAACCTAAACAATTACAATTATCCTTGAAGAAATGCTTTTTCCTACAAAAGTAGGAAAAAAAATGAATCTGGATCTATGGGCAAGTCTATCACAATAAAAACTGTTCTCAACAGCATATTATTATATTACTGTAATACTTATGAAGATAGTCGTTTCAGAAAAATATTAAATGACATTTTATCATTTCTCCCAGGAGACATTTAAGGAAGGTAAGCTCTCCTCATAGTTAAGAACTCATAATGCTACAAAACACAAGGATGGCCCCCTTGGTACCTCCCATGTAACTGCTCCTGTCAGGATTTATTTTTTCAATGATTTGGGCAGAACAAAAGGGCTGTTTACCACATTTTTAATTGACAGACATAAATAATATATTGGGCATTACAATTAAGAGTATGGAATATAAACGATTTCCAAACAAGTTGAAGTATAGGAGAGATACATGCAAAACTTCATCTTTACTTACAGAGATCTACACATTTCTGAAATGAGAGACCTAGCTTGACCAAAATTCATAGAAAGTCATATACTCAAAAAGACCTAGACCTTTCAGTCACTAGAAAATCAATAGCCCTCATCATTCCTGTGAACTCATCTTTGGATGAGCTGTGTTTATTAGGCCTCTCTTTAGTGTGTCATACTATTTCTGGAATCAAATAGGATGATAAGCATAATCCACATAAAGCTGTTTGAAATCACGGAGATAAATTTCAGCATGTTTTATGGAAACTTTAATTTATTTAATACTCCAGATGGAATTATTTGTTGACACTGATATTAGTGAGAAATGGGGAGTACCACTGAATGATTTATTAGTAAATGTGCAGAACTCATCTGAGAAGAAAAATAAACACAGGTGAGCAATAAATCTAGACTATGGCTGTCAAACTATGGTGTGTGTACACGTGGATTAAAAACACATGGCTTTTTTTTGACAAAAAGAAAATGCATTCCTGATTATGTATTTTTTTTAAATGTGTGGTGTAAATCATCTCCTATAAGGGTTCTTTCAGGAAGGGATTAGTTGGAAGATAAATAAGGAAGAAGATACTCCTTAAATCCTGCTTGACATAACATTTTAATTCTTGGCTGTGATACTGATTTTCTCTGATTGCTGACCAATTTGTCTGACCTTGTCCCTGCCATTATTTGCAAATGATGAAATCCTTGTGAATAAAACTGTTCATGAACTAGCAAGCAATAAATGTGACTATAGGATATCAATTTTTAAAAAATTATTATCAGAATAAAATCCACACTAAGTTGCAACAACCAAAACACGTGAAGAAAAATGGAAAAAAGTAAAGCTGTTAGCATATTTTTACTTATTTATATACAAAGACTCAAAAAATTGTAATGGGGATCTTAAATGTAAGCAGGCAGAAGTAGATTAAGTGAAAAATAGGATATGGTACTTAAAAATCAGGTTTAAGAAAAACAAAGCAAGATGGAATACCTCCTTAAAAAATATTTTCATAAACACGATATCTGGCTTAAGCAATGAAGGTCCCTGGAGAGACTATAAATGGTGTTTCCACTGTGAAATCAGATTTATGAAGGCACATGCTGATAAAACACACAGGGAGACAGTGAGGTTTCTGAGCTGACACACCTACCTAGCCTTCATGTCTTCCTTCTTTTATTCGCCCACTCATTCATCTCAATTATCAAAGCATTTGGGGGGAAAATTACTCCCTAAGCAATATAGTGGGACATAAAGAAAATGATTCTCAGAATAGAGAGAACTACAGCACCCAAGCCCTGGATAGGAGTTTCAGTGTAAGGGTTATTTTGAGGTGGTGCAGGTCAAAGTCACTCAAATTGTATTATAACTTGCCAAGGGGCATGTGTCAGGGCAAGTGGGGCTCCAATGAACTCAAAGTGGAACATGAGATGAAAGAGGCAGGACATTTAACAGAGATGAAAGGAAAGAATTCCCAGTCTCCTCTTCATCATGGTGAAGTTTCATATAGTGATTCCAGGACTTAACATATATTTATTTAGTGTCTTATTTAAGGAGCCTACAACCAGGTAGGGGGAATAAACATTCCAACAAATAACTGTTATACACGTGATCATTGTACCAGAAAAGGGTCCAAGAACCCAGAAAGCTGTCCTTCAGAAATGGAAAGATAAACACTTTTCCAGAGCAGCAAAAGCAAAAAGAGTTCATCACCACTAGACCAGCCTTACAAGAAATGTGAAAGGGACAGCTTTCAGCTGAAACGAAAGGGTGCTAATTCATCATTAATGGGAACACATATGAAAGTGTAAATCTCACTGGTAAATGTAAATATATGGTAAAATTCAAAATAATCTAATGTTATAAAGGTGATGGGTTAATCAGTTATAAAACTAGTATGAAGGTTAGAAGACTATTCAAATAATGATAACTACAATAATTTACTGGAATCACAAGATAAAAATATGCAAATTGTGATATCTAAAGCATAAAAGTTTTCATGGTGGTGAGGGAGTAAAAATGTAGAGCTTTAGAATATGTTCAAACTTAAGTTGTTATCAAGTTAAAACAGACTGTTATAAACTGTTTTATGTAACCCTCATGGTAACCACCTATTCTAGGTACACACACAAAAAAAGAAACAAAATTGAAATATACCACTACAGAAAAGCATCAAATAACAAAGGAAGAGAAAAAGAAAGAGAGGACTACAAAACAGTTAGGAAACAATCAATGATAGAGAAATAAGCATATATGTATAAATAGTTTAAATGTAAGTGGACTAAATCCTTCAATCAAAAGACAGAGTGGATGAATGGATTAAAAAAATCCATCTTTGGATTTTTGTTGCCAACAAGAGACTCATTTCAGATATAAGGACACAGACTGAAAGTGAAGGGAAAGAAAAAGATCTTACAAGCAATTAGAAAACAAAAGAAAGCTGGGGTAGCTATACTTCTATCAGATAAAACAGACTTAGAGACAAAGAAGGTTATTATGTAATAATAAAGGGTCAATCCACCAAAAGGATATTACATTTGTAAATATATAGGCACATGACATAGGAGCATATAAATATAGAAGGCATATATTAACAGATCTAAAGAGAGAAATAAATAATACAATAAGTAAGGGACTTTAATATGCCACTTACATCAATCAACAGATCATCCAGACAGAGAAATCGATAAAGAAACAATGACCTTAAATGACACATTAGGCCAGACAGACTACACACACACACACACACACACACACACACAGAGAAAGAGAGAGAGAGAGAGAGAGAGAGAGAGAGAGAGAGAGAGAGAGAGAACATTCCATCCAAAAGCAACAGAACACAAACTCTTTTCAGTACACAAGAACATTCCCAGGCTAGATTAGCTGTTAGGTCACAAAATAAACCTTAATAAATTTAAGAAGACTGAAATCATATCAAGCATCTCACAGTGGTATAAAACCAGAAATCAATTATAAAACAAAAATTCACAAATATGTGGATATTCACAAATATAAATATATAAATGTTTTTATATATTTATAAATACATAAATGTTTTTATATATTTATAAATATAAATATAATAATAAATATAAATATAAAATGAAAATTCACAAATATGTTCTCTTGAACCATGAATCAAAGAAGAAATCAAAAGGGAGCACAGAAAATAACTTGAGACAAACAGTGAAAATGCAACATACCAAAACTTATGGGATGTAGTAAAAGCAGTTCTAAAAGGGAAGTTCGTAGAGCTAAATGCCTACCTACATCAAGACAAGAAAGATCTCAAATAAATACCCAACCTTTGTACTTCAAGGAACTGTAAATAGAAGAAATGAAACCCAAAGTAAGCAGAATGAAGAACTTAACAAAGATCAGTCTTGGGGGGGGTGGGGGGGTAATTTACAAGACAGTAGCTACAGTTGGTAATAGTGTGTTACATATTTGAAAGTTGCTAAGCTAAGAGATCTTAAAGTTCTCATTATAAGACAAAGGACTGTGCAGTGATAGATGTTGACGTATTATCAAAGCATATGTGTCAATGTCAATATAGGCATAAGAGTATCTGGAAAGATATGCTCCAAGCAGTCAGCAGTGGAGATTAACATCAGGGAAAAGGGAGGGAGAGGGAGAGGGAAAGTGAGTGGGGGAGGGGGAAAGGGAGGGAAAGGGGAGGGAAAGGGGAGGGGAAAGGGGAGGGGGAAAGGGGAGGGGGAAAGGGGGAGGGGGAAGGGGAGGGGAAAGGAGGGAGAGGTAGAGACTCTTTTGTCTTAGATGCCTACAAAAGTCTGTATTGCTAAAATTTAAAAACAAATTATTTTCATAACTAAAATAAAGCAATATTTTAATAAGTTTTGATTTCTAGGTCCATAATTTATTTAGTTAACTGACTAGGTAAAAGCAACAGAATGAAAGCTGTAGGTACCTGGACCTTTTAACTGGCTTCCCTGAAAGAGCACATAAAATCTGGTTTTCATGCCAGTCAGGCGCCATCCCTCCTGTGCACCAGGGGGAATTTATTCGGGATGTGAGTTGACAGATTTTACTTGCTTGCACTGAAGCATTTGGTTTTGATTAGACTCCAACTTAAATATTTACTTTATATTTACAAAATAACAAGACATGAAAGTATACTCTGGAAATTAAAATGCATATTCTTGAGCAGAGAGGGGGAGGATTATAACACAATTAGGAGTACAATCACTGGGTTTAAAAATACAGAGCAACTTGGTTGCATTAAAACCCCATATACCAGTTCCCTAACTCTGGAGAAAATCACAGCCAAAGCTTTTCCTAATAAGTACAGAGTAGGTTTCTAATCTAGTTCTATTATTATAGAAGACAAATTAAACTTTTTTTGGTAAAGGATTAAGTGAAGATACACAATTACACTGAGAGGATAATGTAATACTCCTTAATGACAATACATAAGCAACATAGAAAATAAAGGACAGCCACCGAATGGCTTCAGCTTCAAGCCCTTTTGTAGTTTGCTTTCTCATGAGAAATGCCTACATAGGCACAGGTAAGTAGGCAACAAAAAGAATTACGTGGATGATTTGAGGAAATCAATATTTTGGCCTGACTGGTCTAGAAATGGGTCTCCCAACCTCACACAATTATTGTGATAATCGTCTCTGTTCCCTGCTTTCTCTCTCCACTTCACTGGCAGGGACCATCTACACATAGATGAGAATGGATCATGATGTGACCTTTATAGTGACTGTTGCTCTTTAGAAAGCTCGTTGGCCAGTGTCCCCATGGGCCCTTTTGCCTACGTGGCACAGTTTCATACCCATGTGTGGATGGGTCATGGTTTGATTATTTGTGAAAGCATGCCAGGATTTTCCCTGTTTTTCTCTGCTAGTGTTTCATAACTAACAAAACATGAACTATTTTGGTACCAAGATGCCTTGTTTCTGCATAAAGAGCTTACTTTTTAGTTGGGTTTTTCTCACTGAATTTAATACAGAAATGATGTAGGAATAGAGACCCTTGGAAAATATGAAAGCTCATGGTTGGTGATTATCCTACGTGTGTCATTCAGAGTTCTCTTCTGGAAACCTTGTATTCTGATATTTTGCCCTGGCATATCCTCACCTGGCATATCTTCACTTGGTGTTGTTGCTCTACCATTTTTGATGAAATGGAAAGTAACCACTCTTGAATATTGTAACATGGACTATGTGATGATTTGGCAAACTTTAAATTTATAAGAATTAGAAGATATTCAGAAAGTGCTTATGATGTCATGAAATTAAGAATTTCAAAGAATATCATCTGTAAAATTATTTTGAAGAAGCCTAGACAATAAACTCAAACGTGGATAAGGTGTTATATATTCACCTTAAAACATAAAGCTTCAAACCTCCCAGTGTTCAGAGAAAAATGGCTGTTTCACACTGAATAATCTCACAGTGCACCATAATTTTCTCATAACAAAAGAGAACTCTCAGAGATATTTGCCTTCCCACAGTCCTGGCCTTTGGCTTTTGTTTCCAATCACAAAGATGAAGAAAATAATTGAAGAGGCTATTAAATCAGTAATCTGTAGAAATTCCTGTCTCCATTGAAACTTGCTTTGCAAGTGACATTTAAAATTCCAAAATTGTTTAGGCAGGTATGGGACAAAGTTGTTTTTACATGTCAAGGGGGGTCCGTCTTGCAATACACTTGAAAAGAATAATGAAATTGTATTAAACACCAATTTAAAAAATAGATTCAAACTGGTGGAGAGTTTTCTACCATGAAACTAATTGTACCAAATGCAAAACAACTCTCCTCCATGAACAAATTAATGAGTCCCAAGTCTTTCTGCAATGAAATACATGCTTGAGTAAAACTCACAGTTAAGATAACTCCTTTGAGATCTCCATTATCTTTTATATTCCCAAACTCCTAATTTAGACATTAATTTCAGGGTATATACAAATTTATAGAAGATGGTGTTCTTTTTCATTCTAGTAGTGACTTTGATGACCTCCCTCACCCCCAAAACAACTTACCACATAGTTCTTCTGTGTCAAGATTGCTGAAAAGAAAAAAAGAATTGTTACTTTGGTAATATTTAAGTTTTTAAATAGTTAAGTACAGTTATTCCCTAATCTATATTACTATAATAATAGTGGATAAGTAGTTATGGTATTTTTCTTGTAAATTCTACATTGTTTATTTATTTATTTATTTATTTATTTTATTTACTTCTAGGAGAGAGAGAGAGAGAGAGAGAGAGACAGCGTGAGCAGGGGAGGGTCAGAGAGAGAGGGAGTCACAGACTGAAACAGACTTCAGGCTCTGAGCTGGCAGTCAGCACAGAGTCTGACGCGGGGCTCGAACCCACGAACCGCGAGATCATGACCTAAGCGAAAGTCGGACGCTTAACCGACTAAGCCACCCAGGCGCCCCATTGTAAATTCTACATTGTTTAAATAGTCAGTTGTATTAACAATGATTATATCAGATTCCAACTTTGAACAAGTAATTCTTGGGGTCTGTGTTTTCCCTAGTGTCATGCTGGGGGGTACTCCATACTGGTGAAGAGTTAGAGGCTCTGGAGCCAGAATGCCTGAGTTCAAATCCTGACTGGACCATTTACTATCCAGGGGACCCTGAGTACTTTGCATCCCTGGGTCTCAGTTCCTCAACCACAAGGTGGGAAGAGTACCCACTGTTTCATATGAATGCAACAGGATGAGAATGGGTTAATCAATATAAAGCAATTAAAAGAATAACCGGCACAAGATAAGCACTTAAAAAATGGTAGCTATCATGATTTCTGACTTGGTAGAGTGACTAGAATTTCCATTATCTAAATTCAATCTTGGAGGGAAGTTTGAGTCAATGCCTTCTTGGAATGATTTCTAAAACATAACAAAGAGTTACATGGCTTAATCTTTACATATAAACAACAGACACCTTTTATGAAGATAAATATGGAACAGCAAATGAAATATTCGCAGATATAATACATTCCTATCAGAATAGGGTTTTGACTGAGGAAAGCATGGTTAAGGAATGCAAGAAAGGTCCAAAATTAGGTAATAAATACAATACTACACTGTAACTTAAAAGAAAAACTCATATCAAATACTAGATGAGAAGTTAATAAAATTTTAATTTTAGAAAGTGCATTTAAAATTTTCTTAAGTTTATTCATTTATTTTGAGAAAGAGAGAGAAGGAGAGAGAGAATCCCAAGCAGGCTTTGCACGGTCAGCGCAGAGCCTGATGTGGGGCTCAAATTCACAAACTTGTGAGATCATGACCTGAGCCAAAACCAATGGCTAGATACTTAACCAAGTGAGTCACTCGGGCGCCCCATTAATTTTATCAAGTTTAAATGAAATTGAGGTAAAAGTAAGTCTCCTAAAGATGATAAAGACTTACTAAAAGTCAGCTGCAAACATCAATTAACTGAAAATCTTGTACTTCATACAACTGGCACAGGTCAAAGCTCAATGTAAATAACCATCACAATCCAGATGTCCTCCAAGTAGCAGTCAGGGTTGCTGGACACTGGGTCATTTTACCAGTCCCATTACTAACTGCAGTGTAATCTTAAATTCAGGATTCTATCCTCAGACACTGAATATTTGCTCTTGGATAAAGGACACCTCCTCCCTTAAGCAGATCTCTTTGTAAAGCAATATTTGACACCAGACAGAACATATGAAGTCTTCTGCAGAAGTTTTGGTGTAGGTTTCTGCTCATTCATTCATTTATCCCACAGGCATTCACCGCTACATGCCATGTGCTGTTCTGTCATAATCAATCAAGTGGCAACAGATCCTGAGAGGAGTATGTCCGGTCACTAGTCTCTAGCAACGGGATAGAGTTAAACTCAGAGTAAATAATTAAAGTGCAATAAAATTGCTGCTATGGGGGAAGTGGCTGACTACAAGTTTAGAAGGGACTACAGAGGATGAAATTTTGAGGTTAAATAGTAGAAAAGACAGACAAAGGAAGAACATTCCAGTGAGAAGAAACATTATTTGCAATAACAATTACAAATGCGAGGAGTAGTTTCTGTGGCTGCAACAAAGGTCATTACTGAAGAATGGGACCAAACAATGACAAAAACCTAGTAGGTTTCTATGTTCTCTTGCCAATTTGGAATAATAGAAGATTTTAAAGAAGGTGAGTGACATCATCAGATTTATACTTTAAGAAGCTCACAGACAGATGGGTTGAGGTTAGATAAAAAGAGGGTAAAAAGAGGCCAAGAGACCAATTTGGACACTATTACTAGAGGCTGGGTCAGCTGATCCCAGATTGGAGGGTACAACTCAAGTGGTGTGCAAGGCCATCCACTGGAGGCAAGAAGAAATACTTCAACATTATACACACACACACACACACACACACTTCTAAAACTTTTTATTTTGAAGAATTTCAAATTTTACAAAAAAAGCATCTTTCACCTAAACCCTCATCAGTTGTCAATATTTTATTTCCTTTGTCTTATCGCATTCTTTTTTCTCTGTATGTTTCTTGAAACCATTTCACTGTTCACTGAAGATATTCCTTTACCCATAAATACGTATTTTCTATCAACAAGGAAAAAACTTACATACACGTGAAGACATACCCATTCAATGCCATTATCAAATCCAATAGTTCTCAAATATTTGTATTTATATTTAACCTTATACCTTTTCATTTTTGTGTAGCTTTACAGTGTATTAATATTAATACAGTGGTGAATACATAGGATTCATAAGTCTTTATATATCAGGATTTCAAGCCAAAAAGCACTACCTAATATGGCATTCTGGAGGAGGGGGCAAAAAGAATAGACAGATGTGAAGGATTTTGAGCTAAACCATCAACACTTGGAATCCTACTGGATTCAGAACTCGATCACTTGGAAATTTTTAGTATCATTTCAAATATTTTGTTCATTAAAACACAGATCATCTCCTAACCTTATTGTTTTCACAGAACTTCAGACTTTCAAAGGACAATAAAGGTCACTTTTGTTTTTGTATTTTCTTCAAAATAGTTCACAGGTTCATAATGAGATTTATTTTTCATTTCAAAGGAATAAAGAGCCCAATCCATTAGGAAAATTAAATTATGTATAATATATCATAAAACATAGTTCAGAGTAATTTGTATGACATGAGTTGTGCTTGTTCCTTAATAAAAGGCTATGTTCACAAAGTACTATAGTGCTCATTTCCTCAAATATCCCTTTAGCTCTTTCTTTGCTAGATTGTTTATAGTGGGTAATAAAGCACAGTTCTTCTTTTTAAATTTTATTTATTTTGAGAGAGACAGAGTGCGACCTGGGGAGGGGCAGAGAGAGAGGGAGAAGCTTAAGCAGGCTCTGTACTGTCAGCACAGAGCTCCATGCAGGCTCGAACTCATGAACTGAACTGTGAGGTCATGACCTGAGCCAAAATTAAGAGTCAGATGCTTAACCGACTGAGCCACCGAGGTGCTGCCGGTTCTTTTTTATAGTAGATTTACAGTGTGTGAATTCTATAGAATTGATTTCTTCCAGGATATCTCCAGCCTGTAGTAACTCGGGATTGTAAAGGAACATTAAGCTATAGAGAAGCCTAGGTGATATCTAATGGCATGGGATAGTGCTCCGTTTCTTTTCATGTTTATAGAAAGAAAACCTATAATCTTTTAGCTATGCCATCATTTTTTTTAAATAAAGCTAAACGGAAAGAATAAATGCTAGTTACACTGTCAACATTCTTATCGAAACAGAACCAGAGGGAGTGTTACTATCAGAATGCATTCTCAGCTAGATGCCAAAGAGCAGTAAAGAACAAACATATTCATTGCAGCCTGACTGACAACTGTGGGGGGAAAATGGAAACAAAATAAATGTTCATTAGCTGAATAACTAAGTAAATTGCATATCATTATATAATCATTAAAATGTATCTACAGAGTTGTCAATAGCTTGAAAAACACTTATGTTTAGAAGCCATGTAAAAATGTGAAACCAGATATAAATGGTATATATAGAATCAAAAAAAAATGTGAGTTGGGAAAAAGTGAAGAAGAATATTAACAGCAGATCACATTGCTTCTGGATGCTAGGACTTTGGGGTTTTTTTGTGTTTTTTTTTTTTATAGCTTTCCAAACCTTATCTTCTCATTACAAGGTTTCGCTTATAATGGAAAAAGTATACTTTGTGATAAAAATAGAGTGAATCAGGAAAACATGTTAGGCATAAAAGGTAAAATTCATATTATTCTGCCCACATTATTTAACTTATGAATCTACTTGGTATAAATTATATATCTGTCGGTTTGGATTTGCCACTCAATTTTCCAGAAAGCACCACTCAGACACTCCAAGAATAACAAGGATACAACATACACTGCACACCATTCATTCACAAGTCTTGGGGGCAGCAGAAGTGATTTTGATTTGATCTGTGCTGTGTACTCTTAAGTTCTGATGAACTAAACTGCTCTCCTAAGATGCATGTTTATTGTCAGGAAAATAGAAAATATTTGGGCAGTCCAGACTGATTCCTACCTGAGAATTCAGAATCTTTCTAACAGAACCTTTTATATGCCTGCTCTCAATTCTAGGGTCTACCTCAAAACAATCTTAGCTTCACATTAACATTCTTAGTCATTTCTGAAGTACTTTCTAACAGAGTTAGCTGCCTTTGCTGTATAAATAAGTGACTCTCTTACTGAAAAACCACATTTCTAAGCTCCTTCTTTGCTTCTGATTAGTCAAGATTTTTAGTTTCTTCCTCAATAGTAATATACTGTGGATCTTGGCAGGAATCTTTAAAGTCTAAATTCTAGCTCACCTTTAACTGAATTACCAGCCTGAACATCACCAGTACAAACAGGTTTCTCCTTCAACGGGCAAAAGAGTTTGCTAAACACTGCTAAGCTTCCTAATAACCTAAAGGGGTTAATTAATACTGGCCTTCAAAGAGGCCTCCTTCTAGAGAGGATTTGAGGCAAGGAGAATGTGACTCAATGAGCAACACACTTAGTTCCTCCCTGGTGGGAGCACTGCAGCGATCCCCACTTTAGGTTATCGGCAGACTAGCAGGCTGGCTAAGCAACAAATATGTTCAGCCATCACAGTGTTCATTTTACAAAAGAATATTATGATCTTCCAATTCACTAAGAAAGAGCTGAGCAGAATATCTATCATCATCAGAGCCATTGTGTTCAGCTAGTTCTCACATGCCAAACAAAAAGGCATTAATGAAAATCAACAGAAGCAATATCAGGAGATCTGAGTAATAAAGGACCTGACCTTGCAAACAATGCTGTGATAGTTTTCAATTCCATGATGTATGCCTGTGCTTGATCATGCAAGAGTCCCTGCCCCACCAGAGGGACAGGGCAGATTGTGAGACAGACCAGAGCCCAGAATGGGACATGGCTCCTGGGAGAGATGAGGTGCTACGGATATAAACTGAACTGAGGTGAGCGTGCTCGGCTGAGAGACCTCCACCTGGAGGACTGCAGTGACAGTGACAGAATGGTGACAGAATGAGGCCCCAAGGGAGATGAGGAGCAGATTCTATTCAGATATCCTCCAGGCAGGGGCAAGTTACTTTAGTCACCAGACCCCTGACTCTAGCATGAATGCAGGGCCTTGCTTGCAGAAGAACAGCAATACAACATGGTTACTGAATAGGGGCTTGGACTCTGCAATGAAACCAGATAGAAATGGAGATTGTTTTTAAACATTAAAATTTTTTTTCTAGCGTAAAATGATTTCCATGATCAGGATGACACACGCATTCATCATTTCACATAATTACCATCTTTTTAAAGATGGGTTCTTATAATCAAGGCAAATACTCAGTTGTCAGAAGCAAGACAATAAGTAAGGCCAGGCTATCAATATGGTATGACATGACATGGCATTTCAGGACACTGAGTTAACACTTGTAAGAGCTCTGTAAATCTCTTCTGCTGAAGGCCACCGTTGTTCCTAGAGCTGAGAGTGAGTCAGACTCTGTGATTACAGGTGACATGATCCCAAAGATATGGAGATGAGGGCTACAGAGTGTTGTGGCAGGCAGCATTCGGCATGCAGCTGGCTCAAAGTGTGGACTTAGAGTATATAGTGATCATAACAGACTTTGGATTTGGGTGTCCTCTATAGGAGGAATTTATAGGAGGCACCACAAGCAAGAGTCTGAACCCTGCTAATACCAGGGCCGATTAAGGACAGACTATTTTCACACATGAACACAATGTCTCATATGAAAGCCAAAAATGGGATTGGAAAATCATGGGTTTTCCAGTCAAAAGTTAATCATTTACTCATCCAAGATATATTAAACATTTGCCATGTGCTTCATACTGGGTTGGCCTGTGTCCTCCAAGATCTGTTCAAGTTTTAAACCCCATACCTATGCATATGGTCTTGTTTAGAAATAGGATCCTTGCAGATCCAAGTTAAGATGAGGCCATGTTGAGTCAGGGATGGCCTTGATCCAGTGATGGGATCTGTAGAAGGGAAGGGAGGTTTGGATTCAGAGACAACAGGGAGGCAGAGACTGGCGTGAAGCTGCAGAAGTCAAGAATCCCAATGACTTCCAGTAGCTACCAACTAGAAGCTGGAGAAGTAAGGAAGAATACCCCCCTGAGCCTTCAGAAAAAGCACAGCCCTTGATTAGACTTCTCGGTTCCAGAATAAATATGATACTTGAGGTCACCCAGTCAGTGGTACTTTGTCACAACAGCCCTAGGAAGCTAATACATGTTGTACTACTCACTGTGGGATATTCAAAGGTCAAACACACAAAATAACACCACCTTTTTGTTTCTGTCATTTTAGTAACCCTTGCGCATGTAGTGAACTGAATAGCTAGTTCAAAAGTTCTTACTAAAAGTTGTTACTATGTATTAGATGAACAGAAGTTTAGGAATTCCAAATGAAAGCTTACAGTACCATTAAGAGTCAAATATGGGGGAAAATAAAAATAATAAATTTTTAAAAAGACAAGAATCCAAAGTAAAATAGCAACAACATACATGGAGTACGTGGCATAAACCAGGTGCTCACTGTTGAGAGCTTCACCTGGTGGGTCTCACTTCCTACAACTCTGATCTCACCACCCCCATTGCAAAAGGAGGTGACTAGGTCTTAGGTGAAGTTAAGCAACTTGTCTGAAGTGACACCTCTATTGAGCGGCAGGGCCAGGATCCAATCCCAGGTATGTTTGACTCAAGAATGCTCTTAACCATTCTGGACTCAGGAATCGATGTTTGGAGTCATCAGCACATGCGGTACTTAAAACCAGAGCAACAGTCAGAGTCCATAGTGTTTGTAGTTGGAACCATGTACAAACTTTCTTTCAGACTCTTCGATCTAAACACCATGTCATCACACCTACCAAAGGTGAGGATACTGGGCTCTCCAATTTGCTCTTCCTCCACTGAACCCTGAAGTCACACAAGGGCAGGTACTTTATCCCACTTACTGTATAACAAATGTGAAAAACAGGAACTGACACAAGGCATGGATTAACGATTAGTACTTTTTGAACTGAATCCTAGAGATGACCCTAATTTAAGACTCCAGTACAGAATAATTCCATTTATGATGCAGGAAAAAAATTAAAAACCTGGAAATATCACTAACCAAGGATGTGAAAGATTGCTTCCCTGAAATCTATAAGACATTGATAAAAGAAACTGAAGACGCAAATAATAGCAAGATAGTCTGTGCTCCTGGATTGGAAGAATATTAATGTGTCCATACTATCCAAAGCAATCTATAGATTCAATGCAGTCCCTATCAAAATTCCAACAGCATTTTTCAGAAGAAGGAAAATAATCCTAAAATGTGTAGGGACTCACCAAAGACCCCAAATAACAATCTTGTGAAGGAAGAGCAAGGCTGGAGACATCATGTTCCCTGATTTCAAACTTGGTATGTTACAATCGATGATAATCAAGACACAATGTTATTATGCATCTATGGAACAGATTAGAGAGCCTAGAAATAAACCCACCAATTACAAATGACAATTGATGATCAATTTATGTCAAAGATGCCAAGAATACACAATAAGGAAAAGAGTGTCTTTAATAAATGGTGCTGGGAAATGTGGAAAGTCACATGCAAAGAATGAAACTGGGCCCCCAACTTATACCATATACAAAATTGAGCTCAAATTGATTAGGCTTAAATTTAACATGGAAATTGAATACTTACATGTAAGGCCTTAAACAATAAAATTCCTTGAAGAAAATATAGGAGAACCACCTGACAGTTTTTTGGATGCGACACCCAAAAAGGCAAGGCAACAAAAGCAAAAACAAACAAGTGGGACTTATTAAACAAAAAGCTTCTGGGGCACCTGGGTGGCTCAGCCAGTTAAGCATCTGACTTTGGCTCAGGTTACAATCTCACAGTTTGGGAGCTCAAGCCCCACATCGGGCTCTGTGCTGACAGCTCAAGAGCCTGGAGCTTGCTTTGGATTCTGGGTCTCCCTCTCTCTCTGCCCCTCCCCTGCTCGTGCTCGGTCTCTCTCCCTCACATAAATAAACATTAAAAAAAACCTTTTTCGCAGCAAAGGAAACTATTAACAAAATGAAAAGACAACCTATGGAATGGGAGAAACTATTTGCTAATTGTAAATCCAATAAGGGGTTAATATCCAAAACATATACAGAACTCCTATAACTCAATAACTAAAAACAAATCTCATTGAAAAATTGCCAGAAGACTTGAATAGACACTTTTCAAGATATGCAAATGAGCAACAGATGTGTGACAAGGTGCTCAACATTACTAATTATCAGGAAAATGCAAATCAAAACCACAGAGATCACACCTTATACCTGTCAGAATGGCTAGCATCCGAAAGATAATAAGTAACAAGTGTTGGTGAGAGAACAGAAAAGAGGGAATTTTCACGCACAATGGGTGAGAATGCAAACTGGTACAGCACTATGGAGAACAGTAAGGAGGGTCCTAAGAAAATGAACAATAAAACTACCCCATGATATAGCAATCCCACTTCTGGGTATTTACATGAAGAAAACAAAAACACTAGACGAAAAGGTATCTGCACATTGCAGTATTCTTTACAATAGCCAAGACATGGAAACAACCTAAGCACCCATAGACAGATGAGTGAATAAAGAAGTTGTGAGTCACACACATGAGTTATCCAGCCATGAAGAAAGGAATCCTGACATTTGGGAAGACACAGATGGACCCTGAAGGCATTATGGCACGTGATATAAGATAAAGAAAAATACCATATACAAAATACTGAAAAGGAGCCTAAATAGGATGACTGAAGATAACCAGGTAATACTGGGGTCTCAGAAGTCAGTAAGAGAGTTCCAAGAGTTCTCTAGAATGAAGATGAACCAGTACAGTTCAAATTTAATGAGGAATCTGAGGCACAGGTATAGAAAAAAAAGCAGACATCTAATTGGTTCGCATCCATGTCTGTTTTCTAGTTTAGAGGTTTCTAAATCTAGCTGAGCATCTGAACCACCTGGAGAAAATTTTTTACGTAGATTTTCAGGCATAACATTGAGAGATTACACTTCAAAAATGAAAGATGTGTTCAAGAGTCTCTTCTTTAAAATGTTGCCACGGTGACTTTAGTAAACAGCCTTTACCTTTAACACTATTTCTCAAATCAAATTAGATATTTCTTAGTAATGAAACAGTCTCCAAAGAATATCTGCTGCACTGTAAATGGTAGCTTAAATTTATTACAATTATATACTCCATGTTAATAGCATAAGGTCAGTAATTATACCAACGTAATATCCTCTCTTTACTTACTTCTGGCTCCTCAGAAGCCCAATTTCCATTTGGTAGCAGACAGAACCTGCTTAAACACAAGGTCAGTCTCCAAATAAAAATAGTATATTTGACCCTGCTCTCTTGTAAGCCTGACGCGATGGCTAGTAGAGACAATTGACTTTAGTAAAAATTCTCCTGAGACATGTGAAGGTCCCCTCCAGAACTTACTATTCGCGTAACTTCAGTGTAGCAGTTGCTGATAATAGTGCTCACTTTCATCTTTAGTCCTGTCTTCTCACTCAAAGTTCATTCTGACTTCTGTGATTACCTTTTGGGCTTTTCCAGTAGGCGGGGCTCCGTAAGATTCTTACGTGTCCGTAAGAATCACGCAGAGGGCTTGTTAAACGCAGACAGCTGAGCCCCATGCCCAGAGATGTTCTATTAAGAGGAGGGGCCCATGAGTTTGCATTTCTCTCGACCTTCCAGGGGATGCTGCTGCGGCTACAGGTTCCAGACTGTAGTGTGAGTAGCACTAACTGAACCTGAGAGCAGCTTCTTGTCTTGGTCTACTTTTTTTTTTTTTTTTTTTTTTTTTGAGAGACAGAGAGAGAGCATGAGTGGGAGGCGGGCAGAGAGAGGGGGGGGACAGAGGATCCAAAGCAGGCTCTGCATGGATGGCAGAAAGCCCGATGTGGGGCTCGAACCCATGAACCGTGAGACCATGACCTGAGCCGAAGTGGGACACTTAACTGACCTAGTCACCCAGGTGCCTCTTTCTTGGTCTACTTTTGATTGAGACTTTCTACAGCCCTCACCTCATGAGCCACAAGCACCCTCTGTCAGCTGGTAGCTGGCCCTGCCTCACCTGTACTAGCTTGTTCACAGCATGTGATGGAGAGTCCTCTCTAATTACTTGGGGCATTTGTGAATACATTGCCTTCGGAACCTATCATTCGAGGATTTACACAAGAAGTGAAGTCAGTTTTCTCCAAGGCTCTGATTTTGAACAGATTTTCTGTACACAAATACTGTTAAAAATTGCACCTTACATCCAGATGGCCAACAGACACATGAAATGGTGCTAAGTGTCCTGTATCATCAGGGAAATACAAATCAAAACCACACTGAGATACCACCTCATGCCAGTCAGGGTGGCTAAAATGAACAAATCAGGAGACTAGATACTTGTGAGGAGGTAGAGAAATGGGCACCCTCCTACACTGTTGGTGAGAATGTAAAGTGGTGCAGCCCCTCTGGAAAACAGTGTGGAGGTTCCTCAGGAAACTAACAATAGAACTCCCCTATGACCCAGCAATAGCACTGCGAGGAATTTACCCAAGGGATACAGAAATGCTGATGCATAGGAGCACATGTACCCCAATGTTCATAGCAGTGCTCTCAACAATAGCCAAAACATGGGAAGAGCCTAAATATCCATCAACTGACGCATGGATCAAGAAGATGTGGTTTATCTGTACGATGGAATACTACATGGCAATGAGAAACAATGAAATCTGGCTATTTGTAGCAACGTGGATGGAACTTGAGGGTGTTATGCTAAGTGAAATAAGTCAGGCAGAGAAGGACAGATACCATATGTTTTCACTCATATGTGGAACAGGAGAAAATTAACAGAGGACCATGGGGGAGGGGGAAGGGAAAAATAGTTGAGAGAGAGGAAGGCAAACCGTAAGAGACTCTTAGATACTGAGAACAAACTGAGGGTTGATGGGGGCTGGGGGAGAGGGGAAAAGGGGTGATGGGCATGAAGGAGGGCACTTGTTGGGATGAGCGCTAGGTGTTATATGGAAACCAACTTGACAAAAAACTAACAAGAAAGAAAAAACCCTTATGAGCAAAAAGTAAAAAAAAATGCATCTTGAATGTTATGTCAGGTATAAAAGTTGCATACGGGGAGAGTATAATGGATCTATGTTTTACACAGATTCTTTTGCAAACATAATTCATATGTGGGGGGGGGGACCCACTTTGAGTTTACAGTTGTATCAATTGAGGAAATATTGGAGAGGAGGCTCAGGGAAAAGTAATAAAAATTTACCAGACATGGTTTTCATCATACTGTGATTTATAATTGCCAAAGCATAAAATAAGTGCAAGCAGTTGCTGTGGCTTTAACATTATACTCTTAACTGTTAGAGAATTTTGAGCTCTAATTGGCTGACATCCATATCTTCCAGAACTTTGAAAAGCTGTCCCATGCCTCTTATCTTCAGAGGAATATGGATATGCGACTTCCCACCACTCCAATTCCTTATTCCGTTTTCTCTCACTGCTCCCTCTCCATTGCTCAACACCAAGCCCCACCCTCTGTTGCCCCCATCAGGGCTGCTGGTATCTGTCGGAGAGTTCTTTCCTTTGATTTTTCGGTCTCCATTCTTTTTTCTTCCACCTCCTTCCATTTCTCATACCAATTAGTTTTGACATTGAAAAGATTAGCCTTTATAAGGCAGTAGCCATCTCTTGCTTGTTCTGCTCATCTCTCCCATTCTTCTCTACCATCACCCCCATCTCCCAAGAACCTGCCATCAACTACATGTTTCTGGTGGGCTGTCGATCTGCCCTACTCAACCCAATCCATTTGATCACATGCATGTGCAAGAAAATACTCTCTTCTCCTTGGCTGTGATGAATGGCCCCCTGTCAAGCACACTGTACAAATGGGGCTGTTTAGAGTACTCCTTTGGGATTGTATGTATGGGACAGCTCTGGAGGAGCTAAGGTAATACGACAGAGCCTTCCACTACCTAAAGCCACTCACCCGCCTCACCACATGGCAGAATCTTATCTGTGGTAGGATGGACCATGACAATCCTGAGAGAGAAACAACTGGAGAGAGACGTAGGAGATGAACGTAGGAGAGACGTAGGAAGTGGGACAGAATGAATGGATAAATAAAAGCAATGTCCCCAAGTCCCCAAGAATCCCTGTGACAAGCTTTACACCATCCCCTGGTCATGGAATCAATGAATTCTCACTCTCCCTCTTTCTTAATCTAGTCTGAGTTTAGTTTCTGTCCTATCTGGCTGAAAAAAAGCCGAGAGCTCATAACCAATGACAGCACTTCTTTTCTACCAAAGGAAAAATTAATCTTCCCTGCACACGGGACAAAATATGGGACTTTAGCGGGCTCGGCTGTGTCTGCTCCTGTGTGGGGTGAAACCCTGCCCTGCCTCCTCCCACCTAGAGTCTTATATAGTTTTCTCCACTTGGAACTCTTTCAGGAACCTCACATTCTCCAGAGTGGTATTTCTCAAACTCTCTGTGGGGAAGGATGAGAGTTTTAAATTTTCATTTTGTGCCAGAGTGATAGTTTTGTCAAAACCTATAAAAATGAATTACTAGATCATGTGCTTGGATATCATAGCAATGTCAAAATGCTATAAAAGTTTCGAAATACTGTCAGGGCGTCTGGGAGGCTCAGTCGGTTAAGAATCTGACTTCACCTCAGGTCATGATCTCGCAGTTTGTGGGTTCAAGTCCCGTGTCAGGCTCTGTGCTGACAGCCAGCTCAGCGCTTGGAGCCTGTTTCAGATTCTGTGTCTCCCTCTCTCTCTGACCCTCCCCTGCTCATGCTGTCTCTCATTCTCTCTCTCTCAGAAATAAATTAAAAAACAATAAAAAAAAGTTTCTAAATACTGTCAAGTTTTCTTCATATCTCATCATGGACAAGTAACAGCTGGTGGGCCACTGTCAGTTTGCGGCCTGCACTTTGAGAAGCACCAATAGAGATAGCTGGTATAGTGTGACTGGCTTCAATGCCTCTACTTTAATTTTCAGAATTTATTTCTAGGAAGCGTGTTTTATATAGAAACATCAGCACAAAGTGAAATAAAACCTGGAATCTGCTTCTGTTTCTGTCACAAATAAGTTAGGTCTCTACTGCCTAATTTCTTAAAATAATTGGGTTTGAGAAAAGCCTGATTTTAGCTAAAAAAAAAAGAATCTATGGCTCTAAATTCTAAAGGACTTTCAAATAACATCAAGAAGGTATTAAACATGTTAGTACTCTCCCATCTCCTTATTTATTACTTAATAAAATTTCTATAGAAAGTGTTCTGTTTTGGCATCATATAAAATGGCTTTGTGAATAAGGGGTTTCACAAAATGTGTAAGTCTGAGAAAACATGGACACAGATTTTGTAAATATAAAGCATCAGAAGATTGCCATAATTTAAGAAAGTCTGATATGACCAGGAATGTCTAAATCTTTTCAAAAGATGAAAAGAACCAAGAAATAAAAATGTTACTTTGAAGAGTAGAAAAAATATGGTTTTGGACATGTTTAAACCTTTCTTTTTATATGATAGAAATTTTTTGTGCATATTTCTGAATCTGGTGTCCATCAGAAAATGCTTGATCCTTCTTCCTAGTATTTCTAAAATTCAGTCTTTTTGGCCTCAAATATTGCTTTGCCTTTCAGAATTCAATCTTTGTCATCATGCAAACAGTATAAGAAAGGCCAGTAGAAACATTCCAGGAAATAGTTCAATCTAGTGAAGAAAGACAGCTATCAGAGTAAGAAATGAATTCTTCCTCTTTTTTTCTTCTTAAAATCAGTACTGTTTTCACAAAAATTCATTCAAGTGCTTGACGTGTGTATGAGGGGAAAATCAATTCTTCTGGGACTTATGTATGTTTTTAGAAAGGACATAAGTTGCAAAAAGTAAGCACTATATTATATTTAAAAATGCAAGATGTTAATTGTAAGTGAAAGAGGAGAGAGGCTGTCATGTGGCATCAAGGTATATGGTATCTATTCCAACATTTTCATGTACTGTTATCAAGTTTCTGATGTTCTAAGTTTTGTATGTGAGTTGGGGAAGGAGAAGTAAGAAGAATACTTTATAACAACATTTTGGACTTTGCATGCACTTTCTATCTCCAATATCCAATAGAATCCATTCTATTCCAGCTATTAATCTATCCACTCAAAAACTGCATTAGCTATTTTATATTTTTAAAAAATTGTTTATTTATTTTGAGAGACAGAGCAGAGGAGGGGCAAAGACAGATGGAGAGAGAGAATCCCAGGTAGGCTCCCTGCTATCAGCAGGCAGCCTGATATGTGACTTGAACTCATGAACCATGAGATCATGACCTGAGCCAAGAGTTGGATGCTTAACCGAGTGAGCCACCCAGGTGCTCCGATCTTATATTTCAAAAAAATCACTCCCAAAGAAAAAAACATATAAATTCAACCATAAACAAATACAAATGCCTACATACATATGCTGATGAATATTTCCTTCCATGCCCTGCATATTCCCCTTCAGGACCAATATGTGAACCTACCTCATTGGTTTGTTTCATAAGATGCCTCATTTTACTGAGATTTCCAAAACTCAATTTTGCAAGCTTACCTCAAGCATCACTGGTGCAAGTGAAATCTTCATCTTCCTCATCATACATATGGTGCACCTGTTTGTCATACACACGATGTACCTGTTTGTCATACATATGGTGTACCTGTTTGTTAGAGCAGGTGATAATCTATGACATGGTGTAACAGTCCAAAGGTAAAACAGCAGCTCCAGTGACAACTGCTCCCCTCCCATGTCCTCCCCTAGCTGTACAAGTTCACTTCTAAGGGGGGCATCTACTATTTCCAATGTCCTGTGTATCTTTCCAATAATATCCTTACACATACTAACCAATTCATGCATATATATTTTCTTTTTTTTTAATCAAAAAGTAGCAGACTCTACAGGCCATTTTATACTTGCTTGATTTACTGGAGAATATATCTTGTACGTCTTTTCTTATCTATATATGTCTCAATCTTCAGTAGCTACATACTTTTCTACCAAATGAAAATACCACAATTTATGGATAGAGCCCCTATTCAAGGAGTCTAACCATTAAGACAGGCTACCTCCAAACTAACTGAGAGACCATTTATATAGAAAGATATACCACATCGGTTTGTTCTTCTCTGACTATTCCTCCCAAGTCTTGGCAATTCTCTTTGCAATTCATTGTTATGAGACAAGTTCTGTTCTCGGTGGGCCAGTTTCAGGCTTCACACTTAGGCTGGCATCTATTGTGAGGTGGCATCCTGTAGTGGCTGGAATCAGGAGATCTGAGCTTGTGCCTGGCTCTACCCTTTACTAGATGTATGACCTTAGGCAAGTTCCATTTCTAGGCTAGATTCCCTTCATGTGTAATTAGGAATGATAATTATTATACCTTTCTCAAAGGATTACTTGTGAAGACTGTATAACCTAACATATGTAATGCCTTTAGCCCAGTGCCTGACACATAAATAGTATCCCCCAAAGTGGTACCTCTCATTCCTAGGGACATTTAGATTAATTCTGCTTCAGCCAGACAAAGGGGTGAGAAGTTCTTATTTATTTACCATGTGACAGCATTCCCTTTACTATTAACCACATGGCACTGATTACCTTTTATTAGGGGAAAATGGTACATATTGCAAGACCTAGGGTCTCTTATTTCCAAGTTTTGATTTATATTATGGCAAAAGGAAGAGAATAAATACATAAGATTCTCTTTAGTATTTTATCCTTCCCAATGTCAGACAAATTCTGCACGCTTTCTTCTTTGCCAGGAGTTCAAATGGGGAAGGGAAAGGTGGAGCCGTGTGTCATTCCTGCCAGTCACCTTAGATTATACTGAAGGAGACAAGTTCCTGTTAACACAGCCTGCCTTGTAGATGAACCTCTGCATGACAGTCCCTCCTAAGATCAGAAAAGGGGACATTGAGGGGAGTGTCTTCAGTTCTCCTTAGACAACGGAAACAGTTCCAACAGAGACTTCGTCATCACAGAAATCTGAGGAGCCAGTGTGCTAAAACCTGATTGTTACCGAATGTTAATAAAAGGATCCACAGAAGCCCTTATTCAGTAAGTCGAGTACTGAGTCTTTTACTCTAAAGGATATAGGATAAAGTCTAGATATAGAAGAAATCTATTAATTAGTGTGAGACCTAAAAGGAAGAAAAAGATGATCTCTAATGATCTCTAATATAAAAAATTCTCCCACAGAGTCCCAAGGCTTAACTTCCCTCACACCACCCTTACAGTAGTAGATATATTCCTCTTCCGTAAACTTTGTTCCTTGTTTCCCCTGAACCCGGAAAGACCCCTTCCTTCCTCCCACCCTCTCAGACTGTCACGTCGAGCCCCTTCAATGCTGGGTGTGTCTTCCATCTTCTTCACGATGCTATTTCTGTCTACACTAGACCTTCTTTACTTCCACTCTCCTGACCCCTCAGCTGTGATTCTTAGCCTTTTCTGCAACATTGACCTCACTGGGAATGTGATTAAGAGCAAGAATCTTCTCTCTCCATTTATTCACCTGAAAGCTGCATATATACATATACACAAAAACTAATTTGGTAGTTTGAGAACCCCCCAAGCCTATCCTTGAAATCCTAGGTTCCATAACTTTTCTCTCCAAACCCACCAACTTGGTACTGCCCTGTATTACCATTTAGCTGATAAACAGAACAGTACGTAATCTCCCTCCTAGGTTAGTAAACTCTTGAGCGCTTATTAGTATCATTCTCAGTGTTCTATAAATATCTCTTAAATATAGGTGCCTCCCAGGAGGTAGGGGTGCACCAGGAAAAGCAATAAGCTATCATGCGATTTCCAACTCTGACTGCCCATTAGAATCTCCTGAAAAGCTTTAAAAATACTGATACCAAGCCCTTGTGCCCAGAGTTCTTACCTAACTGGTCTTAGGTATAGTCTTGGCCTAGTGATTTTTTAAAAAGCTCTCAAGTCATTCTAATAAGCAGGCAAAATTGAGAACCGCTGATGGGTAGTAATAGTGAAATTTCTTCAGACTCCTGGAGTTAGAACTGAATTCTCTTACTTTGAAGCTGCATGATCTTAGCCAGGTTACGTATTTGCTATTAGGCTCATTTTCCTCAACCAGAAAGTGAAGACATGGTAAATTTATAGCCTTGCATGTTGTTCTAAGGATTAAAGCAGATAAACAATGAAAGAGCTGACAGTGTTAGACAAACAGCACTCAGTAAATATCAGCTGCTACTGTTACTTAAAATGACAAATGCACACGTGACAGATAGTACAGCACACACATCACAACCCAGGCCTAAGTGCCTCGCCCTCTTAGAAACAGCACTGGTGACTCCCGCTTAACTACCAGTAACCTCCTTCTAGCCACTATTTTCAGGAAGTTTACTCCATTTTCTTGTGCAATAGCTCAGCTATTGCAGATTCTGGGTGTGCCACTAGAAGCAGCAAAGAGTCTCAATGGAAATAGTGAAAGGAACTCGGGCAGGTATATAAATGACATAAACCTGGTTTCCCTGAGTCAGCATTCTTGACTTCCTGGTACTACCAAATGCACCTGACCAAGTATAATTATTGAGCACATGCAGACTACTACCTTCATAGCACTCTCCTAGATTCCTGAAGAATTTTCCTACATTAAAAAAAAATTTTTTAAAGGGGGGGTGCCTGGGTGGCTTAGTCAGTTAAGCTGCTGACTTCAGCTCAGGTCATGATCTCATGGTTTGTGAGCTCAAGCCCTGCATCAGGCCCTGTGTTGACAGCTCAGAGCCTGGAGCCTGCTTCTGATTCTGTGTCTCCCTCTCTCCCTGCCTCTTCCCTACTCACACTCTGTCTGTCTGTCTGTCTGTCTGTCTGCCTCTCTCTCTCTCTCTTTCTCAAAAAAGAATTTTCCTGTGGGAGATTGGCTTCAGGGATGACAATTACCTTGGCAATACTTTTGTGCAATAATCATCCATGTATAACTATGTCTTTCACAGGTTCAAATGGTACTATCTGTATTTTAGGATTATTGCAAATTTGAAAAGGTAAAGAAATGATATATTAAATATAAGTTTATCATTAGGAAAAATTGTGATCTTTGTTTCATTTGGATGAATACTAGTTTCCTTTTTTTTAAATCAAGGATTTTTAAATTTTTATTTCATTTTTTTTTTAAAGTAGACTCTATGCTCAACATGGGGCTTGAACTCATGACCCCTGAGATCAAGCATTGCATGCTCTGTCTGAGCCAGCCAGGCACCCTGAATACTAGTTTCTGAATGTCTTTCCATAATGATGAAACTGAGAAGATAAAATCGAGCAAGGATTTAAATTTTCTAAAAATTAAAAGCTAAAAACCAAATACTCTAAGAAGTATCAGTGAGGTCCCACAGATAGAAGAGCAAGGCATAGGCAAATTGATCCATCTCAGCCTCAGTTTCTTCTATTTAAAATGGGCACAGCCAAGTTAGGGATGGGTGGGAAAACATATTATGATGAGAAAATTCACACTTTGAAACAACAATGTTCTGGGGACACCTGGGTGGCTGTCAGTTAAGTGTCTGACTTTGGCTCACATCATGATCTTGTAGTTTGTGATTTTGAGTCCCATGTTGGGCTCTATGCTGACAGCTTAGAGCCTAGAGCCTGCTTCGGATTCTGTGTCTTCCTCTCTCTCTCTGTTTCTTCCCCACTCAGGCTCTGTCTCTCTCTCAAAAATAAATAAACATTAAAAAAATATTTCTGAAGCCACAATATTCTGGTTTGACTCCCTGATCCACGCTTTCCATGTTGTATGATCCTGGTAAGTTACTGAACTTTTCACAGCCATGATAGATGGCAGTAATTTAAAAGAAGGTTAACAGCATAAAATGTTTAGAACAGTGTTTAGCGCAGAGTAGGAATTTGGCAGATGTTAGTTTGCACTCTTCCTGACAGACATTCATCTATGGTGAAACTAGGTATTTGCTCACAATGAGTGAACAAGTAGAGTATCAGGCAGAGACTTTTACTGACCTATTTCTCCAAAATACTCCCTCTTCCTGCAAGAAAACTAGAAACAATAACAAAAGTATATTATTTTAACTTAGTGAAAGTGACACTGAATCCTGTGTACCTGGGAAATAAGAATATAAACACGATTTTTAAAATGAGAATGATTTCAGTGGAAAAAACCAGACCTGAACCCTACTAATAAGATATAAAAAGAATACTGAAACCCCAGATCTCCTGTTCCCTAAAGGCTGGGGTCTTTCCTCTGAGCTGTTCAGTAAAGCGTACTTTGTGATTTTGATGGTGTTACCTATCTGTCAGCAATCTATATGCATGACAAATAATCTTTACATGATTCATTTTCCTCTTCTCTCCACGGTTCATGATCTGTTCTTGGCTGCCGGCACCCAGGCCTCTGTGACATTACACCAGAACCCCTCAAGTCTAAATCTTTCTCCACTAATTTTATTGATTTTTTACATGACATGCTTTGGCAAAATGTGCTACTTTGCAAAAGGGACATTTTTATTTTACTGAAATGAATATCAAGGAACATTACTATTAGAGAAAATATTCTTCCCCTCCCAAGGCAACTTCATAATCATATTGAGTTAGTTTTGCATTCAAGGAAACAAGCCTTAAAATCAAACGAGTACCTGAAATGATAGTCTTTTCCTTTCCCACTTTATTTACATGTTTTTTTCCTATCCCTCTAATTTCTCTTTTGTGTCATTCCATTTTTTATCTTCCTCTCTCTCTTCCTTTCTGACAGCTAGAAGAGGTAATTCCAATGATGTGAAGTTGAGGAGTCCTCTGCTTGACAGGTGATATGCTTGCCCCTTATGATTTCTGGCATGTTAAATTAATTCTAGGCCATAGTCCATTCTAATTCCTTCTCATTCTGCTTTAGAGAGGTCAATGCAAAATAACATTATCACAAAACTAGAAATTATAACTACATACAATGATCAACTATGGTTGTTTTGTTAATAGTAAAGATAAGCAATACGGTTTAGCTAGGTTTATTCCTAGGTATCTTATGGTTTTTGATACAACTGGAAATGGGATCAATTCCTTGATTTCTCTTTCTGCTGTTTCATTATTGGTATATAGAAATGCAATTGATTTCTTTCTTTTATTTATTTAAGAAAAAATTTTAATGTTTGTTTATTTTTGAGAGAGAAAGAGAGAGAGAGTGCAAGAGCATGCATGAGCGTGGAAGGGGCAGAGAGAGAGAGAGAGGGAACACAGAATCCCAAGCAGGCTCCAGGCTCTGAGCTGTTAGCACAGGGCCCAACATGGGGCTCAAACCCATGAACTGTGAGATCATAACCTGAACTGAAGTCAGACAGTTAACTTACTGAGCCACCCAGATGTGACTGAATGCAACCAATTTCTGTATGTTGGTTTTATATCCTGCTACTTTGCTGAATTCACATAGCAGCTCTAGAAGTTTTCTTGTTAGGCATCTTTCAGGTTTTCCATGTAGAATATCAGGTCACCTGCAAAGAGTGAAAGTTTGACTCTACTTTGCCAATCTGTATGCCTTTTATTTCATTTTATTGTCTGACTGCTAAGACTAGGACTTCCAGTACTATGTTGAACAACAATGGTGAGAGTCAACATCCTTTTCCTCTTCCTGAACTTAGAGGGAAAGCACTCAGATCTTCCACATTGTGGATGATACTAGTTGTGAGCCTTCCATATATGGCCCTTTATGATGTTGAATTATGTTCCCTCTATCCTTACTTTCTTAAGGGATTTTAGCAACAAAGAATGCTATATTTTGTCAAACATTATTTCAGCATCTATTGAAAGGATCATATGGTTCTTATCCTTTCTTTTATTACTGTGGTATATCATGTTGGTTGATTTGTCAATACTGAGCTAGCCCTGCAGCCCAGAAATAAATCCTACTTGATCATGGTGAATAATTCTTTCACTGTACTGTTAAATTCAATTTTCTAGTGTCTTGTTGATAATTTTTGCATCCAGGTTCATCAGGGATATTGGCCTGTAAATCTCCTTTTTAGTGGGGTCTTTGCCTGGTTTTGGAATCAAGGTAATGCTGGCTTCATAGAATGGGTTTGGAAGCTTTACTTCCATTTCTATTTTTTTGGAACAGCTTGAGAATAATAGGTATTAACTCCACTTTAAATGTCTGGTAGAATGCTTCTGGAAAGCAATCTGGCGCAGGACTCCAGATCTGGATGTTCAAAACTATAGAAATCTTATGAAAAAAACTGAAGACACAAGAAATGGAAAAACATTCTATGCTCATGGCCTGGAAGAACAAATATTGTTAAAATGTCGATACTACTGAGAACAATCTACATATTCAGGTCAAACCCTAACAAAATAACACCAGCATTCTTCACAGAGCTGAAAAAAAACCCTAAAATTTGTATGGAACCAGAAAAAAAAAACAGAATAGTTAAAATATTGTTGAAAAGAACACCAAACCTGGAGGCATCACAATTCCAGAATTCAAGATGTATTAAAAGCTGTAATCGTCAAGACAGTATGGTACTGGCATAAAAACAGACACAGAGATCAATGGAACAGAATAGAGAACCCAGGAATGGACCCACAAATGTATGGCTAACTAGTCTCTGACAAAGCAGAGAAGAGTATTCAATGTAAAAAAACAAAACAAAACAATCTCTTCAGCAAACAGTGTAGGAAAACTGGACAGTGACATGCAGAATGAAAATGGAACACTTTCTTACACCATTACCCAAAAATAGGATGAAAGACCTAAATGTGAGACAGGAAACCGTGAAAATCCCAGAGGGGAAAACAGGCAACAACTTCTGTGACCTCAGTTGCAGCAACTTCTTACTTGGCATGTCTCCAGAGGCAAGGTAAATAAAGGCAAAAATTAACTATTGGGACCTCATCAAGATAAATGGCTTCCGCACGGGGAAGGAAACAACCATCGAAACTAAAAGACAACTGACAGAATGGGAGAAGATATTTGCAAATGACATATCAGATAAAGGATTGGTATCCAAAATCTATAAAGAACTTACCAAACTTGACATCCAAAAATCAAATAATCCAGTGAAGAAACAGGAAGACATGAATAGATACTTTTCCAAAGAAGACATCCAGATGGCGAATAGACACATGAAAAGATGTTCAACATCACTCATCATCAGAGAAATACAAATCAAAACCACAATGAGATAGCATCTCACACCTGTTAGAATGGCTAAACTTAACTCAGGAAACAGAGATGTTGGTGAGGATGTGGAGAAAGGGGAACTTTCTTGCACTGTTGGTGGGAGCGCAAGCTGGTGTAGCTATTGGGAAAATCAGTGTGGAGGTTCCTCAGAAAATTAAAAATTGAATTACCCTATAACCCAGCAACTGTATTACTGAGCATTTATCTAAAGGACACAAAAATGTTGATTTGAAGGGGTACATGCAACCCAATGTTTATAGCAGTGCTATCAACAATGCCCAAATTATGGAAAGAGCTCAAATGTCCATTGCCTGATGAATGTATAAAGAAGAAGTGGTAGATATATAGAATGGAATATTATTCAGTGATCAAAAAGAATGAAATCTTGCCATTTGCAACCACATGGATGGAATTAGAATATATTATGCTAAGTGAAGTAAGTCAGAGAAAGACAAATATCATACAATTTCACTCATATGTGGAATTTAAGAAACAAAACAGATGAACATAGGGGAAGGGATGGAGAAATAAAATAAAAATACAGAGGGAGGGAAACCACGAGAGACTCCTAAATACAGAGAACAAACGGAGAGTTGCTGGAAAGTTGTAGGGTGGTGGTGGGGGAGGTGGATGGGTTAAATATGTGATGGGCATTAAGGAGAGCACTTGTTGGGATGAGCACTGGGTGTCATATGTAAGTGATGAATCACTGGGCTCTACTCCTGAAACCAATACTACACTGTATGTTAACTAACTCAAATTTAAATACATAAATTTTTAAAAAGAAAATAAAACACAAACACCCTCTGCTCCAGCACCTTCTACTGCCTTTGCCACTTTTCATCATTAAACTACTCAAGTCTAAAATAAATACATAAATAGATAACACTGAAAATTTTTAAATAAAACCTGATTTTTAATCTGTCATAAAAAGAACTTTGAGAAATAGTCTAAATTATTCTGTTATTTTAAACTATAGGTCAATTCTAGTCTGGACAGTTTGGCATATAGTAAGCACTCTAATAATTATAGAATAAACCAGTAGAAAATAACATCAACTGAAAAAAAAATACCTGATTTTTGAATTGATGCAGTCTCATTATCAAAGGTGCTAAAAACAAAATTTTCTGTGCTAAATCTTTTGATATAAGACTTAAGACCAACCATAACCAGTTTCTTACAATAAGCTAACTATAAAACTGTTATTAAAGTATTTTTTGAGGCTTCGAGAACTATCACAGTTTCATCTAAATAGAGATGAAGCAAAGTTCATAGATTAAATCTATTATGACATAATTACTACAGTTTCCATTTTGATAACAATAAAATGTCTTATTTTCTTTCTTTATGAAGCATTAAGAGCAAGTGAGGGTCGCCTGGTGGCTCAACTGGTTAAGTGTCCAATTTGATTTTGGCTCAGGTCACAATCTCATGGTTTGTGGGACAGAGCCCTATGTCATGCTCCATGCTGACAGCGAAGAGCCTACTTGGGATTTTCTCTTCCTCTCTTTCTGCCCCTCTCCTGCTTGTGCTCTCTCACTCTCTCTCTCTCTCCCTCGAAATAAATAACCTAAAAAAAAAAGAGCAAGTGAAATTAAGTACTCCTGCAATTTCAACATTAAACCAAAAGCTATTTTGTTATAATAACAAGCCTAGGAAAGCATTAGGTATTGGTGCCTAAAATGTGGTTATCTATACCAATAACATGTTTCCCAAAATATACCTCTTAAAATGCAGGTTGGAAGGTACCTGGACTGGCTCAGTTGGTTAAGCATCCAACTTTAGCTCAGGTCATGATTTCACAGTTTCTGAGTTCAAACGCCGCATTGGGCTCTGTGCTGACAGCCCAGAGCCTGGAGCCTGCTTGGGATTCTGTGTCTCCCTCTCTCTCTCTCTCTGCCTATCTCCCTCTCACGTTTTCTCTCTCTCTCAAAAATAAATAAACATTAAACAAATTTTTTAAAAATGCAAGTTGGCAGGTAACTTTGGAGGAATCATTCCAGTTCTAACAGATTATCTTATGTAAGTTACATTAGAATCAAACACAGTCTCAGCTATGTTCAGTGTTGCATTATAGCTGGCATGAAAGTAACTAGGTATCATTTTGTGGTAATTAGGGATATGTCAGTTTTTGTTCACCTAGCCCAACTTAATCCTTGTTTCACAGAATTTAGGATGTACCAGGTGGCACTTCATTCTAGAAAACTCTCTGGTCTCCCAGCAACTCAAAGGAAGATAGAAGTGTTATACTGTTGGCTTTTAAAGATCACTCAGGGAAAATCTACTTTAAAATTAAAAACATAGATGACACTCAAAGAAGAAAAATCAACATGCTGTTTGAAGCAAAACAAAAAATTCCTCACTTTGAAAATTTTGCCCTACAACTTTTACCAGCCTAGAGTCTTTTCATTTGCATAAAGAAAAAAAAATGCAAATCTCAAGATAACCCAAAAAACCATCAAGTTAAGTGAAAACAGTTATACTTCAAAAGTTTTCTTGGTAACAAATATCACTTGAAAATTGCATAAGTTTTTTTTAATATTTTATTTATTTCTGAGATAGAGAGACAGAGAGAGAGTGTGAGCAGGGGAGGATCAGAGAGAGAGGAAGATACAGAATCTGAAGCAGGCTCCAGGCTCTGAGCTAGCTGTCAGCACAGAGCCTGATGCGGGGCTCGAACCCACTAACAGTAAGATCATGACGGGAGCCGAAGTCGGACGCTCAACTGACGGAGCCACCCAGGTGTCCCTGCATAAGTTTTTTTTTTTTTAAGTTTATTTTTTCAGAGACTAAGCACGCATCCACAGGGGAGGGGCAGAGAGAGAGGGAAAGAGAATCCCAAGCAGGCTCCCTGCTGTTGGCATGGAGCCTGATGCAGGGCTTGATCTCATGAACCATGAGATCATAGCCTGACTGAAATCAAAAGCTGGGCTCTTAAACAACTGAGCCACCTAGGTGCCTCTTACTTAAATATATGGTGCTGTACCTTCTGGCTTATAAGCAATTTTTTTCAATTAATGGAATTTATTATCTTTGACAAAATACTATATCAATGGACATGAACCAGGTGCCTGGTTTGCCGTTTTTTGTAAGACTGAAAAGAAACATCTGCAAAACTGAAAATAAGCTAATGAAGTAGCATACTCAAAGTTTCTAATTAATAACAGCTAAAATAAATAAATACGTTAAGTACTATAATTATGCATAGCAGGTATTTTACAAATATGAACCAAAGTCTCCCATCTGCCTGGGGCCCACAACATCTGCCTTTATTTCCTTCTACGATGAGGCTACGATTGTCTTAGAGAAGCAACGACGAGGCAGATCACAAACAAGAGAGGGTGCGAGAGCTCATTTCCTGTGTCAACTCGGTTGGGCCCCAGTACCCAGATATGTGCTCAAACATTATTATGCATGTTTCCATGAGGATGTTTTTGGATGATATTAACATTTAAACCAGTGATCTGTGAGTAAAACAGATTGTCCTTCATAATGTAGGTGGGCCTCATGCAATCAGCCAACGGCCTGGATAGAAAAAAAGATTGATCTCCCTCAAGCAAGACTAAATTCTCTAGCAGCTGACTTTTGATGTTGAACTACAGTCCTGGCTCTCCCTGGCTTTCCACCCTGCCAGCCTGCCTTGTAGATTTTGGACCCCGTGGTCCCCATCTTACATGAGCCAATTCCTTAAAATCAACCTCTTTGTATTTGAATGTATATCCTATGGACTCTCTCGAGAACCCTAAGACAAAAGGTCAGATTCTTGACTTTTGACTCAGGTTAAAAAAAAAAATTAGAAGAATACAACTTAATAACAGCTAAGCCTCCCCATCCCCCAACTAGATAAAAATTCCCTAGAACAGAGGAGGAAAATAGGGAGAAAGAAAGAGAAGTAAGATTCATATATCATCTTTCCTAAGAAGGTCATTTACTCTGTCTTCCCCTCAAGGTCAAGTCCTTGGGGGTGGAAGTGTGTCCTAAAGAAGTTTGAGATCTGTTAGTAGGGGGGCTCTGTGACTCAACTCCAGACAGGAATTTTGATCAGTATGATGGGAGCAGTAGATATAAATCTGCATGGCGGGTCTGGGCAGAAGGACCTGTGACAGCTTTACAGAACTGCCCGTATAGAGACTGGTTAGAACTATTTATTCCATGCTCATCAACCAGAACGGTGAGACATACTAAGTGACTGGACCCCAAGGACAGTTTCAACACTGAACTCAAAGATTTGTTTCATCTCAACAAGGGATCATCTGGATCTGGGGGCAGTGGAGATATGACACAGGGAGCCGGGAGACATGAAAAGTGCCAGGGGCTAAGAACAAGGGAATGTGCACAGGACCTGCCTGGACTCATGACCAAAGATTGGGTGGGAAGGAAGACACCACTGCAGGCACAGCATGGAGAGCTGTGGAGACAAACAGATGCCCCTCTTCTCTCATGATTTTGCACTAGGGGAGACCCTATACTCCTACACAAACCCCAGGAATGGGGGAGAGTGACCCTGTACTGATTGCGATTAAATTTCCACCATCCAGCAGAATGGAGGCTCGAAATAGAAATTAAACTAACTTATAGGGGAAAAAATTACAATAAAATATTTTTTAAAATAATAATAAAAAGGGGGCACCTGGGTGGCTCAATCGGTTAAGCGTCCAATTTCGGCTCAGGTCATGATCACACAGTTCGTGGGTTAGAGCTCCGCATTGGGCTCTGTGTTGACGGCTAGCCCAGAGCCTGGAGCCTGCTTCAGAATCTGTGTCTCCCTCTCTCTCTGCTCCTCTCTGGCTCATGTTCTATTTCTCTCTCTCTCAGAAATAAATAACATTAAAAAAAATTTAGGGAAAAAAATTATATATCCCATTTCTCACCTGAGTTTCTGGTCTGCTATACCCGTTAAGACAGGAGGCAGCACAGAATAGAAGGAAGGGTTCTAGAGACATGGGTTCTAGCCCAAGTTGAGTCAGTCATAGTTTTGGGAAGTCATTTATCTTCTCTGAACTCTTGTTTCCTCAAACATAAGATGAAAGAGTTAGACTAGGGTGTCCGTGAAGAAGCCAGGTTTTCCTTTTCCTTGACATACATTGTTAGGGATCTAAAAGCACGAAAAGAAACATCCTGTTCGGAGGAAGTACTTCTGTCTAAAAACTATGCTAGATTTTGTATTTGCACAGTTTCTAGCCGATAGCGAGTGTGTGATACATATCTGAGTGAGATAAAACAAATCTTTGAGTTCAGTGTTGAAACTGCCCTTGGGGTCCAGTCACTTAGTATGTCTCACTGTTCTGGCTGATGAGCATGGAATAAATAGTTCTAACCACAGGCGACTGGGTCAGTGAAAAGCCACCAAATTCATTTCTCTGCTACACGCTAAAATAAAATATTAAAGATTTTCCACTCATGACCCTGTAAATCATAGCTACTTCAGAAATTAAAGTAAAAGGGGCACCTCGGTGGCTCAGTCAGTTGCTTAAACGTCCAGCTCTTGATTTCGGCTCAGGTCATGATCTTGCAGTTCCTGAGATCAAGCCCCTCAGTGGGCTCTGTGTTTCTCTCAAAATAAATAAACATTAAAAAAATATATACAGAGGTACATAAAGAGATTCTACCCTCCTTCCTTTGCTAGGGCAAATGTTACTTATAAACCTCTTGGATATGAAGGGGAAAAGAAAACCAGTAGTAATCCATCTATTCAGCCAAAGGAATGATTCTGGAAGGGGCACAAAACCGTGAACTTCACATGCTGCTCTCTACCTTCATCTGCCATGTTCTCAGGCAGCTTGCCTAGCACTTACAATCCCGTTACCATTAGCCCTGTCTTGAAAGTCCTTAGCAATTTAACTTGAGTAAAGTTCTTAAAACACACACCATAAAAACCATGCATAATGTCCTGAGATCCACTGAGAAAGACAATAAAGGAAAACTCCCCTGGCCATCTAAATGTCCGCATTGTTCGACACTGCAGCTCTACAGAAAATGTCTGTGCTAGAAAGCCTCTAAGTGTGGTTAAAAGCTCGAGTCACGCACAGCGCAGAGCCAGACAGTCCAGGACTCACTCGAAGAGCAAAGAGCTGTACCAGACAAGCTGTTCCAGCCCACATAAAACAAATAGCAAACAGCCACCAGGAAGCCCACCCACACAGCGGTGCCTTGGAGAGTCCGCTGACGATTTGCGTCTGCAGACAGCTTCTACAGTGTGAGATGCAGCTTACAGTCCTCCTACCCAGCACTTGTCTTTAAGGGGGGAGAAACAATGGAAAAATTCAGAAAGCAGTAACTTCCATCTATTTACTAGGCATATAGATTTGTACTTGATATAATTTCAAGCCCGAGGATGAAAGGTAACTTTAAGATCACCTTTTGAGGGGCGCCTGGGTGGCTCAGTCTGTTAAGCGTCGACTTCAGCTCAGGTCATGATCTCACGGTTCGTGGCTTCGAGCCCCGCATCGGACTCTGTGCTGAAGGCTAGCTCAGAGCCGGGAGCATGCTTCAGATTCTGTGTCTCCCTCTCTCTCTGACCCTCCCCTGCTCATGCTATCTTTATCTATCTCTCTCTCAAAAATAAATAAAATATTTAAAAAAAAAAAAAGATCACCTTTTGAGGAGGCTCCCTGTGACCTATCTGGTGGAATTTTCCAGAGTCTACTTTTGCAATGCATGGAGTCCTGGCTTGTCCCACATTAACTCTCAGGCCTGAGCTACCTCTGGAGTACCCTTTTCTAACAATTCCTTCCGGGATCCAGACTGTTTTCCTTTCATTCTGAGCCACCACCACCCCCATTATCCATCGGTTCTTCTCTCTCAAGCCAAACCCAGTATGCTCAGCTCCAGCCCTCCACGCTGTCTTAGGCAACAAGTCCCCACGTCACTGTCACTGCTGTGACACTTAAACACTAGGAGAGAGGGGAGGCAAGGCCCCTAACAGGGCGGCGTTTCCTATCTTCCCTTCCTTGGGGTAACCCAGAGACTTGCACAGCCTCCAATACTCTCCTGTTATTACTGAAGGCAAGGCTCTCTGACCCTCACATATCGTCATACTGTGCTCATCTCCATTTTTCAAAGGAAGCCCATTTTTCAAGCTACTGTTGCTTCCCGAAGACATGATTAGGAAAAAAGCAGTTTCTGTCAACTGGAGTTCACATTTCTAAGGCTCTTCAGAAAGAGAGATTTTAATCTCCAAGGGCCCTCTGCCCAGGATAGGTCATTTCTACGCACATTTCCCAATCAACCACTTCGACTACCCAGTCATTAAATTGATAGCTTTGTCACAAGTATTTTTGTTCTTCCACGGTAACACCTCTTGAAATATCAGATTTCTATTCACGGAGGCCACCGGTGCCCCTGCCCTCACCGAAGAGTCAGGACGGTGGGCAGAGAACTACCTGAATGGGGCAGCTTCCCAGCCACCGTTGCCTTCCCGGCCTCGAACCCAAAGGCAGCAATGAGCAATGAATGTGCCTCTCGTAGTTCCGCACTCACAAGCACTACTAACCCAAGTCAAATAAACTTCTCGTATTTATGTGGCACCTTCTTGGTTGCCAGACTAAACTGCTTTTTAACATTTGTTTCATGAGTTTTCACGGTTTCCTGCCAGAAAATATTATTAGCGCCACCTAATATTCAAACATAGTAAAACACTGAAAAGTTTGCTTGGCCAAGGCCTTCAGAAACAGAGTGAAGATTACCACTCTGCCAGACGCCAGTCAGTGTGTCAAGCATGATTCCACAGGCCGCTGTACAGAGTAATGGCGAAGAGCCAGACTTCCCAGGCTTACTTTCTACTCTCTGTGTGTCTTGGGGAAAATTACTCAGTCTCTGTGTTTCAGCACCCTCATGCGAAATGGGCTCAATCATGGTTTGTTGTGAAGATTAAATAAGATAATGATGGAAAGTTGTTTTTTTTTTTTTTAATTTTAGAGAGAGAATGAACACATGTGAGCAGGGGTAGGTGAGAGGGGCAGAGTGGGGGGTAAGAGAGAGACAGGAGCAAGAGACAGAAGAAGAAAGGGAATCTTAAGCAGGCTCCATGCTCCCTGCTGAACGTGGAGCCCAGTGTAGGGCTTGAACCCACAACCCTAGGATCATGACCCGAGCCAAAATTAAGAGTCAGATGCTCACCTGACTGAGGTACAGGTGCCCCAATAATGTAAAATTCTTAAAACAGGATCTGATACATAAACTTTAACCATTATTATTGCTCTATCAGGTTACTGGTTATCCAACATCTTTCTAGATCAGAAAGATTTAAACCTACTCAAAGACAAGTTTTCAAAATGATGATTCAGATAAACATTTTTTCCAAGGATAGCCAAAGTAGCCTCTTAATTGGGCTTTCTGTCTCCAGATTTGTCACCTCCCAACAATCCTCTTCATTTTGGGGAGAGCCATCTTTCTAAATCAAAAAACTAGTCCAGTCACTTCCATGTTTAAGACCCTTGTGTGGCTCCACACTGACCTGAGGGTAGAAATCCGAATGCCCCGCAGGCTCATAAGCCTTGCACAGTGGACCTGTTCCTCTTGTCCTCCTCCCCAGAACATTCTTAAACTCCAGCAGACTGCAAGCCTTTCAGTTCCTCCAACACGCCACCCTCCCTCTCACCTAAAGCTTCCCCATATGCCGTTCTCTTTGGCTGAAACTTTTATCGTCTCCATCTCCACTCAAATCCACACGTCTTCTTGATAGTAGCTCATCACGCACTTAAAAGTCATTTTCAAGAGATCTTGACTGTAGACTGGGTGAGTCCCCACCCCTAACTCTAAAGCAGTTGTATTTCCCTGTCATAATTAATCAAGTTACCATCTTTCTACATCCCTGGCTAAACTATAAATCTCTCATTCACCACCATATCCCCAGCACCTAGCACAATGCAGTAAACACTAACATTTGTTGAAAGAATGGTAAATTCAGTTTGTATGGGCAGGACAGAGGATTAGTCACAGGTTGACCTCAAAGTTTCACTTATTAGCCTCTTTCTCTTCCTAATCTCTAGGATCCTCTTCCCTGGAATTCCCAAGAAACTTCAGTGGGTTTTTGTGGTAGCCTGTTACAATATTCAAGCTTTTTTTTTTTTTTTATGTCAAGGCTGATTTTTTTCATAAAAAGCTGGGGGGTTGATTTAGAAGTTAAGAGGAAGGGTGAGTCTTGTGTAGTAGTGCTTTGCTGTTTTGACACACAACACTAAATGTGTGATACAATGTATTCTCCCTCCCTACCAAATTTAAAATACGTAGTATCTATAGCATTTTATATTAAATTTCCAGGGATTCATGTTATCAGGTTAAGAAATCTTATGGTGAAGACTTTACATAACAAAGGACAGAGATTTCCTGTGTAATCTAGGACTGTGAATGGGGGATTTTTGTCATGGGCTTTAAAATCTACATTACTTTCTTTACCCTAAAGAATAGTTCCACTCAAATACAGTGAGATTAATTTTTCATACATTCGTATCATGCTCTTTTCACTGGACTATGTTCCCCTGAATATACTCTATATTAAAGACAAAACCCCTTTGAGTTTTCATGAATCAGCAGTTAGCTCCATGGAGAAAAAAAGATTTTGAAACATAAAATATAAAGGGCAAGAATCCAGGATTAGGAATTCAAAGTAGAAGCAGAAATGCAAAGGCAATTAAAATAAACAGCAACACAAAAATTCAAAGAGTTGAGACCTCTTACAAGTCATTCTAATTTAAGTGACTAGTATAGACATCATCCTTCAACTTCAAGTTTAGAGATAGATCAGTCCAAGAGAGTGACAGAGGGAGAGACTGTAAAAGAGAGCAAAAGAAACTAGATGAAGAAAGAAGCTCAGAGACAGTGCACCCAATTCTGTTACATAAGCAGGGATAAATGACTAATTTCATGGAAGCTGCAAACTCAACTGGAGTAACAGTTGTCAAGTTCAAATCCGAATTTTCACTTGGCAACTATACATGGTAAGAGAGAGGCTCTTTGTGCCAATCTCAAGTATATATTCATTTCAATCTGATGGCAGTGAGGATGGGAAGTGGAGGGAAAATTATGTATGCAAATAATTGAAATCCTATGGTTTTCCACATGTAGATTTCTAATTATTCTAAAAGCAATCTGTTTTCATTAAAAACAGATTCACAGAAAACTTTAAAAATTAAACCATTAAACTCATTAGTGAATGAGTCAAGAACAATAATGTTCAGCTGATACCCATGCTCCACTTTCCTCCTATTATAGTTTGAGTTCACTGCTAAAAGCTTTTGCTAGTTAGTCTATTTTTACCCACTGTGAAACCCTTAAGAACAGAAAAGAGGGATGCTTGGGTGGCTCAGTCAGTTAAGCTACCAACTTCAGCTCAGGTCATGATCTCACGGTTTGTGGGTTTGAGCCCTGCGTTGGGCTCTGTGCTGACGGCCAGCTCAGAGCCTGGAGCTTGATTTGGATTCTGTATCTCCCTCTTTCTTTGGCCTTTCCCTTCTCTCTCTCTCTCTCTCTCTCTCCCTCAGAAATAAATAAAACATTAAAAAAATAAAACATTAAAAAAAAAGAACAGAAAAGAGAAGGGGCGCCTGCGTGGCTTAGTCGATTAAGCATCCGACACTTGATTTTGGCTCAGGTCATGATTTCAATCCCCACATCAGGCTCTGTGCTGAGTGTGGAGACTACTTAGGATTCTCTCTCTCCCTCTCCCTCTCTCTCTCTTTCTTTGCCCCTCCTCCCCTCAATAAATACATAAACTTTAAAATAAACAGAAAAGAATATAATATTCTATATAGTAGGAGCTCCTTTTAAAGTAGGGAATCTTTTTGTTTTATATATAAATGCAGATCCACTAAATATACAGGGACAAAGGGAAATTCTTAATTTGAACATGTTTTCTATCTGCTAATATAAATAATCCACATTCATGTTTTAAAATTACATTTCATGGCTTTTAGTTTGTGGGAGTACAGAACTACTTTAGAAGAGAAATACCTTTCAATAATTTAATTGAGAGTCCAAAGCCAGACTTATTATTTACTCTATTCTCCACAAAAAGAGTCAGTTATTATTTGACAGGATCCGTCAGTAGCATCGTCCTTTCTATTGTCAGTTCAGCCAGGATCTAAACTCTAGATATCACCAACAATGTGCCTTTCTATGCTTTTCTTACAACTAATCAATATGCCCCATTCCTGGAAGAATCAGTCAACTAATCAAGTAGTTATTGAGTATATTGGAACAATTACTGGAAATAGTAGAAAACCATATTCTTGCCTGAAAGGATTGTATGATTAAGACTTGGAGACAAAATTAACATGTTCATGAAACAATTAGCAAAAAATAACAGAAGATCTATAATTAAATGGTACCCTATGAAAGCATAAACTGCAATTAGAGAAATTTGGAGAAAGAAGACAATCAGGAAAGAAGAAAAGGTTAGTAAATACATCTTAACAATAATAATCATGATTACGATTCAATGGCAGGTGTTTATGTATTGTTGCTAAACTTTGCAAAATGAGTTTTTACCTTGGCTCTATTTTACAGCCAATAATATTAAGGTTCAATAAAGAGCAATGGTCATCCATAGTACTCACTGCTAAATAGTGAGGAAGGATTTAAGACCAACCTTGACCAGTTCCTGAGTTCTTTCCACACTACAATATTGCTTTTATGGAGCTGGGTGGACCTTGATGGCTAGAAAACTTTACTAGGCAGAGGAGAGGGGCAGGGCTATTCAGGCAAAGTGCCTAGTCTGAGATATGGGGAAGCAGGAATCTATCCCTCCTCACTGAGTTCATAACGTATATTAGAAACTGTGCTGGGTCTGGGAATCCATGGAAAGCAAAACAGTCATGACTTCTGCCTTCATGTAGTTTAGAGCAGGGAGGGCAGCATTAACCAAATAAATGCAGAACAAACATAAAATTGTAGTTTATGTAAGTGCTTCAGAGAAGAGATACACACTGCAAGCAGAAAGCAGAATGAGAAATCTAACTTAATAAGAAAGGGCAGGGCAGGCTTTCAAGAGGTATATAGATATGTATATGATTATTTAAATCTGAAAAAAGATACAGAAGACCACAGGTTCAGCGGTAGAGATTGGTGATTGGGGTAAGATAAGCATGGGTAGTGGGAAAGGAAAATAAATCAAAGAAAACAGCTTACTGTAATTAAAGCAGAATGCACACAGTAGAAGTATGGTAACCAAATGCTATTGGTAGTTAAGTCAAGGTGGTGAAATTTCAGGTATTTTTATGCTCTTTCTTATGATTTCTGTATTATTTGAATTCTTTTTTTACAGTAAGTATATGGTATTTATATAATTATTATAGGGCAAAATATCTTCCTTAAGAGCTCTTAAAAAATTCATTTCAAAAGGAAGCTATCACTTTCAGGCTATTTCTAATCTATACTTATTTCAAAGATTCTGAAACCTGGGAACATCACAGAGAAAAAATTGCAAATACTCCACCAAACTGACCATTTTGAGAACAATGTAGTTGTAAAAGAGAGAAAGCTTGTATTTAGCTAGGGGTAGTGACTTTAAGGAGAATTAGATGGATTCATAAGATAAATGAGCTGGGAGGGGGAAAAAAGACAGAATTGGTTGGTACATTGCAGGATGGGGGTGGGGGGGGAGGAAACTATCCATGAAGTAGCATCATGTAATTTTAAAAGATTAGGATTAATATTTTACTGATTTGATTTCATCCATTTGGTGGATATTGGTGAAGTCAGAAAGAACACTGCATTTATATGAATAAATAATTCATTTAGAGTCCTTAGGAATCAACTTTTGAGTAGTAATCGATTTTACTTTACCACCAGCAACTGTATTATGGCCGATGTGAAGTAACTTGAGTAAAAATTTAAAAAGGATTCACATTCTTTATTGGGAGGAAGAGATGACAACCAGAAAAGACCTCTCTAGATAAGATTAAAATATATGATGATCTGAAACAGCTTGAAAGCAGAAGTCTTTACCACAAATGATTGAAGGAAACGGTAAAACTCTGAGTGCTCTGAAGAACAATGGAGAAAATGAGGCAAATGTAAAGTGATGGAGTGGAGGGCGGTAACGAACTAAGTCCAAAGTAGCAGATGAATTTCAGATATAAAGGCAGGGTGGAGGGAGGGAAAATGTGCAAGGAATGGAAATAATGTCCACAAGGAAAAGAATAACATCTCTACATTGTGGTGACTCCCACACTGTAAAAATCCTACATAATGATTATGAAAAGGGAAGAGATTAAGGCAGCAATTAAGGCAATTACCTCTATACCGTACATCCAAATATATTCTGCTGCAGAGAATGAAGCACCTCTTCATCAAAAGGAAAATACCTGAAAGTGATTTTTAAAATTTGCTTTGGGATATTTTTATGTATTTTTTAATTTGAAAAAAGAGAGAGAGAGAGAGAGAAAGGGAACGTGAGAGAGGGAGAGGGGCAGAGGGGGGAGAGAGAGAGAGAATCTTCAGCAAACTCCATGCTCGGCATGAAGCCTGGCATGGGCCTCAGTTTCCAGACTATGAGATCATGACCTGAGCTGAAATCAAGAGTCAGATACCTAACCAACTGAGCCACCCAAGCACCTCTGGAATATTTTGATCTCAGACAAGACAAAACAAATAGTTGAAAATCTGAAAATTTACTGAAGCGGCATGATAATGAGCTGGAGTTTGGTTTTTAGTCACCCCTGGGATAATCCTGGCCCCTTACATAATGTATCCGTATAACCTTGGGTGAGTTACTCAAATTTCTACATCAGATTCCTTAACTGTAGGTGGTGAAGAGGAATAATACCTTTTTATACGGCTTTTGTGAAGATTAAATAAGATGATGCGAGTAAGTGCCTGGCACACAGTCAATAAATGTACTTTTTTTATTCCATTGAAAATTAAACATATTTTTTAGAAATTATATGTGAACTGCCTTGACACAAAATTTGGCTTGTCTACCATCTCTGTCAGAGAAAATTGAGACCAATTTTTTTTAGAAGTTGTAACTAAAGAGAATCCATTTCTACATCACTTGAAAAAAATCTCCTTAAAATTCTCTCCTTTATAAATCCTCCGAACTATGCTAATTATCTTAATTATAAAGTAGATTTGTTGAGTCCTCACTTTTCCCCCAGGAAAGAATCCTGAGCTCAATCAACATTGCAGATTGTGGAATGGCCTGATTTAGGAGGAAGTGCTAGTAGTGTCAAGGAAATGCCGTCACAGGAAAGTAAACAATTTTAAAAGGAATTCACAGGAAGAAGCCTGTCTTTTTCTCCCCATATCTTTATGAGCTAGAGATGTTCAAAGAAAGTAAACAGGTTTCAGAGATGATTGAAGTGAAAGGCATATCTGAACAACAGGTGAATAATAAGTAAATTTGATGGCCACAGGTTAGTGCTAATGGCCAAATGAAATCAATAATTGGAGACCCGGTTATACATTAGAGTGAGGTCTAGTAAGATTGTAAGACTTCTGTTTTCGGTCTCTGAAAAATGTGGCACAAAATGTCCCTGTAAAGAATATAATCAGATAATGTTTCTTTTAGCCATGTTCATAGTTCCAATTATTAAATTCTTAAGAAGTAAGAATAACACAATATGTGAGAACTGCCCAGAGTATCCAAACTCAGTGGGTAACGATGGAGAAGGACTAAAAGAATAAAGAACGGGTGTCACCCACAAAGTCTGCCTAACTTTTGGAAGTCCCTGAAGAGAAAGAGGGGTCGGCAGGACCACACGGAGGGGAGACACAGCACTGCATGCATGCATGATTCTAGTAGTATTCGGGAGTACAGGAACACATGAACACTGGGAAGAGACACATCAAATGGTCAGGAAGGGAGCAGACATAGGGAACTACAACCCTGGCCCAGCAAGCCTGTTAAAAGAGACTTCTCTCTGGCTTCCATCTTTTTCCTTATACAGAACTTCAGATTTCCCTGAATGACCCCACACTCAATAGAAACTCTGGAGTTCAAACTGTACCAAGCCTCTTGTCCTATTAGGGAAGTGGATTATATTCCTCCAAAATATGAGCGGGGAAGGGAAAGTCTTTGAGACTGAGGAAGCAGGTGATTTACAAGTTCTGCCTGCCCAGCACTGTCCTCTTTATTCTGAAAGTACCATCCTGCTTCTCTTTCATGTTATGTTTTCCCAAAAACAGTGATTTTTTTCAAGGATGTGCATGAGACCCAAGTCAAGCTAACATAATTCAAGATCAGAATTTTGCTGGCGCCACTGGGAAAGGACAGCAATCTCTGAGAGTTTGCCAAGCTGGGGGCAATATGAACCCAGAGCTTCTAGTCTCTCTTCTTGACATCTCAGCAAGAGGATCTGCTCAAGAGAATAGGCAACACAGAGAAAAGAAGAGGTAGAAGTTGATGGAAGACTGATTCCCAGCACCATTGCTGGGGTACTTGCTCCAGCACACATAAAGCCCATCTCTGGACTTTTCAGATACAGAAGTCAGATAATAATTTTTTCAGGTCAGCTTAATTATGGTTCTGTCACTCACAACCAGCGAAGTCCTGCTTGCTGCATTATCTTCTGCCCCACTGTGACTTCTGCCACGAAGAGCTTAGGAGAAGTTGAGGAAAATCTGTAAAGAATGTTATTCTCTCCCTCCTTAGCATTACAGTTCCTCTGACTCCATGACTCATTTGGCATATAAGCATTCTAAACTAAAATCATCGGCCATGGTTAACAGATAACTCATGTCTCTCTCTCTGGGAAACAGCATACATTGGCTGGCCTTTCTCTGTTTATGCCAAGGAGGTTACTTAATGCCTCGACAGAGGTCAGCCCACAGCCTAGTTAAGCCTTACTTAGCCTATAGCTAAGTCTTGATCATGGAGCCGAAAGAAATGCTGTGTTCTCTGCTAGTTTGTTCTCTGGCCAGTTTGGGCCTTGCTGGGATAGCTGGACCACTCTTCAGCCAGAGCTCCTTTGCCCAATCTATATCACTAAAACTCAACGCTGGACATGCAGTCTGTCCACTTTATCTTGCCTGTTATACTCCGGGATATGATTTTCGCTTCACTCTCTTGACACCCTGGCATATAGCTACACACCTTTTGCTCTTTTCTGATTTCTTTCCTGTACTTGCTTAGCTTAGCACCTGGGATTGTGATCCTCACCACTCTCCAGGCTCTTAGGTCTGGGTGCTGCTTTCTGAGTGTTCATTTCCAGTGAAGATGAGATTGGTTATTTTAATAGAAAGATCTCTCTTGCCTGCTATGGAAATACAGCGAACCTTCCAGCCTTAATGCAGTACGAGCTGTGCCCCATACTCTGCAGATCAACCTACTGCTTCTTTTGTGGGCACGGATACTGCCTTCCTTTCCTAGTCCCCACAAAATGTGTCTACTTAAGCATGTGATGAATAACTCAAGGGAGAGAGTGGCTGCATCAACCAGCTCATCAAGCTTTGGCATTTTGCTGTCACGCACAAACAGAAGAGGAACAATCTTCTGTTTCAGAAGGAATCAGATCCCACCATCTGGAATAAACCCTTTGATATCATTACTCTCCCGTTACTATGGGATTTTATCTCATCATTAGTGCATAAAACTGTCTTCAAATATTAGAAAGATGTGTCATAACATATTTGTATTCTGCATGTCCCCAAGGAACAAAACAAAGAAAAATTAGTGGAAGTTGGGAGAGAAATGTGCAGTTTAGTTTAGGAAAGAGCTTTTTAAGCTTTCAGAGCTAGCTCAAGATGGACTATGCTCTTTTAGTGGGTGGTGATATTTCTGTCACTTTGGTGTGCTTCAGTGATTTAACAAGTATTGGGTGAAGTCCCAGTAACTGGCACTGGAAAAATCATTTTAGCCTGGAATGAGGAATACTGGACCTGAAGCCAGAAACTGTCCATCTCTAGTTAAACTCTCTCCCCCACCCCCCATCTGCGGGCCCTGGGAAGCTTTTCTGTGTGTTCACTCTTTGACCTAAGAGCAAAACTCCCATCTGGTCTACCATTTGGCCTATCTTAACAATCTGGAACTCCAAAGTGCAGTATACTGAAAGAATCATTTTTGGTCTCTAGGGGATCTTTCCCCCGCCTGTGCTATGGTTAACACCATAGGGAATTATGTTAATTTATTCATATGTTCCTCTGACTGAAAAATGTAGACAAGCTGCCTTTCTGATGAGTAAGAGCACTTGTGATGAACCATGGAAGTTTCCTCTTGACCTAATGATCTTCCTTCTATCTATTCCTGTTTTCTGATATGATGGTTTCAATTTTTAAATTAACAAAGTGATAGATTTAGGTTTTTGTTAATATCATCTTTTGTCAAACTTAAATGTTAAGGGCTTTATGTATTCTTTACTAGATAGCAACTTTTACAAATTTGAGAAAAATGTGTGTCTGAAACCTTTCAATGGAGCTGGAAAAGATGTAATAAGGCTAATTAAAATGAGAGATTAACAATTATTTTTTTAAGAAGGAAAAAAGATTAAGCATATTCGTCAACCCAGAGAGAAGGCAGTTAAAATGAGGCTTGACACAAGTCTATGAAATCATGGAAGGCTTAATAAGATGGATATGACATTCTTCAGAATGTTCTGGAATAGTAGATTGTGGGCACCTCCCTTAAGGTTTGAGAAAGTTAAAATTTCCAACAATATTTTGCCCTGTTGACAAAAACTTACATTTTGACCTTCTTTTTCTTTCCTATGCCATATATCCTGAGGATCATCCACAGAAAAAGCTGGATTTGTATTCCACACTCAACCACACTATTCAAGAAAAAACTCATGAAAATTTTCCAAATATCCAAACATAATGAAAAGATCAATGTTAAAATTAATCTTTGGATAAAGGTGATGGAAATTTAGACTTCTGAGGTCTTCAAATGTCTCCTACTTTCTTTCAGGTCCTTTTCATTTCTAGTCCCTGCTCTGAGTGAAATCTTCAGGGCATGTAGATTAGGAATGTAATTGCCGGCAAATCACCCATTATTAAAATTCCAATCAAACAATTAGGATGATTCATGGAATTCTCATTAGAATGAGACTGTACCAAATTTTGAGGTTAAGCTTGCAACTGTGCAGGCCAGAAAAGTGAGCAGAGCTTTCTAGACATTTCTTTAACACAAAGGGATGTATGCTTGAAGGTTTCGTTTTGAAATCCACTAAAAAGAAAATTCTCCGTGATTCAGACCTATAGATATTTCTAATCTCAGTCATGTATAGAAATCTTTGCAGTATCTCAATGTTCTTATGAAGCTGTGTGTCTTTCACTTTGTTTTGTTTTTTTTGTTTTGTTTTGTTTTGTTTTTATTTGTTGGTTACAGTTTCCTTGTATCCAGGGGAGGAAATCTTCAGACTGAAAAGATCCAAGTGGCTGCAGGGCACATTAAAAGCTGCAGTGGAATCTGCTAAACATAATTTCTCAAATGAACATATTGATTTTTTAAAATAAAAGAGCAAAGAAATGAATGGAGGAAAGGAAAAACTCAGGAAGCTGGATTTGTAAATTAAGATTGCTACCTAAATGAGTGTGGAGAGGACCACATATATGTTTTTAACTCGTCCAAACCTTTGTTCATTCAGTGCACAGCCCTATGTGTATAGTTTGTTCATTGAAAAGCTACCTGTAAACACATGGTCTCTGAGAATCTGTAGGCTGACCTGACCTGATAGGTTTTTTTTTTTATGTCTTTTACAAGGAATAATACACTTAATTTTGACATTTAAATATCCTAATGATGTGGTACTACAGGGAAAGCTACAATTACATTTCTAAGTAATATCTGCTTTTCATGATTGAGCATACTTTAAGAGAACAATATTTTGAGAATATTTTTCATGAGAAAAAAGGGGAAAATTTAGTAGCAAGACATGTTCTCAGTATTTTCCTTACTTATTTCCAAATATTTTCAGAGTGGATATGTCACTTTTCAAACACAGCAAATATGATATTTATGGCAAAGAGAAAAATTTCCATAAATGGCAGAAATGAGTGAAGGTAATACTGTCTTAGCATATACTTTTGCAAGGAAGAGAATCTTACTCAAATAAGCTCAAGAAAATACAGTATATTAAGTGGATAGTGATTTAATAGACTCCAAGATGAAGTTAAACCACCAGATATTGGGAGGGGCAGGAACCAGATACCCCTAGGGGCCTGAGCAGCAGACATTCATCGTATCTGAATCTGACAGTTGACCATAAACATGAGGCAATGGGTCTGAGTGACATTGTCTGGCCTATGTATAAATTGGCTCCTTCATGCCAGGCTACACCCTTGATTAAATTAGAATTGTTAGTGATGCTGAGTGTACAAGAAAATATTTTTTTATAAGTTATGTGGAAGAGGAAAAATATGGCATATATAGTACAATCACTAAAATAATTGAAACTTGGATTATGCATAGACAAAAGTTATCACTTCCTTGAAGTATAGCTCTGCAACTTCTATGTCAGTGTTTGAATTAATGCCCTTAAAAGATCAAAGCCTGACACTGACATTCTTTTTCTTTTTTAAGGAATTTCATGAATACAATTCTGAAGTCTCTAATATATTTTAGCTCCAAATTAGGTTGAACACCCTTCTCAGAAAACAGTTACCAGAAAACACTTAAGTGTTTTTACTAATGCATGAATGGCAGCAACTGGTAGTAATAATTACTCCTTTGGACTTACTGTATAAATCACTGCATATAATTCTTTAGCATTTAATGTAATCTTAATGCTATGCCAAGTAACTTCAACTAATAAATACATAAGTAAAATAGCAAAATGAAGCCAATAAGGTTTGCTAAAAACTTTAGTTTTCATAATATGAGTAAATGTGTCTTGAAAAATCTCTGCGACACCTAAGATTGCTATTATGACTCTCAATAATTGTTCTAAACCTGGATATCTTAAAACTTTAATGGCAAGTATAACGAGAAATAAATAATCAACATACATGATGGAGTATTAGCATCTCAGCTTCTAACATTTGAGCCGTAAAGGGAGTCTTCTGCTCTTTATTTCACTCAGAAATTCCTTCTCAGAATGGTTCACATGGATTCCTTCCTTCCACATATATTCATTATTCCCTAGCAGTGATTTAGGAATTCAGCTAACATCCGTGACCTTTCTCCACCTTTGCTCCCTTAGTTCTGTCCTTCAGTAGAACCACAATAACCTACAAAGATGGTGCTCCCTGGCTTAAGTGCTTTAATGGCATTTCCTGGCCTGCAGTATAAACTTGAATCACTCTTGCATCTCAGAGCACAAATTCCTTCTTGCCCAGCCCATTCTTCCATTTCCAGATTTTTCTCCTCCCCCCTCAGCCTTACAACTGATGACACGCTCATAACATGAAATACTTGTCACTCCCATCCACCTTATACTTTTAGGTCTTGTGCTTTTTCCTCTAGCTGGAATATTCCCTCACTCCATTTTTTACCTAACTGGCTTCTGCTCTCCCATAAAGACTCCGCTCCTGGCTACCCAATCCTAGGAACATTCCTGGAGCTTATCAAACTAGGCTAAAATTCCCTGCCCCACTGTGTTATTCCAAAGTGTCCTCTATGTACCTCAGTCACAGTATCTATGATATCATATAGAAATGACTTGTTAGTGGGTCTATTGTTTCATCAACTGTAAGCAGTTTCCGTATTGTACCAGCCCCTACCTACTAGGGACTTAGACTTGTTGAACAGAATGAAACTTCTGATACAGTTATCAGCTAATACTATTTCTGACAACAAAAAAATGAAGCTGTTTCATAAGAAATTTGAAATTCCAATGGACAAAACTTACAGACTGATTATTTTAAAAATTTTCCACTGCTTGAAGAAAGTGAATTTAATCTTTTAATTTTTCTCATTAGTTCACCACACACAAAAAAGTCAATGCCTCGATGTTACCCAAGAGGATGTTCCTGACAAGCTGGCTCCCTGCCAGGACCATCTCCCCATTTTGCCTAAGGCGAGACAGTGACTGTTCAAGTAGGAGACACACTGAAGGGTCTCCGGGCATGGCTGAAATGACGGATGCATTTTCCACATGAGAATTCTGTAATCACGACTGTTACAAATAGCGTGACTTGGATCAATTACTCAAATCAAACAGCATATTTCTGTTGTTCAATAGCCTAAACTCCTCCTTATTTTATATTTCTAAGTATAGTAAGAATATAAATAGAAACTTTATAAATGCTATACAATGCAAAGGAAAGACCTACATATGTAAAATAAATAAAATAGATCACTATATACATTGATTATTCAGAAAAAAATTCTATGTCCTGTATTACCTGCATGTCTCAGGTAACAGTGATTTGGAGTGAAGCACATCTGAGTTGTCCAGAAAATTGCTGCAGTTCCACACTTCACTACATTAATATAAGAATGGTCTCAGGACAAGTTTTAGATGAAGCAAACTGAGATGAAACTTAAGAAAGAAGGTAGCATTCTACTTTCTTATTAATGACACAATTAAAATTATTTCTAATCTTTGCTTTTGTCTTACATTCTGCACATTCTAAAGCTACTTTAATCAGGCTCCCTACAGAAGATCACTGTTTTAGGGGCACCTGGGTGGCTCAGTCGGTTTAGCGACTGACTTCGGCTCAGGTTATGATCTCATGGTTTGTGAGTTCAAGCCTGCATCGGGCTCTGTGCTGACAGCTCTGAACCTGGAGCTTGCTTTGGATTCTGTGTCTCCCTCTCTCTCTGCCCTTCCCCAACTTGTGCTCTGTCTGTCTCTCTGTCTCTCTCTCAAAAATAAACATTAAAAATTAAGATGTGGTTTATCTATACAATGGAATACTACATGCTAATGAGAAAGAATGAAATCTGGCCATGTGCAGCAACATGGATGGACCTTGAGGGTGTTATGCTGAGCGAAATAAGTCAGGCAGAGAAGGACAAATATTATATGTGTGCACGTATAGGAGAATTAGGAGGAACTTAATGGAGGACCGTGGGGGAGAAGAAGGGAAAAAATAGTTGGGGAGAGGGAGGGAGGCAAACCATGAGAGACTCTTGAATGCTGAGAACAAACTGACGGCTGATAGGGGTGGGGGTGGGGGAAAGGGGGTGATGGGCATGAAGGAGGGCACTTGTGGGGATGAGCACTGGGTATTATATGGAAACCAACTTGACAATAAACTATTTAAAAAAATAAAAATGAACATTAAAACTTTTTTAAAAAGATCACTGTTTTGCAATTCAATACTCAGTTTTTCAGAGTATTTCCATTACTAAAGAGGGGGTATCTCGGGGCACCTGGGTGGCTTAGTCGGTTAAGCGTCCGACTTTCGCTTAGGTCATGATCTCGCGGTTCGTGGGTTCGGGCCCCAGCGTCGGGCTCTGTGCTGACTGCCAGCTCAGAGCCTGGAGCCTGTTTCAGTCTGTGACTCCCTCTCTCTCTGACCCTCCCCTGCTCACGCTGTCTCTCTCTCTCTCTCTAGAAATAAATAAAACATTTAAAAAAATAAAATAAAATAAAGAGGGGGTATCTCAAAAGTAAACACACAGAGGGGTGGCTGGGTGGTTCAGTCTGTTAAGCAACCACCTATTGATTTCCATGCAGGTTACTATCTCAACTTCAAGATCCATTTCCTGGTTGGTTCCTAAGACCCAGCCTGCATTCAGCTATGTGCTGACAGCTTGGAGGTGGCTTGGGATTCTCTCTCTCCCTTTACCCCTCCCCTGCTCACATGTGCACTCACCCAAGTACTCCCTCTCTCTCTCAAAATAAATAAACTTCAAAAAAGAGTAAACATACAGAATTAAACATTATGAAATGTGCCCTTTACATATTTTCTCACTCTCTCCTTCATCAGCATGTGCTTGTTCACACCTTCCCTACATCATTTACAGAATCCAATGATAAAAAAGTTCCTTACTTGGTATTATGTGTATCAATGGTATGGAAGAGCTCATGTAATTCTTCTCCACTCAGAACACCATCTGCAAAATATGCTTTGAATTCTTCAAAGGACAATTTTCCGTCATCTGAAATAATAAGAACACACAGAAGAGAGGCAAATCATTTCAACTTTGTATATTGTTTTGTCTTTTAATTTTAAAATCCTTGCTCAAATGCTTATGCAGTTTTATTTGTTCATGTATACGCATTTATTTACAAAGAAAGGGGCACCTGAGTGGTCAGTCGGTTGAGTATCTGACTTTTGCTCAGGTCATGATCTCACGGTTTGTGAGTTCAAGTCCCACATCAGGCTCTGTGCTGACAGCTCAGAACCTGGAGCCTGCTTTAGTTTCTGGGTCTCCCTCTCTGCTCCCCCCCACCCCCACTCAGGCTCTGTCTCTCTCTGTCTCTCAAAAATGAATAAACGTTAAAAAAATTAAAAATAAAAAGAAAGAATAACTGAAGGTGTTAAAAAGAAAACTAATTTAATACATTTTTATAGTAGATGGACTTCAGATATTTACTCCCTGATGAAATAAGTCTTCATGGTTTTAAGTATGTTTGGATTCATTTACTTCCACATTTAACAAGCAATTTAACTAAACATACCAAAAATATATCCACACAACCAAATAAAAGCCTAATACAGAGTCAATTATTCAGATGTTTTGTCTTCATATACAGGACCTAGCCGTTTACAGGATAAACAGATGTTTAATAAGTGTATATTGATTAAATAATCATGTAGATTTCAGATTATTGCAATCCAACAAACTGTTCATTCCTTTATTATTAAAACAAATGAACACATTTAAAGACAAATGCATTTTACTTGTGGGATACAAACGTAAATGACAAATCAGGGAGTCTAATAAAAATAAATAAGCAGTGTAAGGGCATAAATATAACTATGTTACACAGTAAAACACAGTAAATGCAGTAAGAGATACACTGTGGAATGTATGGGTGTCAGGGTAACACAAGATCCTTCATTTGGGGACATGAGCAGTTTTAATAACTTTTGTACCTGACTTTCAATAACAGGTAAATCTGGATAAGCAGAGATGGAAGAAATACATTAGTAACAGGTGAAAGTAAAAGATCTCTAGAAGATACAGCAGCAGAGAATTTAAGGGAGTGAGTGGACATGAAGGAAAAGGAAAGCATCCTTCCTTCTGAGGAACAAGCTGGTTTGCCAGTTATCTCAGGTACGTTGCCAAATGACTTAAGTGATGGACTAATCTTCTCCCTTTACAGAGACAGCAGATCACTAAGGAGGAGGAACTCAGGGTCACAAAACTCCTACATGTGGTCCTACCAACACTAGCTTGAACAAAGTGGAATCTTCTTTGAGAAAAAGGAGGTAAGATTTGATAGAACTGGATCTTCAAGACCCATTGAGCTTATTTTTTCCTCAAAAGATGGCCCACAGACCACCCGGAGTGCAGTTAAAATGCAGATTCCTGGGCCCTACCAGAGAATCTGAATCTCATAGAGGGTGTGGGGGGGGTGGGGCTGTCAAGGAATCAGGGTTTTTAGTGACTTGTGAGACTCCTCCTCACGGTAACACTTAACATAAAGGACACAATAGACTTAATCACTGAATGACCTTCCTTTTCAGATAGGGATGTAACATTTTCAAAAATCCTGATTTGCAAAATATAAATTTAAACACCCCTGAGAGTTTTAAAACTGCATATCATTTTACTTTTTAACTTAATAAGTGCATTAAACCAATCTTCTAGTTAATTCTTGGCATTAGCTAACTGGCCAGAAATAATATTAGAGGTCCCAACAAACTCAATCAGGATCTTGCACTGAATGATTTCCTCACTCCTAGACGTCTCCTGGACCACTCTGCCGGGCTACCAGCTCAGTCAGTTAAACAGCAAAGGAATCCACTGTAAAATGGTGAATCCACAGGCTTATCAATTGTCCACTTTTGTATTTATGCTTTTGGATGAGCTATTTAGTGTCATTGTCTCAAATGACTATTTTTAACTTTGGCTCCATGTAACCTGATGTATATTCCAGACTAGATGTCGTATAGTGTCTCTACTGTGTCTCTCCTTATTTTGACCAAAAAAAAAAAAATATCACCAGTTTGGGGAATTTGACACAAACCACATCTAGGTATATGTGAAAGAAAGAGAAAGAAGGAAGGAAAGAAGGAAGGGAGGGAGGGAGGGAGGGAGGGAAGGAAGGAAGGAAGGAAGGAAGGAAGGAAGGAAGGAAGGAAGGAAGGAGGGAGGGAGAAAGGAACAAACCCACTATTTCCAACTCTACTATGGACATTTGTAACAAATGTAATACATACATATTCATGGTGGAATGTTTTCCTTGGTGACTATTTAACAGTTCTCATGTGAGCTAAACTAGGCTATCAGGGACCTTAAGTTGTCTGAGCACCCTATGGACAGGGTGGACCTCTGTAATACTGCTTTATAATCACCCTAAGTAAGGAAGTTCAAGTAATAATGTAAATACTACCAAATAAAAGCACTGAACAACAAGTGCTCTGATGATTCTATGGGGGCTAATAGCCTTTTTTCTTTGTAATTCTTATTAGAAAAAAATATTAAAAGAAAAAGAAGTCATTCAATTACAGTCCTGACTTGAAGGACGGAAACTGAATTTTGAAAGCCTGTTTTTACCACAGTCAAGACTCCTGGAGGTCTTAAATTCAGGCTGCCATACTTTTAAATAAGCAATCATATAGTTACTTTGGAATATCTGTAGAATAGTGCCCTAATGTCAAACAAAAGTATTACACTTTTTTTAAAAAAAATTTAAAGTTTATTTATTTGAGAGAGAAAGAAAGAAAGAGAGAGAGGGAGAGAAAGAATCCCAGGCAGACTCCGTGCCATCAGCACAGAGTCCTATGCAGGGCTTGAACCCATGAACTGTGAGATCATGACAGGAGCCAAAATCAAGAGTTGGATGCTTAACCAACTGAGCCACCCCAGGTGCTGCTACAGCATTTTTTTTTTAAAGAAAAGGAGACAAAATACCCCTTTCTAGTGTGGTTCCATACTAACAAAGCAATTTTAATTTTTTATTAAAATATTTATTTTCAACTTCAATTTTCCTGAACTTTTGTTTTGAAATGGAACACAATTAAACTTTTATTTAATCTGGTTTGGCTCACAGAATAGCCAAATGTTATGAGATCTGATATACTATGACAGTAAATCTTAACCTTTACCACCAAAGGGTACAAGTTTTCCAGCTTTTTCTATTTGAATTACATGTTTTGCCTGAGTTTGTCCTGAGCATAGCTGGCCCTTCTCTGCTCTATTTTTAAGATATTCTGGCCTTGGGGTGCCTGGGTGGCTTGGTAGTGGTCCAACTCTTGATTTTCCCGTAGGTCATGATGCCAGGGTGTGGGATCAAGCCCCACATCAGGCTCTGTGCTAAGTGTAGAGACTGCTTAAGATATTCTCTCTCTCTCTCTTTCTCCTGCCCTCCTCGCCCCCACTGCCCCTATCCCCTATTCATGAGTTCTTTTTTTCGCTAAAATAATAAATTTAAAAACTGAAGTATTCTGGTCTTATACTCTACATTCCATTAAATTTTGGTATGGAGGTAGCAAAGTGCAGTTGCTTATAGCAGTCTTAGAACAAAGAAAATCTTGAGTCTCCCACATGCACTTGGCATTTACTAGTATAGCACTTTCATCCATTCTCTCATGACTTTTTTACTTAGATCCTACTATGTTCCAACACTGTTTTATGCTAAGAATATAGGTAAGTAAGTCCTTAAGGATTTTGTAATTATGGAGGTTATAGCAAATAAATAACCAAATACCATATGATAAGGACAATTCAAGGGTAAACAGAATGATGTAGGCCCATGTATTGAAGAAAGGTAAGTGTGCAGGGAAGGCTTCCCAGACTATGACATTTCAGCTGAGATACAAATGAAAAATAGGGGTTAATGGGGAAAGACCCGCAAAGGGGAAGAGTATGCAAGGTAGAAGAAATGCCAACTACAAAGCTAGGAGGCAAGAAATAATATAGGTTGGGAAGTGAAAAGAAAAATCAGATCTAATGTACAACAATGTGACTACGGTTAACAATATTGTATTACATACTTGAAATTTTCTAAGAGTGCAGACTTTAAGTGTTTTCACTGTAAGAAAAGAGTAATTATGTGAGGCAATGAGTATGTTAAGTAGCTTAATTGTACTGAATATTTCACAACACATAAGCATATCAATTTATCAAACTGTATACCTTAAACACATCCAATCTTAAATTTGTCAACTATACATCAATAAAGCTGGGAGAAAAGACTACATACTGAATGGGAAGATGGAGAAGCCAGAAAGTTAGATACATTAAAAAAAAACACAAAAATCATGGCAATGACGTCTGAATTTACCCCAAGAGGAGCCACTGTCCTATTAGAAACTTAACTGTGGTTGCCAGTGGGTAGAATGGGGCGGAGAGGTGTACCACCAGAAGGGAAGACACATTAGAAGTCACTGCAGTGGTTAGGGTAAGGCTCAATGATGGTTAATATGTTAATATTTGATTAAATATAATAGATTAAACATTTCCTATTAAATGTACATATCACTTTACACAGTGCTTTAATATCATTGTGCACTAACTTCCTTATCTCTACACAGTCCCCACCTGTCAAACTTGTTATAATGTTACAATGTTACAATGTTATAAATTTGTTTTCAAACAAGTTACTGGGCAAAGCACTCCCCAAAATCTGAGAAACAGGCAAAACCAGAGAATCACAGCCAAGGTCTACTTTCCCGGGGCAGAAGATACTGGAGCCATAAACTGATAGGAACACTTAACATGGTAATTTTGATGGTCGCTGGAGGCTGAGTACTGCCTAGCATGAGAGAGGGAAACTGCTACAGGCTTCAGTGTTTAGGGAGCTTTCACACTTCCATGGGTTTTACCTCCAGGAACCCTAGCAGGCTCTCATAGTGAGGAGACAAAGAAGACCACCTTGTAATTCCGGCAGAGGGAAGAGCAAGAGGAAATCATGGAATATACCAGGGTGCTCTTCATGACAATGTCTGTTCTTCAGGGGTAAAGATTTTTACCAGAACCCTATCCCATTTGGGGAAATGACATTTCTCTCCCTGTAGTCTCCTTTAGACTTCATAGCAAATATGTTTAAGGGAAGATAAGAAACACTTGTGAAGGTCAGAGCCCAGAAACACAGGTCCACTAAAAGACCAAGATTTAATCACAAGAATATAGAACACATCTGTTCCTCCATTCCTTACCATCACATGAACATAGATCCCATATAAATACAGTGGATTACAGTTGAAAGAGCTGTAAGATTCCGCTTCTTTCTGAGGAGGAGTACTTAGGGAAGCTCAAGTAAATGGGGGAGGCAAAAGTATGAGAAATGTGAAGGCTTTAGCACCTACAGCTAGAGCAAACATTAAACAGTGCCCAACTCCTAACCAGATTAACATAATTTCTCAAACTAGAAACCTATTAATCTCATTTACTATTACCTGATACATCATGATTGGCTTTCACAAAAATATTACCAGGAATGCTAACATGTGAGAAAAAGCATAGTCTGAAGATACAAAGCAAGCATCAGAACCAGACCAGATCTGACACAAATATCAGAATTGTCAAACAAGAAATTCTAAATAACTATGATTAATAGGTTAAGGGGTCTAACGCCGAAAAAAAAAAAGAGAGAAGAGATAGGTAATGTAAACAGAGAAATGGGAACTCTAAGGGAAAAAAATCAAAAGAAAATACTAAAAATCAAAAACACAGAAATGAAGAATTCCTCTGATGGGCTCGTCAGTGAACTTGATATAGCTGAGAAAAGAATCAGTGAGTTTGAAAAAATAAATAAATAAACAAAATCTGAACGGAACATCTAAGAACTCCGAGAAATTTCAAAAGCTGTTACATACATGCAACTGATGAAGAAGTAAAGGGAGTACAGAGCAGAAGAAATATCTGAAATCATAATGGCTAGCTTTCTAAAGGTAATGACAGAAACCGAACTACAGATCCAGGAAGCTCAAAGAGCACCAAATAGGATAATTTTTTGCTTTGACATCCCCCTACTCTGACCTAAGCAGTTCTATATCAAGGCATATCATATTCAAACTAGAGAATACCAAAGAGGAAAGTTATAAAGAGAAAGAAAAATAAACATTAACCTACAGTCTATGTTGAACCAAGAATACAAATTAAAATTACAGTGAACTTCTCATCAGAAACAATGCAAGCAAAAAGTGTGGAGTGAAATATTTAAAGCATTGAAAGAAAAGTCCCATAATCTAAACTTTTATATACAGTGAAATTATTGTTCAAAAATGAAAGCAAAATAAAAACCTCAGATGAACAAAACTGAAGAAATTTATTGCCAGCAGAACTTCTCTGCAGCAAGTGTTAAAAGAAGTTCTTAGGGAGAAGGAAAGTGATATAGGTCAGAAACTCAGATCCCTGTAAAGAATAGTGTCAGAGAAGGAATAAATGTTAATAAAATATTTTGTTTTTTTTAACTCTGAATTAATATAAGAGCTAAGTCTATAAAGTAATAATATTAACAACTTGGTAGTTACAGCATATAGATAAGTGAAATAAATTACATCAGTTCATAAGGAGCAGAAGGAGGCATGGGAAATATTCTAAGATATGCGTATTACTTATAAAGTGGTATAGTGTTATTTAAAGGCATATTTAGATTAGGAATAAATTAAATATTGCAAATTTAGATTAGTGAGAAATGTATATAGCAACAACTAAAATGTTTTTTAAAATACGTAATTGACTTGCTAAGAGAATAGATAAAACAGAATATATATAAAAATTGTTTAAAACTGGATAAGGTGGAAACAGAGGGAGAAAAAAAGAAAGAACAAGTGGAAGAGAAAATAACTACAAGCATGGTAGATATTAATCCAAAAATACCAACAATCAATTTAAATGTGGATGATCTTAATATACTAATTAAAAGGCAGAGATTGGGGTGCCTGGGTAGCTCAGTTTGTTAAGCGTCCAGCTCTTGATTTCAGCTCAGGTCATGATCTCATGGTTTGTGAGACTGAACCCTGCCTGTATCAGGCTCTGTGCTCACAGCACAGTGTCTGCAAGGGATTCTCTCTTTCTTTCTCTCTCTCTCCCTCTCTCCCTCTCTTTCTCTCTCTCTGCCTCTCCCCTGCTTGCACTCTCTTTCTTCCTCAAAATAAATAAACATAAAAAAATTTTTTTAAGTGCAGAGATTTTCAGGGTAGATAACCAAACAAGAGCCAACTACATGCTATCTACAAGAAACCCACTTTATTTTTTTTAATATTTTTTTATTTTTTAATTTATTTCTGAGAGAGAGAGAATGAGAGACAGCATGAGCAGGGGGAGGGTTGGAGAGAGAGGGAGACACAGAATCTGAAACAGGCTCCAGGCTCTGAGCTGGTTGTCAGCACAGAGCCCGACGTGGGGCTCGAACCCATGAACTGCAAGATCACGACCTGAGCCGAAGTGGGACACTTAACCGACTGAGCCACCCAGGTGCCCCAGAAACCCACTTTAAATATAAAGATTAATATAGGCTAAATCTGAAGAGCTGCAGAAAGACATACCATAATAATGCTAAACAAAAGAAAGCTGAAGTAACTATATTAATTTCAGCCAGACAGTTCAAAACAAGAAAAATTATCAAGGATAAAGAGAGAATTACTTAATTATAAAGGGTTCAATTCTCCCAGAAGACAATTCTAAGTGTGTATGTGCCTAAAACAGAACATCAAAATACATGATGCAAATCCTGGTAGAACTGAAAAGAAAAATAGACAAATTCACAATTATAGTTGGAGACTTTAACACTCCCCCTTAGTAACTGATAAATCAACATGTAGAAAATCACTAGGGACATAGATAGATAGATAAAATTAATACATATTCATATATTAATATATAATTATAATTACATGTTATTACATTATATTTATTTATAGATATATAAATGTGTTATATTTATATATAATATAATAATATATAATAATAATTACTATTTTAATGTATAATTATAATAATATAGGTAGATATATATTAAATATATTATATATGTTAACATGTTAACATATTATATTATTTATATATTAATATTTTATTAATATATTACATAGTATGATTACTGTATTAATATATAATATAATACATGTTAATGTATATACAATGTGTTAATACAGAATTATAACATATAATTAATATATATTGATCTAAACACCACTATCAATTACTTTATCTACAGTCATTTATACAATACTCCTTCTAACAAAGACAGATTATATAATCTTCTCATGATCACATGGATTATTCACCAAGATATGCCACATATCTTGTTTAGGTATGGGCATAAAACACACATTAGCATATTTAAATTATAGATGTCACATAACATATGTTCTCAGACCAAAGTGAAAGTAAAGTAGAAATCAATAACAATAAGATAACTCAAAAATTCCAATATTTAGAAATTAAGGATCACTTTTCCAAATAACACATGACAGTTGACACTCAAGTGTCAAGAGAAATTGAAAAAAAATATTTTGAACTAGATGAATATGACAGTATAACAAATCAAAATTTATAAGATGCAGTGCTTAGAGGAATTTATATAAAATATCTTTACATAAATATATTACAAAAGTTCTAAAATCAATATCTAGGCTTCCACATTAGGATACTGGAGAGAGAAGAGTAAATTGAGCCTAAAGCAAGCAGAAGAAAATAAATAATAAAAATCAGAGCACAAATCAATGAAAGTGAAACCAGAAAAACAACAGAGAAAATCACCAGAACTAAAAGCTGATTCCTTAAAAAGATCAATAAAATAGATAAAGCTCTAGATAGGGTAAGCAAGGAAAAAAAGAGAGAAGACAAATATGTTCTGTATCAAAAATGAAAGAAAAGTTATCACCATTAGTAAAGGAGTACAATGGACAACTCTATGCCCACAGATTTGATAACTTATATGAAATGGAATAATTCACTGAAAAACAAAAACTGCCAAAAGTCACACAAAAAGAAACAATCTTAATAGGCCTATATCTACTAACATAATGGAATCAATAATTAATAACCTCACAAAAAATAAAGTGCCATGCCCAGATGGATTTACTGGTAAATTCTATCAAGTATTTAAAGAACAAATGACACCGATTCTCTGCAAACTCTTCCAGAAAATAGAAGCCATAATAACATTATAAGTCACTCTATGATTCCCAACCATTATCCTAATCCAAACTTAGCCATTACAAAAAGGAAAACTTTAGACCAGCATTGTTCAAGAAAACAGAAGTAAAATCTTCAATAAATAATAGTAAACTGAATCCAACAATGTTTTTAAAGATTATACATAAAGACCAGTGGAATTTAGTTCAGTTATGCAAGATGGACCAATATTTTAAAAAACAATCAATTGGGGTACCTAGGTGTCTCAGTCAGTTAAGCATCTGACTTCAGCTCAGGTCAGGATCTCGTGATGGTTCGTGAGTTCGAGCCCCATGTTGGGCTCTGTGCTGACAGCTCAGAGACTGGAGCCTGTTTCAGTTTCTGTGTCTCCCTCTCTCTCTGCCCCTCCTCTCTCATTCTCCTCTCTCTCTCTCTTTCTCTCTCTCACTTTCTTTCACTCTCTCTCTCTCTCTCAAGATTAAATAAACATTAAAAAAATTTAAAACCAATGTAACCCACAACATAAATGGGCTAAAGAAGAAATCATAAGATAATATCAATTGATGAAGAAAGAGCATTTGATAAAATTGAACACTTATTAATAATAAGAACTCAACAAAACAGGAATCTAAGGGAATATCCTCAACCTGATAAAGAACATCTACATACAAAAATCCCAGAGCAGAAGTCATACTAAATGGTGGGTAAGTAGAAGCTTTCCTCTTAAGATCAAAAACAGATCTTAAGAGATGTCTTTCTCACCACTCTTGCTCAACAATATTCTGGAAGTCCTAGCTAGTGCAATATGACAAGAAGCAGGAATAAACGGTATACAGAATGGGAAGGTAGAAACAAAACTGTTATTTCTTCACAGATGGCATAATTGTCTATGTACAAAATCCTGAAGAGTTAGCAAATAAAACAAACAAAACTCAACCCAACCCAAACCAAATCCTCTGAAACTAAAAAGGAAATACAGCAAAGTCACAGGGTAGAAGGTTAATATTCGAACTCAATTGCTTTACCATATATCAGTAACAAGCAACTGGAACTTAAAATCAAAAATAATACCGTTTACAAAAGTACCCCCAAAATGAAATACTTAGGTAAATCTAAAAAAGTATATAAAAGATATAAATGCAGAAAACTACAAAACTCTGCTAAATAAATAAATAAAGTGACAGTCTAGGCTTCTGGATTAGAAGACTCAATATTGTTAAGATATCAATTCTTCCCATCTTTGTCTTTTAATCAATGCAATTGATACTGTAATCAAATCCCAGCCAGCTATTTGATAGTACTGACAAACTGATTTTAATGTATGTAGGGAAAGATAAAAGGCCTAGAATTACAAACACAATTCTGGAGAGGAAAAACAAAGTTAGAGGACTTAACAGTACCCAATTTCAACACTTACCATAAGCTACAGTAATCAGCCCAGTGTTGTATTGGCAAAGAACAAATACATAAATCAATGGAACAGAATCAAGAAGCCAGAAATATAACCACACTGCCAACTGATCTTTGACAAAGGAGCAAAGGCAATTAGAAAAAGGATAGTCTTTTCAAAGAATGGTACAGAAACAACTGGATGTCCGTGCACATAAAAAGAAAAAAAAATGAGCCTAGACACAGAGTTTACATTTTTGATATGATAAAAATTAACTTAATATGGATGACAAATCTAAATATAAAATGCAAAATATGAGAAACCTTGGATTGGGTGATGAGTTTTTAGATACAACACCAAAAGCACGATCATGAAAGAAAAAAAATGATAAATTAGATTTTATTAGAATTTAAAAATTTGTTCTGTGAAAAAAATAGTCTTAAGAGAGTGAAAGACAAGAGACAGGCTGATAAAATATTTGCAAAAATATTTGAATAAGGACTTGTATATATAATGTACAAAGAGCTCTTAAAACAACAATAAAAAGGCAAAAAGCCAATTTAAAAAAGTGAATAGACACAAAACCCCAAAAAATACACATGACAAATAAGCATTTAAAATATTTGCAATACTGATTGTCAGAGGGAGTTAATAATTTAAATAGTAATGAGATGCTCCCACATACCCATTAGAATGGCTTTCCTCGAAAAAAAAAAAAAAACCCACAAAACCCTGTAACACCTATTCCTAGCTCAGATGTGGGGCAACGGGAATATTAATTCATTGTTGGTGGGAAAGCAAAATGTCGCAGCTGTCATGGAAGACAGTGTGGCATTTCATTTTCTGATGCAGAAACCATGCTCCTAGGTATTTACCCAACTGCTCAAAGACTTATGTCCATACAAAAACTGCACATGAATGTTTATAACATTTTTACTCATAATCGCCAAGAATTGGAAGTAATTAAATGTCCTTCAGTAGGCGCATGGATCAAATAATTTTAGTACATTCAGAGAAAGGAATATTATTCAGTGATTTTTTTTTAAAAGTGAGCTATCAAGCCAAAGAAAGTCATGGATTAATCCTGTCAGTCTGAAAAGGCTGTCTATATACTATATAATTCCAATTTTATGACATTCTGGAAAAGATAAATTTATAAAGATAGTCACAAGATGAGTAGCTGCCAGGAGTTCAGGGCAATGAGGGGTGAAAGGACAAAAACAGGATATTTTCGGGTGAGGAAGCTATTTTGCATGACATGGTATGATAAATATACGGCATTATGCATTTGTCGAAGCCCACAGAACTTCATAGCACAAAGAATAAACTAAGATTAAAACAGAGAGGAAGGCAAACCATAAGAGACTCAAATACAGAGAACAAACTGAGGGTTGCTAGAGGGGAGGTGGGTGGCAGGATGGGCTAAATGGGTGATGGGCATTAAGGAGGGCACTTGTTGGGATGGGCACTGGGTGTTATATGTCAGTGATGAATCATTGGATTCTACTTCTGAAACCAATACTACACTGTATATTAACTAACTTGGATTTTAATAAATAAATTAAAAAATAAACTTTAATGTGTGCAATTCTTTGAAAATCCTTTAGGAGGTCAGGGGCTTCCAGGATGGAATGGAGAAAACGACAAAATAATGTAAATGTATTAGAAACAGATCAAACAACTTCACTGAAGGCAATTAGGGAAAACAGTGTTGACCCAAGTAACTTTGGAAATGAATGGAGTCCATATAAAGGCAAAATAAAGGGTGCATAAGCACTGTACTATAGTTGACAAAGTTGTTTTCCACAGGGGCACAAGAAGAACACTCTGAGTCCTATATATGAATATTGGAATTAAACAATTACGTAAATGAATGGCTGACTGAGAAGACAGTTATCTCACTGTTGGAGTGATAGGTTACTGAGAAGCAAAGGGAGGAGGCTGAAATAATCCATGTGGTAATGCCTTAAAGTCTGAAATATCACTATGACTCATGTTTAGCTCAATATAGATACATATGTGCACATATACAAATATTTGTAGAAATACATATAGACTTGGGTTAGTATACACTTATATATTTCCTTGCTCCATCAGCTGAGAGAGCTTCAAAGCAACAATGGCACCCCGGTAACAATGATCACGTCTACCACTCACATCTTGGTTTCTAATACCATACTCCAGTAAAAACAAAAACCAAGAGTCCTTGGAGAAGTGACTAATTCTCATACTGGGGCAGGAATTATAAAAGATGATTCTGAAGCATCTGAAGGGCCAGAGTGTAAGGAAGTACTAAAAGACTCTCACAATTATGTGGGTACATCAATGGCACACGGGAGTCTACTCAAAGAGTTCCCAATAGCCAGAGTGGGACAAACAATAAAATATATTGAGTACTGGATTAATCATAGAATAAATATCCATGTGTCTGTTGTGTTATAAATATTGAATAAATACATATATAAATGAGAGAACAAATTTCCTATGCAGAAGAATTATAAATAATTCATGTATATACTCAGTTTTCAAGGAGGTGGAGCATAACTCCCCACTCCCTAGGTGCGGGCTGCCCACAGTGACTTCTTTCCAGAGCCAAGTTATGGCAAGGGAAGGAAAGAGTAAACTTTGCAATGTAGAAACCTGCCAAACACTACCTGAACCAGGTGATCAAGGCCAACAGCAAGAGTCATAAATCATGCTGACTATATAAATATTTGATATGATGGGGATGGCACTTTACCTCTGTGATCTTCCTCCCCCAAGGACATAACCCCAGCCTAACCATGAGAAAAATATCAAACAAATCCTAATCGAGAGCCATCTAAAACACCAGACTAGTGTTCCTTAAAACTGTCAAGATCATCAAAAACAAAAAAGTCTATGAAACTGAGCCTAAGAAGATATGATTACTAAACATAATGTGGTATCCTGGCTAGGATCTAGGAACAGAAAAAGAACATTTGGTAAAAACTAAGCAACTCTAATAAAGTCTGGACTTAAGTTAATTATGAATCAATATTGGCTAATGGTAACATATGTACTACACGAATGTGAAATGTTAATAATAAGGGAAACTGGATGTTAGGGATATGGGAATTCTCTATGTAGCCTCACAGTTTTTCCATAAATATATAAATGATCTAAAATAAAAAGGTTATTTAGGGGTACCTGGGAGGCTTTTTACCTCTGGTTGGATGTCTGACTCTTGATTTCAGCTCAGGTCATGATCCAGAGTCATAGAATCAAGCCCTGCATCGGATTCTGCTCTGAGCCTGGATTCTCTCAGGATTCTCTCTCTCCTCTTTCTCTCTCCCTCCCACATTCATGCTCGCTCTCTCTTTCTCTCTCTCTCTCTCTCTCACCCTGTCTCTCAAAATAAATAAACTTTTTTAAAAGTTTATTTAAAAATGTATACAATAGCATATAAAATTATATAGAATAATATATTAAAAACTGATTTGCCATGTTATCAACACGGGAAAATAAATTACATTTATTCATATTTAATATATTAAATTCAATAATCAACTCAATAAATTCATTTTCTTAACCCCAGACAGGCTACCCTGGCTCTCATGTTTTCTACGGACCATATGGGAGAATGACTGTGTTTTAGGTATTGGTGCTTAAACAAGCAAAAAATATGTTCACTTGTTATTTTTTGAAGCATTTAAATGTTATTGATCATATTCATCACAATCATTATGGTGATGAGGTAGTTATATATTCTTATGTTTCTTTCCAGGAGTAGAAGAAAACTGAAGTAAATTTAGATGTGGCCCCAAAAGCGCCATCTCCTGGGACATATTTTTAGAAACAGCTCATTAAAACTGCTATCAGTTTAAAATTTGCCAAGTGCCCAAAACTCAGGTAGAAAACTGAATGATTCAGTCAAATGCTTGGCTCTTCACTGACTTAATACAAAATATTTAGATTCTTTATCAGGAAAGCTCATTTCTTATATCAAAATAATTTTGTCATTTGAAATTGTATTGGGAATATGAAAACTGTCTCATCTTGAGGTAATGAGCATATATTAATTTTCTATGGCTAGAAAGAATGTGCTTCTAATTTACTATAAAGGATATCTCTTTAATGTCACTTCCACAGAGAAATTAATAGCAATGTTTTAGGTGAAACTGGGAGAAAGGCAAGAAAACACACCCCCACCCCTCATATACTCAGCCTTTTGTAGAATGACAGATGAAACATTTGTTGGAGGAACATTTAGGCATTTGCAGCAAATGTGGATTCAAAGTTAGCAGTGTAAGGAATACCCCGTTTGCAGGCCAATTTTATTGAAAAATGAAAAATTAAATGTTTTAATACAGGTGTTAGATTTAGAATAAGAAATACAATACATAATTCAATTACTTCCCCCCTCCCCTCCTCTATACCTTCATTTCTAATGGATAACACCTCCTTCCCAGCTAGTTTACCTTCCCCAAAAGGATTATCTGTTATTTTTGCCTGGTCAACATCAATTTTCCTTTATTTTGGTAAAAATACTTTGATTTTCACTTGACAGATCACCTGCCCACTCTCTCATTCCAAGTATTTTAGGTGAGGTTTATGCACCTCACACCACCCTGGAAATGTGTGTGTAATCCAAGCCTGGACAAATCAGCTCATTCCTTCTCTTGGTTATTGTTTCGGAATGGGCATGTGACTCTAGATGATCAATCAGAGAAAATCTTGACAGGTATTCCCTCTTTATTCTGATTTGTTGAACTGGTAGGATGGATTTCAGGAGTCACCTTGCCCCTCCTGGTAAGAGAGCCTACCTGAAAGTAAACCAACCAGAGGAAAACCAAAACTGAGATGGAGAGAGAGGGAAAGGGACAGGAAAGGGGAGTGATTCCTGCCACCTAACTACAACTGTGCCTCTCTACCATCTCTGGGGTATTTCACTTCTAAGAGCCAACAAATTCCCTATTTTACTAACACTAATCTCAATTGGGTGTGGAGCACTTTGAACTGAAACAGTCTTGATGATAACCATCTTTCTTTTTTTCCAGCTGTCTCAAGTTTTTCCCATCTTTACAGATCTAGTAGAGGACAACTATTCTATAAGCTACCCAGCAACCCCAAGCCCCAAAAAAATCTTCCTGCTCTGAACTCATACATTAGCATATTTAGTATCTGTTTGCCTTAATGATACCTCTTGTATTGCTGATGAATTGCTATTCAATTTTCTCTGAGTTTATGACTTTTTTTTTTTTTATAAGATGCTAAATTCCCAAAGGACAACATTGTCCAATATTCCTTCCCTTCTTCAGGTCCCAAATTTTTTGAGAAATGACTGACCAAGTTTTCTCCAAATCTATGTGCCAAAATCCAAAAGGAGTTATTTTTATTACACAAATATATAATTTGTCCTAGCAGCATAAAGCTTTTGTAAAGGCTCAACAGTTTTCAGTCTGCTTCCATAATTAATTTATAAGTAAAGAAACTGTATCTTTAGAACTCATATGAAATTAGTGAAGGTAGAAGGAAACTGACATGTTTTGAATATTCACAATATACTAAACAAAATCCTTGGGACTTTACACATATTTACCTGGCATATTCCTCACAACAGCGCTAATTAAATTTTATTATTTTTACTTTAAAAATGAGGAAACAAGCTGAGAGATGTTAATTTGTTCAAGACCATACCCTAGTGAATGTACACTAATGTTTATGGTTTTTTAATCTTTGCATTCCCACCACCTAGCACAGTGTCCAGCATATAAAGAGATTCAAAAATGTTAGGCAGATGAATGAATGAGTGAATGAATGAACAAATGATACAGCCAAGATTAAAACGGTTCTTTGGGGTTCCAGATCTCCATTATACTATGCCACCTACAAACAGAATCATCACCAAGATAATCCCATACATTTTTGTCTTTTAATTTTAAATTACATTGAATCACTTAGCATTATGCATGTGGAAAGATTGATATTTCAACAGCATAACCTCACTATAGAGGTGAGTCACAGTAAATGAAGCATCCTGGGCTAAGTATTAGGACTTTTAGGTTAGAGGGGAGTCTGAATATAAATTGTATTTACTTGTTCTGTGACCTTAAACAAGTTATCTATATCTCTGATTATTTACTGGTAAAACTGGGACAATATTATCTTCCTTATAAGACTATTATGAGATTAAATAAAATTATGCCTAGCAGAGCATCTGGAATATAGTAATCCTTTTCTTTTTAGCTGTTATTATTATAATATTTTCTTTTGAAGTTCAAACTAATTCTCTCATGGCCATATAAGTCTTGGCAATGTACAAGTATTTGACGTTTAATAATTTAGGCATGACTCAGAATATTAAGAAAAAAGATATGTCTCTTCTCATAAGTAAGATATTCATAAGTAAGGTCTCATAACTAGAAGTGACCCCAATATTTGAAAAAAAAAACTTTTAATACATAAGACAGTCTCAACATAAAGCACAGTCTCATTACCCAAGCCAGAAACTAGAAGTCTGACCCTTATGCCCTCACCCATAAGTACGTACCATCAAATGCCTTCAGCTGTATTAATGTTTCAATTAATTACCAAGTCTTTGCTTCATAATACTCAAAAATATCAAATTCACTTTCTTATCTCTATTATCTTTACCATGGATTTATTGAAGCTTTCAACAGCTCTAATCTGGAGGGGTTTGCAGTAGCCAAGGTGTAAAATTATGGCAGCTCTAACTACGGTAGAGATTTGGAAGTAGTGAGAAATGACTTACTTCATTTTGAATATATATTAACAGTGGAGCTTACATGGCCTGCTAATGGATTAGATGTGGGGTTTGTAGAGGAACAGAATAATGGAAGCCTCTGAAACTTCTGGTTAGAGGATCTACTGAACAATGGTAGCACTTCCTTGCTACTGCAGCAAGTGGGGCAGCTGGGGTTGAGAGTGTGGTTTTAGACAGGAGCACGGTAGATACTCAGGATACAGTTTTACAAACTGAGAGACTGTGTTCAGTAACTAATTCCTATGTATTTTTCAAGTGTGTGTGTGCCTTTGTACTTGCTTTTCTTTTTACCTGGAATTACCGGTCCCCCATCTAACCTACAGTTACTAGATGAATTATAGTTCGAGAGGAGGTTTCCTCAACACCCAGGGCAGAATTAGACTTCCCTTCCTCTATGGCCCCATAGCAATTTAGTAATGTTTACAAAATACTAACAATAATCAAGCATTATACTAATCACTAGGTATACAAAGATGTATAATTCCTTGCCTTCAGAGAGCTTACAATCTAAAAGGGGGTAGGGGAACACACCCAAACTATTCAGGACAATGTGATAAATGGTCTATACAAAATGAAATGAAACCATAGATGAGAGAATGGTGGGTAGTCAGGCAAAGGCATTAATATTTCCTGAATGTATATCTGCCATGTGTATGGTACTTTATTTCATTGAATCTACACAACAGCCCTATAAGCCAAGCAGAAATCTTTAAGTACCTACCCAAAACTACACAGTTTGCACGTGGCAGAGCTAGTTTACAAATCCACCCTGACTCCAAAGCCATTCTCTATTAAACCAGATTCAGAGGGGGCTTCTTAGGAGAGATATACTTAGGCTGAAACCAGATGGATGAAGGTCAGAGGAGGCGGTGAATGTCTAGTCGCTGAGGGCTGGGGAAGTTACAGGCAGTGTCCCTCAGAGAGAATGGAGGAACGGGAGGCTAGGTAAGTGGTACCATGTTCAGGAGTCTGGGTTTTATCCTGGAACAAATAGGGAATTTTGTTTACTTTTTTAAAAGTTTATTTATTTTGAGAGAGAGTACATGCACACAGGGAGAGAGAAGGAGGGGGAGAAAGAGAGAGAGAGAGAGAGAGAGAGAGAGAGAGAATCCCAAACAGGCTCCACACTGTGCACTGTCAGTGCAGAGCCCCATGCAAGGCTCAGTCCCATGAACCATGATACTGAGCCAAAATCAAGAGGAGGACACTTAACTAACTGAGCCACCCAGGCACCCCTCTATTAAAACATTTTTAAAAGTAATAACCCGTTGGAAAAAAATAAAAATATTTCTACTTGGAAAAAAATACACTGACCCACTGGTCATTTTGACATATGAAGACATAGCCAACAAAATCCAGCATTGTAACATTTGATATCATGGAGAACCCTAGATGCTGAATGCATCACATACATTTCAGTTTTCCTATTTCTTTAATTATTTTCTTTAAAAACCATAAATAAAAATGAATTCAGTTTCCCTAGTTTTCAGTGTTGGAGTTTAGAACCCAGAGGGTGTCTTGCGCACATAGGGCCAACTCTAAGCACACAGGAGAAATTATATTAGGATTATTGGTTTGCAAACAATAGGGAGAGTTGAATGACCACAGCAAAGGTAGGGCAAGAGCCAGGGCAGCCGCAAAGGGCTCAGTAACGTCATCATGGACAGAACATCTGGGCACTGCCAGGAAAACCATTCAGCAGCAATGGGACGGTGGGAGGGACATTATAATTATCCCACCAAATAAGAGTAAGCAGTAGGATAAAAAATAAAAATAAGTAACACTTATTAAAAGAAAACTTATTAAGAGACAGGTACCTTTCCAAAAACTCTATTATTTCTTTTAATCTTTCAGAAAGCCTGTGCAAGAGGCATTGTTGTTTTTTAAAGTTTATTTATTTATTTTGAGAGAGAGAATGCGGTGGGGAGAAGCAAAGAGAGAAGGGCACAAAAGATCCAAAGCGGGCTCTATGCTGACAGCAGAGAGCCTGATGCAGGACTCAAACTCATGAGCCTTGAGATGATGACCCGAGCCGAAGTCAGATGCTTAACCGACTAAGCCATCTGGGTACCCCAATGAGAGGTGATGAGAGGCGCTATTTTTATCCCCATTTTATAGATGAGAAAGTTAAGGAACTTCCTCAGATCACAGAAAGAGAGGAACAGGGATTTGAATCTAGGACATGTGTCGGCAAAGCCTCACTTAACTACAGTTACAGTTAACTAACTAGATGGGAGTGGAGGAGATGATTCACTGCAGAACAGAAAGGGAAAAGAAAGCTGGGCTGCTCACCGACAGATCTAAACTATAGACAGCACATACGGTAGAGGCCACAGTTTAGAGGAGACACTTTGCACTACACACCGCAGGGTTTGCTATCAGAGCAGGCTCTGACTTCTGAGCCTTCGGCTGCCGGTGGCCTTCATGTCATGGGCTCAGTGATTTGAACTGAAATTCTGTTTGTTTCTGTGACAACTGATTAGCCAAGCTAAGTAAAGATAAGAATCTTCACAGTTTTCTGCTTTTGGCAGAAAAGCAACACATTTATGAGAGTGAAACTGCTTTGTATTTTAGAAAAAAACATACTGTGGAAGTAGAAAATTTGTTTTTCCTTATTTTGTTAAAAAAATGATTACAGTCAGAACTTGCGTGCATGCACTCCCACATACTGTACTGCTCAATGAGCCACTTCTTTCTGGGTCGCTGTCGGGTCATGAGATAGCTCTTACTAGACTTTGCTTTGACTTTTAAGCTGGTAGGTGTGTAGTGCAAGAGTCTGCAAGTTTGCATACGCCTGTGTAAATATGAGTATAGTGCCATTTCTGATCCCTACTGCTCTGTGATTAGCTACTTGATTCTCAGTTACACCAATGTTCCCAAAGCATTTTGGGAAAATAGTGAGGGGTTATGAAATAAAACTTGGCCTTATGCCAATAATCCTGATTTCCAGGGCCCAGCTTTTCATCTTTCCATCCTTGTTTGGGGCTGGGTGATTAAAATATCAGAGGGGCTACAGAGCCTACTGTGTGGCTAGTGATGCTTGACTTGCTCATATCAACAGACAGCCTTGCTAGCAAGACACAGGAAACAGAATCACAAACTTCTGGACGGTAGTCTCAAAGTTTCCCTATTTTCAGGGAAAATATTCCCACTTATCAAACCTGTGTTTTACGCCTCTACCTGAGGTCATATTTGTGCATGTTAATTGAATAAACCAAACTTTGGGTAACCACGTTGGAAGGCTTTTACTAATTCTCACTTAATGTATTAACACTGGTTATATAAAGATCCAATGAAGTCTTCGAAATATTCCCAAACACACAAATCCAACATCAACTTCTTATATTACTGTTTTTAATGCCAGTAGTAGTTCTGTTCCAATTTTAAGGTTATTTTTTTCTGTTTCTGAAAAATGCCACCAAAATTCTGAAAGGGAATACTTGGAATCTGTAGATTGCTTCGGTTAATCTAAACATTTTAACACTATTAATTCTTCTAATCTATTAGCACAGAGTATCTTTTCATTTATTTGTGTTTTCTTCAATTTCTCTCATTAATGCCTTTCATTAATGTCTGTACAGGTCTTTTACCACCTTGGTTAAATTAATTTCTAGGTATGTTATTCTTTTTGATGTAACTGTAAATGGGATTGTTTTCTTAATTTATTTTTCTGCTAGTTCATTGTCAGTATATAAAATTGCAACAGATTTTGCATATCGCTTTTGGACCCAAACTTAACTGAATTCACTCATTAGTTCTAACACATTTTTTGGTGGAGACTTTAGGGTTTTCTATTTGTAAAATCATGTTGTCCTCAAATAGTGAGTTTTACTTCTTGCCTTCTGATCAGGATGCCTTTTGTTCTTTATCTTGCCCAGTTTCCCTGGCTAGGACTTCCTAATATGTTGAATAACAGTGGCAAGAGTAGATACCCTTGTCTTGTTCTTAATCTTAAAGCAAAAGCTTTCAGCTCATCACCATTGAGTGTAATGTTAGCTGTGGGCTTGTCTTTCTGGACTTTATTATATTGAAATAGTCTACAGTCCCACTTTGTTGACAGTTTTTACCATAAATTGATACTGAATTATGTCAAATGCTTTTTCTGCATCTATTGAGGAGACAATATGATTTTTATCCTTCGTTTTACTAAAATTGAATACTGTTGATTGATTATTTGGATGTTGAATCATCCTGGAATCCCTAGGATTAATACCACTTGATGATGGTATATGACCTTTTTAATGTATTATTGAATTTAGTTTGCTAATATTTTGTTGAGAATTTTTGCATTTAAGTTTATCAGGAATACTGGCCAATAATTTTGTCTTTGTGGTGTCTTTGTCTGGTTTTAGTATCAGGGTAATTAACGCTGGCAGCATAAAATAAGGTTGGACATACTCCTACCTCTTCAATTTTTTTGGAAGAGTTTGAGAAGAACAGATATTAAATTTTATTTGAATGTTTGGTAGAACTCACAAGTGAAGCCATCTGGTCCTGGACTTTCATTTGTTGGTAGGTTTTTGATATTGATTGAATCTCCTTTCTAGTAATCAATCTATTCAGATTTTCTTTTTTCACGATTTAGTCTTGGAAGATTACATGTATCTAGGAATATATCCATTTCTTCTAGGTTGTCCAATCTGTTGGTATATAATTGTTCATAGTAGTCTCTTAATGATCCTTTGTATTTCTTGGTATCCGTTGTCACTTCTCTTTCTTCATTTCTGATTTTTATTTGAGCCCCCTTTTTTCTTACTGAGTCTAGCTAAAGGTATGCCAATTTTAACTTTTCAAAGAAGTTGTTCCTAGTTTCACTGATCTTTTCTGTTGTCTTTTTTGTCTCTATTGCATTTACTCCAACTCTGATACTAAACTTTGGGTTTTATTTATTCTTTTTCTACTTCCGTCAGGTGTAAAGTCAGATTTTTTGAGATTTCTTTCTTGTTTTCTGAGGTAGGTTTACATCGCTATAAACTCTCCTCTAAGAACTGCTTTTGCTGCATCCCATAGATTTTGCTATGTTGTATTTCCATTTTCATTTGTCTCAAGGTAGTTTCTAAGTTTCTCTTTGATTTCTTTGTTGATCCACTGGCTATTCAGTAGTATGCCATTTAATCTCCATATACTTGTGATTTTCCAGTTTTCTTCTTGTAATCGTTTTCTAGTTTCATATCACTGTGGTCATACAAGATACTTGATATGATTTTAATCTTCTTAGGTTTATTTAGAATTATTTTGTGACTTAACATATATATGATCTATTCTAGAGGATGTTCCATGTGCACTCAACAAAAATGTGTATACTGCTGCTGCTTTTAGAAGGAATGCTATGTATGTATCTATTAAATCCATTTGGTCTATTGTTTAAAGTGAATGTTTTCTTATTGATTTTCTGTCTGAACATCACTGATGATAAGTGGTATATTAACACTCACTAGTACAATTGAACTGCTATCCATTACTCTCTTTAGGTCTGCTGATATTGCTTTACATATTTAGTTTCTTCTATGCTGGGTACATAAATATTTTAAAATGTTATAGTTTCTTGTTGGATTGATCTCTTTGTCATTACTACGTACAGGCAAAATTTCATTTAATATTGAAGACAGCTTTCTGTGAGAAACAATATTATCCCCCCCTTCACAGCTGAGGAAACTGAGGCAAGGGGATGTTGAATGATTTGCTCTAAGTCTTTAAATGAATGCCAGTGTTCTTACCACTGCTCTAAACTATCTATTCTATGGACTTTTAATAGCAACTGAAAACAATGTATATAAAGCATCTAAAATAGGACATAGTACAAAACATGTCCTCAACAAATTTTAGCCAGTACTATTAATTAATAAACAGCAGATAAATAACAATGCTTAGTTTGATGAACTAATCTATAAGATTGAGTTTCTCCTTCAGTTTTCAGTATCAGATTGTGGGATATGCACCTCTTACAAATATATTTGCCAGTATTGATTGAGCATCTATGTTGCAGCAAGCATTTTGCTCCCCACTGTGGGCCTGGTGCTATGTGAAATAGGCACCTTCTTTGTCTTCACGGATTTACAATGTACAGGCTGCTGAGATTAAAGGCCACTGAGGACAACTATGACCATCTCTGTCATCCAAAGGGTTTGGACTGTCGTGACCATCTCTTAAAGAGATCAGTCATTCATCGAGATTAACAGAGCCACCCACACAGCCTATTTGTTGATCAAGAATGGCAGGAGATCTTAGCAAGTGCACATCAGAAAAAGGAATTCATGGTGGTAATTACTATGAGACTTTCCATTTTGCCTTTTTCTAAGGGTTTTGGGGTGTTTTTTGCAAGTTTTACAAATACCCAGTACCATTTCCATTTTCATTCTACCTGCATGTAAGTAAGCCTTCTCAGGAGCTTTGCATTTCTAGATATAATTCAGGGCTCTTTAGATCAAAGCACTCACATCTCTCTGAATCTATCTTATTTTGAGGTCTGTCTTTATGTCTAGGATCTTAGTCTATGATTTTAAAACAACAACCCAAACCAAACAAATCTAAGACCCCATTATTATAGCTAATTGCTATCATGTGTTTTTCCTCCTCTCTCCAGCAGTTTCTCTCATGTCAGATAGATCCCCAAAGCTAAATATGGTAGGCTAAGGATCACACTACGCAGACACTGCATAGCACCTCTTACTCCCTTTGTCATTCCATCGCCAATTATGCAGTCCATAAGGGATTCTGTCACATGAGGGTCTGTTTCCCAGAGATCACGTACATGTAGCAGCTGTTTATTTGCAAATACAGAATGGGATGAACAAATGGTTGAGAAAGATGGTTTTTTAATGTTGGTATCTTCTCATTTACATCAGATTACCCACAATTCTTTTTCCCTTTTCTAATTCTGAATATATGGTAAATAGTCTTTTTTTCCCCACTAAATTCCACTGAAATAGAAATGACTGGAATGTCACCAAGTGTCTCCAATAGCTAAGGCATCACAAGCCCAAAATAGCTCAAGCTTTAAATAGTGATACTGATCATATTGATCATTATAATAGTGACAAAATGAGCAGGTATACGCTTATATATAAGGTAAGCTTATATAAGCTTACCTAAGCTTACCTGTGCTTACCCTAAGCCACAAAGCTACTAAGTGCCATAGCTGTGACTTAAACTCAGACCTTCCTGTCTCCCTCCCCTCACTTCACACTGAGAATTAGGGAGAAGAGTAAAGCAGGATGAAAGGCAGAGGAAAGAGTAGATAGAGAGCCAGGAGATGGGTAATGGAGGAAAATGTCATTAATCATTGCTAATTCATTAAATGAACATCCACTGAGTACCCAAGACAGGCTGGGTATCGTATCTACACATAAGACAAGTTCCTTGACCAAGAAAGGCAAGTTTGGCTTAAAGAAGTAGAATCACCAGCAAACAACTGTAGTCCTCACAAAAGGGCATAATCAATACAAGCCAAAGTGTGCAGAGCACAGATAGAAAGGTTGGGGCCCTGCAAGGGAGAGCTGAGGAAGGCTTTGCAGATAGGGTGCTCTCTGAGCAGGACTGATAGCAATACAGGAGAGTGCGTGAGCTGGCTAAGACTGGAAAGGGTGGAACAGGTTGAAGTCAAAGCAAGGACAACACCACAGAAGTGTGACAGATGGAGCAATGCGCAGAGAATCCCTAGTGCTTCGGAGAGCTGCAGGAGAGGACGCGTGGTGAAGATGCGGGGATGAGAGCAGAAGGGTAGGAAGCTCTGACAGCACGTTCCGAGAGGCAGCAAGGAGGCAGGTGAAAAAATAGGGGACTGGACAGGACCACACGGGGCTCCTGGTCCGAGTGACCATTCTTCATAGCATAACATATGAGGTTCATAAACTCCAGTAAATCATGAACTGTTTTTTTAGGTGCTTTTCATTACGACTATGGATTATGATCCATAGGCCATCAAGAGATGTGAGTTTTAGTGGAAAGAAGAGTGGTATATACAAAGGTAATAATGACCTTCAATGAGACGCCGGGGTCCAAGGAAAGAAAGGGATAGCCTGAGAAAACTAGGAGCTTGGGTAGAGGGAGAGAAAAGGTATCTCTGAACTAGAACCGGCTGCTAAATATGAGGCAGGTAGCATGGAGCCGTATGGACTGTTCAGTCATTGCCTCAGGCATCACTGGGTTTGGATGGCAGACCTAAGGCCAACAAGCAGGATGAGAAGACAAGATGACAGCATAGTTATATCTGTCTTAAAAATTAACCAAGTGTGGGGCGCCTGGGTGGCTTAGTCGGTTAAGTGTCCGACTTTCACTTAGGTCATGATCTCGCGATTCGTGGGTTCGAGCTCCACATTGGGCTCTGTGCTGACCGCCAGCTCGGAGTCTGGAGCCTATTTCAGAGTCTGTATCTCCCTCTCTCTCTGACCCTCCCCTGCTCACACTGTCACTGTCTCTCTCTCTCTCTCTCTCTCTCTCTCTCTCTCTCCCCTAAGAAATAAAAATATTTTTTTTTAAATTAACCAAGTGATTTAGGTGGAAAAAAGTCCCTTTGAATTGATAATATATTAACCAGTGCAACCCAGTTTGAGAAAACATCCTAGCGGACAGGTACAATGAAGTATCAGGATTTGGGAACAGACCCTCACGTGACAGAAACTCCTTGGGTTATTATCTTTTCTGTTGTGTGAAAAGCTATATAGTGCAATCAAGCTTTTCCTGATCTGGCTCCTTAAGGACTAACTAGACCACAACAAATGTTTCTTAAGTGTCGGATCTGGACTCTGCCTGTAATCCTTCCCCACAGATAAGAAATCTGATTTCAAGAAAAGGAAAGGACTCTTTTTGTATCCTAAATTTGTCATGAAAGTCTTGTCAAGAATATAGCTCTATTATGTACTTGTACTACAGCAGCAAAATAAACTCAATAAGCTCTAATTTGGTATTCTACGGAACAAAATTTAAAGTGGAATAAGAGTCAAAAGACATCGCTTATGACAGCTTATAATCGGACTTCGTGCAGGCATCATTTAAATTGTAGATCCTCTGACAGAACATTTTTTTATACTAGTTTCAACCTACTTCTCTGTCCCTATAGATTATTACTTCTAGTGCACATAATTCAAATGCAAGAGCTATGGGCAAAAGCCATGGAGAGGAGGTAAATCTGGCAATGGAGGCTTCTAGGTAACCAGCTTAGAGCACAGCAGTAGCCCCCAGTGCCACTATGAAGTTCAGTGTGGACAGCCAAGACTTTGGTGACATACAGACTCAAGTTCAAGTCTCAGATCTGTATCTTGTTAACTCTAAGAAGTAACTCAAAGCACTTGGCCCAACACTTGGCACATAGTAGACACTCAATGAATAGAAGCTGTTATTACTTTAAAATTAAAGCATAAAAGGAAAAAGCCAGAGCTAAGACAGCTTCTCATTTCAAAGGCATAAAAATCCATCCTCCTGTCAAATGTAAGTATCTTTTTCAACTTCTTATGAATATCTGGAGCCATAAACTTGCCTTAAAAAGTCTTAGTACACGAGGCTGACATTTTATGTACCATTTTCTTGGGTTCTCCTCTCTCTTCCATATAACTTTTTATATGGTGATCTAAAAGGTAAGAGATTAATAAATAGAAACTGCAGATTTTTGGTCTTACCATTTTTATCTGCTCTCCTCAGTATCTGAAAAAAAAAGGAAAAAACGTTATTACCACTTTTGCAACTGCAGTGATTATATTCATACATAATTCACCCATTATTAAATAAAAGAAATTCCAATTTCAAAGAAAAGTTTCCCAGTTGAGATGTTTCTTTATAATAGTCAAAAACCGAAAACAACCTAATTCCTTTGGGCAAATGGATGGACAAAGAATCTGTGGAACATCCACTCAAATACTACTGGGTAATAAAGAAGAATGAGCTCTTGAACACACTCAATAACTCAGACGGATTACAAAGTGATGATGTTGAGTAAAAACCTAGGATAAAAAAGAATGCCTGCTATATGATTCCATTTATATAAAACTCTAGAAATTGCAAACTAATCTATAGTGACAGAAAGAAGATGAAGGGTTGCATACAAATGAGCCGGGAGGGTATTATAAAAGGACATGAGAAAACTTTTTGGAGTGGTAGTATATTTATTACCTTGACTATGGTAATGGTTGCACAGGTATATACATATGTAAAAACTTATTAACTTTTCACTTTAAGTATGTGCAACTTAATGTAAGTCAATCATATCTCAATAAATGGGAATACATGGAAACAAAATATAATAAATCAAGGATAGGTAGAGCTCATGTGTCTGTACTGTATCTTACTTTACTTCTATACATTAATTATATTATCTTCGGTGGATAGGAACTGCTTGGCCATCAGGTATCTTAAGTAATGATTTCACAATTTTCGTCTGGGAAATCCATTTTTCCTCCACTCTTGAGGATTAAGCAAACGGTGTCACATCACTCGGCCCACAGTGACTACTCAGGCATGAGAACAGTAAGGCCATGGCTTTGCTTGAATTATCATAAGAGATACACTTTCTCTTCCACTGACTTTGAACTTGGGAAGATATAGGTAAGAAGCTGCTGTCCACCCTTCTGTTATTATACATGTCATGGGTTGAACTATATCCTCAAAACAAACACTGAAGTCCTAACCTCCAGTAACTGTGAAGGTGATCTTGTTTGATATTAGTCTTTGCTAATGTAATCAAATTAAGATAAGATCTTACTGGGGCTCCTGGGTGGCTTAGTTGGTTAAGCATCCAACTTCGGTTCAGGTCATGATCTCACCGTTTGTGAGTTCGAGCCCCACATTGTGCTCTCAACTGAGAGTGTAGAGCCTGCTTAGGATTTTCTCTCACCTTTCCCTCTGCCCGCCTCTCTCTCTCTCTCTCTCAGAATAAATAAATTTTAAAAAAGAAGATAAGCTCTTACTGAATTGGGGTGGGTCCTACATCCAAAGACTGGTGACTTGATAAGAAGAGAGAGATTCAGAGATGCAGAGACAGAGAGAAGACCATATGGTAACAGAGGCAGGTATTGGTACAGCTGCAAGCCAAAAAGTGTAAAGGAATCTGACATTAGAGGCTAGGAGGCAGGCATTGCACAGAGGGTCCCCTACAGCCTTCAGAGGGAAAGGTCCTCCCCACACCTTGATGTCAGCCACCAAGCCTCCAGAACTGAGAAAATGAAGGCGGTTGTTTGAGCCACTCTGTGTGCCGTAAGTACACTGTCATAGAAGCCACAGGAAATGTATACAGCATAGAAGCTGGACATAACCAGTCCTCAAGGAAGCAGTGTCTATCCAGAGACGGAAAGACAGTGGATCCTAAGGGACACTCTCTGAGCTCCTGATCAAGCCATCCTGATAAGACGGTCTCTACTTCTTATTGCAGGAGCCAGTAAATTATTGTTTTAAATCTTAAGACAGTTTATTTTTTCCGTGAGCCACAATCTGTTAGCTGATACTGTATGCTAACAGAAAAATAATTTGGATAATATAGCACACCACAATTATGTTATATATACTACCAAAGAAAATATCCCTTTATCATATTGCAAAGATAACCTTGAGTCACATGAAGGGGCACTTGAGGATCATTTTTCTGACCAATAGACAGTTATGGTAAGTAACCAGAGCTACTCTTACATTTAGGTCATCACTTCTTGATGGCAGCTTGAAAGATGAGCAATTGTTGTTATTACCAAAGTTTTTGGTTTTACTGCTTTCTGCTACAGAAGCATTATCGTCCTTTCCTTCTGTTGACTTCATGAAGATGAAGTATGGTTAAATCTAATCATTATTATACTCTTATAATGGTTCGCTATTATCACCCAAAACCTCATCTATGAAAAACTTCCAACAACAGATATGTATCCTCCTTACTTGTGTGCATAAATTGGTCCCCCTTTATCAACTAAATTTATTTAGCTTCTAAATTGCAAGAGAAATGCTTTTGGTAGGAAGAACTCCTATACCTAAAGCAGAATGGGACACAAATTCATTCTATTCCATAGAGGTAATTTCTAGTGGGGATTTTGGGAATTCATCTCTCCATCATAACCAGCTTCTTCCTCTTCCCTGAAACTATGAAGCCCCAGCTGAGAGGCAGGGAGACATGAAACACAGCCTAATTCTTACCTTTAATATGTTCTAAGATTCTATTTCAAGCTCTATTGTGTCCTTAAGAGTTCAAAGTAACTAGAATAGAAATAACCACATACCAGAGACTTGGACCCAGGACTTTCTTCATTTCATTTCATAAAGAACTATCTTAAATAGCATTCAGCCTGTTAGCAATGAAATTAAGACAGTAGCTTTCTTTATTAAGACAGTTCTTAGTAATTAAATATGAACAGAACTGTCTCTGCTGCAAATTTTGCCTCTGAGCCCACAGACTAATAAAAAATGTACCGCAGATGAGAGCTGGGTTCATTACATTATGCTACCATAGTAATCTGAATTGACTAATCTTACCAGTTGCTACCACAAGATACATAGTAAACAGGTGCAAATATTATAGTGAGAATTAAAACTCAAATTCCGTTTATGCTGTGGTTTGGCAACAATTTAAGGGCTACCAAATAGCATCCTTTACCCTAAAGGCTATTCTTTGATGGCCTTCGTTAAAATTTCTCATTTCTCACCTGAGATTATTCAAGGCAGGTGTTAAGATGCAAATATTGTCCTGAAGGCTGAAAAAACTGACAGTCACTATTTACTGAACTAATATTTGCTAAATGCTTTCTACTGTGTACCTGGTTAAAAACAGGTAATGAGATGAGCCAGTAAAATTCCTGAGAAATGAGGATTTAGGGCAGGGAATTTGGTTCTCATCCAGAACATGGGGTTCCATCCAGAAGGGAGGACCTACCAGGGAAATCACAGTGTGTGGACCTTGACCTTGGTAGTTTCACTACCACTCCACCAGTTGCCAAGAGATAGGATGCAGGGAAGACAGGGGCGCCTGGGTGGCTTAGTAGGTTGAGCGTCTGACCTTGGCTCAGGTCATGACCTCACGATTTGTAAGTTCGAGCCCTGCATCAGGCTCTGTGCTGAGCCTAGAGCCTGCTTTGGGTCCTCTGTTTGTCTGTCTGTCTCTCTTTCAAAAAAAATAAACATTAAAAAAAATAAAAGGATGCAGGGAAGTGGCCACTGAATGATGAATGGGCAAAGGTAATCAGCACAAACACTTTTATCTTCTCAATTTTGCCTGGGGTAGGCCTTGTATGAGAAAACAGGTTTAAGTGTATGGTAACATTTAAACTAAGTTTCCCTTACTTCTGCCAGATCTTAAAACTAGGAGAGTCGTATCTGCCTTGCCAATTAGAGTTAATTGCCATTCGCCCAAGTGAACAAGCTCACTCAAATTATCTAGGTATACGGCTCTGAGAGAATTCGGTCACGGAGCCATTATACCTGGAAACCTGTTTCCAGTCCTCTGTCCATCTCACCTCTTAGACAGATGAGAATATATACATATACACAGGGCTTCAGAATTAAGTATCTTTCCAAGGAAAACTACTTCCTTATTTTCACCAAGCCCCTGACCATCCAGGCCTTGGTGCATTTTGTTCAGCGTACATGAGTGTGCACGCTTGGTTGGGGAAGGGAGGGAAGACACACATCTCTCTCCTTCATAACCTTCCAGGCCCCACTTCTGCCTCAAGCAAAATGAGGAAGGGCCACTTCCCTTGCAGTTTAAAATCAAACAAAACTGGGAGAAGAAAGTGGCATCAAGCAGTGAAGTTATAACTAACTTCACTTCATTATCTTGCTTTGGGGGATGATGCGAGGGTCTGATTTTCTCCCTTTGCACAGAAGCAGAGTTGATTTATATGTTGATTCCAACGAGGGACCACAGGCTATATGGACTCATATTCTAAATTCGGGTTTATTCTCTGTTAGCTGGAATGAATGAACCTGGGGACAAACAGCACACAGATGTTAAGAAGGAAAAGCACCATCATCCACCTGGTCCTCCCCTGTTGCTGTGCACGGCCCCCAGGGAAGCCGCTTTCCTGTGGGAGTCACAGGAGCACAGTGCAAATGCCTTGCACCAGCCTCAGTGCACACGCAGGCCTTGGCACCAGCCCCGGGGTTTCTCAGCCCCCCAGGAGGCATTCAAGAGTATTTATGAGGAACCAATATATAATTCTGTCATTTTTTAGATAGAATATAATATAATAAATTTGATTTCTAATGAAACAGTCTCTGTATTAATTTGTGGATTTGGCTACTATGATTTAGCCATTCAAAAGGCAACAATGAACTACCCGTAATGGTTCAAATTTATATAGCACACTTCCTTTTCCTGTTCTTCGTTTTCTTATCCGACGAACTTGCATTTAAGACAACACCTCTAGGGGCACCTGGGTGGCTCAGTCCATTAAGCGTCTAACTTCAGCTCGGGTCGTGATCTCAAGGTTCGTGAGTTCGAGCCCACATCGGGCTCTGTGCTGACAGCTGACAGCTCAGAGCCTAGAGCCTGCTTCAGATTCTGTCGTCTTCTCTCTCTGCCCCTCCCCTGCTCGCACTCTGTCTCTCTCTCTCTCAAAAATAAATAAATTTTAAAAAATAAAAAAAAAATTTAAAAAGAAAATAACAACTCTAGAATTAAGTGTGACACTCATCATGATTGCTGATTTCGACATAAGAAAATGAAGCAACAGCCAATAGGGGTGGTACATCCCTCTCTGATTTTCTGATCTGTGGCTAGCTTCCTACCAGCTGGATATATCGTCATGTCGGCAATGGTACCCTCAAAATCACGCAGAAGACCCATTGGTACAGTGGGCTTGGAATATAAACACGAAAAATCCAAGTTTTCCTCAAATTTGGAAATCAGTCCATGTGACGTAGAAGACTCTGATGGGCTTCATTACTCTTCCCCTTTGGCATAGGGGATTTCTATTACTGACTTATTATGCTCTGAATAGAATTCAAAAGCAATCTTGCTTAGCAGTGCTACTAGAATATATTAAAACAAATCGAGTAAATTATGTATTTATATTTCACATTTTATTTTTGCTAAAAGCAATACGATCCAGAAATGAATAATTCAAAAATCCTTAAGTAACAAATCCTTTTTCGTGTCACATATTTCACCAGAGTGCTGGCTTTTTCACAAAATATCTCAAAGAAAAAGTGTAAACAAAATCTCTTCTACTCAAGATAAAATCCAGTGGCAGGTTTTTTTTTAATAGACACTAGCATTTTCCTGGCAAACAAGCATGTCAACACCTCTCATGTGAAATCAGTTTTGTATTTTTATTTTTAAATTCTAGAAATAGACACAAGAAGGCAGGGTGTCCTATTCATAGAGCACATGTTCCTTCAGGACAGGGACCTGATGCTGTTTATTTGCAGAGCTTGAGAACAATCATGTATATAGAACAATAAACAAGATTTTAATTTCCTCCTTTTTAACAGCAGTTTGAACACCTGGGCCAAGATTAGTGTGTGTGTCGAGGAGGATGACTTCCACGTATACAGTTCAATCCGTTCATCTTGACAGTATCACCAGGATTTAACTGCTTCAAAAAAGTCACAGAGACGCACTTGATATCCTCGGGGGACCCGGTCAAGATGAGGCCAGGATGAACACACGGTCCTCTCTGAATCAATTCCATGGTGGCTTAGCCATCAACCTCCTAACAGACATGAGTTCCTAGGACCCAGATATTGTCCCTGAAGATTCCCTTCTCTATGTGTTGTGTGCCTCCATCTCCCAGCCTGGTTTCCTCACGGGTTTTTTGGCCCAGAATGGCAGGATTTAATGAATAATTTAATGAATATCAGCCAGTTGAACCACCAGCGCCAAAACATCACCTGACTGACCAGAGCCAAGCAGAGATAAGTGCTGAGAAAGAATAAGGCACTTAAACCTATTGAGACAAGGAATGGGAATCCGATGGTTTTGGTGGGAAGAAGATGGCTGGCCTGGGTGCCTGGGTCCCCAATGGGAACTGCATGATGACCGGGGAGGGCGCTCCCAGGAAGCACAGCTGGGTCTTACCTAGAACATTTGCCTCCCACCAGATTTAATGATCAATACAGTTTTCTCTCACAATTAAAAATCCCAGCTAATCCGCTGAAAAGAAACTTGGGGGGCTCCTCACTCCATCCTCCTTATCTTCATGACATCTGCTTCCCCATTATGATACTAAGGAGTTGATTTCCTGATATTTTCATCTCTCCACAAATAAATGCTAATTGTAAATACCCCTGGATTTTAATAAGAGAGGATCTCAGGGAAGGGTAGAAGAAAGAGCATGCAGCACTCCTCAATGCATTTTGCCAATTTTCTATCATGTCTAAATAAGTGGCCAGAATTGTCCCCACTGAGCCAGCAACTACCTCCAGGGCACAGCATAAATGTGACAACGCAGGGGCTGAAGGAGCCCAAGCGGGCAGGCAACTGAGGGATGGGGAAACCACTGACCCTAGCAGCAAAGAGCTGGGCGACAGGGTGAAAAAAATTAAGAACAGAACATCAGAAAGGAACTGTAAAATTGAGAAATAAACAAGAAACAAAACTGCTATACAGATAAAAACCCCGGTGCGAGGGCAGAAAAACAGAAAAAAAGAAAACGGAGAATGAGAAAGAACGATCACCGTATCAGAGAAACGAACGAAGGGCATCAATACAGAAGGGACGGAGAGGCCCAAAGGACGAGCAGTCAAACGCTAGAATTGATGAACAGCAATTAAAACTTGGAGAAGTATAGAGAAGAATAACAGGAGAGGAAAACGGAAAAATGGGAGGTGGCGGTGATAAAAGTAACAGCATGAAAGGGATCTTGGCCACCGCTTTAAAAAAAAGAAAAACAAGGCTGTTTTGAAAGTAATTGTTCTCCCTGGGGGCTAGGAAAGGGTGGGGAGGCACCCGAAGGCTGCCCCGGTCGCCCAGGAGCCTCAGGGAGACTGGGAACTGCAAACCAGGCACCTCAGAGATGAGCTGAGATAATTACGTTCCCTCCCTCCCTCCCTCCCTCCCTCAGTCCCCTTGAAAACGCTCTATTCTCCTGAAACGAGATTGTTGTAATTACAAATCTGGTCCCCAGTGAGACCCACGCCGTTGGAAAATGTAACTTCTGCCATCCCTTCAGGGTTGTTAAGCCCCGAGCTGCAGGTGCAAGACAACCCTTTTTACAAGTTGAGTGGCAGTCATTCTCCCGCATTCGCCTCGGTGCATTTGCAGGGGGACAGGAGAGCGAGGCAGGAGGTAGCGAAACACCTGCTGATCAGCGCCTGGACTGACCACCCTCTTCCAGGGGAAGAGGAAAGCCGCGATGGGGGGCGGGGGGAACCCAGGACCCAACTCCTTTGCTCTGTACTTACGTCGAGGAAGATCGACATGCCCTTGGACAGCTGCAGGGCAGAGCTGAGCTCCTCGGAGGAGTTGTTGGAGGACGGCGACGTCTCCCGGGAGTCCTCCATCCTCGCGAGCCCAGACGGCGGCGGCGGGCGGAGCGGGGCTGGGCGGCCGCACGGGCTCGGGCAGGGGCGCGGCCGCACTGCCGCGGGGCTCCGGCTCCCGGGCGTGCGTTCGCGCCCGCGCGCCTCCCCGGCGTCGCTCTCCGCCTCCCGGCTCCGGCCTCCGCGCTCGCACGCGCTCTCGTTCGCGCCTCCCCCTTCCCTGGGCTGCTGGCGCCGGATCCGTCTCATCGCGGCACTTAGCAACCGCTGCGCCCCTCGCGGGGAACCGAGTCTGACCCCCTCACAGCCATTGGCCGCCGCCGGAGACGACCCTGGAGCCCCCGCTCCACCCACGTGCCGCCAGGGAGGAGGTGACCGAGCGCCGGGAGGCAAGGGCGCGTGTCCGGAGAGCCGGGGCGCCGCGTTGCAGGCGCCCCGAACCTACCCCGTGGCGGAAACCCTACGAGTCCAAGGAGATTCTAAGAGGTTTTGCCAACTTTGCTTTTCGACCAGGCTAACTAACCTGTCCGCCCCACCCTCCTCAGAGGTGGGTGGGTTTAATGGACATCACCGATTAATGGGGGCGGGGGGGGGGTGATTTGGCATCTTTGAGGTCTAGGTTTGAAACCTGCCTCAGTTGCTTTGTTATTTTGTGATCTACCAAGTTGCTAAATCATCAAGCCCCAGTTTTATTCATCACTACATTGGTCACGAAAATGGTGCTTACCTAAGAGGCTTCTGCGGCTTACGTGTGGGATTGGCATCTGCAAAAGTCGTGGTAAGGGCTCTGCGTAGAGTGAGCCTAAAAACAAAACAAAACAAAACAAAACAAAACAAAACAAAACAAAACCTCAACCAAACAACAACAAAAAATACCTTTTTGCTATGTGGAAAATATTGTCAGGTAAAGTTCAAGCAAGAAATTTTCCAAAAGAGAAGTCACAATAAAGGATGCAGCCCCTATGTATGCTTAAGCATTTCAACTAGGGTGATTTTTCAATATTGGGGGGCTTCCATGAAGGCTGCAAAAATGGGAATCTAACCTTTCATCAGGAGAGGTATCCACTGTTTACTGGGCGTCTAAACGTGCAAGGAGCATGCCAGTTGTTGTGTGGGTTAGAACAATCTGGGAGCAAGATGAGTCAGAGAATGGTACCATGTTTTAAAAAGACTTTACCTATGAGAACTGATGGGGTGGATCCAGATCTCCATTTTGTGGCCTCCTAAGAAAGAGAATATGTTCTTGCTAGAATATGTGTCCACAAATCATACTAGACAAAATGTGAGTGTCTTAAGGCATATAAAAAGTGCTATGGGTTTCTTAGGAGGAGCAGTTTATACTCCGGCTGTTGGGACCTTTGCTATGATAAAAGGGGCAGTATTTGAAATGGATCTTAAACATTGGTAGACAGTCCATAGTGAATAGAAAGAGAAGGAAAGGACTTTCAAGGCAGAGTGAATAGCATGAACAAAGGCAAGGTACCAGGAAAGCACATGGACTCTGTAATCGGTCCACTTGGATTCGTTCGAAACATGCAGAATCTCATTTCCTACCCCAGGCTTATTGAATCAGAATATCAAAGTATGAGACTCAGGAAGTGGAGCCCCATTCTGACTCTTGCTTCATATACAAACGCTCCATAGCAGGATCAGGACCACCACGAGGCCAGGAAGGTGCCTTGGGCGGCACAAAGCATAAGGAGATGCTTTCTTGCACGATCCAGAGAATGACTGCCTTCTTCAATTCTGCACCCTAGCAGTCTCATCCACCTCACTCAAGTCCCAGCCTTGCTCCACAGGTAAGTATTTGCAAGATTGGATCCAGTTGTTCTCCATTCTGGCTCTACAGTGGACTTAATTAACCAGGGTATATGGCAGCTTTAAAATATGGCCACAAATTCGTTGACAGGCTTCCTATAGGGAGGTGGGTCCCCTCCCCTGAAGGTTTCCAACTGCTTCCCGGAATAAAATGCAGCAGAACGGATGCTACGTGCCTACTGAGGCTAGGTGTGTAAAAGGCCCCACAATTCCACCTTTTTCAGTGGACTATTTGTGCCTGGGCTTCCTTGGGAGATCTGACTACCTTGAGCCACCATTTCTTGAGGAGCCTATATGGAGAAACACATGTGGACACTCTGGCTAAGAGTACCAGCTGAGTCCAGCCTCTGACACATTCCAGCCTAATCAGCAAAAAAGTAAATAGAGAAGCCTCTAGGTAATCCCAGCACCTAGCGATTTGATACACACCTATCCATTTGTGGTTTTTAGCCAAGATCCCCAACATCATAGATCAGAGACATACCATCAGCGCTGTATCTCTTCTGAAGGCTTGACCCACAGAATTTGGGAGCATATTAAAATGGCCTCTGTTTTATACAAATAAATCTTGGAGTGTTTTGTTTTGTAACAGTAGCTAAAGAAAAGACGGAGCCTTTAAGAACCCAAAGACAGAAAAACCAGACTGATGCCTGTGCTTCACCCCCAGATTCATATTCAGTTAGCATACAGTGGGCCTTGGGCATCAGTGTTTTTTTTTTAAAAAAGCTTCACACGCAATTTTGATCTGCAGCCAGGATTGAGAGCCACTGAGGTGGTCTATACAATACATATAGGAAAACTGTAGAATAAAACATCAGAAGACAGATAAAGGCCATCAAGTGAAGACACTTGAAGTCCAGGGGTAGAGTTCTGGACTTAATTAGGGAGAGAGTTAGAGACATTAGATTAATCAGTCTGGATGTTAATTGGAGCTGTGCTTGGGAAACATTAATCTGGCATTGCTGTGTGCTTTTACCTTATTAACTGCAAATCTCGTTATCTGAACGAAATAACCCCTTCCCTTTGCCAACTGCTCACCAAAAGAAAAAGACAAAATTATTAAAAACAGACTGTCCAACTCATCGAATGGGTACTGGTCTTCAAATTACTGAAAAAGAAAAGCCAGAAAGAAAGGAGAAGCAGTGCTGCTCACGAACATCGAGCTACAAAGTTTAAGAAAATATGGTACAATTCCTGCCATGCATGGAGGAGTGAATAGATTTTTTTTTTTTGGCAACAAGTGTAGTTGAAGTCTGGACCCTGTAACCCAAGCTGTGGGTCCCTCAGCCCTTATTCAGCCCTGCAAGTGATAATATTTTGATGCCAACCCCACAGTAACAAGAGCAGATATCAAAGAAGACATTCTCCTGTTATAAATGAAAAATAAGAGAATAGTCAGTAGTCATCATTCAAAACCAAGGAGCTATTTGTAACACTTAGCAAGAATATTCCTTTTACCTTTGCCAACACAAATGATATTTTTCTGTACCTGTGGCTTTGCTTATTTCCTCTAATAGGCTGCAAAGAAGAAATATAAATTATTAACCAACCAACTAGTCATTAATTTTTTTTACGATTTCAGCATCCACATCATAATGCCATAGCTGACTTCTTTTTTTAATGGAAATGTCATGTTCATAGAAAGCTCCAATAGAAATGGATGGCAATTAGATTCCCATTCACAGCCAAATTCAATAGGCTCTACAAAGTGGTAACCAAACATATTTTTAGTTGTTTTTTTTTAATGTAGAAAGCATGCATTTTTGAAAACTGTTTTCACACATCATTTTTTCTGAAACACAGATGCTTCCCTGCTGTATGTAGTATCAGTTACAAATGGAGACAGCCGACTTGGGGGAGGAGATGCATCGCCTTACCAAATCTTTGTAGCAAGATCCTGCAGGAAAGAAAAAGAATTGTAATTTGAGATTCCAGCTCTCAGGCTTCTTATGATAAGACATTAACACGAAAGTATTTCTGCCATTTCAGGAGATGATTGCTGTGCAGGAACATATTGTTTTTCAATCCATCTCTGTTTCACAGAGGAACTGTTATCTAAAGCTTTTCAGACAGCCAGGAATCTCTCTTATTTATATCTTTAAAAATTCTGTGGAAGGTTGCTCTTTGGAGCAATGGTTCAGAACCCTCTCGTCTGTTCAGTGGACATTTTCATTGCTTTGGAAGTCCAAGAGCCAAACCTTCTTCCTTATGGAAGGGCATGTCTCCATGGTGAGGATCCTGATCGGGGCAGGATGCGTCTCCTTCTTTTTTTTTTTAATGTTTTATTAATTTCTAGGAGAGAGAGAGAAAGAGAGAGACAGCGTGAACAGGGGAGGGTCAGAGAGAGAGGGAGTCACAGACCGAAACAGGCTCCAGGCTCTGAGCTGGCAGTCAGCACAGAGCCCGACGCGGGGCTCGAACCCACGAACCACGAGATCATGACCTGAGCGAAAGTCGGACGCTTAACCGACTAAGCCACCCAGGGGCCCCATGGATGCGTCTCCTTCTGAAGAAGGAAGATGGTCCCAGGGGAAAGGGACAGATCACAGATCCGTCAGCAGAGACAGATGTGGCTTCAGTTGACAGCATGCTTTGCTTGGGACTTTAAGTCTGGATCAAGGGACATGATGGGGATTTTATTAACAGTCGTGGACAAAAGCAACAGTGTTGAATGGCCGTAACGTCAGCAGAACCCCTGAAGACAACTTAACCACATGAAAAGGGAATTTGACTGTGGTTTTGGTAGATTTGTCCTCTGAGCTTGATCTAGCTTGTCTAGCTTTCAGATCCCCTTCCCAAATGGCCAGGCACCCTTCAAAAATTTTCTTTTCTGTTTTACATAGGTCAGCTAGTGTGTGTATGCAATCACTTAAGTTCTATTCTCTTAGAACACTTCAATTATAGACCAGTGTTATCAACTATAATCCCTTTGTTTTATTAGCTCTTCATTTCTTCCTCTTGTAGCTGAAAGTCTGTACTCTTTAACCATCTCTCTCTACCTCCCTGCTCCTTTGCAGCCTTTGGCACCCACAGTTCCACTCTCTGTCTCTGTGAGTTCAACATTTTTCTTTTCTTTTCCAGACTCCAATATAAGTGACACCATGCAGTGTCATCCGTCTCTGTATGGTTTAGTTCTTTTAGCATAATGCCCTCAATACCCACCCGTGTGGTCTCAACTGACAGGATTTCCTTCTTTCTCATGGTGAATAATATTCCATTTATATCTATATACCACATCTTTATCCATCATCCATCAGTAGACACTTAGGCTGTTTCTATATCTTAGCTCCTGTGAATAATGCTGCTCTGAACATAGGAGTGCAGATACCTCTTCAACATCCTATTTTCATTTCCTTTGGAAATATACCCAGAAGTGGGGTAATTGGATCTTTTGGTAGTTCTATTTTTAATTTTTTGAGCAAGCTCCATACTATTCTCCATGGTGGCTGCACTATGGAAAAGTGCATTAGAAAACTCTGAAAAGTTAGTAAGAGTTAGTTTTTGATGTTTGAACTATGACAAATTTAACCTAAATTTCTTCTCTTACAGAGAGCCATTTGTGAAGTCACTGGGGAAAACACCCATTAGAAAAAAAAAAAATTCTATTCAGACAATTGTTTAATATCCGCTTATGCGAGGCAAACAACAGGTATAGCTGGGGAAATGTTGAAAAAGACTGGCCCTTGCCCTTGAAGAACATATGCAACTTAAAGAGACACTACTTTAATACATAATCTGAATGCAGTGAGACAAGAGTTAACACCAGAGGCTTGCGGTGAGTTCAGAGAGACAGCGGAGGGCACAGCTCCCTGTTAGTATCTATTCTGCATGGCCATTTATGTAACTGTAGATGGCAAAATTAGGACTCAGAAACAGTAAGTACTATGGGCCAAAATGATTAACAAATAATGACTATTTTCCTACAAGCTATCTTACCCTGGAGATTTTTTTCTGTTATACTACTGCGTGAGTAAAATAAAGTTGCCATGTACTGGTTTAATTGACTTATGGCTCTACCATCTTGGAATATGAAACAAACCTCAAACACCCAGTATCGTCCCTCACCCCTTTGCATTGCTACAGTCAGGGTGCACTGTCTTCAGCCTTTGTCATGGGCAAGCTTTCTCTTCTGTAGAAACAAGGTTGAGGTATTGTGTGCAAAGGGATTAGCAAATGCTAGGCACAGAGAAAGTGCTCAACAAAGACAATCATTGTTATTCCCACCAGCACCACTACTTTGCAGCCATGTTGGAAGGACCAGAGAGTCTTCACATAAAATGTATGGTAGGATGTCCGGCACATTAGGGCATTAAAAAACAAAATTAAACTGAGTAAATTTGAAGATCAACTAGTTCTTGAATTGGGCAGTATCCCAGCTAGCAAGTAGAGGAGAAACTCCACTGAGCTAAACAAAAGAAAGAGTTTTAAAGGCAGAGAGATGGCACTGGAAGAAGAAGGATAAGGAAGGGGAAGGAGAGAAAGAGAGGAAGAAGGAAGGAAGGAAGGAAGGAAGGAAGGAAGGAAGGAAAGAAGGAAGTTAGGAAGGAAGGAAGAGAAAGAAAGAAAGAAAAGAAAGAAAGAAAGAAAGAAAGAAAGAAAGAAAGAAAGAAAGAAAGAAAGAGAAAGAAAGAAAGAGAGGGAGGGGGGAAAGGAAGAAGAATGAGAGGAAAAGGAAGAGGAAGGACGAGAAAAAGGAGGAGGAGGAAGAGGAAGAAGAGAGGAATTTATTAGCAATGAATGCATTATTTAGGAAACTTATCAGGAAGTTTCCTAGTGCTGATCAGGAAATTCCAAGCTGACTATTAAAGGTTATATGCCCTGGGGGACTGAAACTGTATTGAGGTTAGGTTTTAAGTCTTAGCTTTCCGACTCGGGGCCTTGGTTTACTGTCATGACACCATATGGGGCCTATGGTTTTTTTTAACAGGGCTCTGGTAAGCAGTGGTGGTCACCGTTACTATAAGATTGTTATCCATAGCCTTGGACACCAATGACTCTCTGATCCTGTCCCTCCTCCTCTCTTTAGTCTTCTTCTCGGGATCTTCTAATTCTTCCAAATGTTAATGTTTTCTGAACATTGCCCTGGTTTCACCCTTTCCTTTCTCTTCTCCCATTCTCACTTCCTTTCTCTCTACTGCTCACTGACATTATCCAGCCCTATGGTTTCCATTGGCCTCTAGGCTGAGGACTTTGTAAGCAGCAGACCTCTCCCCTCACCTGTAGAGTCTTATTTCAGTCTGTCTGGTACACATCTCCTTATGACTCTTTCTTAGGCATTTTGAATTGAATGTGTCTCAAAATGAATTCATCATTTTCTCATAATTATCCTATCTTCCATCTCTTGTTGAAGAATGTCATTCTTCATCAGTTCATCCAAAAAAGAAACCTGGGAATAATACCAGATTCCTTCCAGCACTGTCTCTCACCCTCCCTCTGTCTCAGCCTCACCTCAGCCCATCAGTTACAAAGGTGATCTTGGAATCCACCCTCTCCCTCCATCCTCATTGCCACCACAGGAGACCAGATAACTGTCATCTCTCATCTGGAGCAGTGCCCCAGCACCTGCCTGGCCTCCCTGCCTCCCACCAATCCATGCTTTCCACCTCTACAGAATGAGACTACTAAAATGCACATCTCAGAATAGCACACACCTGCTTAAAAATCCTCCAGAGACTCACTGGAGCCTTCAAGATAAAATCACTTTTGCTTCTGTTACCTCTTGACGTTCTCCCTCTGCCTCCCCGAGCCTCAACTTTCTAACCACGCAGATTTACTGGAGTGGAATGGAGTGGTTATGCAGACAAATTCTTATATCTAAAGGACCTGGTCTCAAATCCCAGCCTACCTTCTTATTACCTGGAGAATACCAAGGCATTTGACTGAGCCTCTCTTTTTCTCAACTCATAAATAGAAATAAGAATGCTACCTACTGAGCATGGTTTAGATAAAGATTCAGTTAAATAATGCATGTAAAACACTTGGCATGGTACCTTGCACAAATATAATGGCCCTAAAATGTGGCTATTTATCACTACTTGCAGATACTTGGATATGCATTGCTCTCCCATGCTCCTGGGCTGTTGCCCTGGGCATTCTCTGCTGAGAATAAACAATCTTCCTTAATTGGCCTGCCCATCATTTAGTTGGGTTTTAAGAATCAGCCGAGACATCTTTTCCTTTCTCTTCCCCCACCAATCCCCAGGGCTGGGCTGGTTTTCCCTCCTCCTTGTTTCCATAGCACTCTCTATATACCCAGTTCACGTCCCTTATCACGTGTTTTAAAAAGTAATTTTTTAGTATGCTTTTTGCTTGCCTGCCTGCCTAAACTCTGAGATGTTAGAAAGAAATGCATTTCTCGTCCATATCTTGTGTCTGATAAATTGCTAGACACATGGTGGTCACTCAATAAATGTGGAATGAATGAATAAAAGAAGGATGATATAAATCTTATACTCAACATAGGAATTTGAGTAAGAGAATGAAGAATGTTATCTGCTTCCTTGTCATAATATCCAATTACATGAATTGATGACAAAAAGATACAGAGACAGGGGCACCTGAGTGGCTCAGGTGGTTGAGCCTTTGACTGTTGATTTCTGCTCAGGTCATGATCCCAGGATAGCGAGATGGAGCCCTATGTTGGGCTCTGCACTGAGGATGGAAACTGCTTGGGATTTTCTCTCTCTCTCTCTCTCTCTCTCTCTTTCTCTCCCTCCCTCTCTCTCTCTCTCTCCTTCTCTCCCTCTGCCCCTCCCCTGCTCATGCTCTCTCTTAAAAAAAAAAAAAGAAAGAAAGAAAAAGAGAAACAAGGACAAAGCAGAAGGACTTCAAGATCTGGAAGAAGAAATATAAGCATGGACCCCTAGACTGGCTGGAGCTGGGCTGGGTCACTAGGTGGCAGATGAAGGGAAGCGCAGCAGAGGAGCCCCCTCTCCTCAAAACGTTAAATGCTGACTAACTTAGCTACCATATCACAAATAGAAAATACTGTGTAGGAAATAGCTATCATAATTTGAATAAGCATCTACATTTACAAACATTCAGGCTTGCAGAGAAGTAGGAGAGGCGACCCGACAAATCTGTGTAGATGCCTCAAGGATCTTATCCAGTCCCTAGGAAGAGGCTCCATTCCTTTCTGACTACGGTTCTTCATATAAATGTGGATATTTTGGGATCTCACAGTGAATTCCTGGGCATGTATCACTGGACCCTGGGGACCCAGGACTCAGAAGGGGTGGCATTAGGTAATTCAAACCCAGCTCTGGGGTAACGAGCAAGTCACTTAACCTGTCTGAACCTTAGCGGCCACTTCACTTTGTAAGATGTTTGTGGGGTTACAAGAATGGATATAAATTTGGCAGTGAGCACTTTATAGCAGGCTCTGAATATTCTGTTCATCATTCCCCCCCACCCCCCACCCCACTTAATGCTGCCTTGATGCAGGGGAAGTTTCCATTGATACTGGCTGAATAAGTCAGGAACGCTACAGTGCACAGTAGGGTCACCACTACGTATGCAGTACTGTGCACCTTACCAAACTCAAAGAGGTGTTAAGAGATAATGTGAACAGTATGAATGCACCCACTCTACCCCTGTACTGTCCTAGAAACGACTTTCTCATATGCCTGCAGTTATGGAGAATCTTAAGTGCGCACATTTTTACCCTGCTTAGCATTTTCCCCCTCCTAGTTACTCCTTTATGTAAAAAAGTTGTAACATTTCCTTTAAAAGTGCAGATTAGCCCCTAATTAGAGAAATATGTAAAAACAGACTACTTGTTTTCTCCAAAGCAGAACCCCCCAAAGCTGAAATGTTTCCTAGTTTGTGAGTAAGCCAAAGTTATGTGAAACAATTTTTCTAAAGTGATTTTCTATTAAGTTTATTAAGCTACTTTTCACTACTGAAGAGTTGGCAACCAAATTCTAATCTTATAGTTGTTCTAGCAGATATTTCAGAGCCCAAAACACGCACTTACCGTATGTCTTTATGAAACACTAGTCCCTTTGGATTAGTGTACTTCCCTAAGGTGAGTAGACTCCATCCTATTAAGAACCATATAAAATGTAACATCTTACTTACACTTTAGAGAAAGTTTTTGAAAGTGTATAATTTGTTAAAGTAATTTACAGACTGAATTACACTAGGAAAAATTCTTAGAATTTAGACAATGACTTCCTCCTTCCAGTCTCCTTCCTAGTATCAAATCTGTCTGTTAGAAAAAATAGAAGGGAGAAGTTTTGAGTTAAAGGGATAATATTTTTTTTTAATGGGAAATATCAATCATACTTCAAGAAAGGAAAATAAAAACAAAAACTGTTAAGTAATTGTGAAATTGTGTCCACTAGCCTTTAATTAACGTCTGTTTCCTAAGAAGTTGGACTTGAGGGGCACTTGGGTGACTCAGTTGGTTTAGTGTCCAACTCTTGATTTAGGCTCAGGTCATGTTCTCACAGTTTTGTGAGTTTGAGCCCCATGTTGGACTCTGCATTCACAGCATGGAGCCTGCTTGGGGTTCTTTCTCTCTCCCTCTCTCTCTACCTCTCCCTTACTTGCACCGTCTCTGTCTCTTTCAAAATAAATAAATAAATTTTAAAAGTTTCAAAAAAAGAAATTGGCCTTAAAAAAATCTTTTGAATGAACTGCCCATTTTCCAAAGGTAAAACTGCTTTAGGATTTTGTTTTTGTTGTTTGTTTGTCTGTTCGTTTTTTAGAGAGAGTGCAAGCATGGAAGAGGGGCCAAGGGAGAGAAAGAAAAGAATAAGCACGTTCCACTCTCAGCGAGGAACTTGATACAGGGCTGGATCCCACTTGGGATCATGCTCTGAGCCAAAATCAACAGTCGGATGCTCAACCAACTGAGCCACCCAGGTGCCCCAAAATTGCTTTAGATTTAAAAGAATTTCCTAACTTCACTGGGTTCTCTTTCACTTTTGCTAATGGAAGTCATCATAATAATATTGACAGAGAGAAGGAGAGAGAAACAAAGTACACACTTTGGCCGTGCACAGGCTCTTCCACTTTGACCTATGTGTCCTTAGGCAAAGCGGTTAACCTCCCTGTGCGTCAGGTCAGTTTCTTCATCTGAAAGAGGGAATGATAATAGCACTCACCTCATGGAGGGTTGTGAGGATTAAATAAACTATTCCACGCCTGACTCAAAATAGTTGCTCAATGAATCTAATCATCATTACTTTATGTAACAAGCAGTTATATAAATTTCCTCATAGTTCCTTGTGACTATGGGCAAAAGAACAGGACATGCTTTGATGGAAATTTTTAATCTTTTTTTAAGAAGAGTGGGAACCATCTCAACTCCCTTTACTGCTCTCAAATCCAGTCATTCGCCAGGTCTTATGAATTCCGACATAAATAGTCCTGGAATTCATGCCCTCCATTTGTCTACATTTCTGCCTCAACTCACTTCTCGAGCACCTCACCCCTGATGCTAGAGCCTCTTCCCAGAACTCCTTGCCTCTTACATTTCCTTCCCCTGCTGATTCTCCAACCTACGGAGCAATGATCTCAGAGACCGATGATTCCAATTTTCTCCCTACTCACAGATTGTTAGTGGCCGCCATTGGCCCTGGGATTCAGTGCAAATGAATCTTTGTGATCTTCGTGTTGGTCTCAAGACCCTGCAAAATCCAGTTTTATCTCTCCCCTGGAGACCACCATGAGCTCTCCCTGAGTACATACAAATGAACATATACTTACATTTACATGCACACACATGCACATGCATCTGTGTACACACACACACACACACACACACACACACACACACACACACAGAGTTCCTTCAGTTCCTGACCTCCATGCTTTTGCCTCCCCAACCCCTATTCATTCTTTAGGTTTCAGTTTAGAGTTGCGTCCTCCTGAAAGCCTCAAGCAGCCCTTCCATAACAATTCAAACCATGCAAGCTGTCCATTGTCATGTCTGCAGACTATAAACTTAAAAAAAAAAAAAGGCAGAGGCCAATGTATCTTGCTTACTTTCCACTGGGTATTAAGCACCTAATGCATTGCAGTGGCTTAGTAAGCATTGTTGAATAAAAATCGGTTACATGATAAATTGCCATGTTTATTCTGCTCTTTTAAAATTTGGCAAATCAGTACCTCATTTAAAAAAGGAATATTTAAATTAGATGAGTTTTATATTAGTTTCTTTCATGGAAGCAGTGCATGAGAACAAATGGGAAACAACAACAAAAAATGTTAAAATGTACCATTAAACACTCTTCCCCAGGCTGAATTGCTTTGAGCTATTGAATTTTTCTTTTGGAAACAGCATGAATTTAATGTTCATTTTAGCAAAAGACAAAAAAGATTAAAGGTGAGAAAAAGAATTCATTTCACAGTCTGTCATTTTCCGCCTCAAAGAGAAATTAGCATTCAGTTGATGAGAAGGAGGTAAACTCATTCAGTCTCCGTGGAGGGTAGTTAGGCAACTCCTATTCAAGTTAAAATTGCATATCCCCTTCAACCCAGTAGTTTACTCCCTGGCATTTTTCTCTAAGGGGATAAGCAGACAACATCACAAAGAAGATGGTTTGGCCCAGATTGCCTAGAAAAGAGTCTGAAGCAAAGCTTTGTGGAGAGGTTCAATCCTAGAGCAGTTAAAAGGGATGGAAAAGGGAAGCCAGGCAAGAAAGAAAGGAGGGGGGGAAAGTGGTACTTAGTGAGGTGGCCACAGTTTTAAAAGAAAATAAAGCCAGTCCCTAGCTAGGCCACATTCCTCTGGTCTGGCTGTGTAGGCCCACTGCACCTGGGAAGCCTCCTGGGGTAAAGGAAGGAGGGGGGGAAATCCCTCTGTCATCTTTCCATCCTCTGTCTTTCTCCTGTCTGCGCACCTTCCCCCTACTCATCTGCTCCCTCTGGCTGTTGGGTACCCCTGCCCTTCTGGGTTGTGCTACCTAGTTCCCCTAGGCAGCCCTGGGAAGTCAGTCCCTCGTGCCCCAAAACAGGCACCCAGGGCTCTGCTCCCTCTGAAATGAGAAGTGGTGGGAGGGGTCAGAACCATAGGTCCCTCTGAATCTGGTTGGGGCTGCAGCTGCCCTTCCAGAAGCTCTCCCATATGATCCTCGTCTTTGGGGGAGCGTAAGAGCCCCCAGAGCTAGGAGACTGGGCCAGTGCCAAGGCAGCGCGGCTCTCCATTGAGCTTCGCCGCGAAAGCAGCTGCAGGCCTGGCGGGCAGGTGGGGCAGGAACACTTGGGGAAGAATGTAAATTGGATCAATAGAGATGTACACTCTACATTCATTGTAACATGGTTTATGAGCCTCAGCCAAACCTGCATTACTGGAGGGTTAGTCCAATATATTTTAATGTATTCAAAATTGTATTAAATCTGGTTAAAAATAGTATTTAACATATGCTAGAATGTATGCCATGACGTAAAGAGAATGTGACTGAATGTGTGTGTGTGTGTGTGTGTGTGTAAGCCTAGAGATAGTAGGAGGAAAGATTTCCAAAATATAAAATGTTAGTGGTCATTTCATCTGGGTGCTAATATCTCAAATGCCTTTCCTTTTTACCTTAATATTTTCCTGTGCTTAAAAAATGTATAAAGATTACATATTATTTTATAATCAGAAATTTCTCAGTTATTTATCATTTTTAAACATTCCATATCAAGAGCAATGTTTAAATAATGATATCATGGCACTCGCTATAAATAAGAGCAGAGGAATTCCCATTCTGGTCCGCCATGCTCTGGTAGGTCCTCTATGACTCTAATCTGGAAAGGATTTGCGTGAGTATCAATAATCCAAGATATCACCTATGGCATTACTACTATGTGTGAATTCACTTAATGAAGATTTAACTCTGGGGCAACAGGGCTGAGGCAAAGATACAACGAAGCCCACCATTTAAGGACTTCTAGAGACATGCCTTCTCACTGTCTTTATAGCCACTTATTGGGACCACGTTTCAACCTGGGCAGTAGGTCCTCACACCAACCCTGCTTTTCTCTTGTCCACACGTTTGCTTCTGCCAAGTCCATCTTTGTCCCAGTACATGCAGCTGTCTGCTCCACGGGGACTGGGAAGGGGGATGTGAAGCCTTCTTTCAGGTCTCAGTGCATGTGTTTCCTTTTATGGTTACCTCCGCAGAGCCACAAACCCACTCTGCAAATTATTGTGATTCTTAAAAACTCTTCTTCAACATCTTAATAGATTTCCTAATATTAGATATTGTCAGTAGTCCCAAAGAGAAAATTCAATTTGCTTACATAAAGCATGAATAACTAGATTTGCAGTTCTAAGTGGGCAAATGTATCATTCATGTGACAGGCACAAATCCTGCCTGAAAATGATGCTCAGTAGCAAAATGAGATGGTGATGCAATAAAAATGTATGCCAAAGCACTGAGGTTGAATAAATGAAGTGACAGTGGTTTTGAAGATTCTTACAGTCTCAGGCTGGCTCCAGCTCCATGATGCTATTAGTTACAAAGCACAGAGAGGAGAGCCACTACCCTCCATTCTACTCCCTCTAGACGCAGGCTTGCCTCCCACCAGCGCAGAGTGAGTAGAAGTGAGGGGCAGATGAGACCTGCCTGCTGGGTGCAGAGGCCGGCAGGGTCCTGGCATCCAGACAGCACGGCAAGCAGCCCGCGTCTGAGGAGACCAATGTGAAGGAGGTTTGTAGGGGAAAATCCTAGTTTCTAACATGCAGATTGAGTAAAGCACTGGGGAATTTAGTGTTAATGAGAGAACTCCAGACCCAAAATGGCGTCACTTAGGTTAAGGCCCCCGGTCAGTGAACCAAGACTTAATACCTAAACTAACTGCAGTTTGTAGACCCTGGAAATCTGACCTTTAACCAGTCAACATGGGAATTCCTGGTCAGCACTAGGAAATTTACTGATAGGCCCCTTTTCTTCCCCTAAGAAAGGCAAGGGTGCTATATAATAATGGACTTTTTCCTAATAATGTCCTTTTTTCCCCACTCCCTCTTTACTTTTGAAGACTTTCCTTTTCTGTAGCCTTTTGAAGCTCCCCTCTACTTGTACATGGGATGCTACCAGATTCATGACTCATTTAATAAAGCCAATTCAATCTTTAAAATTTACTTCAGAGGTGCCTTGGTGGCTCAGTTGGTTAAGCGTCCGACTTCAGCTCAGGTCATGATCTCACCGTTCGTGGGTTTGAGCCCCACATTGGGCTCTGTGCTGACAGGTAGCTCAGAGCCTGGAGCCTCCTTCAGATTCTGTGTCTCCCTCTCTCCCTGATCCTCCCCTGCTCATGCTCTCTCTTTTTTTTTTCTCTCTCTCTCTCTCACTGAAATAAATAAAACAGTTAAAAACTTTTTAAATTTACTTCAAATGTCTACAAAGATTCCTTCAAATGTCTACAAAGATAGTTCATAAAAACAAAGCATTCTTGGAAACAAGATATATATATATACACACACACACACACACACACACACACACACACGCACACACACACATATATACACACACATATATACATACATACACACATACAAACTGCCCAATAGACACGATCCCTTGTCCAATTTTCATTTAGACTTGAGCCCATTCTCAGAAGAACTCTTCAATAAGAAGAGAGGCTGCTGAGCCCCATGAATGAAGACCTCTGCAGTATCACAGCCAAGATGTAATTCCTCAGTCCTTTCCCAAATTGACCCACAGATATTTCCTGGTAAATTATATATTGCAATGCTGCTGGACACAAAGTCTGAGCTGACACTGAACTTGGACAGCTAAGTGCCATCATGAGCATCCTGTCCAAGTTACAGCAGCAGTGAATGGAAGTCAGGTAATAAGTAGAGAACTGTCTTCTGCATGTTACACAGTTGGTTCACCAGGTCCACAGACCCACCCAGTGGTCATTTCCCCAATTCTGAAATGTAAAATAAGAATAAACATATTTGGTAAGTGGTAGAATCTTTGCATCAGTTTCTTGACCTGTGGAAGAAGAGCTACTGGAGTAGGAAAGGTTAAGTAAAACCCCTTGAAGCTTCCCTTTTCAAGCCAAAATAGTAAACCAAAACCAATATCACACCTTGGATAGAATGGCAGAGATTAGTGGCATTTTCAAAGACAAAGGCTATAGGAGTGGTGGACTCTATCATATCCTCATATAATTAATCAGGCTGGCCCCTGCAAGAAGTGATTAGATTGTACTGGATAACAGTGTACAGTACAAATTTAGCCCAACAGCTATCTGTGCCAAATGTTGTCATCAATAAGACAGATCAATATAGCTTCTGGTATGTGGCATGTGGCTATTGATCTAGAAAATGCATCCTTCTCCAGCTATCAAAAAGAAAAGAACAAAAACTGTTTATGCTATATGTGGTGTAAGTGGGATACACGTGGGTATGTATTCATGGTTTTACTGGAGTTAACTCTAGTGCTAGTTAACTGCTCTGATATCTGTTACAACATTGTTCAAGGGAGCCTGGATCATTTGGATGTCCCATGAACATAATATTGGCCTGTTATATTGCTGACATCATTTTAATTAAACTTAATGAGCAGGAAGTGGCAAATATTCTCTAGAGGATGAGAGCAAAACTCTAAAATATATCAGAAGGCTGTTACATTGGAAAATTTTTGAGGAGTTAGTGACATGGGGACATATCAATCATCACCTTAATGGCAAAGGGCAAGTTATCTTACCTTGTCCCTCCCATAAGTAAGACAGAAGCACAACACAACATTGGCTTCTTTGGGTTTGGGAAGCTTCAACTCATTCATCAAGTTATATGAAGGGTATCCGTTTTGAGTGGGATTCAGAGAAAGGATTTTGTGGCAGGTCTAGGCTATAGTACAAGCAACCTTACCAATTGGGCAATACGGCTTAGCAGTTTCCATGTTACCATAGCTACCTGTGTGGAGTTTCTAGCAAAGTCCAGTAGGAGAATTATAGAATAGACACCCAGGGTTCTGGGAAAAGTTTGTTATATGCATCAGATTATAAAGAATTGAAAAGCAATTTTCAGCATGTTTCAAGCGTTCTAGTAAATACTGAACTTCCAATTATGGAACATTAAGTGACCATCTAACCAGAATTACCTATCATAAGCTGAATCCTATCAGACTCACTATGCCATATGATCCGTAGAAATCCATCATAAAGTGAAGGTGGACTGAGATTGCTATTAATCATGACCAGAAGGCAGGGCGCCTGGGTGGCTTAGTCGGTTAAGCGTCCGACTTTTGCTTGGGTCATGATCTCATGGTTCGTGGGTTCGAGCCCCACATCGGGCTCTGTGCTGACTGCCAGCTCAGAGCCTGGAGCCTGTTTCAGTCTGTGACTCCCTCTCCCTCTGATCCTCCCCTACTCATGCTGTCTCTCTCTCTCTCTCTCTCTCCTAGAAATAAATAAAATATTTTAAAAAAAAATCATGACCAGAAGGCAAGAGTAATTTACAAGAACAGATGATCCACACCCGATATGCTCAGAGCTATGGCCTCCCGGGGCTCCCTGAGATCAGATGATAGAGGAGGAAAAAGCCCAGGCTTGGTTCACAGTTTAGCTCAGTATGTTCTACAAGTTGAAAATGGACTGATGAGGCAGGGCTACCTCTGAAAGACAGTGGTGAGATAAGATCTTCCCAAGAGATAGAACTTTTGTGCAGAGAACCTCATACTTTGTGTAGAAAGGAAAAGGGCCTGAATTGAGAATGTACATAGAATCATGGGCAGTAGTGAATGGCTTGGCTGACTGGTCAGAGTCCTGGAAGAAACAAGATGAGAAGATTGGGGACAAGGGGGTCTAGGAAAAAGGTATGTGAATATACCTGGGGGAAGGGGCACAAAGTATGAATATCTTTGTATTCTACGTTAATGTACCCTCCCTGGAGAGCACCCAGTGCAGAAGTACCAAGTGGACAGGATTACTTACCTATCAGCATCTGTCCTTAACTACTTCTGTGCTTATGCAATGGGCCCATCAATGGAGTAGCCATTGCTGCAAAAATGGAGGCTATGCATTATTCAAAAGGTACATCACGTGTGATCTAGCTAATACCACTGCTGAATATCTGGCCTCCCAATAAAAAAGAGCAATCTTGAGCATCTGATACGACATCATCTCTTAAGGAAATCAGACAGTTGGTAGTAAGTTGATTACATAAGCCCTTTCTATCCGAAAAAGGACAGAAATTCATCCTGATGTAGCAGTAAGGGTTTACTTTTCCTTCCTAAAGTCCCTCAGCCAGTAACATAACCAAAGAATAGGATTTTTCTTTATCGGATGCTATATAACATTGACTTGGGACAAGAGACTCATTTTACAACAAAAGGGGTGTAGCAGCGGACACGTGATGATTGGGCTCCACTGTCCCTACAACATGCCAGCTTACGAATACAAAAAAAAATAAGGGTGATTATATATATACACAATATCAGCATCTATTATATGGTATAGTGGCCACATTAGATATAATACATAGGTCTTAGAACTAAGGTGCAGAAGCAAAAATGACCAGTCACTATTATTCCCAATCATCCTCTTGGGAAATGTTTGATTCCCACTGCTGTAACTTTAGGCCCTGTGGAATAGACAGCCTCGTTTCCAGAAAGGTAATATTCCCACCGAAGGACACAGTTAAAGTCTCACTAGGGAAAAACCTATGGCCACCACCTGTTTATTCTGGGATCATTGTTCCAACAGCACACAAAGAAATGAGATACCACACTAATCATTTTGAGGAGGTAGGATTGGTATTAATTATATGAGAGGCAAGGAGAAACATGCTTGGCACACGTTTTTCCCTGAGCATCTCTAGGTAATATCAAATGGGCAAATATAACAACTATGATCTGATTAGGGCAGAGTAATCAGAGGCTCAGAGCATTTGGAAATGGGGTCTAGGTCAGCCACCAGGCAAGCTAATATATTACTTATTTATATTTATTTTTAATATATATTACATATATATTTATATTCTCTTTTTAAAAATTAATTTCTAATATATTTATTTTTTTTAATTAATTTCTTTTTAATTTGAGAAAGAGAGAGAGTATGCATGCACTGGTGCAAGGGGCAGAGGGAGAGAAGGGCAGAGGCAGAGAGAGAATCTTTTTTTTTTTTAATTTTATTTAAATTCAAGTTAGTTAACATACAGTGAACTTCAGGAGTTCAGTGATTCATCTCTTACATATGACTGCCAGTGCCCTCCTTAATGCCCATCACCTATTTAACCCATCCCCTCACCCATCTCCCATCTACCAACCCTCAATCTGTTCTCTGTTTTTAAGAGTCTCTTATGATTTGACAGAAAGAATCTTAAACAGACTCCATGCTCAGCATGGAGCTCAACTTGGGGCTTGATCTCAGGACTGGGAGATCATGACCTAAACCACAATCAAGAGGCAGATATTCAACAAGCTGAGCCACCCAGGTGCCCCCAGGCAAGCCACCTAAACCATCAAAAGTATGAGCTGAGGAGGGTGTTAGATAATGAGTTTCACTTTCTTCATCTGGACTAATAGCAGTAAAGTATCGTTTGTCTTACTAAGGCTCCTTTTGGAGGTTTATACAGAAAGTATGAGTAAATAGGAGCCAGAAAGAGCTGTGAGTGTACCATGAAAACTTAATGCAAGAAATAAGTAGATCTGATACAAGGAGGCTGCCGAGGGTGTTGCTGGTGCTCTGCGCCAATTCCCTTTACGATGCCGTGTACCTATCCCCCAGGTCCTGGGGGTGTCGACTCCTGACAGACCTTTTTGCAAGGTTGATGAGTGCCACCTCACTTAGAGATGTCCTAGTTATGGACCGGGTCCCCTTTAGAAGGTGGCTCATATCCAATGACTGACTTATTTGGCCATATACTAGTCTAGCTCCCTTGCCCTTGGAAGGAGAATTGTACCCCAGTGGGAAGTAGATGAGGCTGAAACCAGACTTCTTAAACCATACTTCCAACCCTTGTGCTGTCCTGATTTTCTCAGTCCCTGCCTGGTTCTTCCCTAGAGCATTCCCTCTATAAATCATTTGTACCAGTGTCCCCTTTCAGAGTGTGTTTCTAAGGAACCTCATCCAAGACACAAGCTTAGTTTTCAAAAAGTGTTACTAGACTAACATTCAGTGCTAGACTCATAGAAGACTGATACTGAACCTTAGATTTCTGGACTAGGGAGGCTGCCTTCTTTCCAGACTGTCACTCAGTGTTGTGAGTGGTGCTGGAGACCAGACCAGGCCTGGAAAGGAAGTAGTGAGCAGTGTCACTAGCTACGATAACTAAGATGTGCAAACCCTGGAGGCTGCGGGACAAGGTCAAGGCAATCTATGTTCTGTAGCCAGACCAGAAATCAACTCTGTGGGGTAAGAAATGTGAACAGAAGGAAAAGGAAGCCTCTGCACTTTGGGGAACGGCCCTCATGAGAACAATTCTATATCTGGGGCAAAGGTGTCAACAGGGATTTGTTGTCTTTTCTAAAAAGAACGTCACACACTCACAGTCTCCAGTGCATTCTGCCAGTCAGACAGTATCTTACCTCCTGCGGACATCAGTCCCACAGTTACAGATTTCTAGTAAGGACACTATAAATATGTGCTTAGTGAATGAGTGAATCCTAATATTCTCAGCATCAGCTTGTGCATATCTGAAGTGCCTAGAGCCTGCTTATCACTGTTTATAATATTCATAAAGCACTTTCAGTCCCATGACAGAGGCTCTTTGCAGACAGAGTACGGTTATCTCCCTCTAAAGGATATGGTAAAGATTAATTAGTTAAGAACTAATTATGAATATCACACTGTGTGCATGCCATATATTTATACCTCTGAAGTTGAATGAAACTCGGGTTTTTTTTTTTTTTATTATTGCTATAGGGAAGTGATTGGAGTTGATATACCATCTTTCTTATACAAAGGCTATTTTGTAAGGTTATTTTGCAGTTCAAAACATAGGTTTTGTATATCATACCACGGAGATAGTGGAGTCTGGTTGTGTAGCCAGGGAACTGACACTAACTACTTGTTTTGGCTCATTCAAAACAGCAGAGCCCATTATAATCTAAAATACATAAAATGTAGCAGAGTTCATATTCTTCCTCTACTGTAAGTAGCTAGGAGATTTTCGGAAAACCAGTAAAACTCTCTGTGCTACAGTTAATCTGTCAAATAGGACATATCTCATGGAACAAAATGATATGATTCAGGTATAGACTTAATTAGTACTCAGGAATTGCTGGTGTAAATACTATGTTGAGCAGTCATGACCATTAAGTGTATAAACCAAAATATTTGATTTGTGTCTCTCATTGTCCCTTCAAAAAATTTACTCAGTAGAAGCATTTTCTTAAACTACGCCACTGCGTTGAAACTCTTGGCAAGCCTCATAATTTTTCTGCTTATTGTTGGGTTATGTCAGAAGACAGTCTCAATCTGATAAATAGAATGGCCATTTCTGGAATAATAAATAAAAAGAGGTAAATCCTGTCTCCCAGCTAGAGCACAGTTAGGGCTGGATTGCCTACTTTTGGCATATGGACTCTGGCCTTCCAGCCATGAAACCAGAACATTTAGGCGTTCGACTCAGTCTTTTAGGCTTGGAAAAGCATTCCTCTTCCATTCATAGGAACAGGGCTCGTCTTACCTTTTACCTCCAAGCATGAAACTTGGCCCCATGCATCCATTGTGTCCCTCCAGCATGGAAGTGAACCAGCTAAGCATGGAAAGTTGCCTGCAGTCATGGAATATGCCCTCCAAACATGGGTTCAGCACTTCCAGGCCTGAATTCCATCCCACTGTGTATGAGATCTGGTTTTCCAGATATGACCCTGCAGCCACATAGCCTGCCTTTGTACTTGGAACTATATAGTATGTGCAGGGAGGTTGGCACACCAGGCATGGGGCCTGGACTTCTAGGCACACAACCCAGCTTTCCTGGCATGAACCACAGTCATCTGGTTGTGGCACCTGGCCCTAAACATACCATTTGACCCTAAAAATGAGAAACATTGAACTCTCTGTGTAGAACATGAGCCTAGAGGAATGGAATCTGACAAACCAACTATGGAATCCGATCTTTTGGATATTGATTTAAAACTTTTATATTGCCTCTCCAGGCATGAAATCTGATTTTTCAAATGTGACACAGACTTATAAGCATGCAATTAGAATTCCAGGAGTGAAAACTAACCCTCTGATCATGAAATTTGGCATAGTTAGGGCTGGACTGCCTATTTTTGGCACATGGACTCTGGCTTCTATCCAGGTATAGGATGTAGCCCTTCAGTCAGGGAACTTAGGTCAGGGACCTCTATTTATGGAATTGGACTTTCCAGTGACAGAAAACTAGTACAAAATGTGAATTCTGATTCTCTAGACATAGAATTTGGTCTTCTGTATGTGGAATTTGGACTTCCACATGTGGCTCCTGGATATCTAAGCATAGGAATAGATGTTGACTATACTAGGACACTGGTCAGCTGTCATGGAGCTTTGCACTAAACATATGTAATCTCAATTTTCAAACCTGGAACTCAGCACTACAAGCATGAAAGCTGACACTCCATTTGTGGAATCTCAAACTCAGAGTATGAAACTTGGCTCTACAAGTATCAATTTGTCATTTCATGTGTAGAAATACAATCTCCAGTCATGGTACCTGGCTCTACAAACATGCAACTTGGCATTCCATGTGTGGGATCTGAATCGTGGACTTACTATGATGAATTCGGTATCCCAGAGTTGGAATCTGGCATACAAGTCATGGAAAGTTGTCCTTGCGAGACACGATCTCGTGTTGCCTAGGTATGGAATTTCACTCTTGATGCGTGCATGCTCAATATCCCAACATGAAAACTGACCCAGCAAGTATAGAATCCAGTCTGCCATGTATAGACCTTTGAATTTCATGCATTAAAAACTAGGCTGTATTGGATTGGAACTTAGCACTTCATGTGTGGAATGTCGATCTCAAAGCATAGAACTTGACTCAAATGTGGAATGTGACACTACAAATATATAACCTTGTATTTCAGCCATTCACATGAGCTTGTCAAAACTTGGAAGCTGGTCTCCTAGTCATGGATCCTGGAACCCTATGTTTATAATCTTAGTGTCAACGCAGGCCGTGAAAGCTTATAAGCATGGAGAATGGCACACATGTGTGGATTCTCAATCTCCAAAGATGGGCCACCTCAGACTGTGGATCTTGGTGCCCAACCTGTATTTCTTTCATAGATTTTGCCTCTCTGCATCTGGAATTTGGTCTTCCTGTCAAGGAACCTGAAACTCCATGTGTGGAATCTCAACCTCCAGGAGGTGGAATATGGCCCTACAAGCACAGAAACTGGCATTCCATGCTTAATTTCCAAGCATGGAACCTGGACCTATAATCGTGGACACTGGCACTGTAGGTGTGCATTATCGGAATGAAACATGGCCAGACATGTTTGAAGTCTCATATTCCAGACATGGAAATCTGCATTTCAGTCATAGGCACTGGCCCTCCAAAACGTGGAAACTGCTCTCTGAGGCACTGTACCTGCTACACTATGTGTTATGGACTGAATTGCACCCTCACAAATCCATAAGCCCTACCCCTCAGTGTGACTTATTTGGAGATAACACCTTTAAGGAGGTAATTAAGGTTAAATGAAGTCATAAGGGTGACTTATAGGACTGATGTTCTTATACAAGGATAAAGATACATCAGAGGATGTATCATTCTCTTTGTGTGTGCACAGAGGGAAGGAAGACAATGTGGGGATATAGCAAGAAGGTGACTATCTGCAAGCAAGGAAGAGAGGCCTCACCAGAAAGTACATTTTCTAGTGTAACTTGATCCTGGGCTTTTAGCCTCTAGAACTGTGAGAAATTATTTTTCTGTTAAGACATCCAGTCTATGGTATTGTGTTATGGCAGTCTGAGCAGACTAATATACCATAAGGAATTTCAATCTCCACACTGTATGCACAGAACATGATGATGTACTATTTGTATAATTTGAATCTCCAAGCCTAAATCCTGGTACTACAAACAAAGGACCTCACACTTCGTTTGAGAAATCTTCATCTCTGAGCATGGAACCTGGCACCCCAATGCATAATCACACATGTAGTGATGGAACACGTATCTATAAGCACACCTAGTGCTGCCTGTGTAGAATCCCAACCCCTATGCGTGAGACACAGCACCGCCTTACATGCACTGAACCTGACCCTCAAGATGTGAAACCTGGCATTTTATAGAGGTTAACACTATCATACATGAAACTATGCATAATATGTTTCAGTGCATACTTAATACCGCAATTTCTAAATATTTAAATTGGCTGTACAAGCTTAGCATCTCCTATTATATGTGGAACCTCGATCTCCACACATGGCATCTGGCCCAAGCACAATTTAACTTGTCATTGCATGTGTGAAATCTCAATATTCCAACTAGCCTTAAAGTCCTGCCAGCTAGTACTCCATGTCTGGAATCTCAATCATTAAACATGGCACTAGACTCTATATACATGGGACTGACGCTCTATGCATAGAATCTCAATCTCCAAGCAAAACTTGGGTTCCATATGCATGGCACTTGGCATTTAATGTCTGAAGTCTCAAATTCCATGCATGGGGCTTCACCCAATTAGAATGGAGACTAGTATTGCATATGTGGAAACTAGATCTACAAGAAATTCACCTGGTCATAATAGTGTGGAATCAAGCTCGCTCTCTCTCTCTCTCTCTCTCTCTCTCTCTCTCTCTCTCTATATATATATATATATATATATATATATATATATATATATTTATTTATTTATTTATTTATATTTATATTTACATATATTAATATATATATATTTCAAACCGCAAGCATAGAACAGTCTTATATGGGTGAACCTTGACGTTACAGACATTGGAATGGATGTGAGTTATAGCTGTTGGGTTTCCAAGGCAAGAAACCTTTAACCCCAGGCATGGAACATTAAATACACACATATATGCTCAGTATCCAAACATGGAATTGGCCCTAAAAGCATGGAAAATGGCATTTGTGTAGAGAATTTCAATCTCCAAACATGGAACCAGGCCTTACAGGATGGAACCTGGAAACTTACATGTGGATTATCAATATCTAGACAGAGTCTAACTCCCAAAAGGATAAGACCTGATGCTCCATTGGTGAAATTTCAATCTTGACATTGGACCTGTCCCTAAAAACTTTCAACTTGGCATTCAGTGTTCAGAATCTTTTTTTTTTTTTTAATATTTTTATTTATTTCTAGGATAGAGAGAGAGACAGCGTGAGCAGGGGAGGGTCAGAGAGAGAGGGAGACACAGACTGTGAAACAGGCTCCAGGCTGTGAGCTGGCAGTCAGCACAGAGCCCGACGCGGGGCTCCAACCCACAAACCGTGAGATCATGACCCAAGCGAAAGTCGGACGCTTAACCGACTAAGCCACCCTGGTGCCCCTCAGTGTTCGGAATCTTAATGTCCAAACATTTAACTTGGCTTCATATATTTGAAATCTGAAATCCAAACAAGGAACATGGGATTTCACTATTCAAATTTGTGTTTCTAAGACATGCAAACTTGTCTCCCAGCATGGAACTTGCTACTATTCAAATGGATTTTAAAGATTTATATCTTTATATGGAATATGGACTTAAAGCATGCAATCTTTCTCCCTACATGTGGACTATAACATTCACGTAGGGAACATGGACCAACAATGATGGAATGTGGCACTCCAAGTGTGGATTTTCAACCTCCAAATGTAGAATCTGGCCACAGGAGTGTGGGTTACAGTATTTACATTTGCTTGTCACTCGTTGGCATACACTCCTTAAGTCATAGAGCTTGGTCTTCCAGGCATGAAATTTGTAACTGCAGTTATGTCATATTAATCTCCAAGCATGAAACCTGACACACCAAGTGTGGAATCTTCATGCTGTGTGTATTGACATAACCCCTCAAACAGGGTACCTGGATTTCAGTGTGTGGAATCTCAAGGTATAAGCATAGAATAAGACTTGATAGGTTTGTAACCCAGAACTCCGCTCATGGAAACTGGTGTTTCAATCACAGACCTTGACTCCACAAGAGATGCAACATAGATTCTAGACATAATACCTGGCATACCACATATGGATCTCAATCTCCAAACACAGGATGCAATACTCCATTGTGAAACTGCAATCTCTGTACATGGAACCTAGCTCTAAAAGCATGTAATCTGGAGCACCATATTTGAACTATCCATCTTTAAGCATGAACCTGAACCTATAAGCATGGAAACTGTACACCATGTGTGGTATCTTAATCTCCACACATGGAATTTGGAACTATTAGCAGAGAACCTGGTTCCGTATGTGCGGAATCTTAGTCTCCATAAATAGAAACTGGATTAACAGTCATGGACACTATCACTTCTTGTAAGGAGACACAAAATCCATCACGGAACATGGGGTTCCATGTTAGAATTCCAATCTACTAATTATGGAACTTGCCCTGACATGTGAGGAGTCTTACACTCCAGCCATGGAACCTCATATTTTAATCATAGACTTCAGCTTGCCAACTTGTGGAACCTAATTTCTTAGGCTACCTATCACATCATGTGTATCAAATCATGTGGAATTTTGATGTCTAGAACGCAACCTTATGAGTATGGAAACTGACACTCAATGTATGGAATTTCAATCCCTGAACATAGAAGTTAGCCTTACAAGCAAGGGACATGACATCCCATGGGTGGAAATTCTGTCAACAAGCATAGAACCTGACCCTACAAGCATGGAATATGACAGTGCATATGTGGGATTTCAATCTCTAAGAATGGACCTCAGCCTTACAAGCATTAACACTGATATTCTATGTGTGAAATCCCAACCATCAAACACGCAACACTGTCTTAAGGTGAGAAATCTGGCAATCCAGACACATAGAGAATGACTTTTCAAGATACAGAACCTGGTTTTCTAGGCAGCAAACTTGGTACTTCATCTTTGAAATCTCAATCTTAAAGCATAAAGCCTGGCCTTACTGGAATGGAACTTGATGCTCCATCTGTGGAATCTCTTTCTTTTTTTCTTTTTTTTAAATTTTTTTTAATGTTTTATTTATTTCTAGGAGAGAGAGAGAGACAGCATGAGCAGGGGAGGGTCAGAGAGAGAGGGAGTCACAGACTGAAACAGGCTCCAGGCTCTGAGCTTGCAGTCAGCACAGAGCCCGACGCAGGGCTCGAACCCACGAACCGCGAGATCATGACCTAAGCGAAAGTCGGACGCTTAACCGACTAAGCCACCCAGGCGCCCCGGAATCTCTTTCTTAAAGCACCAAACAATAGTCTTACAAGTGTGGAATGTGGTAATCCAGACTTCCTACCTGACATCTGAGTCATAGAAGTTGATACCGTAAGGACCTAGGTCTCTTAGGCATAGAACCTAGTACTTCATGTGTGAAAGCTAAACTCCTGGACACTAATTTAGTGCTAGGTGTGAATTATGCCTTTCCACACATAAAATTTGGTTCTCCATATGAGACTCAGTCTTGCTGTCCCAGCATCTAAACTTCCTTGAGGAACTTAGCCCTCTGAAGATAAACTTTGGTCCTCTAAGTGTTGAATGTAGCTATTCAAACATTGATCCTTACCCTCCAAGTAGATAATCTGACTTTATAGATGTGAGAAGTCTATCCAAATGTGAATCCTGCTTTTCCAGCCATAGAATCACTTCCTCTCAGCGTGGAATCTGGGCTTCTATTTGTGGATGAGAGCCTTCTAGCCATGGAAGTAGGCCTTCCAGGCAAAGCATGCCTCCTATCTGTTGGAGATCTCTTTCTTTAGGCGTGGAACATAACCTCTTGGGAGTGAAACCTGAACCTAAAGAAATAGTATCTAATCCATCAAGTGTGGAATTTACTCAACTAGACCTGAAATATTGAATCTAGACTTCTTAGCATGAAACAAGATCTTTGAGTCTTGATAATTAACTCTAGACATGGAATTTGATTATCTATGTTTGAAAGCAGCCATCAGAATGGCTGGATTTCTGAGTATGGGGAGACAGCTTCTCAGGCATTGAACCTACTTCTCCCTTTACAGAACTGCCTCCAGGCACAGAACATGAAATTCCATGTGTGGAATCCTAACCTCCAAATATGGAACCCTATCAGCATAGAACTTGGCATTTCCAGAATTTCAAATTCTATGTGTATTTCTTAACCCTACATACACAGAACATGGCAAACTGTATGTGGAAGCTCAATCTCCAAGCATGTAACCTGACCTTACAAATGTGGAACCTGGCACTCCACATGACACTGGGAAGTTCACTCTACAAGATATGAATCCTGGCATTACAAGCAAGAAATCTGGCATTCTATATCCAAATCTCTTTCTATCTATGTCTATCTCTTTCTTCAAACATAGAACATGGTCTTACCAGTGTGGAAAGTGGCAATCCAGACATAGTACTTGGATTTCAGGTATAGATGCTATATTATGTAAAAAAGCCAAAATGGCCTCTGTACATTTGCCCCTACATTGATTATTTCTTCACTACAGGCTGAGAACTGTCCACTTAGAAGCCCACAGACATCATACACAACTATATATATACTATATAGTTATACACTATATATAGTGTATATATATATATATATATATATATATATACACATATATTTTACATACAAAAATAACCCAAACAAGAGGAATTTTAGCCATTTAGAGCCCGTCTTCTTTACATACCTTATGAAACTACACTCAAATCTGCTGGTCATTGATAAGATAGAGCCTTATGTTTATAAGAGCTATTTGGAGCTCTGTAACCCAGAGGTCCCCGGCCATGCTGTTGAGCACATCCTCTAGGATGTTTATCTCCCTCTCTCCTAGGAGTTCCTTTACCTTTATCCTCTTCTGGATGGTGACCCACTTACCATAAGTCTCTGGATGGACTCCTGCTGAGGGACATTCTCCTCTCATACAACTCTGTATAAGCATTGTACAATAAGCTTGTTGTGTGTTACTGCTTCTCATAATCATATCTGTTTCCTTGATCAGTCCCAAATCCTTTCTTAAAATTTTTTTCAACTATTTATTTATTGTTGAGAGACAAAGAGACAGAGCAGGAGCAGGGGAGGGGAAGAGAGAGACACAGAATCAAAAACAGGCTCCAGGCTCTCAGCTGTCAGCACAGAGCCTGATGTGGGGCTCGAATCCACAAACTGCACGATCATGACCTTAGCTGAAGTCAGACACTTAACTGACTGAGCCACCCAGGCGCCCCCAGTCCCAAATCCTTTAAGTCCCAAACCCATACACAAATAAAAGATGGAGCCTGGTCTCCCAGGCCCGGAACCTGGTACTCTGTGCTTGAATCCTAATTTCCAAGTAAGGAACCTGGCTCTGTAACAATATGATCTGTCACTCCATACCTGGAATATCATTCACCAAGAATATAATCTGATTTCTTTGACATGGAAATGGGAACTCCATATACAGAAATTACATCTCCAAAAATGGAATATCAATCTATAAACATGGAGCCTAGCTATACATACAAGGAACCAGTACTCTGTATATGAAATTTGTATTTTTAGGATTGATTTAGGTCTTCTGGATATGAATTTTGCCTTTCCATGTATAAATTCTGATCCTCCATAGGAGAACTGGCCCTTAACACATAGAACTGGGACCCCAGGCATAAAAACCTAGCCCTCTAAAGCATGCACACTGCCCCTATCCCCCAGGTGTTTAATGTGTTAGTAATAGTTGTCTCTGAATTAAGAGGTTTGAATGGTTTTAATTTTGACTTGTGTGTGTGTGTGTGTGTGTGTGTGTGTTTCTGTTGCATGTTTTCCTGGAGCCATTACATAATTTAAAAGGAAGTATAAATTTTCACAGGATAAAAAAATGCTTTATCAGAAAAAAATAATTACATCACATATATACTGGTTTATAATGCAATCTTTCACGAAAGTCCACAATCTGTTGTGGGTAATTTTCCATTGCTATAGCTCTTATGCCATCTTCTGGCCTAAATATAATTCAGTTATTTGGGAATGTCTAGCATCAGTGGTTAGTAGCTTAATGTTATTTCAGAAATTTTACTTATCCTGCAAATATCTATTTACACATCAAATATAAAAATTTGAGTCAGTAACTTAAAATTTTATGATCACATAAAGAAAATTTAATATAGTGGGAAAAGAACATTGGAAAATCTTGTCAAAATCTAACTTCAGAGATAGGTTGAAATAAATACACTCTTGGATAAACCTACATAAACCTAAAATACAATATACATGTATTTCCAAATATTTGATTTAGATACAAATCAAAGACAAAGCATAGAAATTATCATAAAAATAACTGGGTTTGAATACCATCTTTGCCACTAATTATGATATAATCTTTATAAACTTACTTAACTCCTCATTTACCTTATTTCATTCCTAATAAATGAAGATAATATCTGCCTTTCTCTATGACCTCTATCCCTTCTCCCTACTTATTCTTGAACTTCTAAATTACTATAAATTTGTATATATTGTTATCTGCAGGCTAAAGTCATATGACATTTTAATTCAGGAAAAAAGATAAACCAGTAACTTTCTATGATAGAAAAAAAGCTATTCAGAGTTATTTGACATTCTATGACATTCTAGTTTATATTCTAGAATTTTGAAAAAGTATGCTGAGCATGTGCAAAGATACAAGGGTTAAGAGGTAGTGAAATAACACTATCATATCCAGACATATGAGAGATCTTCACAGACCCAGAAAGACCTGAGTGCCAAAATTGATTGAAAGAGGTGAGTGAAGACTTAAGGAGATGTAACACTGAAGGTTAGTTATCTTCACTACTCAGGATAAAAGATCATTCATCTACTGATGATGACTTTCAGAGTCAAACCTTTTAAGTACAAATGCTGAGAGCTCCCAATAGTTCTATGCCTGGTCCAAAAGCAGAAGCCTAGAATATATCTGTTCAGTAAATTCTTACCTGCTTTTCTAATTGGATCCCCACTTTCACCTATAGACTGTGGTGTGATTTACCCCCTTGTTCCCTCCATCCCCTATTCCCTCAGGTGGGATCACAGATATCACTGTACATTTACTTTGGAATGTGTGATAACTGATTAACATCTATCCATTAGTCCAAACATCATCAACACTGGTCAGGATCAGGAGAATAGGGACCGGTGTTTTGGTTCACCATTATAATTCCAGAACTCAGGGATACTGAACAAAGAAGATGTATGGCAAATGCTTTTGGATCAATGATTAGACAAATACAAACAAGAAAAAAGATAAGAAGACAAAACATAGGAAAGAGGTAAGCGTTTCTGCATTTGGTTCATAACATGTCTTCCTGGTGGCTGTGATACTGCAAATATCTCATTTCACTCTGCATTTGTGGCTAACTAAGGGAATTTTTCTTTAAAAAAGAAAGCTGTTTTTTCTAGGGGAAATTTAAAAGTATAAGAATTACAAAAAAAATGTAATAATTACCATCCTGTAGAATGATTCCCCATAATATCTTCACATATGTTCTCCCAGTATTTTCTCTAATTATGCTTTAAAAAAATAAGTATTGGGGTGCCTGGGTGGCTCAGTCAGTTAAATATCTGACTTCAGCTCAGGTCATGATCTTATGGTTCATGGGTTCGAGTCTCACATCAGGCTGTGTGCTGACAGCTCAGAACCTGGAACCTGCTTAGGATTCTGTGTCTCCCTCCCTTTCTGCCCCTCCCCTGCTTATACCCTGTCCCTCCTCTCTCTCTCAAAAATAAACATTAACAAATTAAAATTAAAATAAATATTATTTTTAAAGTTAAAAATGTATTATATGAGCACACAATTCTGTTCTTTCCCAAATATCTTAGAAAAACATAATTTTGAAAGTAATATATGCTCATTAGCTGGATTTAAGAAAGCATTACTTCGGTGGTGTCCCTTGGTAGGTTATGGATCTACATTCTACAATATCAGCTTCTGTATGTAGAATGATAGTGGTGGTATTCTAATAAACAGTCATAACGGCAACACTCAGTTGGCAAAAAAAGTTGAGCTTGGGATCTGTATTCTGTCTCCTATGTCAGAAGAGTGTGTAAAAAAACTTCATAGGATCATCAATAGAAATGTTTAACTATTAACCTTCAGATCTTATCTAAGAACTTTTGGGGAACAATTACTTTCTTATTATATTTATCAATCACTGAGTCACCTATATATTTTTATGTAGAGAGGAAAGTAGTGACTTATTCAACACTGCGCCAAAAAGTTAACATCAGTGCTATTGACTGGTTATTTGAATAAAATAAACATTTAATTTTCACATATTAATTAGGATGTTTCACTGAACTGATGAGTATTTGGCTAGTCACCAAGACATTTCAAGACTCTGTAACTCTACCCAAGCTCATAGCATTCTATGCTGTTTCCCTGGACTCCTTGAAAGCAATATGGTCCATCGTGGATTGGTGTGGATGGCATAGAGGCCCTGGTCCTCCTGACCAGATTGATACAGTCAGCTACTAAACAAAATCAGCTTTAAAAATGGTGTGAGCCAAAAGCTCTTCAACTTTACATGAATACATTTCTGATAGACTGTGGGAAATTCTATTTTTTAAAGAAGTTTAAAAAAATCTGGTACTGTAATACAAATATTTCATTGTAACTTTTACCTGTTGCTAGTTGTATTCTCTTATTTTGATGCTTTGTTTTATATATTAGTGGTAAATCATATGTATATTACCTATGAATACTCTTAGATTTCTCATAATAATCTACATGACTTAAGATCTGACTTTTAGGATTGTTTACATTTACACCTCCATGGAAACTTTGTTTTCCGAAAGACTTTTTTTTTTTTTTTTTTTTTTTAAGTAGGCTTCATGCCCAGTGAAGAGCCCAACATGAGGTTTGAACTCATGACCCTGAGATCAAGACCTGAGCTGAGATTAAGAGTCTGATGCTTAACTGACGAAGCCACACAGGCACCCGTTTTCAGAAAGACAGTTTTGAAAACACAGTAGCTGACACTCTATGTATGTTTTATAATATACACATATACCCAATTTTTCAATAGCATGTGACTTTTTATATTATTATTCTCTCTAAAAAATATTATCTCACATAGATAAGAGATGCTTCCATCCGGCCATTGCCCAACCCTCTTTCTACAAGAACACTATAATTGTAGCTTATCAGAAAACATTCTTTTGCTCAAAATATGTGAGGGAAATTGGCTTAAAATTACAGTTACTTTGTTTTGTCTCTCTATGTTAAGGCATATATAAAATTTTCTTTAAAACTTTTTTCTGTTGCTATCAAAGCAATCTCATTGCTTTCATTCAGAGGAAAGAGGAGCATCTGTGTCTCTAAAAGAAATCATGTCACTAAAGTGTGGAGATTTAAAATAAGATAATAAAATAAGGGACACTGAATAGAGAAGGGAATTAGACATACATCTGAACGGCAGCTTAGGACGTGAACAGCACCTTCCACTGAAATCAAGTGTACAGTCTTGTACATAATTAAGCCCACCGAGATCCACATTGCTTTTGACTGGACCCCACCTCAGATTCCGTAGGACTGGCCCAGGCTGCTGGGTCCACAGACTGAGCCTTTCTCTCGGAGCAATGAAGGTTCCAGGGCAGGGTCTGCAGCCAGCAGTGGCAGACCCCAGACTGAGTGCTTGTCCTGATATAATAAGATTCTTTTGCATTTGGAAAAGAAACACAAAAAAGGAAGGTGTCATCATTGTTTTAAGGGTGATGCCAACGACTCACATTATTCAGAAGTGGGGTAAAATCATAAACCACACCGTAAAAATATGGTGAGAATATTCTTGGCCCCCAAAGCACAGAACTCGTGGGCGGGGCAAGCAGGCACAGGCATGCCTGGAGACCCTGACCACTTTCCCACCCACGCCCCACCCTTCCCCTCAGAAGCTAGATTGTGTCCTACGGTTCAGGGAGTTGCTGGCTGAGCTTCTGTTCTAACCTGAGGGATTTCCCTGAAACTTCCTAATCTCTATGAGGCCTGCTGTGGCTCACAGGCCCTCCTGTCATGCCCTACTGATTAAACCAGTTTTCCTGACTATGAGAAAATAGCACTGGGCAGAGTGGGATCTGCCTCTCCTCCCGTCTCCCAGTTGGGGCCCTGCAATCGCTTTTCTTGCCCCTTAGCTTGAATTCTGCCTCCCAGCTCAACTAGAGGCTTGGCCATAGGGCCAGTCCTCAGGCATAAGCAAGCCAGTCTGTCGCAGTCCTGGCCCTGCCACTCTCAGCGTCTTCTGCATAGATCTTGCATGTGGAGTTTTTCATAACACTTCACAGAACTTAAGTGACTTACTGAACAGTCTCCCTCCAGAAACAGCACTCACATCATATAATGAAAGGATTTCCAAAAGATAGGAAGAGATACATCCACCAGTAAAAATGTAACCTAGAGACGAGACAATAACAAAAAAATTAGAAGCAAGAAAGCAGAGACACAGTGATAACTGATTGGGCAGTCCAAGAAAGTTGAAACCTCAGCTTATGTTGGGAGAAGCCAGGATTCACACAGAATCAAGGCTATACCTGCAGAAAGCCTTGAGGACTTAAGCCACTGGTAACTCTGAGAAGTAGGGTAATGCAAATGCAGCTGAGTCTGGAGAAGTACTTGAAGTGCGGTGCAGAACTCACTGGGTTCCCAGATCTCCTTCCCCTACCCTGAGCCACAGGGTGACTGCAGTGTAATGACATCATCTTCCTCCAATTTAAGAGAAGCTGGGAGCTTTATTCTTTGTGAAGAGGTTGAAACAGGTGGATTCTGGACTCATGGACACAAGAAGGAATAGACGTGAGTAGTGCTGTATTATAAACTGGAAGAATAAGTGAAAGGCTTTGTTCTGAATTATAAAACTCCTCTTTTTCCTTCTTTGGGTCCTAGAATGTGATATTTCAGGATTATATCTGCTAAACAGGAGAATGGAGGGTTCTTCCCTCAGGCCAAAGTCCTATAGATGATGAAGTTCTCCCCACTGAAATAGGCTGGCCAGTTACCTTTCAGAGAAGCCAACTAGACAATAAGCACCCACATAACCGTTCCAATTATGTATAAATATGATCAGTAGCCAAGGGCCAGCAGATCCTAGAGGAAAGCCACAAGCATGAAATGCCAAAGTAAATGTGGAAAAAAAAGGAAGAAGAAATAGTTAGGAAACAAGAAAATCTAAAAAAACCCAACAACCCATAAAGCTCTCTGGCCTCATCTCCCTTGGTGTCTGACGATATGCTCAATCCTGCACCTTGGGGAAATGGGACAATCAGGTGGCCCATATGAACCTGACAGCAATGCCCAGATCAAAGGATCCGAACCAGTCTTCAGGGCCAACAATCTAAAATGGCCTGAATTCACCAAGGCCTACCTGGGAAGAAGGGAAAGAACAACTAGAAAAGAAAAAGAAAGGTTCCAAGGCATTTGCTGAATTTGAAGAAAAAATGAATGAGAACTGGAAGAAAGAAATGGAAAAACATAGGGAGACATTATCAGGGGGGATAAAGAGCTCATCCAAAAAAAAAAAAAAAAGACAAAGAAAACAGAAAAGAAGAAATCTGGTAGGTATTCATTGTCTTCTTCATCAAGCTCGGACTCTCCTAGCAATTCCTCACATTCTGAAGATGAGGATTAAAAATAAGGGAAAAGGAGAACCATTCCCATAAATCTCCTGAGAACTCAATGTCAGCAACTGAAGCAGACAGTAAGGATAGTTTGAAAAATGTCTAAGGATGCAGCTGAGAAAGAAAACGACACAGAGGACTCAGCCAAGAAAGAAAGAAGTATCCTGAAGATCAGCTTTTATCATCAGAGTCCTTATCAGGTTTAGATTAGATCGAGGAAGGTACAAGCAAAAAGGAAGAAAAGCACTGAAGGGAAAAAAGTAACAAGGAAAAAAAAAAGAACATAAGAAACACAGTAAGAGAAGGAAAAAGAAAGCTACAGTTCCAGTCTGACTCGTGGGAATATTAAGAAAAATCAAGATTCCCTTATAAAGAAACTGCAGTGTCTAAGGAAATTTTCATTGTGAACACGATGACACAATTACTAAAATGTATGACTTTTCTTGCTTTTTTGGAATTGTTCCTGGACTATTCAGCAATCACTCAGATGCTGCTGTGTGAAAGGCCATATTGTTGCCTTGCTGCTTGAATATCTTTTTTCTTTTCCCTCTTCTAATGCTTAACAACTCCGGAAGATGATACATAGCAATTGTGCGAGCGGTTAAGATATTTGGGGATAAAGTCAATATTTTTGACTAGAAGTATCTACTGATAAATCCACAGAAATAGAATCTGGATACATCATTAAGATGTAATTAGAAATGACCAGATGATCCTAGCTAACATTTTTGAAATAGGGCCTATATTGATATTTCAAAGTCCTTATTCTGTAGATGAGTATACCTTAGTTTCCCCCCCCCTTATATACTTTTATTTACCAGGAGAAGGATGTTTTAGGGTGGAGAGGGCTGGTTTGCTCTCTCTTTAGCTGGCAGAATGGCATGTCTGTTATCCTCACATCCTATTTTTGTAGACATAGCAGCCATGCTGGGGGTAGGGGGGTGCAGTCAGAGCTGATGTGGCAATTTTGCCCTTCGACATCCTGGGCTCTGTTATTTGCTGCTTCAAGTGAACCAGAGAAATAGCCCTTTGCAGCCTGACAGAGCCTCCAAAGCTCTGGAATTTTCCTCTACATCAACAACACTGAATGTTTTTTAGCATTAGAACGTGTTATAATTTGAATTAATTTTGACTATGCTTTGGCTTTGGAGAGGAATCCTTTCAAGGAGATACAGGCATTTTTTGAGTTAAAAGTTCTAAAATGCATGTTGTATGTATACCAGTAAGTTTTAGCCAGGTAGGAAAATTCTATGTAACCAGTGACAGTTCGTTTATTTTTGTATGAATTTTGTTTAGGCTGCAATGTTTAGCTTTTATTAACTCTGTATTCTTGTTATCTTAAATTCCTTACTATGTTTAATGGCCTACTTGCCAAGATACTTTTTTTGTTTGTTTTAAACAGCTTTATAGTGAAGCTGGGACTTACCATAAAGAAGTTGAGCGGCAGTCCTGGTATGCTGTGACTTGTTAGATGTCTCGTTATGTAAAGCTATTGCCAGAATCTTAGTAAATATCATATTTAAAAAATTGTCTCTCTATATTCATAACAGATTATGAAAAATTAAGTGAAAATTACATTATTGCCCTTCCTCTGTCATATTACTAAGATTTTGCACCTCACATCTACTGCTAAATTATTTACTAGTAACATTAAAAGGAATTGATAAATCATTTCACTTTACATTTTTATTTAATCAAGTAACATGAAATATGATTGGATGTACAATTTTGCTTGTTATACAGCATATGCTAATTATAGTGGCATGTGCACAAAATGTTTTGGCATGGTAAGAAGCTGAATGAATAGTTACTTTACTTAAAAAAATAAAAAATTAAAATTAAGAAAAACATAAAAAACCCACCCCTGTAGTTTGTATCTTTTGAGAAACAAGGTATTGAGTTCCTGAAACAGTCTGCAATGAAAAAGTATTACTTACAAACAATAAAGAGATAATAGAGATGAAAAATATGATGCACAAAAGGAATGTCTGATAAAGAGACAGATGATATAGACAAAGTGTCAAAAAACTAGTACTAAAAGAAATGGATTATGGAAGAAGGAAAAAAGATTAGTTTGAAAGAGTCAACATTCAAACTGTAAGAATTTCAGAAAAATAGAATAGAGAGAATAGAAAGAAGAAAGTCATTTGAAGAAATTACTCATAAATGAAGAACACAAGCACTCGGATTTGAAGGGGCCCAGTGATGCCTAGTACAGAGTGAAGGGGGCCTAGATCAAGGCCTGATGTAGTAAAATAATGAGAGTAAAGAGAACAGTGAGGGAGAGAGAAGATCCTAAAAGCTTACATAGTTTAAACAACAAAAAACACGAAAAAACCCAAATCAAAATGGCATCAGAGTTCTCAAGAGGAACACTGGTAGCCAGGAGGCATTATGACCATGTCTTCAATATTGTGAGGAAAAAGAATCTGCAGCTTCGAATTATATACTTAGTTACTAAATAGGTTGCAGGCAGAATAAAAACAAATTTTAGGTATGTGTGATGGTTAATTTTATATGTCAGCTTGGTTGGACCACAGTGCCCTATATGCGGCCAAACATTATTCTGAAAGTTTCTGTGAGGGGGTTTAAAATTAAATCAGTGCACTCTGAGTAAAGCAGGTAGCCTTCCTTGGACATGTGGGTGGACCTCATCCAGTCAGCTGATGATCTGAATAGAACAAAAGACTGACCTCCCCTGAGCAAGAGGGAATTCTGCAGCACATGGCTGGCTTTTTGACTTGAACTACAACATTGGCTCCTTCCTGGGTCTCCAGCCTGACAAAGCTTGGACTTGAACTGCAGCATTAACTCCTCTCTGAGTCTCTGTCTAGACTACCTTGGAACTTGGACTTGCTAGCCTCCATAATCAGGTGAGCCAATTTCTTAAAATAGATCTCTCTCTATATATACACACACTTACTATTGGCTATGTTTCTCTAGAGAATCCTAATAAACAATTTATCAAAAATTTCACTTTCTGTGTGCCCTTTCTGGGAAGCCCCAGAAGAATACATTGTACCCAATCATGAGGGTAAACAAGGAAAGAGAAAGATACTGCATCTGAGACATAAGGGGCTCAACAGAGGTGAGTACAAAACGGAATTCCCATGCCAAAGGGGAAGGAAGTATCCATGATGAGGCAGCTGTTCCACAATCCAGAAAACTACTAGTTCATCAGAAGTAGAGGTGAGGGCTCCAGAGAAGATGTCTAAGACAGAGAGCAAGAGAGACAGGGATGAAGGAGAAAGAAACTCATAGACAATGGAAGATTTGACTGTTCTGAGAGGTGGAGAGTTTAGGGGGAAAATTTGGATAGATAAATAGAAAGTAAGCAACTGACAAAAAGGATAATGACCTCCTGAGAATATGAAAAGCAAAGTAAGCAAGTATAAGTAATCACAGTATACGATATGGTCAGGTCAGCGGTTATATGGTAAACATCACATTATAATCTTACCAAAAATTATGATTGAGAAATTGGAAAAACAGGGAAATGGGAAATGAGGAAAATGATCTTTCAATGTAGAAAGTCCATAGGTAGTAAAATTTAGAAAATCAAGTTTTGGTAGAAGGTTTTTTCAGTTTTGGTTTGATTTGTGTTGTTTTTTGAGAAACGAAAGCAAATACTAGGAGAAAAAAGCTAGAAAAAAATAGCTACAGAAATTGAAACCGGTTGCCTCCTACGAATAACAACTGAATGTCTGTAGAGACAGGACAGAAAATAGCCTTTATAAAATGTTAAGTCTCCTAGAATTATTTTAATCTTTTTTTTTTTAATATTTTTATTTATTTCTAGGAGAGAGAGACAGCGTGAGCAGGGGAGGGTCAGAGAGAGAGGGAGATACAGACTCTGAAACAGGCTCCAAGCTCCGAGCTGGCAGTCAGCACAGAGCCCGACGCGGGGCTCGAACCCACGAACCACGAGATCATGACCCAAGCGAAAGTCGGACGCTTAACCGACTAAGCCACCCTGGCGCCCCGAATTATTTTAATCTTTTAATAAAGATAAAAGTAGAGCTTTTATAAAAATAAAGCTAATATATAACATTATAATTAATTGGAAAAATAAGAAAAGCAACGTTTATTACACACGCTGCCATGGTGTTATCATACAGAAAAAGGCAAGAGTCTATTTCTGTCCTGCTTGCTGTCCCAATTCTGTGACTTCTTTAGTCTTAAAATAGAATGTTTGGGTTCAATGATAAGATCACACATTTAAAAATACTTTTTGGAAAGAAGATCGTTAGGAAACTGTGTCCACACTCATGTAAAGTGGATATTACACACATGCTTCTTTATCCATTGACTGCAAGAATTTAACAATGCAGAAATTTTTAAAAAGTGGACAGTGGCCCACTGGTCAGATCTAACTTGCAGATATGATTATACACTTGCATAATTTTCTAGAAAAAAATTAAAAATTAGTAACCGTATGTAACGTGTGGCTGCTTTAGCATAAAAATTGTAACCACTGGCTTCTCCTAGAGAATTTGAAGAGTGACCACTCTGGGTCCACATTCCCTCATGGCCACACTGGCAGAAGCTGAATGGACTGGGTAAATTAATCTTTACCCACATGCCATCATATAAAAAGTAATGAAGCTCTTTCTGCAATGAAAAATACACAGAAACATTTACTAGTATAGAAAAAAAACATGTGAAGATATAGAGTATTGCATGTAGTATACTACCTTTGGTAACAAAAGAAAATATTTAAGTTTATATATCTACTGAGATGTGCGCAAAATAGCTCTGCGAGCACACACAAGCAAAAGATAAAATCTGAGGCCAGGATGTGGTATCTGGGACACAGGATGAAGGGAAATCCTTTCGACTTTTCTAACTGTTGAATACTGAACTATGTGAATATACCTTCAAAAAAAAAAAAATAGAAGTACTTTAAAAATATCAGAATTTCATAGCTTCAGAAATATAAATAGGTATATATAATGTATGAATATGAGTATATAACTCTAGGAATATATATTTATATATAGCATATACTCTTTATACTATATATTCATATATTCATATGAATATGTAAACGTTTTTGCCCCTCCTGATTAAATGTTTTATTCTCATTCCACCTTTAGATGACTGGGGATATACAAAATTAATTCTGTCTTGCACTTAAGATTTCCGTTCTTTTTTGGATGTTTATAGGCACTGCCTAAGAGATTGCTTCCATGTCAATACAATTATATCACTGAAGAAATATTAGAGACACCAAATTATTGAATCTACAGTGTTAATTCCTGAGAGACTAAGAGTTAAAAATACTATTTTCAAAGATAAATATAAATCAATTTAATAACCTAATGAAAGAATTTTTAGTATTCCCTCTACTTGCATTCAAGTATATCTTTGTTATACCAGAGTACCAATTATTTTTTTTCCACTTGTATGTATACACTGATAACTAGAAGGCCTCTTTTGACTGAGATGCTCAAAGATGTCATACAGAATGATGATCTCAGTTCCCTTCCACTTATGTTTGACCTTTTCCTAATCCTTTTCATTCTTTGATTTCAATTCCAAGTAAAAGGAACTCTTGCATACTTTAAAGGGAAGGGAGGGGCTGGACCTTCTGAACCTACTGAATCAGTTTTCTTTTACGGACATAAGCCCAGAAGTTGGGCAGCAGTGAGAGCCATGCACACAAGTACTTTCCAGGGACCAATGATAAGGGGACTGAACTACGCAGCCATCTGCCCAGTGAACTGGAGTCCCACTGCAGGACTAGAGCAGATCCCAGGGCAAGGAGCACGGACAGGAGTAGGTCATGGGGAAGGCCCATCCTGGCAGACCATCTAAAGGGCTCCATAGAAAAAAGTAGATAAAGAAGAAATGAAGCTACAGAGTTCATCTCCACCTAATTCTCTGATTTGCTTGTCCCTTATAGCAAGGTTAAGGTCTTTATTTTTAATTTTTATTTCTTCCATGAAAAAAATCAAAGAATAAAGAAGCAAAGCAATATTTATCTGAATGGGATGACGACTTACAAAACTGACATGACAGTGATGACAGCTAAACTGCTTTTCTGAAATTTTAGGTTCATAACATATTTTTCTTGATGAAATGAGTGTCAATAATATTTTTAAGTAAATAGCTATTGTGGACAATAACTTTACTATTTTAACACTTGATGTATCAGTGAATATAAACAGCAAAGTATTGCCAGAAATAGATGCTCAGAACTGTTCAATGTGCTTATAGCATCTTTTAAAATCAAAGTTGTAAAGGAGACATGTGAGCATACAGACACTATTAAAGTATGCCGAGTCATTAAAGATTAGTAGAGCCAGTATCTTTTCCTTACCTCTTACCTTACTTTTTTGAACTTTTAAACTTCTATCCAATAAGATGTTGCTGTAGACTAGTACAATTTCTGTCCTAGATGGAGCATAACACAGTGGTTATTTAACAATGCAGGTTCAGGAGAAAGCCTCCCCAGGCCTGATTTTAGCATCACCACTTACTTAGCTCTGTGGCCTTGGGAAATATTCTCCTTCAGCCTCTCAGGGGTGGTTTCCTCAGCTGGGAAGTGGGGATGAAAATACTAAGTACCTAACAGATTTATTAGAAGAATTCAGTGTGGTAACAACTAAAAGAATTTAAAATGGTATATTGTCATCACTAACACATATTGGACATCATTATTCCAACTGCACCCAGAAGAGTTCTTTAATTTTCGTGGTGTACTTTACAGCAAAGTTGTGCCCTACTTCCTGCCTTCTGGAGGGCAGAATTGAGATAAAGCTGAAAAAAAAAAAAAAAAAAAGAAAGAAAGAGTTAATCTGCTACTTTATGGCCATTCTGATGACAGAACAATTAGCCTCCATAGAAAACTTTTGTGGCTGACAAAATTCTAATGTCAGAGTTTTTATGGAAAAGATCCCTTTTACAGAACTGGTATTGATTTTGCTTCTTTAAGAAATGTTGCTTCTATGTACCATGAGGATTTTTGGTTATATTGATCCTGCAATAACATGAACAGTTCAGAGCTAGCGTGAAATAGTTGCTGGCAAGCAAGAAAAGTTGTCATTTTGTAGACTAGCTAGGCTTACTCATTATTTGGGTAGGAGCCCTATTCTTTTGTGACATCTTAAACAAAGCAGACTAACATGGACATTATTTTGTCAAATAATTTTAATGCTCCAGTGTCTCTCTCCTTTAATCCTAGAAGTCCTATTGTCTCATGTGTGTTTGTTCAATTTTTTTTCAATCTTTTTCTTTTTGCTCTTCTGTTTGGATAAATTTCTAGTGGTTTATGGATCCTTTTTTTTATAATCAGTTATTAAGGCCAGTCAGTAACTTTTTCCCATTATATAATATACTTTTTAGTTCTAGAATTTCTATTTTGTTCTTTTTATTTATTTATTTATTTATTTTTTAAATTTATTTCTAGGAGAGAGAGACAACATGAGCAGGGGAGGGTCAGAGAGAGAGGGAGTCACAGCCTGAAACAGGCTCCAGGCTCTGAGCTGGCAGTCAGCACAGAGCCTGACGTGGGGCTCGAACCCACGAACCGTGAGATCATGACCTAAGCGAAAGTCAGACACCCAAGCGACTAAGCCACCCAGGCACCCCATATTTTGTTCTTTTTAAATAGAGTCTATTTCTAGGGGCGCCTGGGTGCCTCAGTCGGTTAAGCGTCTGACCTTGGCTCAGGCTGTGATCTCAAGCCCTGTGTCAGGCTCTGTCCTGACAGCCTGGAGCTGCTTCTGATTCTGTGTGTCTCTCCCTCTGCCCCTCCCCCACTCACGCTCTGTCTCTTTCTCTCAAAATAAAATAAAATAAAATATTAAAAATTTTTTGAAATTAAGAAATAGATTCTATTTGCTTAAATTTTAAATGTGTTTATCTATTACAAATATATTTTCCTTAATATCCTTGCACATAGTTAAAATAACTGCTTTAAAATCATTGTCTGCCAATTTCAATATCTGGGTCAACTCTGGTCAGAATCCATTGAAAGTATTTTCTCTTGAGCATGGATCATGTTTTCCTCTTTCTTCATATGTCTCATAATTTTAGATAATATCCTGGACATTATAAATTGAAAAAACTCTGGTTTGTGTTTTATTCCTTTGAAAAGTATTCATATTGTTGTTTCAACAAGCAGTTAACTTGACTGAGCTAAATCTCCAAACTTTGTAATTCCTACATGGGAAATGAGCAAACACCAATTGCGCATGCATAGTTCAGGGAATCAGCCATAATTTGGGACAAATTTTGGACACAGAATTTAGAATTCCTTCCTGTATTTCTCCCCTTTTTTGAATTCTTTCCTCATTTTCCAGTTGCTATGGCCACACCAAATTCTGTCTTCTGTATTTCTCAGCTATTAAGACTGTGGGTTTTTATTGACGCTTTAGTTACCTTTCTTGGAGTTTATTGGAGTTTGCCCTCAGACAAAAATATGCATAAAAATTAAAATGTTAAAATAAAACAAGTATAAAAAATGAAAAACTAGAGCTCTAGTTCAACATAGAAGGTGATATAGAAGGATCTTGAATTCACCTCTTCCCACAAACACATTGAATTTAAAGCTAAATGTGGAACAATTTTCTATGAAAACATCTACAAGTTAGCTGATTGATACTTACGTATAGGGTGAATGAGAAAAAGCCCTCATTCAAAGTGGGTAGAAGAAACTGAGATACAATCTTTGTTTCTTTTTTAATTTAAATGTAGTTGACAAGCAGTGTTACATTAATTTCAGGTGTACAATATAGTATTTTGACAAGTTTATATATTATTATGTTGTTATGCTGCGCTCAAAATTGTAGCTACTGTCTGTCACCATATAGCACTATTACAATACCACTTACTATATTCCCTATGCTGTACTTTTTATCCCCATGACTTATTCATTCCATGGCTGGAAGCCTATAGTTGAGTCACAATCTTGTCATTAACCTCACTCCCAGTGCATCAACCTACACCTGGGAGGGAACTCACAACACCAAATTCTCCCTGAAGAGTAAAGGGCTGCAACCTTACATCTGGCACTTCAGTTTTTAAGACCTACACCCGAGAGACAAATTCCTGAGGCATCTAGCTATGAAAACCAATGGGGCTTGTGTCCATGAGACAAGCTATAGCAAACTGAGAAACAGTTCTTAATAGTTCCCAAGGACTCGCCCATCTCAGGGCCCAGCACAGAGACAAGCAACCAAAAGGTTCCCAGACTTTCTATGAAAGGGCTTATTTGCTGAATTTGTAGCATTAACCTGGGGACAGACATCTAATTTAACATACATCTATAGGTCCACTGAGGTGGTTTCTGGGTACAGAGGCTAGTGGGTACTGTATTTGCATGCTTTCTGTCTTGCTCCAACTTGCAAGATTCTCTAGGAGTTTGTACACTCCTATAAGAAAACACAGGGTGTAAGCTTATTAACAGCCATCTTGGTGGGAGTGCCTGGGTGGCTCAGTTGGTTGAGCATCTGACTCTTGATTTCGGCTCAGGTCATGATCTTGTGGTTTATGGGATAGAGCTCCAAGTTGGGTTCTGTGCTGGCAGTGAGAAGCCTGCTTGGGATTCTCTTTCTCCCTATCTCTCTGCCCCTCCCCGACTTGCACTCTGCCTCTCTCCCAAAATAAATGAATAAACATTAAAAAATGGGTCTTGGTGGGGCGCCTGGGTGGCTTAGTCGGTTAAGCATCCGACTTTCACTTAGGTCGTGATCTCATGGTTCGTGGGTTCGAGCCCCGCGTCGGGCTCTGTGCTGACTGCCAGCTCGGAGCCTGGAGCCTGTTTCAGAGTCTGTAACTCCCTATCTCTCTGACCCTCCCCTGCTCACTCTGTCTCTCTCTCTCTCCTAGAAATAAATAAAACATTTTAAAAAAATTTTAAAAAAATGGGTCTTGGTGATAATTTTTTTGGATTGGACAGCAAAAAAAAAGGTAGCAATAGCAAAAATAAACAAGTGGGACTACAACAAATAACAGAACTTCTGAATAGCAAAAGAAACGATCAACAGAATGAAAAGACAACCTGTGGAATGAGAAAAAGTATACACAAACCACATATCTGGTGTGGGGCTAATATCCAAATACATAAAGAACTCACAAAACTCAATAGCAAAAAACTTTGATTAAAAACTGAGCAGAAAATCTGAATAGACATTTTTTCGAAGAAGACATATAGATGACCAACAGGTACACGGGATAGTGTTCAATATCACTAACGATCAGGAAAATGCAAATCAAAGCCACAATGAAATACCACTTTGTACCACTTAGGATGACTATTATCAAAAAAGATCAGAAATAATAAGTGTTAGGAAAGATGTGGAAAAAGAGAACCTTCATATACTATTGTGGAATTATAGGCATACTTTGGACGCATTATGGGTTGAGTTCCAGACCACTGCAGTAAAGCAAATCTGTGATAAAGCAATGAATCTGTGTTTTCCCAACAAATATAAAAGTTATGTTTACACTATACTGTAGTCTATTGAGTGTACAATAGTATTGTGTCTAAAAAATTATATGCATACCTTAGTTAAAAATACTTTATTACTGTAAAATGCTAACCATCATCTGAGTTTTCGGCAAGTCCTATCTTTTTGCTGGTGGAGTGTGTTGCCTTCATGTTAATCGCCGATGACGGAACAGGTTGCTGCTTGCTGAAGGTCAGTCGGGGTGGCTGTGGCAATTTCTTAAAATAAGACAACAACAGTTTACCAAGTATACTGGCTTTCCCTTCCATAAACTATTTCTCTGCACCTATTTGATAGCATTTTACCTACAGTAGAACTTCTTTCCAAAGTGGAGTCCATCCTTTCAAACACTGCCATTGTTTTGTCAACTAAGTTTATATAATATCCTAAATCCTTTGTTGTCATTTCAATAATCTTCACAGGATCTTCACCAGGAACAGATTCCATTTTAAGAAATCACTTTGTTACAGGTGATTAATAATACACTTTATCATGGTGAGCACTGAGTAATTTGTAGAATTGTTGAATCATATTGTATACCTGAAACTAATATAACATTATATACTAACTATACTTCAGTTAAAAAAAGGGAACGACTTTCTTTTCTCATCCATGAGAGAAACTCCTCACCTGTTAAAGTTTCATCATGAAATTGCAGCAATTCAGTCACATCTTCAGACTCCACTTCTAATCCTAGTTCTCTTGCTATTTCCATATCTGTGGTTACTTCCTCCACTGAAGCCTTGAACCCCTCAATATCAACCATGAGGGTTGAAATCAACTTCTTCCACACTCCTGTTGATGTTGATATTTGGACCTCTTCCCATGAATCTCAAATGTTCTTAATGGTCTAGAATGGTGAATCCTTTCCAGAAGATTGATTGATTGATTGATTGATTTATAAAGGGGGGGAGAGAGAGAGAGAATGAGGGGGGAGAGAGGGAGTGAGAGGGGGAGAATTCTAAGCAGGCTTTGAGCTGTCAGTGCAGAGCCCAACGCAAGGCTTGAGCCCATGAACTGTGAGATCATGACCTGAGCCAAAATCAAGAGTCTGATGCTTAACAGACTGAGTCACCCATACACCCCATCCAGAAGATTTTCAAATTACCTTGCCCAGATCCATCACAGGAATTGCTGTCTATGGCAGCTATTGCCTTACAAAATGTATTTTTGAAGTAATAAGACTTGTAAGTTGAAATTATTCCTTGATCCAAGGGCTGCAGAGTGGTTGTATTAGCAGAAATTCATGAAAACAACATGAATCTTGTATCTCTCCCATTAGAGCTCTTGGATGACCAGGTAAGTTGTCAATGAACAGACATATTTTAAAAGAAATCTTTTTTTTCTGAGGAGTGGGTCTCAACAGTGGGCTTAAAAGATTAAGTAAATCATGTTGTAAACAGATGTGCTGTCATCCAGGCTTTGTTTTCCATTTACAGAGCACAGGCAGAGTCGATCTAGCATAATTAATTTTTAAGGCCCACAGGGTTTTCAGAATGGTCAATGAGCATTGGCTTCAACTTAAAGTCACCAGCTGCATCAGTCCCTAACAAGAGAGTCAGTCTGTCCTTTGAAGCTTTGAAGCCAGGCACTGACTTCTCCCCTAGACTAGCTGTGAAAGTACTTGATGGCATTGTCTTTTTCCAGTAGAAGGCTGTCCCATCTCCACTGAAAATCTGTTTGTTAGTGTAGCCACCCTCGTTAATGATCTTAGCTAGATCTTCTGGATAACCTGCTGCAAACTACCACATCAACACTTGATGCTTCACCTTGCACTCTGATATTATGGGGACAGCCTTTTTCTTTAAACTTCATGAACTAACCTCTGCTAGCTTTAAACTTTTCTTCTGCAGCTTCCTCACCTCTCTCAGTCTTGGTAGAATTGAAGAGAGTTAGGGTCCTGTTCTAGATTAGGCTTTGGCTTACCGTTGTGGCTGGTTTGCTCTTCTAGCCAGACCACGCAAACTTTCTCCATATTAGCAATAAGACAGTTTTGCTTTCTTATCTGTCATGTGTTTACTGGAGTGTTACTTTTAATTTCCTTCAAGAGCTTTTCCTTTGCATTCACAACTTGGCTAACTGTTTGGTGTAAGAGACCTAGCTTTCAGGCTATCTTGGCTTTTGACATGTTTTCCTCACTAAGCTTAATCATTTCTAGATTTTGATTTAAAGTGTGACTTTCCAGGGCACCTGAGAGGCTCAGTCAGTTAAGCACCCGACTTCTGCTCAGGTCATGATCTTGTAGTTCATGGGTTTGAGCCCCACTCTGAGCTGTCAGCACAGAGCCTGGAGCCTGATTTCAATTTTTTTTTTCTCTCTCTCTGCCTCTCCCCTGCTCATGCTCTCTCTCTCTCAAAAATAAAAATCAGGGGTGCTGGGGTGGCTCAGTCAGTTAAACATCTGGCTTCGGCTCAGGTCGTGATCTCACGGTTTATGAGTTCGAGCCCCCTGTCAGGCTCTGTGCTGACAGCTCAGAGCCTGGAGCCTGCTTTGCATTCTGTGTCTCCCTCTCTCCGCCCCTCCCACACTCATGATCTGTTTCTCTGTCTCAATAAACATTAAAAAAGTTAAACATTTTTTTATAAAAATAAAAACATTAAAAACAAAATAAAATAAAAACTCTCCCTTTCACTTGAACACTTACAGGCCATTGCAGGATTATTAGGTGGCCTAATTTCAATATTGTTGTGTCTCCGGGAATAGGGAGGCCAGGCCAGAGAAGCAGAAGAGAGATGGGGAAACAGCCAGTAAGTAGAGCGGTCAGAACATATACATTTCGTCAGTTCTCCATCTTTTTTTTTTTTAATGTTTATTTATTTTTGGGGGGGAGGGGCAGAGAGAGACGGAGACAGAGAATCCCAAGTAGGCTCCATGTCCAATGCAGAGATGGATGCAGGGCTCTCAGTCTCATGATTGTGAGATCATGACCTGATCCAATATCAAGAGTTGAGTGCTTAATCAACTGAGCCACCCAAGCACCCCTTAAATTCCTTGTCTTTTGAGGAGGACACTTGTTGGGATGAGAACTGGGTGCTGTATGTAAGCCAACTTGGTAATAAATTATATTTTTTAAAATGTACACACAAAAAAGTTCCCTGTCTTATATGGGTGCAATTCATGGTGCCTCAAAACCATTAAAACAGTATCATCAAGGTCCACTGATCACAGATCATGACAACAAATCATAATGAAAAAATTTGAAATATTGTGAGAATTACCAAAATGTGATACAGAGACATGAAATGAGCAAATGCTGTTGGAAAAATGAGGCCAACAGATGTGCTCAACACAGCTTGCCACAGACCTTCATTTCTTAAAATATGTACTATCCATAAATCATAATTAAGCAAAGTGGAATAAAACAAAGTATACCTGTACCAGTGAGTTGTACTCATTCATATGTTTTTAAGTGTTAATCAGCATCCTTTTATTTCAGCTTCAAGAATGTCTATCATTTTTTGTAAGGCAGGTCTTACAAGAAAATGGAGATTCCTTCCCTCAGGTTTTGTTTGGGAAAGTCTTTCTCTTTCACTTCTGAAGAACAGCTTTGCTGGGTATAGCATTTTGTTGACAAATATATATATACATATTGTGGGCAGAGGGAGAGAGAATCTTAAATAGGTTCCATGCCCAGCACAGAGCCTGATGCAGGGCTTGATCTCATGACCTTGAGATGCCAACCTGAGCCAAAATCAAGAGTCAGACATTCAATTGACTGAGCTACCCAGACACCCCTCAATATTATATATATATATCTTATATATATATATATATATATATATATCTTCCTACCCTCTCCAGGCTTGCAAAGTTTCTGTTGAGAAATATATGAATAGTTTTACAGGGGGCAAACTTGAATGTGATGAATCCCTTTTCTCTTGTTCCATTATAGTCTTATTTGTCCTTGACTTTTGATAATTTAATTATAATAGATCTCTGTGTAGCTCTTCTTGGGTTCAATCTACTGGAAATCTTTTGGGTGTCATGAATCTGGATGTCCATCCATGTCTCTCCCCAAGGTTAGGAAGTTCTTCAGGCATTATTTCTTTAATTAAACCTTCTGCTCCTTTCTCTTTCTCTTCTTCTTTTGGGACTTCAATAATGAATAGATTGTTTCTCTTAATGGTATGCCATAATTCATATATACTTTTGTTTTCTTTGCTCCCCTGACTGGACACTTTCAAATGACCTTTTAGTTCACTGATTCTTCTGCTTGGTCAAATCTGTTGTTAAAGATCTCTTTGGAATTATTCAGTTCAGTCATTGTATCCTCTGGCTCTAGGATTTCTGGCTTTGTTTTCATTTTTTTGATAATTTCTATGTTTTTGTTGATCTCATTTTTCTCATGCATTGTTTTCCTAATTTTAATTAATTGTCTATTTGTCCTTGTAGTTAATTATAAGAGAATTATTCTGAGTTCTTTGTATGACAATTCACAGATCTCCATTTTTTAATGGCCAGTTATCAGAGCTTTATTAGTTTCATTTGGGGGTACATTTTCTTGATTATTCATGTTCCTTATGGCCTTATATTGGTGCCTGCACATTTGAGGAAATATGCATCTCTTTCAGTCTTTACAGATTGGCTTCAGTAGGCTAATCCCTTCAACAGATTGTTTTTCCAGAGACTCTGGGTGGGCGGTCTATGGGTATCTATGGTCAGGCTTGATGGTAAGAGTCTTTGATCTCTCAAATCTGGTGCCTTGATGAGCATGTGGGTGTTTGGGACCACAGTGTCCAGCCTGGTGGCTGGGTCAGTGGTGATGGGCCTAGAATGTCAGTCTGTGTGGAAAGACCTGTAACCTGGGTTCACAGGGGTCAATCAGGAACTAGAGAAGACTGGAGTGGGTGAAATATGTGAATCCACAGGGACTGGTCTGGTACTGAGAGGGGCTAGCCTGGGGTCTGGAGCCTTGGGAACTGACTTGGAAGTTAGTTCTCTTGGGGTTGGTTTATCACTGGGTGGGCTGGGATCCTAGATCTTTAAGAAACAGCTTCATGTTAGAGCACACTAGGGGTCCAGTGCCAGGGGTGCTGACCTGGTGCTGAGGTTAGTTGAATTCCTGTACCCATGGTAGTTGGTGCTGGACCTGGCTGACAGCCTATGTTCATGGATCCTGGCCTGGAGCCTGGATTCACATGGGCCAAATGGGGACCTAGGATAACAGGAGCTGCCCAGCACTGAGATTTGCTTGGAATCTGGGTTAGTAGGATCCTGGTGCTCTAAGAGCTTCCTGTGGAAGTGGGAAGCAGTTGGTGATGGTTTGATCTGAGAGCCTGGGTTCATGGAAACCCAGTAGGAACCTGGTGCCATGGAAGCTACCTGGGGCCACTGGAGTGACCTGGGGCCACTGGAGCTGGTCAGTGCCTGAGTTGACTAAACCAGGGGCCTGGACATGCTGAAGCCAGCTGGCAGTGGGTTGGGTGAAGATCCTGGGATGGCTGGAGCCTTCTCGGAGCCTGGTGTGATGGAGGTAATGTGAATCTATCTTTTCCAATCCCCATGATACATCTTTTCTTATTCTGTGCTTCACTTAGGTGCTGTAATCTATCACCTGGAATCCTTGGTTCTTGTGAAGAAATTTGATGTGCAGACAGCTCAAATTGATCTTGCCAGGGAGGGACAAAACTCTTATGCTTCCATTTTGCTGTCTTCACTCTCAAACTTTTTATGTTTACTGTATACTAATTTAAAGAACTATTATGAAAGATTCTAAGTGCACAAAACAAAATTGCTGTGCCATAGGCAAAAATAGAGAGGCGAAATCTAACTCTAAACAGAAGCCATGGTAAAGGAGAACTTTATTTTTCTGTAACAAAAATCCCTCCACAGGCTTGGACACCACAGCTGTAAGCTTCTAATTTAAGGACTCTTGGCAACTGTGTCTTTCCAACTAGATATTGATATGTCCTATCAATATTTGGAGACCAAAAAAGTAAGATACAGGGTAAATAAAAATAGGACAGATTTTGATATCACTTACCCCATCCTTTTGCACATAATTGAATCTTATTACTGCTCTTATTACTGTTGGACATCCTTTATCTCTACTAGATGTTTACTTCTCATTCTCTGCCCATTTGATTTGTTTCTAACTTTAAGAATACTGGTTCCTCCTACCTAGAATGTCCCCCCAGACTCTCAGTATAATTCACTTTCTGTTAATAACCAGGGCTCTCACATTCAAACCCATTCAGATCAATAATAATTCCACTCTGTTAACAATTTGTGTAATTTATACTAATTTTCCAGTATAAACCCTATTAACAGTGGAAAATTTCATAGGCCCCACATGGTAATAGTTGTACTTCTAGATTTTTTTTTTACTGGGAACATAATGATATTCACTGATAAGTAAATTAGTAGGACCCCAGGAAATACCTTCATGGTCTTATAGGGTCCTGGATCTACAGATTAGAAAATGGTTTCAATGTTTATGTCATATATTTCTTTCTAGTGTTTTCCTGTGAAGATATAATTTCTCAGTTAGATTTTATGTCCATAAAAATGATAACTATAGTTTGGACTGTTCTATTACCTATATTCTCAGAATGGTATAGACACTTACTTATTTGCTGAACACGGGAATAAATGACAATTCAACTTCCTTCCTTCCTTCCTTCCTTCCTTCCTTCCTTCCTTCCTTCCTTTCTTTCTTTCTTTCTTTCTTTCTTTCTTTCTTGGAGAGAGAGAGAGAGCAAACATGCACACCCATATGTGCATGTACTCACAGTGAGAAGGAGGGTGGAGGGAAAGGGAGACAGAAAGAGAATCTTAAGCAGACTCAATGCCCAGCATGGAGCCCAACATGGGGTTTGATCTCACAACCCTGCAATCATGACCCTGAGATCATGACCTGAACTAAAATCAAGAATCGGGGTGCTTGGGTCACCGAGGCGGCTCAGTCAGTTAAGTGTCTGACTTTGGCTCAGATCATGATCTTGCAGTTCATGAGTTTGAACCCTGTGTTGGGCTCTGTGCTGACAGCTCAGAGCTTTGAGCCTGCTTCATATTCTCTCTCTTTCTCTCTCTCTCTCTTTCTCTCATTCTCTCTCTCTCTAATAAACATTATATATATAAAAAAGAATTGGATGCTTAATTGATTGAGCCACCTAAGTGCCCCTCAATTGAATTTGTTGTATTGCTATATAGCTATGTAGATAATAATACATTTAACTAGTCATGTTATATAGGCTAAAACACTTGATAACAGTTAACATATTAGGTAACTTGACAGACTTGAGGCAAGGCAGTCCTTGACAAGGCACCAGAATAAACTCCCACCAGTATTTTTTAAATTTTAAGAGGCATATAGGGGGTGCCTGGGTGGCTCAATCAGTTAAGTGTATGACTTTGGCTCATATCATGATCTCATCGGGCTCTGTGGTGACAGCTCAGAGCCTGGAGCCTGCTTTGCATTCTGTGTCTCCCTCTCTGCCCACCCCCTCCCCCCTTCATTCTCCCTCTCCCTCTCTCAAAAATAAATAAACATTTAAAAAAGCTTAAAAAAAGAGGCATACAAATCACCTGGAAATTTTGTTGAAATGAAGAATCTGATTCAGTCGATGTGGAGAGAGACTGGAAAATTCAAGGATGATATTGCTGACCTGTGGACCACACTTTGAGTAGCAAGGCCTGAATTCAGGAGACTTCATTTTCACAGCACCTAAATAGAGTTCTCTATTGAGAGATCAGGGGGGGAAAATGTCAAGAATCAAATGCCAGTCTGGGTGGCGATATAGATTTAATGAACAGTTAACAGTATTTTAGATAACTGTCAAGATATCTAAGTATTGTCTTCTGATGATTTAATGACTTTATTTTCTCATTCTCTTTCGCATTCTTCTATCTAGAGCTTTCTGCACTTTTTAGTCATAAAAAGACTAGCTTCTGAGATGCCATTTAGAAAATCATCACGTCTTGAAACCCAAATATACCCTTCTTACATTGGCTATCCTCATTTCTACTTTAAAATCTTCCAGTAAAATCGAACTCCTTTTTTACTGACAGCTGTTTAGGGTGCATGGGGCAGAGGAAAGCATTTAATTCATCTTGATCCTCTAGAGGTAATATATTCTCCTCTGGTTTAAGTCTCAATTAATTAGATACTTCTTTACCATCTTTCCTGTTCACATTTATTTATAATTAGTATATCATATAAGATAATATCTGAAAACTTGGCAAGGGGAGGGGGTATCTTTCCTCCACATTCACACAATATATTGTGGTTTACCCTGTGAACCTCACTTAATGCTTTATGTTGACGTTTTCTGCCAATTGTGCATTTCCCCCAAAGCATACCATGCTATGCCATGCCATGCTAAATTATACCATACCGTACCATACAAGGAGAGAAATAGTTTTTATTTATTTTTGGATGCGCAGTTCATAGCACTGCATAATTTTTGATGAAGGAAACAATATTATCTGCCACTATCTTGGCCATCTGTATACTTCTGAAAGCACTAAAGAAGTAATCAGGAACATCAAGAACATTCTTTAATCTTGTGGAATATTTTTCAATCAGAAAAAGAATGCACAGTAATAATGGAATAAAACCCTCAAGGAATTCACCTTGTACTCTGACCGCACTTCCTTGGCCTTTCTCCCAGACTTCTTTTCTGCCACTAGCCCGCTCTCTAATATTGATGAATCCAGGGCTCTGTCCTTAATATCATTCTCTTCTCTCTCTTCTGTACTGTCTCCCTGCACAAGCTCATTCATTCATGATTGAAACTACAGTGATGACTCCTTTTTCTCCAGCCCAGACTCCCCTCTGGGCCTCAGGCTTCTATACTGTATTGACTACTAGATGGCTCCACTTGAACATACTATGCATGTGTCAAATAAAACAAATTTAAAAGTTTATGAAGTCTTTTTTTTTTTTAATTTGAGTTTTTCATTTTATATTTGACACACAATGTTACTTTAGTTTCAGGTGTACAACATAGTGATTTGACAAGTTTATATATTATGCTATATTCATCACAAGTGTGTTACCACCTGTCCTGTTATGTTGCAATTTAATATCATAGACTATATTTCTTATGCTGTGCTTTTCATTGTGACTTATGCATTCCATAACTGGAGGCCTGTATCTCCTTCTCCCCTTTACCCATTATGCCCAAATCCCCCTAACCTCCTCCTTTCTGGTAACCGTTGGTCTGCTCTCTGTGCTTATAACTCTGATTCTGCTTTTCTGTTTATTCATTTGTTTTGTTGTTGTTTTGTTTAGATTCCAGCTATGAGTGGATGCATATGGTATTTGTCTGTCTTTGTCTGACTTATTTCACTTAGCATAATACCCTCTCTGGGTCCATCCATGTTGTCTCAAATGGCACAATCTCATCCTTTTTTATGGCTGTGTAACATTCCATTGTATGTATGTGTGCATGTGTGTGCGTGCGTGTCTGTGTGTCTGTGTACATTTTCTTTATCCATTTGTTTATTGATGGACACATAGGTTGCAAAACAAGCCCTTTTCTAGCCTCCAAGGTGACTAGTGAAATCAAATCCTTTCTGATTATATTCCAGGAGATAATCTAATTTTTTATCTCCATCACTTCTAATATCTAATCAATCAAGTCTTATTGATTAGATTCTTAAGTATTAAAAAAATGTGTCACTTTTCTTTACATCCACCACAACTAACCATTTTTAATCCAGACATGCATAATTTCTTTCCTGGGCTTTTGCAATATCCTCTTTACTCTTCTCACTACCTTCAGGGCTAACATTCAAATTCATCTTCTACCGCACTTCCAGAATCATCTTCTAAAGCACAAGTCTGATTTTGTCACAATAGCTTTAAATCATGAACGTCTCACTAGCTATGAGGTAGCATCCAAATGGCTTGGTCTTCTTTAGCTCTAGCCCATTCTTTTCAATTTACATTTCTTTCTCTCTTTATAGATCTCCATTTTTATATGCCTCCATTCCTACTATGCACTATTCTATCTACCTCCAACCCTCCTGTAGCCACTTGAGAAATATTCGTACGTCAGGACTCTGCTTAATTACCATCTTTCTGTGGAGGAATAACTGGATCTCCTGTTCTCAGCCCCCTTTGTAGGCAGTTCTGTTCTAACCCCAATGCTGTAAATTTACTTGTCTGTTTCCCACACAGGACCATGAGTACTTAGGCCCCACAGGCTGCCTTGTATGGAAGATCAACTTAATAAATCTCTCAAAAGTATTCAGTTACTGTTTGTTTAGTCCCTTTTAGCATCTTACTTTCTGCATCACGTTTAAGGTGTCTTGTCTGCCTTTGGTAAAAAATAAATCTGTCTCATTCCACTGTATACATTCATCAAAGGAGCTCCTGTATAAGAACCCAGAGTAGAATTTTTTCCCTCAGATATAAATATCAAGAACAGCTGTGTATCTCTTAAATAATTGGTTTGTGAACACACAATTATTTGCAGTACGGTGAATCTTCAAGCTCATTGTATTTCTCTCTTTGCTCTTGTACTGAAAGAAATTCAGAGTCAAATGTATGGCTCACCTCAGAAACTGGTATGGAAACTTATATAAAGGGTTTTTATAAACTAATCTTTGCTCTTTTTTTCATTTTCAACCTTTATTTTCTCTATTACCAGATGTTCTCATCATTTTATCTTTTCTACACTTATATGTTTTTGTAAGAGAAAGTGACTTTTAAGATGTACAAAATTAATAAGTGATATGGAATTATTTTGCCCAAATGGAAATCCCTCTCCTGGTTTGTTTGTTTTTTTTAACATTTTTATTTATATTTGGGAGACAGAGACAGAGACAGAGAGTGAGCAGGGAAGGGGGAGAGAGAGAGGGGACACAGAATACAAAGCAGGCTCCAAGCTGTCAGCACAGAGCCCATAGTGGGGCTCCAACCCACCAACCATGAGATCGTGACCTGAGCCAAAGTCAGAGGCTCAATGTTCAGCTGACTGACCCACCCAGATGCCCCATTCCTCTCCTGTTTCTGCTACTCAAACTTCTTTATTCTAATTCTGGTTGAAAAAGTACTGTGAACAATATAATTAATTTGTAACTTGATTTAATTATCCAAAATGAATGTTTACTTTAAGCCTTAATCATTAAACTATCTTCAGAATATTGTTTTTCCCCAGGTAAGAAAAATTTACACTTTAAGATAAATTTCTTGAGATAAATTTATCATTTCTATGTAAGTATAGCTTGTTTTCTTTAGTTTCTATGTGCCCATCATTGTCATTAAGATTGCTATATTTTACTGGGTTACAACAATCATTGCTGTGAAATACCAAAAAATCTTTTTTTTTTCTTAAAGTTTATTTATTTCTCTTGAGAGAGAGAGAGAGACAGTGAGCAAGTGAGTGAGTGAGTGAGGACAGGGCAGAGAGAGAATTCCAAGCAGTCTCCACACTGTCAGCATGGAGCCTGGCATGAGGCTCGAACCCACAAACCATGAGATTATGACCTGAGCCTAAATCAAAAGTCAGACACTTAACTGACTAAGCCACCCAGGCATCCCTCAAAAAACTTTCTAGAGTCAGATAATTTTGCATAAAATTAAAAGATATGACTTCAGTGGTAGTTACACTGAATATTCACTTTATAATAATTAGTAAAGTCATACCTATATTTTATATGCATTTTTCTAAATGTATTATACTTCACAATTTTAAAAGTTTTTCAGAACTAATATTACTCAAAGCCTAGGAAGGTATTATATAATTATAGGTCTAACCCTATGGAGGTAAATAAACAAAGGTTGTACAAAATATTATTTTTAAAGATATGAGAGGATTGGAGAGCTACAAAGGCATAGATGAATTCCTGGACCAAAAGCCAAGAGACAAAGAAAGTTTAGAAAGGAAAGCCTATTTGGACCACTTTCTTCTAGGGACATCAGTTAATTCTACCAGAGATGGTTCAGAAGCTGAGAAGCTAAGCTGGGCTTTCAGTAGTGTTGCAAATTTAGGAGGATAAAAATTGGAGTACAGAACCTGCCAAGGAGAAGGGGTTCCTGGCAAAGCCTCAGGTTTTCAGTGGACAACCCTAAGAGCTACTTCTAAGCACTTAGAGTAAACTGAAATTGCTCAGCTCTCACAAAGTCTGGAGCTTAGTGTCAACCATTCACTCTCTGGTCAGATTAAGAAGATCTAGTATTATTTTGTTCCAAGTTACCTCCCAGAAACAGATATAAATCTTATTTGAGATGAAGTAATTATTTTAGGCATCAAATTACCTCTATATTTTTTCAAATACAACAACTGGCACTGACTTTAAAAGATTAGGTGCACAGAGACAAAACTGTGGGATTGAAACCAAGGGAAAGGGGCACAGGAGCAGCTCAGTTGGTTAAGAGTCCAACTCCTGATTTCGGCTCAGGTCATGAGCTCACAGTTCATAGGTTCAAGTCCCACCTCCAGCTCTCTCCCACTCTCTGCCCCTTCCCTGCTCTCTCTCTTTCTCAAAATAAATAAATAAACTTTTTATTTTTTAAAAAAGGAAGAAACCAAGGAAAACAACAGATAATACAACAGAAACATAGATGATCCAGGTAGTGAAATTTCAGATATGGACATAGACTGCTTAAAGTACAAATAGTAACAATGTATTGTGGGGTTCATAGCACAGGTAAAAGTATAATGTATGACAATAATAGAACAAAATACAGTATGGGTATAAATCAAATTATTATTAAGAGGGTTCTTACATTGCAGGGAAATACTATATTAATTTAAAACATACTGCCATAAATTAAGAATACATATTGTAATAACTGAAAGAACTAATAAAAGTAAAAGAGCTATAGACAATTCAGTGGAGGAGAATAAAAGAAATACTAAAAAAATTATTAGTAAAAAGAAGATAACAAAGGAATAACAAAGTTTCAAAGCAGGATACATAGAAAATAAACAAGATTTTCTTAAACCCAACAATACGGATAATCATATTAAAGGTCAATGAATTAGATGTTGTAATTTAAAAAGCAGAGATAAATTAATGGGGAGGTAAGGCATCCAGGAGATCCTTTATGAGTGGCAGAATTTTGGTTTCACATGTAGTAAATTAGATAGTGTAATGTGGGGGGGGGCAAAAGTTCAAGAATTATTTATCATTAAAAACGGATTCTTATGCTGCTATTTTAACAAATTCAAAGGGATAAGCAGAATATAAATACAGTACATTTTATTGATTTGGCTTTAGTTTTTAGTCTTTAAAATATGAGTTCTCAGGATGCCTGAGTGGCTCAGATAGTTAAGCATCTGACTTGATTTCAACTCTGGTCATGATCTCACAACTTGTGAGCTTAAGCTCTGCATCAGGCTCTGTGCTGATAGCGCTGAACCTGCTTGGGATTCTTTCTCTCCCTCTTTCTGTCCTTGCCCCCAGTCGTGTGCACACACCCTCACATTCTTTCTCAAAATAAATAAACATTTAAAATGTGAGTTCTCAATTTTCATAGTGTTTATGTTTTTGAAATATAATTTGAAATTCTTTAGCATATATAAAGGGAAGTTGTAGAATTTTTTCCACCTTTATTTTCCAACTCTGTTCATGAATATTAATCAGTGGCAGAAAGTTTGCTTTGTTTATAGAAAGCCCCACTTTCAGAAGTAGGTTCTGGGAATGACTAAGCCCTAGAATGCTATAGAATGGGCTATAAACTAAGGATTAGAAGTAATTCCATTTCCAGGCAGCCTTAGACCACTGAGATGAACCTGTGCTACCTGCAGAGTCCTGTCACCAGACTTTTGCTTTCTGGAAAGGGTAGAGCCAAAAAGAATGGCAGGACTTCAGGAAAAAAGTAATAGGAATTTAGCCTACTTAATAGATCAGGAACTTTGCTGTCCTCCTAAGGAGGATAATGGAGATGTGAATGTCAATTTATTGTCAATGTCTTGTGTTCAGTATCACTATGAATTAAAAAAAAAAAAAAGAGGTCAATTGATTATTTCTGTGCTAAACAATCTGAGTTTCACTATAAGGCAAAAACTAAAATTTTGACCATTGGTATTAGATACCTGAGTTCAGCCACTGATTAAATACGTGTGACATTATCTTTCCCAAAGATACCTACAATAAATAGTAACTCCCATCCTGTGTTACCTTTTGTGACAAGAACTTATCACAACCCCCAAAAAAGGTGGAGTTCACTCTCCAGCTCCAGAAACTGGGCAGGTCCTGTAACTGTCTTAGCCAATAGAATACGGTGGAAGTGATGTTCTGCCAGTTTGAAGCATTTCCCTTAAGTGGCCTGGCATCCCTGCTTTGTGCCGTTTGGAAGCCAACTGCCATTGAACAAATGCAAATGTTCTTAGGCCACCAGGCCATGAGAAGCCACGCCATATGGACAGGCTGTGCAGGATAAGAGACTCTGTGGAGAATGAGAGAGGTCAAGGAGAAATAAGCTGCAGACATGTATGAAGAAACCATCTTGAGAGTGAGTGGCTCCTCTGATCCCAGTGACCTAGCAGATACCACAGGAATTAGAGACAAAACATCTAGCCAGCTCTTCCTGAATTCTTGACCCCCAAAAGTATGAGCAAAATAAAACCATTGCTTGCTGTCACAAAGTTTAGGGTTAGTTTGTTTAACAGCAATGATTACCAAAACAAGATCTGGGCTTGGGTAATCGGTCTCGCCCTCCTGAGCCTTTCTGTAGCCAAGTCATCATGACTTCTAACATTGCAATCATCAACCAACATTATCATCACCTTAGCTATTAAATAATGGAAAGCCAATGATTAGAGTGCTATATATAAATGTACATTTGCAATTACACATTGTCAGGGTTTAGAATTTTGTGTTTAAACCCTTATTCTGTCATTTAACAACAGTGTGACATTGAGCGAGTCACATAAATTTCTCTTAGATTTAATATGCTTATCTGTAGAATAGGGAGAATGTTGTGCCTATTTATTGAGTTGTGATGGGTTTTTTATTTCAAAAAAAATTTTTTTGTGGTAAGAACAGAACACAGCAAGAGATCAGCTCTCCTAACAAAATTTTAAGTGTCCAATACGTTAGTGTTGAGTACAGGCACCATGTGGTACAGCAGATCTTTAGAGCTTATAGGAAATGGGCAGTTACCAATCAATGAGCATAAAGTTTCAGTTAAGCCTGAGGATGGTTTAATGAAATCATTAATTGTATTATATCATGTTTTGACATCTTACAAAGCATTTCCTGATGGGAGTAGACTCTGCCTCCCTGGGCTTGCCAGTTCTCAGAGACAGCAAAAGACTCAGCCGAGAGCATAGCTCTAATATGAAAACTCACCAATCCACCGCCATATCCCTTCCTTTGCCTGTGTTTCAGAAGACAACGATCTCTTCTTTAATCACCCCAGGGGCAGGTACCAGACAACTAGGGATGTCTGCTGAAATTATTCAAACTAGCCAACCCTAAACTGTTTATCCTGCCCTGTCTTGCCTTTCCCACAGAAACCCAGTTAAAGGCTCAGGCATAAACCTACCACCCTCTCCAGCAACTGCTGCCTGATCAACACCTTGTGTTCCTCCATGGCCCTGCGTGACAAGCTGCGTCTCTTGTTTCTAGGGGAATTGTGAATGACATTAAACTTCTCTCTCAATAGCATTGATTTCTTGGTGCCATCACTCAGTCACCTTCATAAATTAAGACCCAGGCACAAAGCCTACATATAAGGTACTTAACATAGTATTTGGTACACTAATAACAGTTATTTAAATTTGGGATATAATTTATGAAATAACTCTATGAAATTCCAAAGCGTCTAACTTGAAAGTTACCTACTTTCAAAATAATAGCTGAATTTATACTGAAATCATTTTATATTTTATGATTTTTCTTTAGATGCATTGCAGGTAGCACCATAAACTGTGAATTGATACTTTGACCCCAAACATGGACTATTTAAATGTTCTTTATGCTCATAGATTACTGCACAGTTTTAAATTATGCTCAGTTGCATTATCTCACTTTGACCTCATAACTCTCTGGTGAAACGTCAGGGCAGTTTTACTCACCCAGTCTACAAGTGACTGGGTCTAGCCAAGAGGACTTATGGCTAGAAAGTAGCAGAGGTAGAGTTAGAACATATGGTCTCATTCTGTTTTCTTCACTAGTACTCATCAGAGGAATAATGAGAACTTTATTTCCTACTTTACCTATAAAAATTCTACTGACTCCAGGTCAACTTCAAATGCTATCTCCTCATCAGATTGTCCTTTGATGTCTCCAATTCAGAAGAGACTTTCTACCTGAAGCCCTGTCCCTTGCTGGCTGTGGATGCTTCTATCCGTCATGACATGTGACACTGTATGGTGGATATATATGTTGTTGGCACAGTGAGAAGTAGGAAAAGGCCTTTAGAGTATTTGCATTATGGCGACACCTGGGCGGGTCAGTCAGTCAGGTGAGTGTCTACCTTCAGCTCAGGTCATCATTTCATGGCCATGGGTTTGAGCCCCGCCTTGGGCTATGAACCATCAGCACAGAGCCCACTTTCAGATCCTCTGCTCCCTCTCTCTCTGTGCCTCCCTGCTTGTGCTCCCTCTCTCAAAAATAAATAAACATTAAGACAACAACAACATCAAACCATGATGTCCAACAGCACACAGGCAGGGAACTAACCAGAACTCACCATGCTGATGATTTAATTTAGAGGCTAGAGTGATATTGAAAGGAACTAACCCTACTAATGTTCTAATCATGTTCTAATCATATAATCATGACCAGGGTGGAGGGTGCTTAAATTCATTTTTATTTTCAACAATGTCTTATTCTAATTGAATCTCAACTACATTTGAATAAATAAAAAATGAATGATGGATAAAATTTTGGGACAGCTATAGTTGTTAATAAAAAAAACAAGAATCTTGGTAGAACTAATTAGAGGCTGGGTGTTATGAACCATTAACAGTAAGAAAAAGAGTTAATGGACCTCATGTCTACAATGTTGCCTACTACGAATTAATATCTACAGAGGTGAGTTTTTAGAAGCAGGGAGACAAGCTTCCAGCAGGGAAATTACATATGAGTTTCCATAGGAAACTTTATGATGGATTTTAAATGTGTCTGAGTTCTACACATAGGAATTTAAATTAAGGAGGCTCCTGGGTGGCATCTGACTGTAGCTCAGGTCATAATCTCATGGTTCGTATGTTTGAGCTGTGCATCAGGCTCTGTGCTCACAGAGTGAAGCCTGCTTGGGATTCTCTGGGGTGCCTGGGTGGCTCAGTTGCTTAAGCATTCGACTTTGGCTCAGGTCACAATCTCTCAGGTCATAAGTTCAAGCTCTGTGTCAGGATCTGTGCTGACAGCTCACAGCTTGGAGCCTGCTTCAGATTCTGTGTCTTCTTCTCTCTCTGCCCCTCCCCGGCTTGCACTCTATCTCTCTTTCTCTCTCAAAAACATTAAAAAAATTTTTAATAAAAGAAAATTAAAAAATAAACTAAGGAAATAGTTTTATAAAGATGAATGCTGATGGCAGCATTTTATAATAATAAAAGTAAATGAACAGTCTAATTACTCAAAAATGGAAATTTGTTACAAAAATCATAACACAAGCAAACAACTAAATATGATGCTGTATGTATTATATAAAATAAAATAATTATTATATTATAAAAGTATGTTTGAGATAGTCATTATTTATTTTAGAGTTCCAAAGAGTTGTATTATTATATGTCTATAATATCTCAGAGTCCATACCTAAATGTAATCAGTGGTTATGTCTGATTCATAAATTTATGGACAGCTTTTTCTTTTAAAATTCTATATTTTCTAATCCTTTTACAATGAACCCACAGTATGTATGTAGTAAAAAAATAATTAAAGTTAAAAAAACCCAGTAATGTTCTTGGATTGTGCTTATGCTGCAGGACTAAAGATGAAATACACATTTTGTTTCCAAGATTCATAAAACAAAGAAATACTAAAAATTAACCTTTAAAACAAAGTAAAAACACAAACTTACTTAAATACTTACAGGAAATTAAAAAAAACCATATTTCTGTTCAGAGTTCAGGAATGCTGTCAAATGTATAGAGGGACTGGAATTGACATTTTCTCAGTGTGCATTGTGAGTTCAGTATTTTATAAATTTTGCCTCACTTAATTCTTATGACAACTTTAATGAAGTGGATATGTTTTTTCCCACTTCCAGAGGAGAATGAAAGTAGGAGAGATCAGTCAACCTGAGAAAAAAAAGGTTACCTAGATGGTGAATGGAAAAACCAATAAGCAGACCTAAATCTATCTGATTCCAAGCCACCTGATAGTTTTCTTACCCTTGCACCTAAATAGGTTTCCTCCTTGGAATACTTTTGTAATTTGATTTTACATTCTTGAGTAAGAGGTAAAACTTTTATATAAATAGCCCAAAACATCTCTAATTAACTGCATATCAGATATCAGTATAGATAGCATTTAAAGTTCTTTTATTTACATAGAACCCACTGTTCATTTTAATGATTTTATTTGAATTATATATAATCCCACGCCATATCTTTCCTTAATATATATAAATTTATTGTATTATATCCCATTATACAAAGCCTTTGCTTTTACTCTACTTAAAGGCTACATTATAAAAGATGTAGCATTAGAAATTAAGAGTTTAAGAAAGGCAAAATTCGGGCTTTATTTCTATGCTTCTGGCAAAAGTACCTTTTTAATTTTTAAATTTTTAAAAACATAATCCAGTAAATAGATGAGGGGTAGATGAATGTGGTTGTGGCATTTGTAGAATCTGAACTAGAGCTTTGGCAGATAAATTTTGTCCCAGAGCTCAACAGGATTCAGTCAAAAGGAATCTGTGTTTAATGTGTTTAATGTTTATTTATTTTTAAGAGAGAGGGAGACAGAGATCAAGCTTGAGCAGGGGAGGGGCCAAGAAAGATGGAGACATAGAATCCAAAGCAGGCTCCAGGATCTGAGCTGTCAGCACAGAGCCTGACATGAAACAACCTCAGGAGCCAAGAGATCAAGACTCGAGCTGAAGTCCGATGCTTAACCAACTGAGCCACCCTGGCGCCCCCTGGCAAAATTACTTTAACATAAAACCTCAGGCAGAACCTTAATATTAGCAAACATTTTTTTTCTTTTGAGGTACTCCACATCATGTCCCCTGAAACAACAAAAATGTTTGGTTTGATTACAGCATATGTCAGGAAAAATATATCCTATTTATATTAAGAAACTAAAATTATACAGTTATGTATTATGTTACTTGTTACATTCATCTAATTAAAAGCACATCTCCTAAATTAAAGGAGGCCTGCAAGGCATCAGGTCAGTTGGAGATAATATAATCCAGTAAATAGATGAGGCATATATGACACGGCTGTGGCATTTGTAGAACCTGAACTAGAGCTCTGGCAGATAAATTTTGTCCCAGAACTCAACAGGATTAAGTCAAAAGGAATTTATTTGCCTGTGTTTTCACTGCTTGTTTGGGTCATGTGCATTGCTGGTTAAATAGCATTATAAGGAACCACACCCCAGAACTAAGAGCATCTTTGAAGCCTATAAATCTGTAATTGTAGAAAGCTAAGTTACCCAGGATATCCTTAGGTCTCTAAGTTTAAGACCAACGTCCTGATCCTCTAAGAATAAGATTCTTTCTGAAAAAGCCTAGGAGAATGTTCTTTCAGTGATCACAACAAACTTAACAAAATTCCCAAGAAACTTATATTTCAATGTTTTGGACTTTGGGGAAAGGATATTAAATATTTAAATGCATTTCCTGTTCAGCAAACAAACAAATCAAAAACCCATTCTCGAAACATGAAATATTTCTTCTCCCACAAAAAGTAACAAAAAAGGTCAAAATACAGAAAATCATTCCTTTTCTCTGTTCCTTTCCTAAATCAACTCAAAATTATGCTCCTGACATGTACTAGGAGCCATTGCTCTTTCTGACAAACCAAATGCAGAATGAGTGTGCACCTTTCCCAATGATACAGACTGAATAATAAATCCCTATTGACACTTGTTCCTCAACTTGAATACTGTCTATGCTTTCAGAACCTGTATTTTTGGCTGCTACTATATATTTCATGTTCTCTCATAGATGGTGCTTCTGGATCCCCAAATTCTGTGATATGTCTGCAGATTACCCTGTCAAAGTATCTGGACTTCTCATTGTGTTTGATTAATACAGTGTTTGTCATTAAACTTTCCAATTTCAAATTTCTCTGGATGAAGTGTGTACAACGAACTCTCTTTAACAGACACCAGGTTTTGTAGTGTGATATTGGTGGAACTAAGTTCCATTTTCTTTTCCACTAGATCAAAGGTCAGCAATGTCTGGCCCACAGGTCAAATATAGCCAGTCACCTGTTTTTGTAAATATGGTTTCATTGGAATAGAGCCAAAATTATTTGTTAGATATTATTAGATATTGAGTACTTGGAACAGTTTAGTTTAGTGCTTGCAAAGCCTAAATTATTTATTATCTGACTCTTTACACATGTTCTCTGATGTATGTCAAAATTCACTGGTTCCACTTTCACAAGAGTGGGCAATTCCCAGGTGACAGGGAAAAGACATCCAAGTGCCTATGAAGCTTACTAAGACCATCAACATTCTGCTTTAAATGATCTACTTCTACAAAGAGTTCACACCATTCGAATATTTTCTCACAGCAGCTCTGATGAGTGTATACCACAGATGTCCAAACACATTCTCTGAGCCCCAAGTGTTCATCCATACAAGCCCAGAGGCCAAGGGCAGAGGGTGGTCCCACCCGGAGCTGAGATGCCCAGGTTACTGCCCATCCATCATTAACCTGGGCATGCCACACCAGGAGCCGACCCCCCTGCCAGGCCCATCGTTCACCCAGCCTGAGGGAGTGAGGGTGCTGGCATGCCAATTTATGTTTTACTGCCTTTATTTCTCTTTTTCTTTTACAAATTTCCTGCAGCAAGCATGGGTATTCAAGTCGTTGCTCTGTATTGGTTAGCTTTCCTTAGGTTATACTGCAGTAAAAAAACAACTCCCAAATCTGAATGCTTACAACAACAAGGATTTACTTCTTGTGTATGTTACGAATTAGCTACAGATTGTCTCAGAGACTACTCCAAATGTCTTCTTTATTCCAGAATCCAGGATTGAAGGAACAGCATCTCTTTGCTACAGACCGTTCTAGGCACAGAGTGGGAACAATGGCACAACTTTGTGATAGCTCCCCAAACCTCTGCTCAGACATCCCATACGTGTATTCCACTCCTATTCCACTGACCAACACAAGTCACATGCTCAAACCTGATAGAAATGTAATGGAGAACTATATTCCTCTCATGGAGAAGGCCTACTTCAAGATCCATGACAATGTAGAGGATTACAATCTTGTTACAGGGAAGACCATGAAAAATTGGGAATGATAATATACTTTATGGCGTATTTTTTAAATGTATTATTTTTTTAAATTTTGTTCAATGTTTATTTATTTTTGAGAGAGAGTGCACATGCACACAAGCGTGGGAGGGGCAAAGAGAGGGTGGTGCAGAGGACCCAAAGGAGGCTCTGCCTTGATAGAGGAGAGCCCGATGCAGGGCTCAAACTCATGAACCACAAGATCATGACCTGAGCCGAAGCTGGATGCTTAATGGGTTGAACTGCCAGGTGCTCCTGACACATTCTTTATGTTTTTAGAAGTGGAATGTATTTCTGATTTTGTAAAGTGTCACCTCCTCAGGACTAGGAACTTAATTTGGCCTCTGACCCATATAAATACATGACTCCAACCTGGACCTATTCTGTATCTACCATCCACTGAGGAGTTAAAGAGCCTTAGAACCCTGTCGTGCCAAACTGCTTCTGAAACCACAATCTCAAATACTTGCCTGTCTCAATTTTAAGTCTTAACAAGTCTCTATGTAAAACTACAATTATAAGTAGAACACTGGGTTTTACTTTTATACGTTTCAAAGATTTTTATGGACTGAATAAATGGTACATGCTATTATGGCAAAGTTAATATCCTGTTCTCATACCCACGTCCACCTGCCTACCTCTGGGAGAAAAGGTAAGAACTTTAAGTATCACTGATGACTTTTAAACTAACGGCTCTTGCTCAGATCATTCCAGGAACTTGTTTCAGGATGGATTCAGAGCCAGTTTATCAGATGTGGGTGGAAAATCAACCTCATTGTTGTATAGATACAGGGCACATGAATTTATACAACTACTTTTTTGGTCTTTTTTCCTCCTTTGCTCATTTTGGCTTACCCACCAGAAATTATTTGACAACTTTTATGTGCCATTCACTGGGTATTCCTTTCCTCTTTGCTCGTCCAGACTTCTTAAGCCTCAATATGCTGGCCTAGGCTGACAGGCACCACAGAGAACATTTTGGACTAACCTGGGTTGGGCTGCTGGGGGAAAGTCTGTCTGAGCAGGCCAAATGACATTCCTCAGAAGTATTGCTCACTTCCTTGCAGCTTATGGAGAAATCACCTGAAGTCATTATTTTCCAGTGAGGTCTTCTTGGCATCCCAAACATGAACTGGTGATTGTAGGCTGTACCAACTGGGATGTAAGATACGTATTACAAAGCTGTTATTTGCTTCAGATGGATTCATTATGAGGGATTACCATTTAAAAAATCTATTTACTTTTAAAATTGGTCATGTGTTCATACAGCACCAATATCAGAAGTTGCAAGGGAGATTTATAGGGAAGATGACTCTTCCACGCTTGTTCTCAGCTACTCAGAGGCCCTCTACCAAAGCAACCACAGTTATCATTTTTTGTGTCTCCTTCCAGAGATACTCTCCACAGAGGCATGCATGTTTTTAATTGGATCTCCTTTGCTTCCTTTCCTTCCTTCCTGCCTTCTCTCTTTTGAGGGATGGTACCCCTTCTGCACTTCATAATGTGTTTTCAAGAGCTTTCCTTTCGACAACACATAGAGCCACTTTATTCATTCTGACTATTGAAAAGATGAGTATTATGTGTGGAGACTAAGAATCAAATCACCTGGTTCCAAATCTCAAAGCCATCACGTATTAGTTCAGAAGTTTTGGGAAAATTACTTAACCTCTCTGTTCTTCAGTTCCTTCATAGGGGTGATTTTAATAATTAAGCGATTTATAGTTATCCCTGCACCCAGCAAGTACTCAAAAAGGTTATTTATTGTCATTATTTATCATTAACATATTTCTATGTCTAGGTATTAATATTGTACAGGTATATGGCATTATATATATACCTTACATATGGTATTAAATACATACCATAAACATTTATGTAATTTATAATTTAGTTATCTGGATAGATTTTTAGCATATTTCTAATCTTTAAATATCACATATAAGGGTTCTATGAAGATATATGTTTACAAGTCTCTTCAAATAGATACCTTGAGCACTTTAATTAAATGGGCAGACAGAGATAGGTTATGAGAAACAAAATATTAATAATTTACATTTGTGTGGCACTTTATATCTTTAAATAATGTTTCCCTGCATTATCTCATTTAAACTTAAAACTGCACATGAGTTCATCAGCTTCTCTCCATCTTTACCACCATCATCACTCTTCCAGAGAACTATCAGTGCATCCCCAGCACATAACAACAAATATGGCACATTGTAGGTGTAAAAGAAAATGTACTGAGTGACTGGAAACAATGAATGGAAAAGAGATAATTGATGTAAAATATGGAAGCATGGAGCATAAAATGACAAACTTCAGTTACTGAGTTCTAATGGATGGGAACAACTGAAGCCACATCTCAAGGCTGCTCCTTGTAACACCATTGGGTGCTCTTCCAGAAATACTTCACTGCCTGTCTAAACAATGACCATGTAGAGGTACTACCAGCTGAAGGTCAGCAGAAGAGAAGGTAAACCTTCCCTCTTGCCCAGTTATTACAGAGACAACAATATTCTCTTTACACAATTGCCTTTAAAAAGAAACTTACCCATGAATGGATCGATAGTTGTGAGTGTATTACAAGGGCAATTCTTTCATAATGCAGAAAACTGCCTTAATTTCAAACAACTTGATTGTTTTCTTCAGTGTCCTTGGAAGGGAAATTCTAATATGTGATGATATAGTGAAGGAAGAACAAATAATGAAAACAAACTTCTATAAAAATGTGAAACATGGTTGTCAAGGTAATTTCTTATAGGACCCAAGGACCAGAAAGTATGAAAATTACTTAAGATACTGTCAGAGGAGGGGCGCCTGGGTGGCTTAGTCGGTTAAGTGTCCGGCTTTCACTTGGGTCATGATCTCACAGTTCGTGGGTTCGAGCCCCGCGTCGGGCTCTGTGGTGACTGCCAGCTCAGAGCCTGGAGCCTGTTTCAGTCTGTGACTCCCTCTCTCTCTGACCCTCCCCTGCTCATGCTGTCTCTCTCTCTCTCTCCTAGAAATAAATTAAAAAAAAAAAAAAGACTGTCAGAGGAACCTGTGGAATTTCCAAAACCGAAACAAGAGCACACCCCAAATAACTCTGGTAGGACAAAAATATTGCTGATTATTTACTTCCTCATCGCCACCTTTAAGTGGATCACCTGCACGCTGCTCACCATGCAGCAGCTCTGCACTGACATAAACACACGGTTTTCAGGTAAAGAGAAAATTCTCCCTGGTTTAGCCACTCCAGGGAAACCTATCAAGCACTTCCCTCAAAAGACTTCTTAACTGGCAGCTTAGTCTGTACTCCCAGCATTCCTCAGAGTATGCCCTATAGACCACCTGCATCAGAATCATCTAGAGTAGTTCATTAAAAGGCAAAGCCCTACCCAGACCTACCGAAATCAAAGTACAAAAGATGGAAACTGGAAATGCAGTATTTAATTAGCAATCTGGGTGGTTGCTATCCACACAAAAATTTAAGAAGTACAACTCAGTGATTTAGCCACATTACTCCCCGAGTTGTTATAAGTTATAAATGGATCCACTTTTCCAGGAAAGATTTGAATTTCTATGTCAACTGTGGAACATGATCCTTAAATCTCAGCAAATTACAGGAAGTTGCTATTGCCTAGCAGAATTTTGTGTTCTTCATTAATTTGTGTTCTAATTTTAGTTCCCAAAAGACTAGAATACAAAAGCCAGAATCAGTCTTAAAGAGGAAATTAATTGCTTGCATTGTTATCTTTCTCAACACAGGGCAAAGTGCTTATTAAGTGGAATTTAGAATACTAGTAGAATGACAGAGGCAAAGTACAATCAGGGTTAATCTTTATAATAGATATTTTTAAAAAACATTAGGCAGATTCTAAATTTATTTTTAAGATAGTAGATAAAGGGAACGAAACATAATGGATCATAAAAGATAAGTGCCCATGAACTTCCTGCACGCCTCTCTACAATCACCTGCTCTCCTTATATTTCTTTCCTGGGACTTTAACATTGCATTTCTGGTGAATTAAGAATAATAAATATTTTTACTTAACTAACACAAATATTGACAATAGTTTGGGACAAGAAAGATAAAAATGTCCTAAGTAGAACTCATTTCTGGAATGCCAGAGGATCACAGTAAAGTGGGTGAAGATGATAGCAGCACTTTCGTGCACAGGCAAAGCTATGACTCCAAACGTTGTCTCCTTCAAGCCAGATCAGTACTTAGCTACTTGTTGTTTTTTTTTTTTTTTACAAATCAGGGATCTGATTTCCCGTGTATTTCGGGGCATGCTAGTTTCCCTTGCTACTGCATAGCTGGAGGGAGCACAGTTCTCGCAGCTACAACTATCTCATACCCTGGTGTTTAAGACAGAGCTTCAAGGGAGATGTCTGGGAGCTCAGCTTTCAGAGGCCAAGGGAGGAGACAATGCCCGGGTTCCTGTCACCAGCCCCACTTGAGCCAGAGCATCTCGCTGTGCCTGTCTTACATACCAGACTTTGCCCACAGATGCCATTTGAAGTAGGAGTCTTGTGGCTTACAAAAACATCACGAAAATCACTGTTCAACTGAGTGTGACAGGGGACTGACAAGTATGGGACACTAGTGAGCTAAAAATGTTTCTATCCAACTGTCCTTTCTTCAGCTTCTATGCTGGTTTACCAGCTCTTCATTCTACCATCCTTTAAATGTGGTGGCTTCTTGGACTCACAACTTTGTCCTCTGCTTCCCATGGTCACCCGCACCCCATTGGCAAAATAATCTAGCTGGATGGCTTCACAATCATCTTCTCTTTGTAGATAAGCATCACATCTACCTCTCATTTACAAGAGTGAGTCAAAATTGAGGATTAGAGAAATGAGATAATCCACTCAAGCTCACAGAGCCTTGAGTGGCCAACAATGGATACAAAATCACTTCCAAAGTTTATGCTTTTAACCCTTGTGCATCTTTTGCTAAGAGCCCTCTCTCATCTGAGCCAAATTACATGTGTCTATCTACTTTTTAAAAGATATTTAATGATTAGAAATCTTGACATCATGTCAAATTTGACGTTTATAAATCAATGGTTTTCCCCCAGAAGGAAAAAATTCCTTTCTCCATCCACTATTTCTTTTTTTTTTTTTTTAAATTTTAATGTTTTTATTTTATTTTTGAGAGAGAGGCAGAGTGCAGGTGGGAGAGGGGCAGAGAGAAAGGGAGACACAGAATTTGAAGTGGGCTCCAGGCTCTGAGCTGTCAGCACAGAGCCCAATGCAAGTTCAACTCATGGACTATGAGACCACGACCTGAGCTGAAGTCCAACCTTAACCTCCCAGGTGCCCCCTCAGTCCACTATTTACATCGGTGACAGATCCTCTAACCATCTCCTGAATCCAAACTCAATAAAATAAATGCTCAAAAAATGCCATCAAGTCTTACCTTGAAATAGATTACACCTGTCTGGTTTTGTGCCACTACCACCATCTTTATTTAGACTCTGTTGCTTCATGCCTCAACTGTGCGGAATCCTTTTCATGTGTACCTGTGCTTCCACACCAGGTGCTCTCAACACCAAAAAGTCAGGTCCCACCCCCAAAGGAGCTGATGTCATAATTCTGATAAAGTGGCCAAAGAAACACTGAAATGCAGCTCTGTACTTTGTTCACAAGATCACACCTATCTGAAATCGCCAAAACTACTCATCATCACTCTAAAACACAGAGTGGGGGATATGTGTGGGGGTTGGGCAGGGGGCAGGGGTGGAGAGATGACCTAGGAACTGGAAACAAACTGTTGGCTATCATAGGGGGCAGGGTCGGGGGCTGGCTAAATAGGTAAAGGGGGTTAAGGGGCAAAAACTCCCAGTTATAAAATAAATAAGTCATGGGGATGTAATGTACAGCATAGAGAAGATGGCTAATGATACTATAGTAACTTTGCAAGGTGACAGATGGTGACTAGACTTGTCATGGGGACCATTTTGCAATGTATAAAAATATTAAATCACTAAGAAATGAAAAGGTATTGTATATCAGTTGTACTTCAATTTTAAAAAGTGACTCAAATTCATCTGGGGAAAAAAAGATAAATTGGAACAGCTAGCTCTTTTCTTTGAGTCAGGCACAGGGCCAGATATTACAGATACTCCCCGACCCCGGATAGAATAAACAATGACAAAGAGATGAATAAAACATAATTGGTACCACATAAAAATAAACCCTTGTATACAAATTACTCACATTAACAGGGATGGAAGAAATTAACCAATAAATAGAATTGGTAAAATGGTTGTTTATAAAATAAGTAAAACCAACCTCACATCATATTATAAAACTTTTCCAGATGGATTTAAGAGTTAAAATTATAAGAAAAAAGAAAAAATACAAAACGAGGGAAAAGAACAGGCAGATATTCTCTTGGATGGTAAGAGAATTTTCTCCAAATAAAAATTATGAGAAAGATCACAAAGGAAAAATCCGATTTGACTATATACTAAAAAGAAATGTCAAAAAGCATAACAAAGTTATGAGGCAAATGATAAACTGAAACCCTTTGCCAGAAAAATAGTATTCTTTACCTCTAAAGGAGTCAATGATTGGACTGAGTTTAGCTTGTGAAGGAGAGGAACTTTTTGAATGTATGTCTTCAGCAGAATTGATTTTTCAAATAACAATAAAGGCATTACTTCAATTCAGTAAACATTCAGTGGAGGGGTGGCAGTGGTTAAAAGGGCAGCGGACTGCCTCTAAGCCTCCCTGAACAGTCTCACCCCTTTTATCTGCAGCAGCCCATGAGACACGGCTCAGGGACCCAGCAGTTCTGAGAACCCACCATGTAAGGCAATGATTGTAGGGCCTTCACAAAGGCACAGAACTTGGGGCAGGGGACCTTTGACCCCATGCAGTGCCAGCACGTGGCCCCTGCATCTTGGTGCAACAGCAGGAGACATTTCTATGACCAGGATATGGACTCAATCTTAACTTGGATGTATTCCATTTCATTTCATTTCTCTTCATAGAAAATGATCCCCGCTTATAAGAGACATCCGTGAAAATAAAACTAGCAAGGAGACAAGCAAAATGTTAGAGATAGAACATTTTAAAATGGAAAGCAAAATAATTATTTCCAATCATATACCATCTCAAACCTTTTGGGTTGTCAGGGGACCAATTTCAAACTTCTTAGCTGGGCCTCTGAGCTGCCCAACAAGCGTGCCTCCGAATGCTTCTCTAAATGAACACCGGCGCCCAGAGCCTGCTCCAGCCACCCGAGTCTCCTCTCCTTTCTAAACACATGTTCTGCATTCCTGCTGCTCAACTTGGTTCATATCCTTCCCCTCACTTTCTCCCTATTTAAATTCTATTCATGTTTCAACATTCAGTTCAAGCTTCCTTGCCCATGAACATTTTTCTCAGCTCTTCTGGACACAGCAGCTTCCTTCCCCTTTGAAACTGCAGCACTGATTTTCTGTACCAATTATCCATCAAACTGTCCTTGCAACATCTCCCTCCAGTGTTGTTATTTAGCTTTAACTGTCTCCGTAAGAGTCAAGAGTACATACTACCTTCAATCTATTATTCCTAACTTAGTTCTATGTTCACAATGTCTGTGCAGAACATGTTTGTTCGAAGATACTCAGGAAAAGGATCATGCTTGATGTCAGACTGATCTGGGTGGGGTGTAGTCCTAACTCTGTAATTCAATTTTGTCACTTGTAAAATATGCTAATAATGCATACTCCATAGGATTAAATGAAATGTGAAGTACCACATATAAATTAATAGTGCAGTCTTTGGCACAAAGAAGGAATTCGATAAATCTTAACTATTACGATCATCATCATCAGGTCCTTCATATCAGAGATTATCTGTATCTATGATGAACCTTCATATCATTATTTACTCAACATATATCTATTATGGTCCCTGTTGCATGCTAGGCAGAGACACTGCAGTAAAAATGGCAAATTAGTTCATGTCCTCATCCTTATAGTCTAGTGGGAATTGGGTTTCATCACAGGAACCAAATCTTAAACTCTGAGGGCAAGAAAGCATTTGTCTTCACAGAAGCAAAAAAAAAAAAGAAAAAGAAAAAAGACCCAAACCTTCTTATCTTAACATACACACTAATCACATTTGAATTCTTTATTTTTCATGTGATAGGAATTGATAATGGCTTTGTTTCACCTCTGATAATTCATCACCTAAGGATGCAAATGCTCACCTGGAATGGCAGAAAGGTAGAAGGCAGATGGCTGAACATGCTCGCTCTCTCTCTCTCTCTCTTTCTCTCACTGTATATAATATTGTAATAGTGCCTGGCGTATCAAATCAGCTGGCCACACCATGAAACTAGATGGTTTCCTTTCCTCTCATTTTCAAAACCTACACTCACCACTGCTTTCTCCAAAGTAGGCTCTTTAACTCTAGTAACAGCTGTTGTTGAAGTATCTCGTTACCCTAAGCCAAGTAAACATTTAAAATAATAATTACTTTAAAGGCTGGCATGTGCACACTTCATCTCTTAGACTAGTGCTTATAACTCTATATATTTAGGGTCTTATATTTTTCATAGCACCTGTTAAAAATGTTTTTTCTGTAAATGACTCCTCTGGTATCTTACTATTTTCTGTATGAAGAAATATTACAGATGGACGTATGTGACCTTCTACAAAAGGGTGAATCACAAGAATGAAATGAATATCACTAAGAAAGAAAGAGCAGTTATAACATAAGAATGGGATGAAGAAGGGAATGTTTTTATTTTGCCCTTTGCATTTAAAAAAGAACCTTACTTTTTGCTAGTTTATTACTTACATATTATATAATGTGATAAACTGAGCCTCCTCAGTGTCACACTTTAAAGGCTAATAGATGGCTATGGATTTGGCTTGGTACTGTTTTGCTTTGCTTTTGTCTAGTTAATTGTAATATGCAAGCACATTTGAAACTTTGTACAGGAAAGAAAGGAAGAGAGTAAGCATTTTACTGGAAAAGCTAAAGGATTTTTCTGCAAGAGGGAGAAGAGATATATGTAGCCTCCATAAAGAATGGAATCCTAGAGAAAGAAAGATATTCAAAGAGCATTTTATAGAAGCTTTGCTATGTGCTATGTGATTGAACTCCCCCCTCTGCTGGCATTCCCCACAGAGAATTCCAGAGTTTCATTTGTGTGTGAGAAAAGTAGGCTACAAGATGAAATCTAAGTGAGAGCACTTAAGTTTATTTTTTCAGAGAAAGTTTTAAATCTGACTTCATTTCCCCCTGAAATCTCAGTATATCTGAAACTCCTCCTCAGACTATCTCTTGACAGTCTGTTTTATATTTTGTGACAATGTAAACCTTTTTCACTATAATCTTAGCAAAATGAAATGAGAAAAAAGTATGTCCATGCACTCCAAAGCACTGAATGCAATTTTAAAGTTAAAAACAAATATGGTTTTAGATGTTCTATGTCACCGTTCCATAGACAGCATAGCTGAGTCTTAACAATGATCATGTTTAAAATTTATTAGGCCTCATGATTATGGGGAAAATATTAATATTGAATTCTGACTTATAATGAAAGGAGAAAAGGAAAAAAAAGGAGAATCATGGCAGTTGGGAAGAGAAATGAATTACACTATATTCTTTTCACATAAAAAATGACCTTCTATGGGGGAAATGGTGGGGAAAAGGGAGAGAAGCAAGCCATGAGAGACTCTTGAATGCTGACAAAAACTGAGGACTGATGGATGTGGGGGGGAGGAGGGGTGGGCATGGAGGAGGGCACTTGTGGGGATGAGCACTGGGTGTTATGTGGAAACCAATTTGGCAATAAACTATTAGAAAAAAATAAAAAATAAAAAATAAATAGCCATAGGGAAAAAAAAATGACCTTCTAATAAGGAGGGTGTCTCCTCCCTCCAGCCTTCAAGTAGCTTCTCAAATGCTTCCTTCCATAGATTGTGTCTATGGCAAATCATGTATCCAGGCTGCAGATGAATGACGCCTCCTCTGTTTCCCATTTCCTGCCTTTGGTCTCCCTACATCTGATCAGTACAAAAGTTTGTAACTGAATAAGAAAAACAATGACTGCATCACCAACTTCAGATGATTCCTTATTGCTTTTTGCATACAGTCAAATTACCCACCCAAACCATAGGTCCCCAATCTTCTTCCATGTGACACTCTGAATTCAATCAAAGGAATGTTGAAGCTGTTTTCTTTCTCTCTTTTTATTTCCTTCACTGTGACTTTTTCATGCTACTCCTGATATAACAGAATCATTTCCTCTTTTTATATCTTTTAAGTTAGTCTTCTTATTCCCATTCAATGCTCAAAAGCACACAAAAATATACTTGTATTTCTTCAGGAACCTATCCTGAATATCTTAGCTAAAGTAAATATGAGGATAAAATAAATAGTTCCTAAGCTCAATTCATATAACACATACCTCACTCAAGGATTCACCACCTGGGAAATGTTCAATTCATTCATTATTCATTTCCTAACTCGTTTGTGAAATAATTGTTGACTTTCTATGCCCCCAAAACAAGGGGTAAAAGTTATAGCGACGTGATTAAAACTATAGGCTTGGGGTTTAAATCCTAACTCTCCCATTTACTAAATATGTGACCAACTATGGTAAGTTATTTAATAGTCCTTTTTTTTTTAAAGCTATTTAACATTCTATGTTTCAGTTTCCTCATTTGTAAAATGGGCATAATAATAGTTCCCAAGGGTTGTTGTGAGGATTACATAAAATAATCTATGTAAAATGCTTTAGCACATGATAGGCCCATGCCAGCTATTTGAAATGATCTAGAGATAACATTACATTGGTTAACATGAACTGGTCATTATACTGTTTTAATTTTATGCTCAGGATTAAGTTTATCTCTTAGAGTAAGGGAAAACAGCTGGGCCCCATCTGCTTCTCTGATTGAGTCTTAGGAGTATTAAGCCAATAGGAAATATGGCCATACTTCAGATACAATGGAAGCATGTGCTAAGAAGCAGGCCCTGTTCTGACAGAAAGAACTTCATGCATGGGGCGCCAGGGTGGCTCAGTTGGTTAAGCATCCAACTTCGGCTCAGGTCATGATCTCACAGTTTGTGAGTTCAAGTCCCATGTCAGGCTCTGTGCTGACAGCTCGGAGCCTGGAACTTGCTTCAGATTCTGTGTCTCCTTCTCTCTCTGCCCCTCCCCCACTTGTGCTCTGTCTCTTTCTGTCTCTCAAAAATAAATAAATGTAAAAAAAAAAGGTTAAAAATAAAGAAAGAACCCCATGCCTCATGCTTGGAATCAGGGTGACATAAGGGAGATCTATAATACTTGAGAGGATCTGCCAAGTCCTCAGAAGCCTCCCACATACGCAGAGCTTGCTATTACCAGTGATGCGTTAAGATCCAACTCTACCCTTCAGGCGTACAGTGGAAATTCAAGGGACTTCCCAGCACTTAAACACTGTCATGATTATGGCTACCATTGCCCATCACAGTGTGCCAACAGAATTTTACCCATAGGTTGCAATGTCCTGCCTTGGGACCAGTGAAAGAAGAAGGGTGAGAGTGAAGAATTAGAGCTTTCCTCTTTTCTAGCCACAAGTTTCCTGTGTAGGTATACTGGTGTGGTGAGGTAGAAAGGATTTTTATTAAGCTCTTTTTTCCCCTATGACTTTTAAGCTAATTTAGAGCATCCATCTGCAGCAGGATGAATTGATTTTTTTTAAACCAATTTTCCATACAATTAAAATATCCATCGCATAAAGCAAGCTGAACAATAGCTCAAACAAATACCCTAAAAGGAAGGAAATGCAAATGAAGTATGGACTTTAGTTAATAACATTGTGTCATCATTTGTTCATTAGTTGTAAATTCCATTCTAACATAAACCGTTAACAACGGGAAATTGGATATCGGGCATACGGGAATTTTGTTGTACTATTTATACAAATTTTTAAATAAATCTAAAACTATTCTGACATTGTTTAAACAAATGACAAAAATATATTAGTGCAGCCCTATGCTCAAATTTGGTTCTTTTTGTTTGTTTATTGGCTAAAGAGAATACTGTTGTCGTCCAAATTGAGAATCAAAGTTTTGTTTTCATTTTAAAAAGTCATCTGTTCTTTCATAGTCAACTGAATGTTGAGAATGGAAGCAAGCCAACCACCTGCAACCCCAGTCAGTTCAAGTTCAAAGAAAAATAAATTTAAAGGAAATAATTAAATAGAAGCAAAAGATTATATATACTAGCTCTACAATGGATTCCACTTCTGTTCTCCAGCAAAAAAGAAAAACAATATGCTTGTTATTAAGTAATGATTCTAACAAATTATGACACATAAACATAATAGAATATTATATACCATTTTGAAATAAAAGAATGTAAGAATATGGAGAATTCTTAATTATGTAATGGTTGGTAGGAATAGTAAAATACATGAGAGTTTATACTCAATAAATACAAAAATTTAAGGGAAAGTGTGTATATATTGTGCATGTTGTATATCTTGGAAGAGTAAGATATGTTCACTGAAACATCAATATTATCTTTAATAAAAACAAATGATGTTATGGTGGAGCAGTTAGTCTTTTTTGTGTGTGTTAAAACCCTCTTACCGAATTTTTTAAGTTAAAAAGCAAATAAGCATGTCATTCTTGTCCATACCTTCTGACTCCGAATGTGTTGACCTTACGGCTCCCATTCCTTGACTAGCAGGAATTGCCTTACTTCCTATTTTCAAGGTTCCTGTTCCTCAGTATAGATGACTTGAAAGAGGGGGGTTAGGGAAGACAGGAAGGGAGCAGTCTTCCATATCCCTCTCTCATTCAGTTAGTTCCAGAACTTTGCTTCCCACTCCATTTATTTTGCTACTAGGTTTGGGATTACTGTCCTGCACTGCATGAGGTGACATCGAGTGGAGGGGAGGCCACATTGCTCCGTGCTGTTCTCTCCTTCATAATTTTGATCCGTGCAGTTTAAAATTTAGTCACGGCATTACTATGCAGAAATGTACCTTTTTTCTTTTTGTTCTATAACTGAACTTTACTCAAAAGCTTCCACTTCTGCACAATTGTAAATTTACAGTCTTACAGTCAATCTACTTTCATTAAACAAACATACACATCAAATTCCATGTTCTAAATCCCTGACATTAAAAACAGTCTTCTGAAATTCAAAAAAATGTAAACAATTGGGTCTTGTGATTGAGAATAAAGCTTTCCAAACTCTTATTTATGCTGAGTTATTTCAAAATCCATTTATTAACTTACTTGATTCCTTTGCCTCTCTATGTTCTTTGGTCTCTCTTCCTTGGGGTAATAAGTCATGAATATTTTGATATTAGTTTTAATGGCAAGGGGGATTCGGTATGAAAAAGAAAAAAAAACATCAAATGTTTCAAAATATTACCCTTAATATACCTCTATAATCTTCCTTTCAAGCTGTAGTTCTCTCCATTTCTGGGATGAAAGGGCTTAAATAAGACATAAACCTTTCTCCTCAAAACAAGTGTTCCCTCAAACCACAGCCCAATAGAACAGTCTACATCAACATTACACAAAGTAAAAGAACAATTATTCTGGGGAGCCTGGGGAGGTGGTAGAGTAGGAGGCTCCTAAGCTCACTTTGTCCCAAAGATACACCTTCGATAACAGCCACATCAGTGCGACTAACCTAGAAAACAATCCAAAGACTGGCAGAACAGCCTCCCCACTGTGAACTGTAAAGAAGAAACCACATCACAAAGGGCAGAAGGGGTGGAGCTGCAGTTGGGAAACAAACTCCCAGTGAGATTAACCACAAACAGGAGGGACACCACAAGCACAGAGAAGGGAGAGGAAGAACTCCCACCCCAGGCTCCCTAGATCTGGGGGACCTGCACTGGGAAGACAAGTCCCCAAAATATTTGGCTTTGAAAATCAGTGGGGCTTAACTTCATGAGTATGTACAACCAGCAGAGCTTAGCTCTGGGTACTTTAAAAATCAGTCTTTGTTTTGTGCAACAAAATAATAATGATTTCTCAGCAGAAATTTTGCAGGCCAGAAGGCAGTGGCAAGATATTTTCAAAGTGCTGAAAGGAAAAAATCAGCAACCAAGAATACTTTATCCAGCAAAGCTATCAGTCAGAAAAGAAAGAGAGAGAGTTTCCCAGGGAAAAAAAAAAAAAGTCAAGGAGTTCATCACCACGAAACCAGCCTTATAAATTAAAGGGAATTCTTAGAGTGGAAAGAAAAGGCCACAAACAAGAGTAAGGAAACTAGGAAAGGAAAAAAAAATTCACAGGTAAATAAAAACATAATAAAAATTGTAAATTGATCACTTATAAAACCATATGGAGGTTAAAGTACACCAGCAGCAATACCAGTTATATCTATAAATATCTTTATAAAAATCAAAGGATTCACAAAACAGGTGGATGTAAAGTGACATCATCTGCATAAAATGTGAGAGGGGATGACTAGAATTTAGTGCTTTTGGAGTGGGTGTAGGCTTATGTGATCATAAAGTTAATATACACCGCTATATGCATAAGGCATTATATATCAACCTAATGGTAACCACAAATCAAAAAGCTACATAGATATGCAAAAAATAAAGAGAAAGGAATCCAAGCATATCACCAAAGAAGGCAATCAGAGCACAAGGGAAAAGAACAAGGGAGGAAAGGAACACAGAGGAACTGCAAAAACAACCATAAAGCAAGTAACAAAATGGCATTAAGTATATACCTATCAATAATTACATTGAATGTAAATGGATTAAGTGTTCCAACCAAAAGACTTAGGGTGACTGAATGGATAAAAAAATCAAGATTCATCTATATGCTGCCTACAAGAGACTCGCTTCAGACTTCAAGAAACATCCAGATTGAAAATCAAGGGATACAAGTGAGGAAGAGTACAAGTGAAAAACATTTATCATGCAAATAGAAGTTGAAAATAAAGTTTGGGTTACAACTTTAGAATATTATTTTGTTGGACAAAACAAAGACTGGGGCAAGAAAGGGCATAATGATGAAGGGAAGATTCAACAAGAAGATATAACAAAGTAAATAAATATTTAGGCACCCAACATGGGAGCACCCAACTATTAATAGACTTAAATGAAATAATCAATAGCAATATAAGAGTAGGGAACTTTAAAACCCTGCTCACATCAATAGATAGATCCTCCAGACAGAAAATCAATAAGGAAACCATGACTCTGAATGATACACTGGATCAGATGGATCTAACACATATATTCAGAACATGCAATCCCAAACAGCAGAATACGCATTCTTTTCAAGGGCACATGGAGCATTCTCCAGAATAGATCACATGCTGGGCCACAAAACAAGCCTCAATAAATTAAAAAAGATTGCAGTCATATAATGCATCTTTTCCAATCATAAAAGTTGGAAACCAGAAATCAGTCACAAGAAAAAAATCTGGAAAGAATAAAATTAGAAGAAAAAAACGAGACAGAATAGGGCTTTTAAATATAGAGGACATACCAGTGGTTCCCAGGGTAAGACAGGTGGGGGGATAGTGAAATAGGTGAAGGGGATTCATAGTACACTTATCATGATGAACAGTGAGTCATGTATAGAACTGTTGAATCATATTGTACAGGTGAAACTAATACAGCCCTGTATGTCGATTATACTTGAATAAAACACAGATTGGCAACAACATTCCTTCTCCCCCACTCCAATTCTGATCCAGTTGGGCTTGAATGATATCATAATTTGTATTTTTTTAAATGCTTTATTTATTTTTGAGAGAGAGAGTACAAGTGAGTAGAGAAGAACAGAAAGAGAGAGGGGGACAGGAGATCCAAAGCAAGCTCTGTGCTGAGAGCAGAGAGCTTGATGCAGGGCTTGAACTCAAAAACCATGAGATCATGATCTGAGCTGAAGTCTGATGCTCAACCTACTGAGCCACCCAGGTGCCCCATAATTTGTATTTTTGATAAGACTCTAGGTGTATAATAAGGTAGATTTGGTGTGGGGGGGGGAAGCAACTATTTTCTTCAAGAAAATACAATTTGCAAAATTTCATCTTCCATAAAAGAAGCAAGTTTTAACTTTTCCAGAATAATTTATCCTGTGAAGTCCTCAAATCTTGAATTTTTCCAATTTAGAAAGGCGTTTTTACCATATAGTCATGTAACTAAAGGTGTCGGGGTGAAGGATGGCTTCCAAGCATAAAATGAAGGTCTGTGAGGTAATGTCAAGTTTCCATCTTTTATTATCAGAAAACTCCTGTTTTATCATTTGAAATTATGTGGGATTTCTTTTCATTTGGTTGTTTTTATGTTCTCCATTAGAAGTCTAGTTTTCCTAAATGGTTGTAATATTCCAGGATGTTCTTCACTAAGAGTGCAGCAAAGAACAATAAAAGAAAGGCCTGGAAATAACAACAGGGGGAAACCTCAAGAAATATTACATAAAAGGAAGACCTGGAGTGTGACTATTAGGCACAGCATAGATTCAAAATTGTTGAGTACATTTTGGAAGAATGTAGGAGTGCTAAGTTCCTGGATAACACTAGCTAGGTATCTATCTGGAAAGTATTCTTTTTTTAAGTTTATTTATTTATTTTGAGAGAGAATGCATGCATGTTCACAGAAGTGAGGTAGGGTCAAAGAGAGACAGGGAGAGAGAGAGAAGGTCCCAAGGAGGCTCCATACAGTCTGCACAAAGCCCAATGAGGGGCTCGAACTTATGAACCATGAGATCAAGACATGAGCTGAAATCAACACTTAGTAGACTCAGCCACCCAGACACCCCAATCAGAAAAGTATTCTCACAACTATTTAGAATAGAATGACTTCTTGTTTATTCATTTTGCTCTATATTTGAGTTATGGAATCTTATAATAAGATAGTCCACTGGAAGTACAAACATTATTTGTTGAAATTACTGCCTCCAAAATTTCAGAGGTCTGAAATTTTATTTCAATTTGATGAAAATGCTTTTCCTCCTTTTTAACAAAATCAGGAACAAAAATTATTTTCATCCTCAAAGTATGAGCCTCAACTTTTAATTCTTCCACTTACCAAATTCAACCCCTACCCTACACTGTCCATTTAAAAATATTCAACATAAATATTTTCTCATCTGAAGTGATACTTTACTAGCAGAGTTAATGAGATGTGTCAAGCAAAAGGAAAGCTTCTAAATAAGTGTGTGTTATAGATGCTTAACAAAAGGTTAAGGAAAAAGAATACATCAACTGATGTAATTTCCATATTCCCAAGCTTATAAATTATCTATGAATCATTCCATGTTCAACAGTAATTTTCAAATCACAATTTTTGTTACCAATATTCAGTAGTTCCATCCAGTGATAAAATGATGGTACTGTATAATGGCTAAAGATGGGGACAAGGAGTGTTCTGCCAAAGTGTGAGTCCCAGTTCTGTTACTCAGTAATGTGTGACCCTGTGATCCTCTTTATAAAACCCACACCACTGAGTTATGAATGCTTGTGAAAGCCTCTTAGCATGGCCACTGCCAAACAGAAAACTTTCAATAAATGTTGGCATGGTGGCATGGGCTGAATGCTTGTGTCCCCCCAAAATTCATATATTAAGACTGTAAGCCCCAATATAATAGTATTGGGAGCTGGGATCTTTGGGAGAAAGGACCAATGAATGAGATGAGTGCCCTTATGAAAGGGACTCCAGAGAGCACCCTAGCCCTTCTTCTGCCATGTGAGGGCACAGCAAATGGGTTCTCACTGACACCAAATCTGCCCGCACCATGACCTCAGGCTACCCAGCCTTTCAGAATTGTGAGAAATAAGTTTCTGTTGTTTATAAGTCACTCAGTCTATTGCATTATTTGTTATCTCAGCCCAAACTGACTAAGACACATAGCATCACCCCTCTGATGGTCGCAGGATTTCAACTTTCTGATTGTTTAATAACTAAGAGGAGGAGAATCACTCTTCTAGAGCTTAGACTGTAGGTAATGTTGTCTGATTGAAGGAGAATGCATCCTTGTCAAATACTGTCCCTCTTTTGAGCTCCCTCCCTCTGATTCTCACTTCACTCTCTCTTTGCTTCCATGAACTCTGTGAGAGAAATCACATTATGCATGCTGTTCCCTGATCTCACATCCATTCCTATCCAGCCTACACTACACTGCTCCAAACACGTGGTCACTGGTCAACCCCATGAACTTGGGTCTTTCTGCTTCACTATTCTGGAAAACCTGTACCCATGCTCTCTACCTCTGCCTTCACTTCCTTTACTGCAAAGCTGCAGAGTGCTGTTGGAGAAACCAATGGTAGTGCAGACTGTGCCTCTTTGTGTGTGTTGCCCCACCTTACCTAGTGAACAATCCTTTTACACACCTCACTGACTTTCCTTTCCAATTTGTCACAGCAGCTTTTCATCTCATCTACTCTTCTTTTCAATCTCCCTGACATTCCTCTACCAACCCCATTCTCAGTTGGTAACTGCTTTGACACACACACACACACACACACACACACACACACACAACCAACAAATTGAAATTTCTAGTTAAAGTAGGTGTACATAGATGGTCATTTGAGAGAATATCTGCCTGCACACAGATATAAGGCCATTCTTCCTCAGCTCAAGATTCTCGAGTTAAATTTGTTTATCAGTGGTGGGCAGGATCTGTTTCAGAATCATGGTGGAGAGGTCTCTAAGTTGCTCCCTATCTACAGCTGGTGCTTCCAGAGCACCCACAGTAGGAAGGGCTCCTGCATCTAAAGGAGTTAGTCAAACCTGCATCATAGTTCAAGATTAGATCAAGAGAACTAGTTCTGCAAGGAAAATGAAACAATCTACAATCCATTTTAGGATGTGCCTTCGGGTTAATTTCATCTGCTCCAGTTCCCTGGTGCCTCATTTCCGTGCCAATCAGAAGGCACCCATTTCTTGACAGTTTTGTTATTTTCTTTATTCTAGCATATTTGATCACTAATATTGAAAGCTCTCCCATCTGTGAGCTGTCAATATCTTTACCATCACAAGTCTCACCAAGGTCAGACAGCTGTAGAAGCCTATTTAACAGCTCACAATATTGACTGCATTTGGCAGCAACTTATTTGGAAGTACTAACCCAGAAGGCTAGCTGGTGTTTCATTTGATTAACTGAAAATCTAGACATTCATTTTACTGACCATGTTCCCAGAAGCAGGCAGCTGTGGTCAAGGGCCCCTGTTCAGGGCTTCTGAGCTGAGCCAAGACATTCACTCCTTGACAACAAAGGCAGGCCAGGAGCAGCCACCAGCACTATCAGAGCCTGGGAGTGAAGGAATGTTCTGGCTAATAAGTGCCAGACAAACATCTTCGATATTCATTGAGTTCTTTAGTTCAACTAAATACAGTTATTCTTTTGCTGCTGAAGAAGAGGCTTGCTGTGCTAAAAATCCCCAAACTGTCCAAAAGATCTGAACCACTCTCCAATAGATACTTGCCAGGATTACTGCAATATCTTCTAATTGGTTTTTCTGCTTCCCCCCTTGCACCCATTTTCTAGAGTGATATTTTTTTAATGTTTTATTTATTTCTAGGAGAGAGAGAGAGAGAGAGAGAGAGAGACAGCGTGAGCAGGGGAGGGTCAGAGAGAGAGGGAGTCACAGACGGAAACAGGCTCCAGGCTCCGAGCTGGCAGTCAGCACAGAGCCCGATGCGGGTCTCGAACCCACGAACCGTGAGATCATGACCTAAGCGAAAGTCAGACTCTCAACAAACTAAGCCACCCAGGCGCCCCAAGTGATATTTTTAAAAGGCAGATCTGTTTATGCCATTGAGCTGCTTAAAATTTTCTAATGGTTTCCATCATGCCTAAAATAAAATGTATACTTCTTATCCCGACTTACGAGGACCAGCCGATCTGCCTCAGCTCACTCCTACGATTCCTCCTCACCAGTGTGCCAGGCACACTGTTCTTCTAATGCTGAGCATGCCGAGTTCATTGGTGGCTTAGGAACTTTATGCTTGTACTTATGCCCTCTGCCTAGAATGCCCAGAATAATTTTCTCATTTAAACTTTCCTCATGTCATTGAAAGTGAACTGGTATAAATAAACAGAATTAGAATGAGTGTTATTTAGTCTCCTTTCTGGGACATATAAGCACAGGGCTGTCTGTCTCACCTACCATTCTTGGAACGTATTAATATTATAGCCATGGCTGTCACAGTTCTTATATTAGAAATTATGCTATTCAGGGGCACCTGGGTGGTTCAGTTAGTTCGGTGTCTGACTTCAGCTCAGATCATGATCTCATAGTGTGTGAATTCAAGTGCCGCATCAGGCTCTGTTTTGACAGTGTGGAGCCTGCCTGTGATTCTTTCTCTCTCCCTCTCTCTCTAAAAATAAATTAATTAAAAAAAAAAAAAGCAATTATGCTATTCATTTATCTAAGAAACTGGCATATAGTATGTCAGTGGTCTAGCTCATAGCTAAAGACTTTAATAAGTTAAATTCCATGTACTTCTCTGGATCTTTTTTGTTTTTAAATTAAAGGGGCACCTGGGTGGATCAGGTGGTTAAGCATCTGGCTTCATCTCAGGTCATAATCTCATGGTTCGTGAGTTCAAGCCCCACATCAGATTCTGTGCTGACAGCTCAGAGCCTGGAGCCTGCTTCAAATTTCATGCTTCCCTCTCTACCCCTCCTTTGCTCGTACTCTGTCTCTATGTCAAAAAATAAATAAACATTAAAAATTTTTTAATTAAAAGAAACTTTATTTTTGAAAGAGCGTGAGAGAGAGCTTGAGTGGGAGAGGGGGCAGAGAGAAGTGGAGACACAGAATCTGAAGAAGGCTCCAGGCTCTGAGCTGGCAGCACAGAACCTAATGTGGGGCTTGAACTCATAAGCCAAGAGATCATGACCTCAGCTGAAGTGGGACACAACTGACTGAGCCATCCAGGTACACCTCCATCTACTTCTCTGGATCTTAAAATATTATTTAAGGCTCTAACAACTCAATTCTGGCTTTTAAGGTAAAGGCTAAGCTGCTATCAGAAAAAGCCTCAAATACACAATGGCTTAAATGAGGTAACTATTTATTTCTCTGTCATATAATAGCCCAAGGTAGCCTCGTGGGCCAATTCTTCTCTAGAAGGGTATTCAGCAACTCAGATTCCCTCCATATTAATGTTCTGCTAATCCTTAGGACTCATTCATCCCCTACTAAGTCAAACTGGCTCACAGCCATATCTAATGTCTCAGACAGAAGAAAGAGGGAAAGTAATTTCCTTTTAATCAGGTGGTGTGGAAGTTATACTCATTACCACTGATCACTTTCCACTTCCACAGAAGAACTAAGTCCTATGGCCACACCTAGATGCAAGGGGGCTGGGAAATATAGACTCTATCTGGGCAACTGAATCCAGATAACAATGGAAGAGCAGACTGTGGGGAGCCACTAGTTATCTTCCATATTCATGTAGGCAATGGTACTCTTGATGAGTAAATGATAAACTGACACAAAGATAATACTCTTCTTTCCCATCCATCACTGATCTAATTGAGAAATGCAAAAAAAGTAATAACAGAGACAATAATATCATCTTTATTACTTACAAAGTCCAGGTTGGAAGATATGCATTTGTATATGTTAACCACAAGAGCTTTACAATGCTGAATTGTAGGATGAAGCAAACATCGTCAAATTTAAGGCAGCACTGGACCAAGGCAATGCTTCCTGTGTGGTGGGGAAGAATGTGCCCTTGAAGGAGCAGGAGAACATAATGCTCTCTGCAGGCAGATTGCTCCCCAAAGGAAGGATGGCTGGGATTCAGCCAAGTATTCTAATGCTCAGTTGTTCAGATTTTCTAAGTATGTTATTAGTTCCACCTCTCCTGAGGTGGTTTGAGGGAAGGGGTGAGACAGCCTGGCATGCATCCTCTCCGAAGAGGAAATCACACATTTGAGTGCAATTAAACTAAACTAGATATCAATGTATTTCTAAAACCCCCAGTTCTCTACCACCCACCAGTCTAAAGTGTTCTGTCTAAAGCTAATCCCTCTTCCAAAGCTTCATGCTGTATCTCTGCTTGTACTAATTTCTGCGGCATCGATTCTGCCCTCTTGCTTGTCTCTAATTTTCCCACTGATTTCCTCTCACCAAGTAAATAAACCCATATCTTTCCCATCTTAAAGAAAAACTTCTTTTGACCTTGGATTCTCTTCTAGCTACAGTTGAATGTCTGCTCTTACCTTTATAAATAAGCCTCTTGAGAGAGTACTCTGAATTCAATTCTTCATTCTCTGTTCATTCCTCAACCCACAGGAATATGATCTCTGCTACCACCACTAACTGAAATTGTTCTTACTAATTTCCAAATTTAAATGGATATTAGCCCATCTTTATCTCACTTGACCTACCACAGATTAATATCCTTGACCACTGTAGTTTTCAAAGTCTTTCCTCTCCAAGATTTCCTTGACAACCATTTCTGTTTCTTTTTATTTCTTTAAGAAGTGTCTTCATTCTCTCCACTCTATAAATGTTGGTATTCCCCTGGGATTCATCCTTGATCTTTTCTTTCCTCATTAAACATACTCTCCTTGGGTAATCATCTAAATCACCAATATACTAAATCACCAGTACACAAATTATTAGATATCTTTCCAGGGATGCCCCTCAGTTCAGCATGTCCAAGCTAAATTCATTAGCTCCCACCTCAAGCTGGACATTAACATTCCCCCGTCACCCTGATCAAGAACCTGGGTATCATCTCCCATTTCAACCACTTCTTTAAAAATCTCATTTAAATCTATATATAAAATTATGCTCAAATCAAGCCCTTCTTCCTCTTTGTTATCATTACCTTATGTAGGGCCAGACCTCATCCATATTCATCTTACTACTGCTTTGGTGCCTAGTCTTTCTGCTCTGGCAGGGATAAGGATTCTTTCATACCACTGCTGGAGTGATTGTTTTAAACCATGATTTAAATCCTAAATATTAGTCAACAATTATAAAGTAACTGCTCCTTACAATATATTTTGTTCTAATAACTCCAGCTGTACCTTTGCAGCAAAATCCCAATCTTTTGAAAATCTGCCTTCTCTGCTTCTATGAGTCTGAGGATTCCTAGAGAAAACTAATGCAATGAATGAGTTGACTTCCTTACAACTGTATGGCCTCTGTTCAGCAATTGTTTTTCTGTTCCTTCCTCGCCTTTTTGCCACAACATCCACGGGGAATCTTTAATACTTTCCTCAGAATCTGACATAATCACCTCCTATTTCACCTCTGACAGGGAACATGGCCTTGATCAGAGGAGGGGAGAGAACATCTACCCAACTGAAATTTTTGTTTTAGGGTAATTAATGCTAACATATACTTAACAAGATAAATTAGGCAGCAGGACCCCGTCTAACTCTCTACTAGATTGTGAAATACCATCAGGACAAAAAATACTTTAACTTCAGAGTAATGTCTAAGTTTCTTCACATAATTATGTAAGGTCCTTCATGATTCTGCTCCTGCTCATCTCTGGCTGTCCCTGGGTATCTCCCACCTGCAACCTACCAAGCCACATCCTCCACAAGAAGCCACTTGGAGTAGCCTTTGCATAGACTATTTGCTCATCCCCATTTAGATAATGAAACGACACCTTTGAAGCTTCCAAAACTTTACCTAATTTTAGATCAAAGTGATCATCATGATCTACCACATACACAAAAGTAGCAAAACGGTGTTCGGTGCTGCATATAGTTCCGTACAGCAACATTGTCCATCCCCCACAGAACTACATACATACCCAACACCTTAGACTCAGAAAAAGCTGGGGGCAGCTTGAAAAGAATTATCATTTAAACATATTCTAACCATAGCCCAATTCTATTTTTATTTTATTTTTTGTTTTTTTTTTTTTAAGATTTATTTATTTTGAGAGAGAGAAAGAGAGAGAATGACAATGACAATGAGCATCGGATGGGCAGAGAAAAAGAATCCCAAGCAGGTTCCACACTCCATGCTGAGCCTGACTCAGGGCTCCATCTCATGACTGAGAGATCATGACCTGAGCCTTGAGATAACTACCTAAGCCGAAAATCAAGAGTGAGACACTTAACCAACTGAGCCATACAGGCATCCCTATTTTTATGTTTTTTTAATTTTTTAAATCTTTAAAAAATGTTTTAATTTATTTCTAAGAGATAGAGAGACACGGTGTGAGCAAGGGAGGACCAGAGAGAGAGGGAGACATAGAATCTGAAACAGGCTCCAGGCTCTGAGCTAGCTGTCAGCACAGAGCCCGAGGCGGGACTCGAACCCACGAACCGTGAGATCATGACCTGAGCTGAAGTGGGATGCTTAACCGACTGAGCCACCCAGGTGCCCCCTATTTTTATTTTTTAAGTAAGCTTTATGGAGGGCTTGAATCATGACTCCAACACCAAGAGTCGCATACTCCACCAAATGAGCCAGTCAAGTGTCGCACCATAAATCTATTCTAAAGCAAGATAATAAATGCTAAATTCATTGTTTATCTGTTTTCTTCTCCTTTTATTCTGTGATGTGAACTGTGAAGCAGGCTGGCCCTGTGTTAGTTCTTGAAAAAAATAAAATTTTTACACTGACTTGAAATAAAATCTAACACTGTATTAATTTTATTATATAGAAGGCTATAAAATAACTTTAAGTATCATTGCCATAGGATGTATATATGTTTTTTAAATTTTATTTTAATGTTTATTTATTTTTGAGACAGAGACAGAGTGCAAGCAGGGGGAGGGGCAGAAAGAGAGGGAGACACAGGATCGGAAACAGGCTCCAGGCTCTGAGTTCTCAGCACAGAACCCAAAGTGGGGCTCAAACCCACAAATCATAAGATCATGAACTGAGTAGAAGTTGGATGCTTAACCGACTGAACCACCCAGGTACCCCTATAGGATGCATATTTTAAGTGCAACTAACACCAGTAAAAAAAAAAAAAAAGGTCCCGAAATGCGAATGCCATTTTAGGATCTGACATTAAAAAACCTGACAAAGAGATTTTAGAGCATTTTCCTAGTATGCTTTTGCCACACACAAGAAAACAGCATTCCCAGTATGATAGTACATATTAAACCAGATTAGCATCACCTCCTTACCTGTCTCCTCCTCTAATCGACTGCATATTCCTTGAAGGCAAAGAGGTCTTTGTATCTCCAGAGTTGAGCAGTCTTAAGCTCCATTAATGAATAATAAATGAAAGCTCCTGGAGCTTCCAGGGTCAAGGTTAAGAGTACTAATCATGTAATTAGTACTTCAAAAGGCATGGGAAATTGTGTCACATGCTGAATTTTACAGCCCAAGTGACTGGCAAGGTGTGACAACAGTATTTTACTCCCTCCTCTCAGGTGTTCACCCTCTGTTCCTTCATTTCTGTGTGAAATGTATTAGTTTTTGGTTTGTATTTTCCTTTTTCCTCTCTCCTGCTTTTATCCCTCACAGAAATAAATTACATTTAAATGTTTATTGAATAAACTTGAGTATTCCCAGACTAAATATTAATAATATGTTTCATGAACAACTTTTTCTCAGAAAAAGGGTCTTTCTAGACTGCTTTGACTTCTTAGGACTTTATTATTTAAGACAATGCTAGTTAAGAGGTACTTAATATGAAATATGGTAAGTATATTTTTTAAAAGCACATAATGTATAAATAAGATATTACCACTGCTTCCTACTTTCTCCATTTGCCTACTTAAAGACACAGAATCATTTGTATGAGGCAGCAACAGGCTCTAAAATAGACTTTTTAAGTTCTACTTCAGTGGTTACACATAAGGTATAATTTACTGGAAATTCAGTAACTCAAGAAATTAATAGTCATTTTGGTATTTATGCTTAAAAACTAAAAAGTACTTTATATAAGTTACCTTAAGCAAGTAGAATTCATAAAAAATTATCTGAAATAGAAATACCACTTTGAACCAAGATTACTTGCGGACCACATGTAAATATGAAAATGGATTTTAACATCATTAATGTATCTACAAACTTTTATGCAGTAAAAACTATTATATTGCCAGATTTATACAGATATGTGTGCTACTTTATGCCAAAAGTTAGAGGTATGTATTTTATTTTTTTTAATGTTAATTTATTTGAGAGAGAGAGAGAGAAAGACAGTGCGAGCAGAGGAGGGGCAGAGAGAAAGAGGAAGACACAGAATCAGAAGCAGGCTCCAGACTCTGAGCTGTCAGCACAGAGCCCCATGCGGGGCTCAAACCCACGAACCATGAGATCATGACCTGAGCTGAAGTTGGATGCTTAGCTGTCTGAGCCACCCAGGCACCCCTAGAGATACGTGTTTTAGAGCTGAGTTTCAGATATCTTTTACAATGCATTTCAGCTATACTGATATTTCTTTTTCCTTTGTCTTTCTAATGAAATATGAGAATTGCTGAAGCATAAGCCTAAAACTGTCTTGAACATGACTGGCTACAGTCACTCCAATAGATACCATACACATTAGTCTTCTAATGGTCTGTGACTAAAAACATGGAGGCGATCCAGTGGGTAAAGTAGCTTTACAGTTAATGATCAGTGTCTGGAAAAAGATTCCTGAATGCTTTGCTCATTCATTTAACGGATGCTTATTAAATATAGGCTAGGCCAGGTGATGGGTGCTAGGAATTCAGTAGCAAGAAAACTAGAGTCTCCTGCACTCCTGTAGTTCACCGTCCAGCTGAAATGCAGATTTTTATGAAGAAATTATAAGAAGTCTATGAAAGGAGGATGGCCAGGAGTTAAGGGCACATACACCCTAGTCTGAGGGGTCAGCAATGAACAAAACCTCTATGTATGAGATTTAATTTTCCCAACCTCATCAGTTATGCAAGTGATAATACTTCTAGAGTTAACGTTAGCTAAACACTATGCTTTGGAGGAGGTGAAGAAATCCTCACCTGAAATACCTTTCTCAATGCTGCTCTGAATAAAAGTTATAGTCAAGGGCACAATTTAAATGTTATTCAATAGGAAAAACAGTCCACTGAGTGCCTACTAAGTGCTAGAGAAGACAACAAACATGTCTCAACCCTTAAGTTTCCAACCTAAGAAAAGATGGTTGTGGAAGAACAACAAAACTTGACGAGTATCTCAAGAGAAGAGGCTGAGGGAGGTTATAAGGACGAAGCAGAGTCGGTCAGCCGTTAGCAGAAGGATTCTGCTAATTCCAGATAAGTCAACAGCTCTGATTTTGGCATCCTCAGGGTTCTGTGAGGATCTCAAGGTCACTGCTCTGCCTCATAGAGTGTGTCCTTTCACGTAATTTTTCTATTAAAATGCTCCCCAACACACACACCCTCTCCCGTGTTGAATGGCCTAACTCAAGGAAGATCGTTTCTAAGTGTAAGAGAGAATGATTATTTTACCCTTGGTGCTCTTTCTCTTAAACTTTTCTTTCCTCCCTTCTTACTATTAATAAAGTAGCAAGACTCTTAAAGCAAAAATTCTAGTGTAGGCCTAGGGCAGAGAAGTCAAAGAGACTTCTTTGCTTTCTTTTTATCTAGGCTTTAGGCCAACAGCACAAAAGGAGTCCTTGTAGAAATCTATGACTCAGCCTTGCTCACTAGGGCTCTGGGCTAATGCCAGAGACTTATTGTAAAGAGTGTGTGTGTGTGTGTGTGTGTGTGTGCGTGCGCGCGCGCGCGCGCATGTGCTTACACTTTTCCACTGGTACCCAAGGAATCAGAAGATGGCTGATTTATTTTTCACAGACTTGGGGGTCCCAAAAGAGCCTCTTTTTATCAAAGATCTAACAGAAGACAAGAAGGCAACAATACATTGCTTTCTTTTAAGAAACATACTCAATTACTTGAAATAGTTTTGCTGTTCCTTCGATATAAAAACACCATTCCACATTCACATTTTTTATGCCACTTTAAGGATAGAGGAGGGAGGAGGGTTGATTGCACTGGCAGATCATAGAATATTGATTAAGCTGCTTTTTTCAAGGGTCAAAGTTTTCCAAGGGGCTCCAGGTCACAGCAGGCCTCTGTGGCTTCCATTTGGCTTGCTGGCAGGACAGGGTAGAGGGGGGTGAGGGGTCAGAGGGACATAGAAAGGTTATCCTCTCCCTAAGTTTGGGGCACCACAAAAAGTTTACTCCAGCAACACACAGGGGAGCTAACAGGGTCCTCTTTGGCTTTTGCTCTGTTTCCATTAGTGCTCACTGGAGTTTAGGGCTGGCTGCCTTTGAAGCTTGAAAGGAAGAGAGAGCAATCCTAGGAGCCTGCCTTAGCCTGAGGCTGTTTAGGCCAAACAAGCTTAAGAAAAAGAAGGCTTTCATGTGTTCAGCCCAGTTTACTAGAGCTTTGTACTGTGGCTTGAAGCCAAATTCCCAACTAATAAAATTTTTCACTGTTGTTGTTTGGTTATTTTTACCCTTGAATTTGCTTTATGAGAATAGACCTCTCGGAAGTATTGGGGAGGATATAATTACTTGAGGCAGTTTCAGGGACATCCTTGGTACTCCTCAGCAACACATCATTAAATAGTACCCTGAACTCACTCAAACTTCTAAACAATGTAAGCAGGAAAAATTGATTAGAAGTAAAAATGCTATTTTTGTTTGCAGAATACATTTTACTGGTACTGGTGTCAGGAAAGGCCTTGATAAGAAGGTATACAGAGCAATAAAACATTTACAAACCAACCCACGGAGTTCAACAAATCTTGACAGTGAACCTAGGACCACCCACACAGAACAAAGGTTGCCCATGCTACCACTCACACCTGTTCATCTGCTTTGTGGGGTTTGGAATTTGAGAGCTATCAAAAATTAAGAGAAACCCAAATTATTTGAATACGGGTAATAAAATTACATCTACTGTGAGTCACACGGTGGCCACACTGAAATTGTGCGACGAACGGAACTAATCGCCATAAGACACCATGCACTAATTTCCAAAAACCAAGGCTCAAGATTTCTCATTGCACATATGTTTAGAAACAGATATTCTCTCCTCCTTGCAAGAGCATCCTGTAAATTCTGACTTTTGTAAACTGAGTCTCAAAGATATCTGCCCAGATGTTTCTAGAAAGCCTGGGAGGTGGATAGGAACCCGCTAGTCCCTTAGTTGAGTTACTAGCTGCTCTTCTTATTCATCAGGGAGTTTGCATGTATAACCTGGAATTGCATATTAAATTTTACAGTATTTTGAAAAAGAAGCAAAAATATTAGTTTTATAATATAGACCACAAAAACTAAAGCTGGAATAATGTGGATATTGTTGCTATGATTCTCAGTTATGATGTAAAGGTGCTATTGTTTATTCAGAAAGCACATGGATTGTCGACAGCTGATAAAGACTGTCCTAGTCCCTTTCCTAGATGACCACACCCACTGCCATGGCTTTACTAACCATTAAAATGCTGGTGCTGAAATTTACATCCCCAAGTTGTATTTCTCTTCTGTGTTCTGACTGGTATATTCTAATGCTTGCCGAACTTTTTGGGAAAAAAATGCCAGCTGGATTCAAACTGTTTAAAGGCATGATCAGGGCTGGTCTTGCATAGAGCGGAGGCTCCGTGGTAGCATCTGCAGATAAGTAAGTTAAAGAAGGCAATTTATACAGGCAACAAAAGCAGATGGCCTTCACAGAAACTGATGTGGGGGTGCCTGGGTGTCTCATTCGGTTAAGCGTCCAACTTTGGCTCAGGTCATGATCTCAAGGTTTGTGAGTTCGAGCCCCATGTCGGGCTCTGTGCTGACAGCTCAGAGCCTGGAGTCTGCTTCGAATTCTGTGTTTCTCTCTCTCTCTGCCGCTTCCCTGTTCATGCTCTCTCGCTCCCCAAAAATAAACATTAAAAAAGAAAAAAGGAACTGATGTACTAAAACTGCTTTAGTTTATTCTTCATAACACATTTTCTCTCTTTGTGACAATATGGATTGTGTTTAATTCCAAATTATATTTGTTGTTTTATAGACCCCAAAAGTCAGATAAATCATTAAGCTAAAAACAGAAGACTTTAGAGGCACCTGGGTAGCTCTGTTGGTTTAGTGGAGTACTCTTGATTTCAGCTCAGGTCATGATCCCAGACTCATGGGATCTAGCCTCATGTTAGGCTCATTGCTGAGGATGAAGCCTGCTTGAGTCTCTCTCTCTCTCTCTCTCTCTCTCTTCTCTCTCTACCCCTTCTCCCTTGCGTGTACTCTCTCTCTCTAAATTAAAACTGAAAAAAAATTAAAAACAGAAGATTCCAAATAAGCACAGTTTACCAATAGGTTGACCCATGATGGACAGAGGAAATATCTCCCATAGATGCAAGATCTATATAGACATTACTGAAACGTAACATGAGGTTACCTGGGGTTATGCTAACATGTTCAAACAATATTTGCACGGCAGGTTTGCAAAAGAAAACAATGTAATTAATTGTTTACAGCTGAAATAATGATCATCCCCTCATTTTTAGGAAATTGGTATTTCAAAATATTAATTCACGGAAAAGCTGAACATGGAAACAGGAGCTCCTGCTTCAAGTAATTAAGACAAAAAATTTATATAGTCCTTTATATGAGATGTTAGTGATCATTAAAAAACCCTTTTCTAGCCAGAACTGTATGAAGGCATGATTTCTGCTGACTTCAATAGACTACACCTTTGCATAAACTCAGCTGAAATATTTATACCCAGGGAGGTATGTTTTTCCAAGCTCATTTCTGAGAATATTTACACAATGAAGTTTCTCTTTAGTATTTGTCTATGCTTGCCCTTATTTCTCGTTTCATTTGACTATATTTCCTATAATAGCAAACACTGTTTCACCAGGGATAATATTTTTCTATTTGTCTGAGAATATGAGTGTTTTTATAAGTGAATGTTTTAAGTCTTTGAAACACAGGACAATTTTATTCTTTGTCATATCTGATTCTTTCTCTTTTGTGTTTCAAGGTTGAAACTGAACACCTGACTGGCTTCACATTTTTCCACTTATATATTTTATTTGAAAACATCCATATGAAAAGCTCGATGAAAAAGTATGAAAGAAGATTCACTCCAAGAAGCAAAATGGCTTTGAGTCGAACAAAACTCATATTCAGAAGGAGTGAAGAAACAGCAACATCAGCACAAAACTAATTTTATTGTTGGCTGTTACTTGAGTAGGTGTTGAAAATACAAAAGTGCTCCCTACTGCTTTAATTTCATAGAACAAGGGATCTCCTAGGGCGCCTGGGTGGCTCATTTGGTTAGGCATCTGACTTCGGCTCAGATCATGATCTCGCAGTTCATGGTTTCTAGCCCCACCTCAGGCTCTGTGCTGACAACTCAGAGCCTGGAGCCTGCTTTGGAATCTGTGTCTCCCTCTCTCTCTGCCCTTCCCCCTCACTCTCTCTCTCTCTCTCTCACAAGAATAAACAAACATTTAAAAAAATTTTTAAAAAGAACACGGCATCTCATGTTACCCTTTCCCAAAAGGTTTTATCAGTCGATCGAACATTATGTTATCAAAAACCAATACTACTGAGATCAGCTGTATATACAATTTTAGTGGTAAAAAAAGACAATTCATTAAAATGCTATGCATCTACAAATATATGCAAATAGATTTGATGTTTCTACTTGATAAATTAGTAGCCACCATATGGCATTCTAAGATTATTGCAAATACCTAGCCATTTAAATGAAACTGTAATTCCATTTCCTTTTTCAGGACTTAGACTAAATTTGAGCACATCACTGATGTCATTTGTTTCTGTTTTTGTTTTCCTACTGGGACTATAGTTTCTCAGTATCATGGTAAATATTTCACTTAAAATGAATTTGGATTGAGGAAACTGTTGAGAATGTTGTTTATTTGTACCTGCATGCCTCGTGCACTGGCAAGGAGAGCTCCTCGGCACCATTTTTGCCCTGCAAGCCACCCTGGCAAGACAAGCAGAAATTCCTTAGCAGGAATTCCTCACAAGGGACACTCCAGCTTGGCCACCTGATCCTGGAAGACAACGTCGGACCCAGCTGTGCTCACCTGAGCATGAGTGATAAAGACCACACGGCACTCTCCTCCTACTTCCGTTCGTAGAATGAAGTCGATACCTTAAACTGCCAATAAACAAACCTCAAAATCAATTAAATTTTTAGTATAGAAGGACAGGATAGAAAGCATGGAGGAGATTTTTCTAAAAATCATTCATAAATCCAACACACGAAGGAGAGCATTTTGGTATATTTCCTTACAGTATTTTTATGCATACTTATTTTCGGTATATGTTTCCTACACAGTAAATCCTCATTTTTTGTGTCCAAGATAAGGCTGCCTAGTATAAAAGGAAATACCATACAAGTTGAGCACTGAGTGAAAAATAGGAAGTGAGTCAAAATAAAAAATGAGGGGTGTCTGAATGAATGGCTCAGTCGATTAAGCCTCCTACTCTTGGTTTCTGCTCAGATCATCATCGGGCTCTGAGCTAACAGTGCAGAGGCTGCTTGGGATTCTCTCTCTCTCTCTCTCTCTCTCTCTCTCTTCCCCCTCCTTGCTCTCTGCCTCTCCCCTACTTGTGCTCACTCTCTCTCTCTCAAAATATTAAATAAAGTTAAAAAACATTAAAAAAGGTGATATGAAACATTAAAGTACTAGGAGAGAGGGTAGAACCAGGTTTTCACATTACCTACATCAGGTGGAAGACAGCGAGATTTATTAAGGAAGATGTCCCTCCCAATAAAAGAATCCAGTAGAGACCTTTGGTTCCATAATAAAATTTAGAGATGACTTAGATAATAGACTCCATATTGTTTGGTAGTTTATTTCTATAGGAGAGAATCTTGCATTGCTCATACCAAAGTCTAAATGTAGTCCAAGATATAATACTCAGTGCATTCTTTCTATGTGATCATAAGAGCAATTTTTGTTGGTGTCAACATAAGTTTGAAATAGATCTCGATTTATGGGGTTGCCAAATATAAAAAGTGAATTTCATAAACTGGGAATGTGAAAAGGAATTATGAACAATTCTCTTTACTCTAGAAAAAAAAATCTCTTTATTAAATAGATTTTTTGAAGTTTTATTTATTTATCTATCTATTTATTTGTGTGGGGGGGAGGGGCAGAGAGAGAGGGAAAGTGGGAATCCCAGCAAGCACCATGCTCCAGAAGGTGCACTGAGTCTAACAATGGGGCTCAATCTCACGACCTTGAGATTGCAACCTGAGGTGATATCAAGAGTCAAACGTGTAACCGACTGAGCCACCCACGCACCTCTAAATAGATTTTTAAAACTTATTCTAAATTCGAGATGTTCACTAGTTAGAACAGAATGTTTTTTCATCAACTTACTTATAAGTTAACAAAGATACAAAAACAGGAATCCAGATCCATAATAATCCTAACTTATAAAGTGAAAGCTTTACAAATACAGGGAACCATTATTATTACAGTTTCTGTCATATTCCCCAGACAGAATGATTGCTGCAGAACCAACTGAATATGTGACTTTCTTAGTTGGTCAAACATATTTGCCCAACAATTCGGTGGTTGGTTTTCTCATTGCTGAGTAGTCTATAATTGTCACAAAAAGAGTCTTTCCTTTTAGTTTCTTTTTTTAAATGAATCAAACAGTGTTGTCTAGGTACATATATCCTTTCCAAGGAGACTATGAACGTCTTGAAGGTTGGGACCATGTCTCTCTAATTCTTATATACCCTGTATCTTTCAGTGGCTGATATACCTCAGGCAATCAGAAGGTGTCTTACAGATGAATGAATGAACCACTTTCATATTAGCACTCTATGCTCCTTTCAGTATTGCATAACAAAACAAGAAAGGATTTTTTAATTTCTCTGTCTTCATTATCAAATTCTATTAGATAGCTGTAGTAGTTTTTTAGGGCTGCTGTAAGAAATCACCACAAAGTGGATGTCTTAAAAACAACATAAACTGACCCTTTCACAGTTTGGGATCCCAGAAGTCTGAATTCAAGGTGCAGGCTGCGTCATGATCCCTCTGTAGGTGGAGAATCCTTTTTTGCCATTTCCAGCTTCTGGCAGCTCTAGGATTTCTTTGGCTTGTAGATGCATTCCTTGAATCCCTCCCTATCTTCACATGGCCTCCCTCTCCTCTATTTTCCTCTTCCGTCCCTTGTAAGGACATGTGTCATTTGATTTAGGGTTCACCCAGTTAATGAAGGATGATCTCACCTCCAGATCCTTAGCTTTTTTTTTTTCCAAGTAAGCTCACATTCACAGGTTCTGGGGGTCTCTATTCAACCCACTACAATAGTTAATTGTACAGATTTCTTCCCATTGAATATTTTAACACTTTTAAAAATAGGCATAAATATTTGTACTAGTTGGTACAAGTGTTAGGCTAACATTAAAAATAGACTAAAAAAACACAGTGGCCTAAAGAAGGTGGAAATTTGTTTCTCTCTCATCTTAAAGTCCAGCCAGTCTAGGCTGATAGAAAGGCTCTACCTTTATTAAGGGTTTATTAAGGGTCCCGATGCCACTGGTCTCTGTCACTGCAGTATCTCAGCCCAAGAAGAGGAAAGAAGTGGAGAGCAAGGCATTTCCTTTAAGCAAATGAGGCTGGAGTTGAACATATTGTTTACACTCTGCTATTCCATTGCTAAGAACATGTTTACATGGCTACCTCTCACTGTAAGAAAGACCGGGTAATGGTTTCTCTCACGGGGTGGCTGTGGTATAACTTCACCACTACTGGAAGGTAGAAGAATGGAGTGGGGATAACTAATAGCATGTGACAGCTTAAAAACAAAACAAAACAAAAAAACAACCAACTTCAATTCCCTGAATCATATATTTCTAAATTAAATAGATTATTAGTGGAATTATCACAAGTTTTGCATCTAATTAAAGCATTCATCATCTTCATTCATAGACTGGGAAATTAACTTTCCTGATTTTTTAAAATTCCTAATGTGTTTGACATTACTTATCTTAAAGGAAGAAATTAATTTTCCACCGTTCAGAAGTCAATTGTTAGACACTGTCACGGTTAGTCGTTGTTATTTTCTTTAAACTACTGTTAAAACATTATTAGAAGACATATCTGTCTTGAGTAATTCATTGCCTGATTTCCATGAAGGAGGTTTGTTTAGCTGGACTTTTCACCCTCCACCCCTTTCCTCTTCCACATGGTGGTGGAAGATTGAATTACCTGGGAGAAGGGTGACAGCCACTGGCTTAGGTTAACATGTCTGCACTAAGGATTCAGACTTTCCCTCTATCGAGCTGTTCAAAGGACTAGGTGGCAGCAGGTTGTCATTAGTTGACTTTCACTCAAAGACACAGTCCACATCAACCCGATCAGGAATAGAGTTCTGATCTTCCTTTTCCTGATTCATGTGTCTCTCTCACTCAGTTCAGAATTTAAGTGCTGAGGAGAAGGAGGAACGTACGAATGCCTCTAACCTCAACAATGATAAATGTATTATGAAGCTTTTTTTGTTTCCCACATAATTTGTGAGCATAAAATAGTGAATCAGAAAAGTTCCTGAAAGGCTACGGCCAAAGATTATATCTAATGTTGTTAAAGAAAGGCTAACATTTTCTTCCAAAGGAGAGATTTGCTTTCAGTTTACACCCAATCTGAAAGTTATTCTAGTCAAAAGGAGCAAAATAGAACATCTTACCATGATCCTACTCCATAACTTCCTCCCACCCCACTCCTACCGACCTCATCACTACCAGGGGGCAGAACACAGTCCAATCCCAAAGACACAGAGGGTTCATGGGCTACAAAAACAAAGAGAAGATAATGGGTTGTAAGTATTTAGCAATGAGAACTGGACAAAGCAACCTCCTTTAGAAATCCCATTGGCAGAGATTATATTGACGGAAAGATTCAAAAATTGCAGAAAGATGAAAAAGGGTTTGTACAAGGAAGTGACCATAGCAACAGCCCTGCAAAAGGAAAGAATGGCACAAAACACAAGAAAAGGGTCAGCAGAACCTGACACCTTAAGAACAATAACCAAGAGAGAAGAGAACAGAGATGGTTCTGTAGGCACACTTGGCTGAGGAAAACTTGAAGCTAAAACCAAAACTTCACTGAATGTTATTATGGGTTCAATTTAGGAGCAATTTTCTCATATATTCTTCTCTTTCTATGTTGTGGTTTCAGCCAGTTGCAATTTATCCTTCATGTTTTATCTACAAAGTCCTATGTAGTGGGGAAACGCCTACAGTTATTAAGAGTATATTGAGGCTGGAGAGACCACACCTGATAACTTGCAGCCAAAGTTCTGATGTTCAGGGTGGGCACAGTGGGCAAACAGCACCCCTAGATAGTGCTACCTTAGGAAGGCCTGACCATATCCACGTGGGCTTCACGGCACACATTTTTGAGTACTGCCTGCCTAATGACCAGGGCCAAGCCATCTCTCTCTCCTTAGCTATAAAGGCATCACACATAACACCAGCAAGAAAGTCATCTGAAATTTTGTATTTGTTCGATCTCATTTTAAAGATTTTGGTAGCATGGGATTCTTCAAGTACATAAATATTATGGTATTTGATTTACATTATGGAACATAACTTTAACATTCTGAGATTCCTTCCCGTTCCCTCATTCCATATATTCAATCATTCCAAGTAATTTAAGTTTATTTTGAGAAAGAGAGAGAGAGAGAGAGAGGAAGGATGGGAGGGACAGAGAGAGATGGGGAGGGACAGAGAGAGAGAGAATCCCAAGCAGGCTCTACACTGTCAGTGTAGAGCCCAACATGGGACTTGAACTCATGAACCATGAGATCATGACTTGAGCCGAAGTTGGATGCTTAACTGACTGAGCCACTGATGCCCCATCATTCCAAGTAATCTTGATTATGACTCTAGATCTTCTCAAGTGTATTTCATTTTCCCATAAATGAGTTGAGGCCCATTTACTTTGTCTCTTGGACATGTGAAATAATATACCATGTGGTTTCCCTCTCTCATTCTCCTCAAATCTTATTCTTTCTTTCCTCAGACTACACACATTCCAGATACTCCCAACTGACTACAGGATAAAATCCAGACTAAAGAAGTGGTTCTGAAAGTGTGGTCCCAAGACCAGCTGCATCAACATCACTAGGGAATTTGTATTAAAAAATGCAAATTCTTGCCCTCTCCCACCCTAAATCTGCAGAATCAAAATCTCTGGGGACAAGGCCCAGTGATCTGTGCTTTTAAAAAACCTCCAGAGGATTTTGATGCATGCTCAAGTTTGCAAACCATGGCTAGAGGTTGGCACGATCATTAAGCTATCTGCCTCACTTCCCCCTGGCTCACACATGAACATCATAACTTCAACACCCAGCTCAAGTACCACCTTTGCTGCAAAACATTTTGTGATTCCCAAATTTAGTCACTCCTTCCTCTGTGCTGCCTTGTACCTAACACTCCACGCTATAGCTGTTTATGCCTCTCACACTGCAAGAGGGAATCTGTGAGGGTGGAATCTCACCCTCAGTGGTCCTTTAAAATGCTGAAATCATAGATATTCCCTGTAAGTAATTACTAATATAAGACCTTATTTGGTGGTTTAACAAGCAAGCCTGTCTACTCCTGTTTGTTTTTGTTTTAATTCCTTTCTTTTAACTGAAGATGAATCTTCCTCTTCCAAGGTAGATTGCTCTATTCTTCCACTTCAAATGGGAGCACGGATTTGAGAGGGAATGACATGAAGAGATGAGGCAAAAGAATATCAGCCAGATGGGCCACTTGATGCCCGGAGGTCAGCAGAGTATGGTTTTCCTCCTGAACTCATACTTCATAAATGAAACAAATAGTCTTGATGTAATCCAAGCTTTAAAAATATTCTCTAATCATATTTTCTTCATACATATTGATTTAATAGAACAGTTGAATTGCCATGAATATTTAATAAATGTTAGAAAACATAATTATGTGTATGGTGTGCCTAAAAATAATAGACTTAGTCCACAGAAATACTCAATATCAGTCTCTGATCTTATTTTCTATACTGGGAAACAAGGCTCATTGTCGATAAGATATTCTGATTTTCTTTTATTCTTTCTTTTTAGACAAAGCTTTAAACATAATATTTTGTACTTATTTTCTCTAATATCTTATATCATGTTTATTAATGTACCAGCTAGACTAAGCCACACTTGGTGTGTACATCTATTTGTATAGTAACTGATTTATAATAACTGCAAAGAATGGCATTTTCATCCACTATCTTGAATGAACAACAGTTTTCAAATTGAACCTTGATATACTGTTTTCACAGAATTGAAAATACTTGAAATTAGAAATACCAAATCTTCTGACTGTGCCTGACTGGAAGGTAAATCTGTAGCATCACCCTGTAATTTTCCATTTTCTTACTGTGAGTGGTAATTAGCCAAACAATTGCTCAGCTGTTATGAGTGGGTACTTCCCCCTTGTCCACTAATTCTTACCTGTCACCTCCAGCAAGACTCACTTCTTCTGGGTCAAATATGTATAGAAGAGCAGTGTAAGAGGAGAGGGAGATTGGAGGTATACTCTCGGGGGAAGATGTATACTTAGTAAAGGAAGGACAGGTGTGTGAACAAAATGATGGCAGATCAAGGTTGGGTAAGATTGTAGCATTTCCCATCACAACTGTAGTGATAGAGGGAGTTATAGAAGAAGACTGGTTATATTCATAATTAGCTCATGGAATTAAGGAAAACTTCACTTTGAAGTATTTAGTTAAATATAACCCAGGAGCAGAATGAAGAACACGTGTTAGAAGTGGCCAGCTGTCAGGAATCATCTACCTTGCCCTGCCATCCCAAACCTCTTGACATCACTTTGATGCACCCATTACCCATGCTGGGTAACTGAGTTAATGTCTTCTTCACAATTAGACTGTGCTTCCTGAAGACAGAAATGTCTTAACTTCATCTTTATAGTCTCAAGGCAGCTAGCAAAGTATATATTCCCAATATGCTCCTGTTGAACAAATAAGTTCAATACACATCATTCAAAAAGAATTAGTTGCTAACACTGAAATAGCCAGGGTCCAGATACCCATTAAGCAAGACTGAAAAGAGAAGGGATGTGTCTTATGTGAAGTGTTTCAAAAGTGTTCAAAGACTTTGCCTTCCTGTCTGGAGACCTTAAGAACAGCACTGCTCTGATACCACTATTTGATGCATTGTTCTGATATCACACTTTGATTTCGTTTGGCTGCAGGAGTAAGGCTGCCTGGCATGTGTGTTTATTCGGTACAGAGTTTCATGAACTTTTGGAACTCTATCACAAAAGAAGCCAGAGTCGGACACCTGGGTGGCTTCTGTAACTCTATTACAAAATAAGCCAGATTTGGATGCCTGGGTGGCTCAGTTGGTTAAGCGTCCAACTCAGTTTCAGCTCAGGTCATGATCTTACAGTTCATGGGTACGGGTCCCACGTTGGGCTCTGGGCTGGCGGTGTGGAGCCTGCTTGGGATACTCTCTCTCCCTCTCTCACTACCCCTCCTCTGCTCATGCTGTCTCTGTCTCTCTCAAAATAAATAAGTAAACTTAAATTTTAAAAACACACAAATAAACCAGATTCTAATTTCAATCCCAGAACCCTATACTCTCCCCTAAAACATACCCATCAAAGGTATAAATATGAGACAGAGAAAAGTAAAGTCATCACAATTGTGCAAAGGCTCTAATTGTGCATGAGAAACAATTTGCATGAATAACAATAAATCTCAGCAGATTCACTTGAACTATTAATTTCAATGTCCACATATCACAATGTATTTATCATTAGGGATGTACTTAAATTTAAGTGGAAGTAATATTGTGAAATATGAAATCCATAATTATAAAATAATTTAGAGTTTGCAGAGTAATGTACGACTGAATTAGTTTTTAATAGCATCTTACCATTTTGCATTCAAATGCGGTTAATTAACAGTGTTTGGTTGGATTCCCTCTTCTGCCTTCTTTCCTGTCCTCACAGATACTAACAAAATAAGGAATCCAAATGGCAGCTCAAGGGAAAGTTCATAACAAGGAGGCTGGAAAAATTTGCCCACTGTAAGACAGATACCTGAAGAGTTGAGAAGATAAATCAGGGAAATTCTTTGTGATCAGGGTAATTCATGGAAATCATGCCCTGAGCTATCAAACAGGAGAGAAAAAATGTCTGCATCTCTCCAAATAAACCCTCCAATGACAGACTCCATTACAATTATAAATCAGCACTGGCAAATTTGCATTCATTTCTACATTGTTCCTTTAAACCTCAGAGAAAGCACTGCCTCACCTCCATCTAATCCTTTCCCCAGATCTTCATCCCATTCCCCCTCATCTTGTTCAGAACCTAGGTTCATCACTTCTTTTGTTTCTCAGACCTTTTCTCTCCACAGGCTTCTTTATCTCAACTTACAAACACACTACAACATCATCCAATCTCCCCATCTTCCTCACCAGGCATTTCCTTCTAGCTGTCACCCCTTTTTTCCTTCCTTTCTGTTCAGGATCATCAGAAAAGCTATTTAAACTCTGCTATATCCCTTTCATTCACGGTCACACCTCTACAATTTACCTTTCATTGAAAGGACTTTCCCTAATGCCCCAGTGGCTACTTTTAAAACAGATTATCAAAGGGACACTTATTGGTCTTCTTTCACATTGAACCCTTTATAACATTGAGCACTGCTGACCCCTGCTTCCTTCTTAACATTCTCTCTTCTTTGGATTTCTAGTATAATAATTTCTTCTTATCTTTCATAATCCCTGAACTTTGGGTATAAAACCTGGTTCCATCACTCCCTCTGTGTAGCCTTGGGTAAGCTGTGTGAACTCAGGCATTAGTTGCACTGAACTTAGCAGCTTTTGACCTTTCCAGCTGTCAGTCTGGGTCCCAGTGGCCAACAGAAACCATAGTAAGGAGAGTCTTATCATGGGAGCATTATAAGGATGGTGATGCAACAGGAAACCATTACCAGAGCCAGGATGGAGTTGGAAACTTGATAAAGGAACTTTGACTGTGGAAGAATTCAGTCACTGCCAAAAACAAAGTGAAGCTGGCTCGGGAAGAGGTAAGTGCCCTGACCATCTCTTACTCTTGCTATCCTCCAGCCTTCTTCTGATGCCTTTCATTGGTCAAACCTAACTGGAAACCCAGAGCGCAGAAGAGGCCGGGTGACGCAAACCCTAGAGCTCAGCCTCCTGAGACACACAGCAAGGCGGGGACAAGGAGAGAATGAACAGAACTGGAAGACCAACAGAGTGCAGCCAGGGCACGAGCACCCTCCCTGCCACCCCCTCATTCACGCAAAAATATTTAAGGTTCCAGGGACTATTCTAGGGCATACAGAGGATCACAAGACAGAAAAGATGGCCATTATCATTGTGCTTTCATTCTCCTTGGGGAAGACAGGAAAGCCATAACCATATAAATTTGAGGTCATAGATACAAATGAAGAAAAGGACTGACTACCATGACTCTAAGGTAGACTCTATCTCTGAGCCAAAAGAACTTAAAATAAATAAGAAGGAAGGAACAGTAAACTTTCTAAACATGAAGGGAGGAGTATTTAAACAAGAGAGATTGGCAGAGGCAGAGTGCAAATAGGCTGAGGTGGAAACCCATTGGGCTTATCCCCAGGAGAGACAGGAGGCCAGCGTGGCTGGAAGGAGGGTGGCGGGGGATGAGGTAGGAGTGGTTGGCAGAGACTAGATCATAAAGGGCTTGGTAGGCCAGGCAAGGAGTTGGGGGGCGGGGGAAGGGTTGTTAATGCAACAGAAAAGTTTTAGGCTGGGGGCAGGAGGTCAGAGTGTTTGTAAGTTGCGACGTATCTAATTTCCATTTGTAAACTATGCTTCCACAATTCCGTGAAAAATAAGCTGTAGCAGGCAAGCCTGGAAACATGCCGGTACAGTCTGCATTGCCCCGACTAGAGTTCTCACGTTCAGGAGGGCTCGGTGGTGTTTTGCGTAGGGGCGGCACTGTTTGCGTCAGGTCATGTGCCTGACACAGGGGTAACACAACTATAGACTGGTTGGCAGCCCATGATGTGGTTTAGAGATAAGGGCTCTTGCAACTGGACTGTGCTCCTCGAAAATGTGGATTCGAGGATGAGAAGATAATTAATTAGTAGTCAGTAGTGTGAGGACAGATCAAAGAGGTAGAGAAAAATGGAAATCCAATGGGGAAGAAATGAGAACAGTTTCTATTTAGAGGTGACTTGGTTCCTAATAACTACTCATATATCCATGTAAACATTCCTGCTTTCATCCTTTTAATTACGGTGGTTGCTGGGTCTCTCTTTTTCGCATGCAAAATAGTCTAATGAGCACACTAGTGTCCTCAAGATTTCATTCTTCTTCTTCACAATAGTCAGAAGTGACAAAGATCTGCTCTGGTAACAAACCCCTCAAATCTCAGTTGTCTAAAATAACCAATGTTTACTTCTCACTCACTTTAAATAGCCATCATGAGGTGAATGGGACTCTTTTCTGCATCATCCTCTCTCCAAGACCAAGGCTTACAGAGCATATACTCTCCGGAACATTGCTGATTGCCATGGCAAAGAGAAAAGGAGTTCTGGAAGGTTTTGCATCAGCAATTAAATGCTATGCTCACAATTCATGAATTCAGAATGTGTCCCGTGGCTCGTCCCAGCTACAAGGAAGCCAGGAAATGCAATCCTACTTGTACCTGAAAGAGAACAGAAAATATTTGATACACTCACCACCATTCACTCGTCTATAACCATGGTTTTAACTGCTGCCTATATAGCAATGTCAAAATTTCTAGGAGATGCCCCATTTTCACTCCGTATCCATATTTTCAACTACCTGCTAGAATGCCACAATTGGACTATATCATAGCCATTTCAAATATCAAGTACCAAGACTGTACCCTTTATCTTTCCCAGAAATGTTCTGTGTTCTTTCTGTTGGTTAGGGGTCCCATTATCAAGCCACTATATCAAAAAAGAAACCCAGGCGTTATCTTTGACTCCTCCCTCTCTTCCCACATCCAGTTAGTTGCCAAGCCTATAGATATTTTCCTCTAATTTATTCTCATCCTGCTAACTCTATGACCATTACCCTACTTCAGTCCTTCATGGGCTCTTGCCCAGAAAATTCTGTTAGCCTCCTTTCTGGTTTTCCTGCCTTAATCTTTACCTATAAACTGTGATCATTTATTCATTCAAGAAACACTCATAGAGTGCTTACTGATTTTTAGTGCTGAAGTAAGTAATGGGTCCACCTTGATGAAATTCAGTCAAAAGAGAGATTGCTGTAAACAAGTTTCAACACAGTGGACAAATGTGATAATAATTATATAACAAATAGTGTAGAAATGTACAGGAAACATCAAGTTGGGCATGGTACTGATGGGAAGGTAGTTTTGGAAGCTTTTAGAGCAGAAGTAAAACTTCAGCTAAATGAGGAGACACTAGGAACTGCTCTGCCATGTGAGCCACACCAGCTAGAAAAGGTAAAAGAAGTAGCATGTGTCTGATATCATGGAGGTACTTTTCCTGATTCAGCCAAATTAAGGTGGATTGAGACAAACGCCCTGAAGGAGCAACCAGGAACCTGATCAATAAGGACCCAGTGTCCCGGTCAGTTATCCAGAAGGCAAGTGGTGGAAAGTCATTCATTGAGATAAGAAACTCAAAAGGAAGAGCAGGTCTGTGGGGATGATACTTTTAAATATGGATCCCTTCTCATAGTTGAACAGTGATTCCAGGCATAGTGACAAGTATCTTACTTTAGTACAGATGACCCTGGAAAAATGTGGAGATCTGACCCCTACACAGTCAAAAATCACACGGTGTAACTTTTGACCTGCCCCCAAATTAACTACTAATAGCCTACTGCTGACTGCAAGACTTAGCAATAAATAGATGGTTAACACACATTTTGTGTGTGTATTACATATTCTTATAATAAACTATGCTAAAGACGTTATTATGAAAATCACCAGGGAAATACATTTACTGTGTTTATTGAAAAAAATCTGAGTATAAGTGGACCCATGCAGTACAAACCAGTGTTATTCTGGGGTCAGCTGTATTTTTTTTTATCCTCACAATTTTATGCAGTAAAGTTGTACCACTGTCTTCATATTGCAACTTAAGAGCAAAACACTGAGATTCAGAAGGTAATGACCTGACTACATACGCACTTAGTAAATCTGTTTTGCATCGGAGCCCAAGTTGCTCTCTGTCAACAAAGCCGTGCGGAGTTTGAGGTACCTATAGGAACTCCACCTGCATGTGTCCACAGACTGGGGCACCAGGGAAGGACTGGATTGGTAGTCACCAACACATGGGAAACACGGTGGGGTCAAAGTGACGGGCATGAATGAGATGGCTCAACCAACTCTAAAAAGAAGGAAGAAAGGAAAGAGGACCTGGGAACGTTAAAGTTAAAGGGGAGAAACGAGCAAAAAAAACCAAAAAAGTTTGAGGAGTCATTTGATAATGTGAATCCTTAAGAAATGTCCTTCTGTGAACCTTTCTGAGAAGTCCCTAGTCCAGGTGTCTGGCACTCCGTAATGGACCTTTGGGGTCAGAAGGGGCATTCTGTCAAGGGTGGGCCTTTCTACCTAAATTCTTCATCTCCTGAAGGGCCAAGTGATGACCCGAAACTTGCACGAGGACTTCACTACCTGGGTGGGTAAACAATTAGCAAACTGTCCTCAGAGCAAGCACATCAAGAACTCTTCCTCCTCCAGAGTCGCCAAAGGAGCTGTGTGGAAGTGAGCGTCCCGAGTTGCTCCACCGGATCAGAGGTTACTGCAGAAACCGCCCATAGGCCATGGGCCAGGAGCCAAGCGGCTAGCGGACTGGGACTGGGTCCCACGCGGGTAAAGAGCGCGCGCCCGCCACGGGAGGCCGGGAGCACGCAGGGCCCCCAGCCAGTCACCGCACTCTCCACTTCACCGCCACCTCCCCCCTTCTCCGGTGCCCGCTCCCCCTCGGATCCTTCTCCGCTCCAAACGGCCCGCCCTCGCAGCCCCAGCCGCGGCAGCCTCCGCCGCTCGCAACACCCCTCCAAGCCCATCCTTGGGGTGGGCCGGACTGTGCGTCACGGGGGGCGGGGCCAGAACGCCGCTCGCGCTAGGCCCCGCCCCCGCCCCCCCGAGGCCCCGCCTCCTCTGGCCGAAAAGGGGCGGGCCGGCGGCTGCTGGGTCCAGAGTTTTCACACTCTCCGCCGGACCGGTCCCTCCGCCGCCGAGTCCTTACCCTTACTCCGGGCCGTCTCCTGCCCCCTGAGCGGACGCAGGGACTCGAGGCAGGGCGAGAGGGGCGCCATGAAGGGCCGCCGCCTGACAGGCGCCGCGGCGGAGGGGCTGGCCGGGTGAGGGCCCGCGCGGGCCGAGGCATGTGGAGCCCCGGCGGGAGCCTGCTCCAGGCACTCCCCCGGCTCCTGCAGCACGCCACCCTCCGGGGCCGCGCCGAGCTGCCGGCCCGCTGGGCCACGCCGCGGGCGGCGGGCGGGGACGACGCGGCCGCCACCCCGCGGGGCGGGGCGAGCGCGGCCGCGGCGGCAAGGTAGCTGCCTGGCCCTGCTCGGCGCCTATCTGGAGCGCCACGGCCCGCCTGCGGCCTCGGAGCTGCCGGCGCCGGGCGGGGCTTTGGCGGGCGGCCCCGGGAGCGGCGGCGGCGGCGGCGGCGAGGCGGTCGGCGTGGCGGAGGTGAGAAACTGGCGCTGCTGCTGCCTCGGCAGCACCTGTTGGTGCCGGAGCCTCGTGCTGGTGTGCGTGCTGGCCGCGCTGTGCTTCGCTTCCCTGGCCCTGGTCCGCCGCTACCTGCAGCACCTCCTGCTCTGGGTGGAGAGCCTCGACTCGCTGCTGGGGGTCTTGCTCTTCGTCGTGGGCTTCATCGTGGTGTCGTTCCCCTGCGGCTGGGGCTACATCGTGCTCAACGTGGCCGCCGGCTACCTGTACGGCTTCGTGCTGGGCATGGGACTCATGGTGGTGGGCGTCCTCATCGGCACCTTCCTCGCCCATGTGGTCTGCAAGCGGCTGCTCACCGCCTGGGTGGCCGCCAGGATCCAGAGCAGCGAGAAGCTGAGCGCCGTGATTCGCGTGGTGGAAGGAGGAAGCGGCCTGAAGGTGGTGGCGCTGGCCAGACTGACCCCCATCCCTTTCGGGCTTCAGAATGCAGTGTTCTCGGTAAGTGGTAACCCGCTGCCCCCGTCGCTTTCCAGGACTGTTTTCCCGCGGTCTTGTGACGGCCCTGGGAGGGCTCTCCATCAAATACATGCCAGAAGAGAAGTGACATTGACCACACGAGTTACAGGCCCGCTGCGTCGCACGCTGAGAAATCTTATGCAAATAAAACAAATTGAAGTCGGAGCCTCAGAGGGAGATCTGGTACAGAAAGAAGTACTCCTTTGTGGCACAAAAGTTTGATTGAAAACGAAGAGTCCTTTTAACTTTAAGGGGAGATGAATGGAAATGTCCATTGTAAACATTTGTCACCGTCTTAATGTAGCAGCTTTGGCAACAGCCAGGGAGTGAGGGCTTCACTTAACTAGCTTTCTCTCTTGCTGCCTAAACGCATCCCGGATTTTGACTCAAGTTTTTAAGGACGCGGGGCTCAAGGAAGTGTTTGGGTAAACAGTGGAGGGACTAGCTTCAGGCTCCATCCTACAGAGTTTCCTAAAATTTGTAGTAGGCCTTTTCTTCATAAAGTAGTTGGCTTTAGTACGGTGCAGAGGGAGAGGGCCTCCAGTTCATTTTCCTTTGGAGGAACTTCGTTTTGAAATCACCAGGTAGGGGATAAAACAAAATAGGACGGATGACCTTTTGCCTAGGGAGCATATATTTTCTTCTTTATACACACGTTCCACCTCTCTGTTTTATTTTTGCCTTCTATTTATATGTTCTGCTTCTCCAATCTAGTTTTCTCTAGCTCAGTGCAACTGAAGGTTAGGAATACTAGTGAGGAGATCATCTGACTGGAAGAAAGGAAGCCAGTCTTTACAAACTTCGTGACTTTGGAATGAACTATTAACTCTCTCTTAACTTGCTTTCCTCTTTTCTAAAGTGAAAAGGGCTGAACTAGATTACCAAGTTCTCCAAATTCAGTGATTGTAAACTACAAAGAGTTCATTTAGAGGTTTCTAGGAACTCAGTCCTTCAGTTTGACTTGAATAAAACTGTTAGGGAAGTTAAGAGATACAGCATGCAAAACCATAGGGATGGATGTATTTTATATTATGTTAGCAATTCTGATACATTGTATTGTTTCAAAAATAAGTTCTCTAGAAACTTTCTCATTTGGTTTTGTATTAATCATTCCAACCACCGATTCCTAAAAGATAAAAATTGGTATTTTTAGGAGTGTGGTATCCTTTTATTTATTTTTTTTAATATTTTTATTTCTAGGGGAGAGAGAGAGAGAGACAGCGTGAGCAGGGGAGGATCAGAGAGAGAGGGAGTCACAGACTGAAACAGGCTCCAGGCTCTGAGCTGGCAGTCAGCACAGAACCCGACGCGGGGCTCGAACCCAGGAACCGCGAGATCATGACCTAAGCGAAAGTCGGCGCTTAACCGACTAAGCCCCCCAGGCGCCCCTGTGGTATCCTCTTAAGGCCCAAATGTCTTCTGGTTCATTTTTGTGAATAATTTTTTATCACCATTAATAGCTCTTAAAGCAATATATAACTTTAACAAACCGTAACCACCACATTAAAAAACTTGGATAAACTAGTAGTTTATCTAAAAAAAACCAAAAAAACAAAAGAATAATTCTAAGCAACCTCCCATTTTTGTAATGAAATTAAGATATTTTTTTCTTTTTTTCTTAAATGCCTTTTGTAAATCTCATGTTGGTTCTAACCAACAGCAACAATGATTGTAGAATGAAGCTCTTGGAGGCATGGAAATAGCTAAGAGGTTTTCTGTAAACAGAGTTTGGTGTTTATGGTGGTTTGATATGTTTTTTGACTTAAATTTTCCCCTTTTACAACAGTCTGTAATATGAAGTGTAAACATGGAACTTTGACCCACCCTTGGGTAATAATGGATCAAGTGTCCTAAGACTTTGGAAGAGAGTTGGGACTAAGGAACCTGAATCATTTCCTTCTGTTAGTTTGCTTTGTTCTCCAGTATAGCTTGCATCCTTGTGTGTTTTCTTGTTCACCTACTGTGTGCTTACTATCCTAACCTCTTAACAGATATTATTTGTAATCTTTAAACCCGCCCTGGAGAACGTGATTGTGCATATAGTGTAGACTGTTGTTTAATAGTTTGGAGCACAGGACTGGTGCTCTAGAGGCCTGCTGTCTGCATACAATCTGCTGACCTTGGTCAAGTTGCTTATCCCCTCTGTGGTCAATTCCTTATTTGTAAAATGGGGGAAGTGGCACCTACTTCACAGGATTATTGAGACAATTACATAAGATAAATACATGCAGTAGAGCCTGGCTTCACAAACACATGTTGGTTTCTGTTACCATTACTATTGTTATTACCCAAGGGCACCTAGGTACTAAATAAACGGTAAAGTAAAACTCTGCACTGTGGTTTGACGATAGGGTCTCAACCCATGGCTCTATTTCTGGATTGCATATTTAGTACCTAATGTAGCCCTGAATCCTCATTATGTATTTATTAATTAAAGGTGAGACAGTTTATTATAATGTCTTTTTAAATCTGTGAATAAAAAGTTATAGTCTGTGCTTGTAAATAATGTAAGGTAATTATGTGGTTGAAACCACACTTGACAAGAGGCAAGTCTCAGGTTGGGTCCGTGGGTTCAAGAGAAAAGAAGGAAAAAGAGAAAAATGTTCTCTTGAAATAGATATTATTGGCATAGTTTTACTGGGGAAGAGACAGAGGCTCAGCCCTCCAGGGACTTGTTTAGGGTAACTCACCTACCAGGTGGGGAGCTGAGGTTGGAAACCAGGATGGGCTGATGGAGGTGTGTTATACTGTAAAATTCTTACTTGTAGCCCGAAGCAGGGTGGGTTGTAAGAGCCAGTGGGTATAGTCTGTTACATTTTGTTCATTTCTATTATTCTTAATTATCTGCTTAGTCGCTCTTGCAACCAAAAAGTTTACTGAATTCACCCAGGGTATATGGATGAAAAGAAAGCTTAGTTTAGACTGATTTTTGCTTCGTTTGACTTTCTCTTCTGCTTTCTACAACTTCATTCTACTTCCGTCCTCTGTGCCCCATACTCCTCTGCCTGCCTATAGCTGCCTGCTTCCCAGGCATATTTCTCTGGTCTTCTTCTTCCCTTCCTGCTTTTTAAAGATCCTCCTCCCCCCCCCCCTCCTCTATTCCACTTAAAACTCATTTTCTTAATGCCCACGATTAAAGAAATTTATCTGAGCTTACCTTAAAGAGGAAGTGAGATATAGTGATCATGAGAGGCATAGGCTTTGGAAATAGCCCTTGATTAGCCCATGAGGAGTTATGAAGGTTAACTAAGCTAGTGCAGTGAAGGTGGTGTTTGCCTGACACATAGTCAGTCCTCAGTGTTTGTTAGCAATGATTATTTCTAGAGGTGGAGGTAAGTGGTATTTACGTTTTAGAGGCAGAAGTTGATTGTAAAGGTTAACATACAGAAGGAAAGGGGTTTTCCCTTGCTTTGTGTCTCTTATTAACAATATTTCTTTGCTTTTCCCATGTCTACTATAAAGGGATATGCTGACACGCCACTTTTGAAACTGTTGAAATAGGAAAAAAGTACACAGCACTTTATAGTATCAATTCTTAGATCATAAGAAATATAATTTCCCAAGTACGTATTTAAATTCTTTTCTTTCTAAAAAAGGGACCTATTGTTTTTGCTGGAAAACAGTTAAAGCCTCCAGCCCATTTTAGTGTAGTTATTACCGCCTATTAAGACAAACTTATAGATTTATAGTTTATATGTGCTTCTAACTACTGTTCTTATCTGGATACACCCCTAGGATGAGCATTTCTTTTTTTTTTTTTTTTTAAAGTTTATTTGAGAGAGAGCGAGCGAGCACAAGTCAGGGCGTAATAGAGAAAGAGAATCCTAAACAAGCTCCTCACTGTCAATGCAGAGCCTGATGCAAGGCTTGAACTTGCAAACTGAACCATGAGATCTTGACCTGAGTCAAAATCAAGAAATGGCCGCTTAACTGACTGAGCCACTCAGGCACCCCTAGGATGAGCATTTCTTACAACTTCGGTCAGGACAGGCTACATTATGCTGTAGTGAAAACCCCTAAATCTCAGTAGGTTAAAAAGTAAAGGTTTGCCTACCTGTTGACAGATCCAGATTCAGCTTGGTTTGGAGAAGGGGCAGGAAATCCTTGCTTTTTGTCACTTTTACCCTGGGATCCAGGCTGACGGATCCACCATCTTTCCACTTGGTTACTGTGACATGGTGAATTGCGTACTGGATTTTAAAGCTTTCATCTGGACATAATCTCACTTTTCACTGGCCTGAACAAGTTATGTGGCCAGCGCTAATTTCAAAAGAGCCACGCAGGTGCCAGGAAGGAGATAAAACTGGGGTGTTTGGGAAGCAATCTTTGTGACTCTGTCACTGGATTACCTGTCTCTCCCGCAACTAATCTTGGCCAATCCTGTGGATTCTGCCTCCTGAACACTTCTCTGTGACCCACTACCATCAGTCTGGTTCAGGCATCTGAGCCTCCTACCTGGTTTCCTTGCCTTTGGGCCAAGAATATCCAGTGTTTCTAAAATGCAAATCTGATTTTGTTACTCCCCTGCAGGAAACTCTCCTGTGGGTTTTCTTTTCTCCTCGGGAAAATTCCAAACCCTCACAACATACATACCTCTGCAGCCTGTCTCCTGCCATTCCTCAATTACTAAGTGCCTTTTGATGTCTTAACTTCTTGAACCCCCAGCATTCTAAGAGGTACATGTGATATTTCTGATTGAAACAGCCAGTTTTGCCTATGTAGCCTTGAAACTTCCAACTTTTCCTTTTTATCAGTTGCTGGAAGGGACGCTAGTTCTATAGGGAAGGATGGTTGATGGAGGTGTAGAAGGAGCTGGAATCTTAAAAGAGTAAAGCCATCAAGCAGAAACTTGTGTTTAAAGTTGAAAACTAAAAACATTCATGAGAATAACATCTCATCCTATATTTAGTGAGCATTAGAATGGTCTTGTAAGATCTGTTCTAAGAGGCTCCCCTTGGAGACATCTGGACTTTTCTACAGTTTACAGTTACCTTCTGCGAGATGTCAATTTTAATTCCCAAAATATTATGTGATAATTGGTTGTTATGGGTAACAGAATTCATAATGATACTTGCAGCTTCCAGAAGGGAGATCCTAAAAATCATTCTCCATCTCTTTAAACTTTGGGCATAGAAACACTTAAAAAGTCAAGGATCTGATAGGTTCCTTTTCTTAAATAGTTCCCCATGGGAAATTTTGTTCCCATCATCTTTTAGTCTTTGAAACCTAAAATAAAAACATGAAGCAAAGCATGAAAGATTCTTACTTATATGTTATATACCACTTTGCAGTGTGCAGAGCAAATTTACATATATGATCCCCTTCATCATCACAGCAGCCCTTTGAGGAGATATCCATGAGTAAATAGAGGACAGATGTCACACACTTGAACTCAGACTTGGTCCTAACATTTACTGTGACATATTGAGATACTTACAGTTACTCTTTGGAGCCATACTTGCTGTTGTAAAGTGTGTCTAGAGATACCTGCTATGTGATATGATAAGATACATAGTTTGATCATTATTTGCCATTTCCTTCTCTCTCTCCTCTGCATTCTGAAAAGAGGATGTTGAAAGTCAGAGCTTTTTTAGTCTTATAGCTTAAAGAAATATTTGTATTGTGTAGTCACTGTTTTAACGTGAACATATTACTTGTTTGATGCTCATATCAACCCTAAACCTCATCTTACCACTAAGGCAACTGAGTTACCAAGTGGCAAAGTAACCCAGGAGCATACAGTTAGTAAACAGTAGAGTCATGAACTTACCTAATACTCTATCGTTGGTCCAAGAAGAGCTGCCATTTCTCAGAGATTTCCTAGTTGCAGATCACTTGCCCTATAGTGCATCACATAAATGTTACGGAGGGTGACCCGTGTGTCAGGCTCTGGGCAAGGTTCTACGTGGTTGCATTAGACATCATCCCAGGACTCTACAGCAGGGGTCAGCACCCTGAAGTCCCTGGCTCATCCCAGGACTTTACAGCAGGGGTCAGCACCCTGGGGTCCCTGGCTCATCCCAGGACTTTATGGCAGGGGTCAGCACACTGGGGTCCCTGGCTAGGCCGGCTGCCTAATACTGTATGGTATACAAACCACAAAGGTTTATTTCATTTTTTAAAAGTTTATTAGAGAGAGAAAACACATGCAACAGGGGGGTCGGTGAGGAGGGATGGGGGATGGGGAGGGACAGAGAGACTGAGGGAGAGAAAGAGAATCCCAAGCAGGCTCTGCACTGTCAGCGTGGAGCCTAACACAAGGCTTGAACTCACGAACCATGGGATCATGACCTAAACTGAAATCAGATGCTTAACTAACTAAATCACTCAGGAGCCCCCAGATTTTTTTAAATGATTGGGGAAAAATGTCAAAAGAATATTTTGTGCATGTGAGAGTTACATGAAATTCAAATTTCAGTGTCTAGTGTTATTGGACTATGGCCATGCTCATTCACATTTATATTGGTTGTGGCTCATTTTAAGCTAAAATGGCATAGTTGCAGTAGAGACCTATGGCCTACAAAACCTAAAATATTTCTTGCCTGGCATGTGATGGGGAAAGTTTGCATGCAAGCAGTCACCGTAATAAAGCACCCGTTAGGTCTGAGCCCCAGCAACTTTCCCGGCAACCGGAAAAGGCCCTTCCTCTCTCCTATGTATCTTACTTACTTTGTACTTAACAAAAGTATCTTCTCTTTTTTTAATACTGTGGTGTCTTTCTTTCTTTCTTTCTTTCTTTCTTTCTTTCTTTCTTTCTTTCTTTCTTTCTTTCTCTTTCCTTCCTTCCTTCCTTCCTTCCTTCCTTCCTTCCTTCCTTCCTTCCTTTTCTTTCTTTCTTTTCTTTCTTTCTTTCTTTCTTTCTTTCTTTCTTTCTTTCTTTCTTTCTTTCTTTCTTTCTTTCTTTCTTTCTTTCTTTCTTTCTTTCTTTCTTTCTTTTTAGTTTATGTATTTGGCAAGCACACACACCCCCACAGAAGCACACACACATATGCAGAAGTGGGGGAGGGGCAGAGAGAGAGAATCCCAGGCATGTTTCACTGCCAGAGGAGAACTGGATCCCAGGCTCAAACTTATGAACCATGAAATCATGATCTGAGCCAAAGTCGGCCGCTTACTGGACTGAGCCACCCAGGTGCCCCTAACAAAATTATCTTTTGAAAATAAAAGCAATAAATATATAGGTACTGTGAGTAAAATGCAAACAAAATAGAAATGAATAAATTTAAAAGTGCACCGCCAGGCCCATCACCCTGGATTACTTCTCCGTGGAACCATTTTAAAGAATTACGTGTTAGCTGGAGTGCCTGGGTGGCTCAGTTGGTTAAGCATCTGACTTCGGCTCAGGTCATGATCTCATAATTTGTGGGTTAGAGCTTCATGTGGGGTCTGCTCTGAGAGTGTAGAGCCTGGAGCCTGCTTCAGATTCTTTGTCTCTCTCTGCCCCTCCCCTGCTCATGCTCTCTCTCTCTCTCTCACTCTCTCTCTGTTTTAAAAATAAACATTAAAATAAAGAATTATGTGTTAGCAAACTGTTAATTACTTTGGTTATTTTTATGAGCCCATATTAGGTTAGAAATAACAAAAAGGTTATCTATTGGTTTTGGGAGGGGCAGCTGTGAAACTGGTATACTAACTAAATTACAGCAAAAGATGATTAAAGATGAAGTTGAAGCAAATATAACTCATGAATTTTCCTCAGGTTTGTGCTGAGTAATCAAGAAAAAGAAAAGTTTTAGTCATTTAGTTTATAGTCAAACTGAAATTGATTTTACAACTAAATAGAAGTTTTTGGCTAGTGATTCTAAGACCACAATTATGGTAAAGTCTTAGCCTCAAGGACTCTTTGGGGACCTGAAGTTCTCAGCTCCTATGTGACTTTGGTGAAGTCATTTAATGATCTCACCCCAGATCTTCTTATTTGTAAAGAGAGAGTTTAGACAAGGTCTCATATAGTTTGCTCTTAAGAAAGCAAATGTTCTGAGCAACAATTTAATGTCACCTTTTGCTTTAGCAGTTTGGTGATAGTATGTTTATAAAAATTTTTTCTCATCTTATATTCTTAGTCTGTATTATGCATATAACCACAGGGTCAGATATAGTCAATGGGTTATGATACTTGTCACTGTCCTAATGTGTCTGATGATTGTTTCTTCTCACTGTTAAAATACACTGATTCACTGCCAGTGGTACAGTGTGGATGCAGTAGGAAGACACAGATCAGGTTGTGCTTTGAAGGAGTTTGGGGTCTATCTCTGAAGGGTCAATGATGGCCACGTTGACAAATGTGATGCCACCTCAGCCCACACCCTTAGGCCACACGTACAATGAGTACAACTGGCCCTTACTTCCTTGAAACTTTTTGCCCTTCTTTGTGCTTTTCTTCATTTATCTTATCAGTTTCTGTGGTTTTTAGCTTCATCTTTGGGCTTACAATGCACAAATCAGTATCTCTAGTCTACTGCATCTTTTAACACATACTCTATGTCTTATTGTCCCTTTCTAGGAAAAAAAATAAAATAAAATTCTTTAAAAGCAGACGAGTCTTATTAAACACTTCAACAATATTTGTTTAGCAGTGTTCATTGTAAAATTTGAAAAGTATAGTAAGTGGAAATAAGAAAACATTAACAGTTTAGTGTTTATTTTTCTGGTCTTTGCATTGATTAGTGCATGTGCTCTCCTTAGATAACATTTAGTAAACATTATAAATGATTTTTGTGACCTCTTACTGAGTGCAATGAACATTGTGGTTATTACATATGGCACCAGAATGACAGACAATGACCACACAGTCAACTATAGTTTTCTCTCTTTTTATCTTTATCCCTACTAAGAGCTGGGTCTTCTGTATTGAAGGCATTTCATAAATTTTTGTTGGGTGAGTAAAAATAATAAGCCTATATAGTTTTTCAACTCTATAAATAAGAACTTTTTGACTATGTTCCAGAAATTATATGCAGTAAAGTAGGAATGTATTTTTTTTCCCCCGAGGAAAGGGTTTATTGTGTGTGTGTGTGTGTGTGTGTGTGTGTGTGTGTGTGTGTGTGTGAAAGACAGAGAGAGAGAGAGAGACAGAGAATCAGATTCTCAAATGGATCGGTGACTCCTAAAATATTTAGGAACGATTAAAAACAATTCCTACTTTAGGGACATCAGACTAATGAAAAAGTCTGTGTATGTGAAGATGGTGTGTGCATTGTAGGTAGACTACTGACCTAACCATCTTTGTCAGTAGAAGCCTGTACATTGAAAATGTCTTCAGCTGGTAGAGGCGGGGTCTCTCAGAGTCCCTGCCTTGTTTTTCCTTTCCAATAGCAAGACTTTTCCCAACACTTTCAGTTGCCACTTAACCAGAGGGTCTCAGCCTTGACATTAGTCAAAATACAGAGATTACTGGAAATGCTTTTAGTATTTATTTAGTGTTCACTTAATAAGTAACTGGTAAGTATCTAATCTGTTCCGACTGCTATTCTAGATGCTAGAGTTATAACAGTAAGTAAAGCAAAGTTTATCCCAAATCCCTTAAGGTGCTTGCAGTCTAGGGGAGAAATAGCATTCTAAGTATAGTATGGCATACATTTTGATGATAATTTCCATTTATAACATTATTTCCTTTTTGGGGGACAGAGGAAGGCAGTCTCAATTTCAGAACAGATGATTACAAGTAGACTCACATCCTAACCTGTTTATAAGCTGGCAGTTATTATAAGTCTCCACATGTATAAACAGTTCTGATGTTGATACAGTCAACATCCAATGAACATATATTTAGCACCTAATATATAGTGGCATCACGCTAAAGACTAGAGACACAGTGAAGAATAAGACAGATAGGTCCCTTTCTTTACAAAATTTGTAGTCTGGGGAAGGGGTGAAGGGCAAACAGATGGTGAAATCTTCAGGTATTCACTAGTGTGAAGGGGACTGGGGAGTGACAGTGTCCTGTCAGAGAACTTGAATGCTGTTCCTAATGCAGTCCTGGAAGCTCAGGGAAGGTTTACTAGAGACGTTGATGAGTGGGCAGTGAAAGACAGTTTAGGACTTTGGCCCAAGTAAGAAGAGTGGAGGAAGGGTGCAGATTTCTTTGCCAGAGGGAACAATGTGCAGTGGCCCAAAAGGAAAAGAGAGCAATTCTAAGAACAAGAGAATTTTGATCTGCCTGGAACATAATGTGATTTGAAGCTTGAGATTATCAGAGGCTGGATCGTGAAGCACTTTGCCTGTTGGATAACTTGAATCCTTTTCTGATGGCAGTCAGAAAGAGTTAAAGCAGGATTAGATTTGCATCTAAAGTTTATCTTTAAATTATTTTATTTAATTTTTTTATTTTAGAGAAAGAGCAGTTGGGGAGAAGGGCAGGAGAGAGAGAGAAAGAAATTGAAGCAGAGTTCACCTCAGTGCAGAGCCTGATGCAGCCTGATGCAGGGCTTGTTCCCATGACCCTGGGATTATGACCTGAGCCAAAATTAAGAGTTGGATGTTCATTTTGAACAAATCAGAAGACTGTAGATGCTGGCGAGGATGTGGAGAAACGGGCACCCTCCTACACTGTTGGTGGGAATGTAAACTGGTGCAGCCCCTCTGGAAAACAGTGTGGAGGTTCTCAAAAAATTAACAGTAGAACTCCCCTATGACTCAGCAATAGCACTGCGAGGAATTTACCCAAGGGATACAGGAGTGCTGATGCATAGGGGCACATGTACCCCAATGTTCATAGCAGCACTCTCAACAATAGCCAAAACATGGAAAGAGCCTAAGTGTCCATCAGTTGATGAGTGGATCAAGGAAGTGTGGTTTATCTATACAATGGAATATTACATGGCAATGAGAAAGAATGAATCTGGCCATGTGTAGCAACATGGATGGACCTTGAGGGTGTTATGCTGAGCAAAATAAATCAGGCAAAGAAGGACAGATACCGTATGTTTGCACATATAGGTGGATTAGGAGGAACTTAATGGAGGACCATGGGGGAGAAGAAGGGGAAAAATAATTGGGGAGAGGGAGGGAGACAAACTGTGAGAGACTCTTGAATGCCAAGAACAAACTGACGGCTGATGGAGGTGGGGGGGGGGGAAAAAGAGGTGATGGCCATGGAGGAGGGCACTTGTTGGGATGAACATTGGGTATTATATGGAAACCAACTTGACAACAAACTATTTAAGAAAAAAAATTAAAAAGAGTTGAATGCCCAACAGACAGAGCCACCCAGGCACCCCCACATTTGCATTTTTTTTTTTTTTTTGTTAATGTTTTATTTATTTCTAGGAGAGAGAGAGAGACAGCGTGAGCAGGGGAGGGTCAGAGAGAGAGGGAGTCACAGACTGAAACAGGCTCCAGGCTCTGAGCTGGCAGTCAGCACAGAGCCCGACGCGGGGCTCGAACCCACGAACCACGAGATCATGACCTAAGCGAAAGTCGGACGCTTAACCGACTAAGCCACCCAGGCGCCCCCACATTTGCATTTTTGAAAGACTTCAGCAGGAATGAGCATAGGTGATGAGTGCACATTAGGTCTGGTTGTGGAGACTAGAGAGGGGAGACTGAATAGGAATTGAACACATTACTTAGGTATTTAGAAAGTGGAATTGATAAGACAGGGCAAATGATTGGATTTGGGAATGAGGGAGGAATGAGGCAGGAATGATATGTCTGGCTGGAGAAACTTGAGATAGAGGTATTTTGGGAGGGAGGGGAAAGGAAGGGAGAATGAGCAGTTAATATTTTTTCTTAAACTGGTTTTGAAATTTTTCTAATTCTGGAAGTGAATACTACAGTTGACCCCCAAACAATGCATTGATCCCTGCCCTCTGCTCAGTCAAAATCTATATATAACTTTTTGACTCCCCCAAAAATGTAACTATTAATAGCCTCCTGTTGACCAGAAGCATAAGGAGCCCATTCATAAATATTTTTGTATGTTATAGTATACAAATAATGTATTATCTACTATGTTTTTACAATAAAGTAAGGTAGAAAAAAGAAAATGTTATTAAGAAAATCATAAGAAAGAGAAGTACATATATAGTATTGTACCATAAGAAGTCCATGTACAGGTGGACCCGCACAGTTCTAACCCTTGTTCAAGGGTCAACTGTAGTTGCCATTTCCAACTGTTTCTGAAACACTGATAGTAAGTATTTTGAGCATGTATATGTAAGAAAACACAATTTATCAATAAATAGTAATTCTATGAAAAGATCAAACTGTACTCATTTTTATTTCCTTTGATCATTCCTTACTTAAAAATTATTTTGGGGATTCATAATTTTTTTTCTGTGTAATATTATTAAATATGGTTTTAATTGGAATTTACCTTCATACAACCTTGTCAATAAAACAGCATCCTATTGTATAGACCAAGAAAATTCAGGAAGGCATAATTTACTAAAACTAATATTAGATTCACAGAACTGTGGATAAAATTTGAGTTCCTCTGAACACAGTAGATCACTTTTATATTCTTTATTAGATCTATGTCAAGATATTCTGTGTAAAAATTAAGTAAAGTTTCTTAGTGGATTAAATTAAAGCTGGTAAAACCATTGCATAAGTAGCTGTAAACTGAGAAAGTGGAGGGGCGAGAGACAGGGTTGCCTGGTGAGGGTACTTTGTGCTGTGCCCCGGAGTCCGCAAGCATCTGAGTGATCTATCTGAAGACAGAGGTTCTCTTACTGTGAGCCCCAAACATAAGTCAGCTCTTGCTCTTCAGAGTTCAGCATTTTTCTTTTTCCTTTTCCGGATTTTTTTTTCCCCTCCTCAGATGGGCTATTTGTTTTCAGGATTTATTTGGTATAATGTAATGTTATACATTAGCCCTTACGGACCCAGAGAAGTGAATTACATCTCCAAGTACCATTGGGAATAAGAGTGCACAGGAGCATCTGGGTGGCTCAGTTGTTTAAGCGTCTGACTCGACCTCGGCTCCGGTCATGAGCTGAGAGTTCCTGAGTTCAAGCCCATCAAGAATGCATATACTTTGTGCTTCTAGAGTATTAAAAGCAGGGGAGGATAGCAGTCAAGTAACATTCACTATCTCTCAATCTCTTACTGGAGTATTTATGATCATAGAAATCGACTAATAGGACAACAATGGTATCCTAAGTTGAGATTTCTGGAAGTTCTTTGGAGTAGGAAAGTAATCTTGAGCCAAGATCCCAGGATATTGTAGGCAGGAATTCCAATGGAAATATTCTGGGCTCACATTTAATATCTTTCTGGCAAGTAGGCAAGCAGACAAATTTTTAAGAAGTTGGTGGATAAGAACTTACTGGCGAGAGAAGTTTGGGTAGGTCTCTTTGGGAACAAGTATTCTCAGTTTATTATGGTTTTCAAAGAATGAAGCTAGATGCAGATTCTGAGTAAGACCTTAGCATACAGGAAATGCTGTATTACAGTAATCTGGAACCTGTTTAGCTTAGTATGTTAGTAATAGTTAAAAACCTGTGTGTGTATGTGATTCTGTTTCTGTTCTGGTTAACTTATTTGAAGTCCAGCAACATGGTTTATAATGATGAGCCAAAATTAGTTTTTTGCTTTCTTTGGATATACCGCTTTTCAGAAAGGGCATATATATATATATATATATATATATATATATATATATATGTATGTATATATACATACATATGTATGTATATATACATATATATATGTATATATACATATATATATATATATATATATATATATATATATATGAACAATAGCACTTGCTTTTTCCCCAGGATGAGGTTTTGTCGAAAAGGATTTTGGTGAAGTTTGATATTGCTTTGGACAAAGGGCTGGTTAAAGAGTTGAGTTGCAGAGCTGTTTCACATTTATGAGATCTGTTCTTAACATCGCCATTTGGATAGTACTGATGTCCTATCTGAATGTCAATTTTACATCTTAGAGAAATTTCATTATATTTAAAAACTATGGACTGAAGCTTTGCATTCTGACATTTTGGGAATTGAAATGTTTATTTTAAAGACAAATTCCGGGGTACCTGGGTGACTCAGTCAGTTAAGTGTCCGACTCTTGTTTTCAGCTCAGGTCATGGTCTCATGGTTCTGTGAGTTCGAGCCCCACATCAGATTGCACTGATGGTACAGAGCCTGCTTGGGATTCTTTCTCTCCCTCTCTCTGCTTTTCTGTCTCTCTCTCTAAATAAATAAATAAAAGAAAAAAGATAGCTTCCAAAACATGTAATGTCATATTAACTGCAATATCATAATTTTTATGATTCATATTTACTCATTTTATATATTTGACATGTTTATTCCAAAGAAAGGTCTCTGTTCCTATAAGTACTCCAAACTGACAGAGGAACCTTTCTTCACCCCATTCACATCATTCCTTGACTAGAATCCCCAGTGCTTTTCTATTGGGTAGAAAGTCATTTCTCTTTTCCCCCCAGGCCCCTAATAAGTATTACCCCAAGTATTTGTCCTGTACAGTATTCCCTTGCAAATGCTCTGTAAACAGTCAGAGCCTCACTGCCAACTTCACTGATATATCCTGTACTTTCTGTGCCACATTGTCCTTGTTCGTTCTCTTCTTAGAATGGCTTAGCTTCCTCATCCCACCGATCTCTGCTTGCCAAATGCGTATTTAGCTTTCAGAGTCCATTCTGAATGCTTTTTTTCACATGGTTGCCCTTTGGCCTGTATTCCTGCAGCTCATGTTAATCCCTGTTTACTCGTTAATGCTCTACACATAGTTTTTCTCAAGGCTCCCTTCCTGAGGTAGTTGATGTGTCCTTGTCGGTATGTAAATCCTTTGAGGTAAGAGCTAGATCCTACTTTCTGTCCCTTGCAGGTACCTACCAGAACATCTTGGCCTGGGCAACATGGAGTCCATGATTGTTTAGTTGAATTGTTAACCAGTCACTGTAGTGTTCTTTCCAAACCAGCAGTGGCCCATCTCCAGTTAATCATCTATGAGTAAAGATGAATGTAGCTTTACTAAAAATAAGACTTACCTGATTATTAGATAACATTAGATTGTAGTTAGACTAGCTGTAGGTTACTCTTTTAAAGTATTAGATCTAGGAGCACCTGGGTGGCTCAGTCAGTTAAGCGTCTGACTTTTGCTCAGGTTGTGATCTCACAGTTCGTGGATTCAAGCCCCGCATCAGGCTCTGTGCTGACAGCTCAGAGCCTGGAGCCTGCTTTGGATTCTGTGTCTCCCTCTTTCTCTGCCCCTCCCCTGCTCATGCTCTGTCTCTCTTTCAAAAATAAATAAACATTAAAAAAAAAAAGAATAAATAAAATACCTAAATCTTAACATTAGCAAATAAAAGTTTAGTAAAATGGCCAAAATCTTTCTTACATACAAGTAAACCTAGATGGGGCTATAGAAAAGTTACTCTCAAAATTAATAGCAGTACCAACCACAACACAAATGCCTAGAGATAAATGAATAAGAAATATATAATATATGTGAATAGAGCCATCAAACTTTAGTAAGAGATGTAAACGTTTTGAATAATTATAGAAACATTTCTGGATAAAAATATTGAATATCACAGGGATTTCAGTTCTATTCAGATTAATTTAGAAATTACCTTAATCCCAATATAAAATTTGCTGATTTTTTTTCTTTTTGAATGATAGAATGATCCTAAAATTTGTCTGTAAAAGTGAATAGGTATGAATAGTTATAGCAGTTCTAAAAAGAAGAGTAATGAAGGAGTTTGCAGGATAGGAAACTGTATCCAGATATTAACTTATAGTCTTTACAACAATCTGGTTTCAATACAAGATTTAAGATGTTAGAGCCCCCAGTAGATCCTTTTATATATACCTAATTCATTTATAATAAAGTAAACATCACAAATCATAGGAGAAGTTATTAATTATTCAATAAGTAGTGCTAGGAAAACTGGCTACTGCGGGATGAATAAGGCTGTATCTCACCTTTAATTAAATTCCAGAAGGGATAAATGGTAAATGTTAAAAAGGAAAATAGAGGGGCGCCTGGGCAGCTCAGTCAGTTAAGCATCCGACTTCGGCTCAGGTCATGATCTCACGGTTTGTGGGTTTGAGCCCTGCATCGGGCTCAGTACTGACAGCTAGCTCACAGCCTGGAGCCTGCTTCGCATTCTGTGACTCCCTCTCTCTCTGACCCTCCCCTGCTCACACTCACTGTCTCTGTCAAAAATAAATAAAACATTAAAAAGAATTTTTAAAAAGGTAAATAGAATCAGAAGAGAAATATAAGTAAAAAAAATAAATCTAAAAAGACATTCTAAAGCTAAATAAAAGGGTAAGTCAGAGGAAAAAAGGTAATATATGATTATGTAAAAATTATGAAACATTTGTATGTCAAAACATAAAGTTAAAAGATAAGGAGCACTTTAGAGGAAAATGTTTGCCAAATATAATAGACAAAGGTTGCCCTTATATATAAAGAGCTCTTAGAATAGAATATATAGAGAACATATATATTCTTATATAATAAGAATAAATAAGAAAAAAATTAACATTCCAATAAAAATGGACAAAAATGAACAAGGAAAGCCATAAAGAAATGCAAACAGAAAAATGTATATTTAAAACTAGTATTAATATAAATTAAAATGTATAGGTTAAACTGTCATAAAATATTTTTACCCCATCAAACTAGGAAAGATTGAAATTTAATACTTTTAAGTTGGTAAAAGTATGATCAAATAGACGTACTCATGCATTACTTATTGATAGATATATAAATCAGCCTGAACTTTTTTGGAAAACAGGTTTCATTGCTGGGACCAATAATTCTTTTTTTTTTTATTTTAGTTTCTAGGAGAGAGAGAGAGAGCGTGAGCAGGGGAGGGTCAGAGAGAGAGGGAGATACAGACTCTGAAATAGGCTCCAGGCTCTGAGCTGGCAGTCAGCACAAAGCCTGACGCGGGGCTCGAACCCATGAACCCATGAACCGCGAGATCATGACCTAAGCGAAAGTCGGACGCTTAACCAACTAAGCCACCCATGCGCCCTTGGGACCAATAATTCTACTACTAGTGATCTATCCTAAATAGTGGGGATACATATTGTATTAGTCACTTCTTCCTATGAACCTCTCCAGAAGTGGGTGACTTAAAAATAAGCTTTTATTATCTCATGGTTTCTGTAGGTTGGGAATTCCTATGCAGCAGAGCTGGGTGCCTCTGACTCAGGTTTCTTTCACAAGCCTGCAATCAAAGTGGCGGCCAGGACTGTTGTTATCATACTGCTTGGCTGGGGGAGAATCTGCTTCCAGGCTCACTCAGGTGGCTCTTGGTAGGTCTCAGGTCTTAGCTAGCTGCGAGCTGAAGACTTATTTCCTTGCCACATGGCACTCTCCACAGAGCTGCTTCCAGCATGGCTCACCTGCTAGAGGGACAGCCGGAGTTCTGTTCTTTTTGTAACCTAATCTTGAGAGTTACATCTCCTCACTTCTGCCATAGTCTGTTTACCAGGAGTAAGCATCAGGTCCAATCCACATTCTAGGGGAAAAGATCACACAAGAGCATGAAAACAGGAAAAGTTGATGGGAATATTTTAGACACTCCCACACAGGTTAATATACATTTCATTGGGCTTTTTTAAAATTTATAATAGCAAAAATGCACATACATAATCACATATATACAAAGAAAACAAAGAAGCAATGTAAATATTCCATAGCAGAAGAATGCTTAAATTGTACCACATCCACACATTGGTAGTGTAATTGCTTAGTAATGATGTCTACCTTTTCTGAGCATCAGTCATGTGCTAGGCATTTGCTACCGACTGTACAAATATTTCTGATCCTGACAACAACCATGTTATTGCCCTCATGTCACAGATGAAAATACTGCTGCTCAGAGTCAAAAGAGTTCATTGAAGTTCAGCACTGGCATGCCGTTAGAGGGTTGTCTGGCTTCAGAGCCCAGTAACTACACTGTCATTGAAGCTTGCTTATGAAGATTACTAAGGACATGAGCAAGACTTACAGAACTGTTTTTACAAAGTGATCCGTTTACGTGCACATTTATTTACATCGAAGAGAAAGATTGTCACAGATATTATCTTTTAATGGTAGAATCATAGAATATTAAAATTTTTCTTTAAACTCTTATATCATTCTACATCTACATCCTGCATGTATTCCCCTTATAACCATTTAAAAAAATCAAAATGCTTTGTAAAATATTTCATCTCCTTCTCCTCCCAAGGAAAAACCATTAGCAAGACTTGTACACACAGTTTTATGTAAAATTGAAATTTTACTTGATAATGAATCATTCCCTTTAATCTGCTCTTCTAGATTACTGATCTCTCCTTACCCAACTATCTGATGGCATCTTCGGTTGGACTGCTTCCTACCCAGCTTCTGAATTCTTACTTGGGTACCACCCTGCGGACAATGGAAGATGTCATTGCAGAACAGAGTGTTAGTGGATATTTTGTTTTTTGTTTACAGGTGAGTTTAAGGTTAAGGGTTCTCTCTCGCGCTCTTTTTTTCTTTTTATATGGCTTTGCTTATTTAAACCTGGATTTCATTGAGAATAATTTAAGAGAGTTTTTCCTTTTAATCTCTTTTCTTATATTTTCAGTTATATTTCATAGTTTTATAACATTTACATTTTAACTGTGTGGACATATGGAAGTGTATAGAACTCAACTGATGCTTATTAAAAATTCTCTTAAACAAAACAAAAAAGGGAATGATAAAAATAGGGTTCTTTTTGCAGCAATTTTCAAAGTCATCATTCTATTTTGAGTTTTTGTGAAGTGTTGGTAATACTATGTTTCTGAAGATAATTTTAGTGAGATTTGGTAGGGTTTAGATTTTAATCTTTATTTTCAAATTATTGAACTCTCCAATTTGGTATTTTTTAAAAGTATTATACTGGGGCACCTGGGTGGCTCCATCAGTTAAGCATCCGACTTCAGCTCAGGTCATGATGTCATGGTTTGTGAGTGTAAGCCCCATGTAGGGCTCTGTACTAACAGCTCAGAGCCTGAAGCCTGCTTTGGATTCTGTGTCTCCCTCCTCCTTCCCCTCCCCTGTTCTCTCTCTTTCTCTCTCTCTCAAAAATAAATATTTAAAAAACATAAATAGATAGATAAATAGATAGGTAGATAGGTAGATAGATAAAAAAAGTATTATACTGGCAGTGTAATTTTTTTCCCAGTACAATTTGATGTAGAACAAAATATTTTTTTAGAAAAGATAGCTTTATAAAAGTGTCTGAAGTATTCCATTACAAATTCAAATAAGATTTGCATAATGGATTATTGCCATACAAATTATAATATAGTTTAGGGTACATACAATTCCATATAAAAAGTTGATAAAAGAAAAAATCATGTTATGTAGGCACATTTATTTAGCGCCTTTAAGTTGCAACAGGAAGAGTTCAAAATTCATTTCTTTAGTTGTGCTATAATTTGCGTCCTGAGATTTGCCAAAGTATAAAATCACCATAATTGTTGATGATTTAGTAAGATGATGATAATAACTTTTGAGAGCTTTATATGCCATATATGTGTGTTCATGTAATCCCTACCAGAACGCTAGGAGGTTTGTCCTTTTCATGTCCAACTAATTGTGTACCTCTCTTCCAACTCTTCAGTGACGTCAGCAGTGGCAGGAGTATTTAGACTATGGAAAACGGCAGGTGCTCCAAATCCAGTGATCTACCTGTGATCTCCAAGAGCTAGTTTATCAGCACACCAGTGAATAGTAATTGGCCTAAATTCTCAGCTGCAAAAACATAAAAAAAAAAAAAAATTTAAAAAAATAGAAAGGGGCACCTGGATGGCTCAGTCAGTTAAGCATCCGACTTCGACTCAGGTCATGATCTCATGGTTCGTGAGTTCGAGCCCCACATCGGGCTCTGTGCTGACAGCCAGCTCAGAGCCTGGGGCCTGTTTCAGATTCTATGTTTCCCTCTCTCTCTGACCCTCTCCTGCTCGCTCTCACTCTCTCTCTCTCTCTCTCTCTCTCGCAATCTCTCAGAAATAAATAAAAAAACATTAAAAAATTTAAAGTCTTAACTGCAAGGAATGGGACCAAGACACAAACCAAGGCACTTGGTTCTAGGAACCATGCTCACAGCCAGGACAATAGTTTACTGGTGTGATATTTATTTATCAGAGTTGATTTTCTCTGTGCTTATGTAGTACAAGGTTAGTAAACCCATAAGCCCAGGAATGTTTACATTGAACTATAAATAAAGCTTATCAATTGAATGGCTTCCTTTAAGAAAAATTTTAGATTATTTTTACTATTTGGGAATCTATTTTGTTTTTATGTTTCTTTATACAAAGTTATACATATATGTATATATATGTATATACACACACACATACACACACATAATATATATGTGTGTGTATGTGTATGTATTTTAAAGAACCTGAATGATAGATTTTTAAAAAAAGTTTTTCTTAATGTTTATTTTGAGAAAGAGAGAAACAGAGTGTGAGTGGGAGAGAGGTAGAGAGAGAGAGAGAGAGACAAACTTGGAAGCAGGCTCCAGGCTCTGAGCTCTCAGCACAGAGCCTGACACAGTGCTCGAACTCATAAACTGTAAGGTCATGATCTGAGTTGAAGTGATACTCTTAACCAACTGAGCCACCCAGGCACCCCATGAATGATAGATTTTTTTTAAGTTTATTTATTTATTTTGAGAAAGAGAGAGAGAGCACCTGCAAACAGGGGAGAGGCAGAGAGACAGAGAGGGAGAATCCCAAGCAGGCTCAGCGCTGTCAGCACAGAGCCCAACGCAGGGCTCAAACCCACGAACCATGAGATCATGACTTGAGCTGAAATCGAGTTGAAGCTTAACTAAGTGAGCAACCCAGATGCTCCTGAATGATAGATTTTTTAGCATACATTTAGGCACATATTTATGTTCTTTTAGTTTTTTGAAAATGATTAATCCATTTGAAATACCTATTTTCCCATTACATTATACTTGAGTAATTAGAATGGGTCATTATCAGTAATTTTCATAAGATTTTCATTATTTGATACTTTCTTTCTATACATCTTAGTAAATCACTTAACTGTAATTAGTTGAGTTATAATAGAACAAAATAGTTCATGGATTTGTCAGTAGTGCTTCTAAAAATATAGGGTCTTGGTTTTTTTTCCAGTGATTTCTTACCCCTTTGAGCTGACAAATTTAAGCTTAGGATATAAGAGGGGGGGAAAGGCAACTATTTTTCAGTACAGATGTTTATAAAAACAATAATAACTACCACCAAAAAAAGGCATTTTTATGCCTCAGATTTGTTGATGTTCCTTATAGTTTAGTATATTTCAATCTTTTTTTTTTTTTTAAATATTTTTATTTATTTCTAGGAGAGAGAGAGACAGCGTGAGCAGGGGAGGGTCAGAGAGAGAGGGAATCACAGACTGAAACAGGCCCCAGGCTCTGAGCTGGCGGTCAGCACAGAGCCCGACGCGGGGCTCGAACCCACGAACCGCGAGATCATGACCTAAGCCAAAGTCGGACG